>JANZLQ010000044.1:5853305-5864065 GCA_026212715.1 Elanus axillaris | reverse complement strand
GGTGGGGGCATAAAAATAAGCTGAAAATTAAGTATATATTTAACATCTTTAATGACCTGACTATATGCTATTGCTGGGCCAGAATTTTAAGAAATGTATTTTTGAAATTATTCTGATGTGGTATAGTGTATTTATAAAGTAAATGCCCCTTTTCTTCTCTTTTCTCAAATATACTCCTTTCACAGGATTTATTCTTTCATACTGCTAAGTCTTTTGACTGTGGTTTAATGGTGTCCTGTTTTTCAATAAGAATAGGAGTTAAATGTATAGGAGTGTTATCTTTAGGCCAGAATCTGACATCTTCACATGTCAAAAGATGACCTACTCTTAATAGTACCATATTAAATTTATCTTATTCTCAGGATAAGATATTTCTTAGTTTGATCAAGGACAGCAAAAAATGGCGTATACATTAGGAAAATACTATATGCTTGCAGAGTTTCATTTACTGAACCTTAGAAACATAGGCTAGTCCAAGTGGCCATCTCAAGACAAGGCTTGTAGCTCTTAGTGCTGTGGAGACCAGTGTCAAGGTCCCTGGTTTTAGTTTAGCTTTTCTTATAGTTGCCCTTTTAAAATTAATTTTTGTGGAGGACATCTCCATAAAAGACATTTGGGGAATGGCAGTGGCTGCTAAAGTTAAAGCTTCCTGTTGACAACATGAAACTTAGTCTCATGAAATGTTGATGCAATTTTCCAAGGTGCTCTAAAATCCAATATCCAGCTGAAGTAACTTTCCACCATGAGATGAATACTAAATTAAGGAAATATACATAAAGAAATCTTTTTATAACATATAATTCAGAAATGTTCCTCACATAATTGATCTTTCCACATTGTTTAAATAAGATTTCCATATGCTTCATTAAAATAAAGTCAAGTTTGGAAAACAAAATATTAAAAAAAAGGAATATGTGACCTCAACACTAACTTGGGTGAGAGAAAACCATATTTAAACTGAAAATATAAACCCACTCAGGCATAAATTTACATTCTAACAGAAATAAAATCCTTGTTTTACAGAAACTGTGGAAGCCTTTTCAGTCTTTCATAACCTGTGCAGTAATTTAAAAGAATTATATGTTAATCTGTGTTCTGTATATTTGGTATATAAATAATTGTTTTAATCACTGTCAGGTTCTGCATGTCTGGAGGGTAAAATGTGTCTTAAAAAAGAGTCCTGATCACTTGCAAACAGGTTGCCCCAAAAGCAATGAAACTGTGAAAGAGAATTTCTTCTTTGTTTATGCTCTGGGTCCCCATGCCCTAAATCACAGTAACTCTTGTCACCTCATTTGTCCCCATGTGCATCCCAATACTCCCCACTAGCCGCATAGTGTATCCTTTGGGTGCGTGTCCCACTCAGACACAGGTAATGGGCATGCCTACTGCAGTGCAAATGTCCACTCACAAAGGCACCGATTTAAATTTTTCTGTGTTACTAGATGAAATTTTATAAAACTTACAGAAATATCATTATATTTGAAACCTCAGATTTAGTCAAATGATTCTAGAAGCATATTGGAGATTTTTGAGGAGAAGCAAAGGTGGCTAGCAGCTTTCTACAGCTTGGTGCCTATGCACTATTGTTCAGCAACTGAGACTAGAGAAGCACTTTCCTGACCTCTAATTAGGAAGTTATTATCTATAGCTGCTTAGAAAGGAAGCAGCTCTAAAACTCCAGGGGCATTTTCTCTGTTCATCTTCCCAAGTGCTCTTTTCCTTATTTCATCAAGAGTATCATCATAAATGTCAATACAAGCTACATGAAAATGTCTCTTAGGCCAGCAGTGATGTATTAATGGAGTGAACAGGTGAATTTTCATGCAGTGCTGGGTAGTTTAAGGTGGAAGGAAATGTATCATGAAGCCCTGCAAGGAAGAAATGTAGAGGCTTGAGGCGACTCTTAAATTTAGGAGTGGAAGGTGTTGCTGGGAGCTCTAGACTTTAGTAATAAGACCAATGTCTTTTTTGGGTTTATGTTACAAAGTGTGTTTCAAATCATTTGGAAAGTGTTAACTGATAAATAAGCAGCTTTACTGGAAGCTTTTAATGTGAACTTTTGGGTTGTGTATTACAAGCAATGCAAATCTTGTAACACTGGAATGCAAAAAGCAATGTACGTTATCAGCTTTTGTGAAAAATAAACCATATTACATGTATTTACACTAATTGTATAATTAGACATTCAAATTACAGTATGTAAATACTTAGTAATCAGCTGAAATTTGCTTTGAAAAACAAGATAATTCCCTCAACACAGGCTACCTTAAAAGAATGTTAAGTTAGGAGAAACCCCACAAAAGTACAATGAGAAAATTAGACTGCAGTAATGAAAACCTCAGTAACTGGGGAGCAATGTGTAATTCCATCATTTCCTTTTATGTGCAGCTATATTTAACTATTTGAAGCCTAATCAGGTGATGTGCTGAGCACAGTGAAATAAATAGGAATTCTCAAGAGTCTGTAATGCTAGAGCCCAGTTCAATTTAAGAATTTGTCTTATACACCTAAAAAGGGGGGAATCCCTCTTTTTCTCTTTAGGAGACCTCTTGCTCTTTAAAAGATCTCTTAGAAGATACACGGAGTGAGGAGTCAAATGTGTCAATGAGCCACATAGTGAAACTACAGCCAAACATATTTTAAAAGGCAGTACTACGCCTGGAGATTTTTGCTGAGTTAACAAAACCCTTAATATTTGTTACAGTTATTCCACCTCAGCCTAAACCTGTTCTAGATACAGTGTGTAAATAAAAACTTTTCTCCCCATGGAACCTTACTCCTTCAGTGTTAAATAATCGAGCATCATTTTTGTAAATTGCTGGTTGTTGTTCTTGACTGACATGTTTACTCAGATAATGTAACAGTTTTTCTCAAAGAAATCTACTTAGTGTCTAGATGACATAAACATGGGGGGTTTTGTGGAAGAAAGAATTTCCAAGTATTCTTTACAGTTCTGCCTAATTCTCTTTCGGGCTTACAGCCTCATTTAATATCTTCCCTTCCTTTGTACTGGTTCAATTACAGTCTATATTCACCTATATCTGTAAAAAGTTCATTTGGTGAGTCTAGGAATGGTGTCTGCTGAGGAAACACCTTCCTCCTGTGTAGGCTGAACATCATGAATCAGTTGCAGCCTGCGGTGCTGCTGCCACTGCTGGTTTTGCTGGCTGGCAAGAGTGGATGTGATAAGCCACACACTTTGCTTGACACTGATCTTCCCTAACACTAACTTGCTTTACTTTTGTAAATGTGGCCCTTGTGGCAGTGAAATGAGAGATGAGGGACTGCAGTCGCATGACACAAATCAGCACGGCTTTCATAGGAGAGAGTGTTCTTCAGGGCTAGTGACTCAGAAAATGATGGTTATATCCTCACCTGTGTACTAACACTTCTTCACGTGTGTGGTATGACAGTAAATGCAAAGACTGAAGGGCTAGGATAATTTGGAGATGTTGAGAATTTTAGGGAAGAGAGGAGGAGGCGAGAGTGTCATGAGATGTGCCCCTACGCCAGGTTTTCTTAGCAGATGGAAAGCTTTTAAAATTTAGTTCAGTATTACAATTAAATTTGGAGCAGCAATAAAACTGAGCCAGGACAGTAACGAAGAGCAGTAATGCTTTACTAAAATGTTTAAATTGCTATATAACTAGTATTATTAATTTATACTAACATAACATAATGTATAACCAGTTGTTATTATTATAATTGTTGAGACTTAAAATATTTATCTTGTTGGTCCCAATGACCTAGGTGGAGAGATTTGGGTTTTGTGGCAAAACCGGTTGATCTCGGACTATTTAACAGACAGGGAACAACTGTGTTCTCCTTCCTGGCTATCCCTATTACATATGAGAGCCAGTAAATAGGGTCTTCATGTCTACCATCTCATTACCTGAATTGCTGAGGAACCCGTGGCAAGTATGGCAGCAAAATTGGGGTTTTAGCCACTTTAAGGGCAGTGTGCCAGATCATGGGTTTCTTTCCCAAACATAAAGTGTGCCAGTAAAGAAATTTAGCAAGCAATGAGAAACAGAATTAGGATGGTAAGTGGATCAGCATTGTCCCCTGGCTTGGCTGAGTCTGGACTGCAGTGGGAGCCAGGAGCAGCTGCTTGGCCCCAGCTCCAGCCCCACCAGGAGCCTCGGCTGTGCCTTTGCCCCAGCACCTGCGTTTCAGGTTGCTGAGCATCTGGTTGTAATAGAGCATAAGATTATGTGCAGTAACAACTTGGAAATGATAAATTATGGTCATCTTGACTAGCTACAGGCAGCTTGCTCTTACAGGTTATGGTCATATACATGCAGATTGTATATTCAAAAGCTTGAATGAGGTAATACACTGGTAAACTGAAGTAATCCAAGCATGGCAGGGGTGCATCCTTTGTAATCCAAACACATGATCAGGATAAGCACAAATATGTTTCACACTGAATACATAATGCAGCAGCTTAGAACAGACTTGCTGTGAAGACAGTCGTGATGAACAATTTTTGGACTACAGATGATGGACACTTAGACTGCAGTGGTTACTGAGAGGGTAGCAATACCATTGTATCGTATTGCAAAGTTATTTTGTTTTGCTACTTGAGTGAAGACAACCTTAATGAAAACCAACAAATTACCTTGGTAGCCATAGACTTGACCCAAGTTTCCTAACTGATTCATGGGAAGACATTGTTGGGAAAGCAATTGCTGGTCTAGAAGACATGACTAAGGTAGGGATGACAGAGACAGGAAAGACTGTGGGCAGTGCTGTGATCTCAAGATAACTTGCAGAGGCTGACAAGAGTGAGTCATTCTGCTTTAAAACAGTGTAGTCACTACTACTGATAAAGATACTAAAAAGATTCCTTTGACATTTCCAATATTTGGATTTTCCTATCCATCAGCTCTTAAAGAAGATCTCTAACTTTATAATACCAACAGCCTTTTGTTTGCAATACATTCATAGTAGTATCTGTAGAGACTTGGTCAGTTTCCCAGTTCTACTAGGAAAAAACTGAATTGCCACTTTCTAAAAGAGAGGGTAAAGAATTATAATATCGAAATGAATCCATAGGGATTTCCAGGAAGAATTAATTCAACCCAACAGTCAAGATGGCAGTGGCTTTAAAAAAATTGTCCTTCATTGCAAGATGGGAAAAATTCCTAAGACAAGAGTGACAGTTTCTCCAGCAACTCAGTTGAAGGCAATTTGGATCATTTGATCTGAGACAAAAGAGCATATTTGAACATACCATAGTCAGATCCAGGTACAAAGCAAAAGATGTGTCAGCTCTAAAATCTAGTGTAGTGCTTCAAGGCTGTGCTCTTAGAGGGTCTCTTGCATACAGTATTTTTTCTTTTTATACCACCAGCCATCAAGCATCTAAACTGAAGGCTCCTTAGTTCATCACACACTGGAAATGCACACAGCAAAATACTCTAATGGTTGACAAATATTTATTTAAAATTAATAGCAATTTAACACTACAACAACCAAAACTTGCCATAGTGTTTTATTTCTGTGTATGAAATAGGAAGTGTTCATTTTTGACCAATACATATTATCTTATCATGTCAATCAGGATAATGGTTCTGTGCAGCTTTCCCTTATCTGAGGGGATATATTTGATCAAAAACACTCTTTAAGCATTCTTATGTTAATGCCCTCTGTCTAAAGGAAAACTGATAGCTTAGTTTTCAATGAGAGCTTTTTATTAACCCCAATATATGGACATTTATTAATGGGTTATTGAGCTTGAGCTTTGCTTAATTTAAGAGAACAAAATGCATCAAATGATAGCAGTTTGAAAAATCTAATTCTCCTTCTTGTAACTGAAGGTGTCTCCTTGTCATATATATATTTGGAGAAATACTGTTCAGAATTTGGATTCAGATCATTCTATGAAAAGCAGTATCTTTAATATTTCTCCCGACACTGTTGCTCCACTACCTATTGTTGTTTCTTCATGTATGTATCTGTCAATGTTGCTGCTGGCATGCTTCTTTAGGGTGGCTTGATTAAAATCAATAAGTTACTGGGAAGCTCTCAATTAACACTCTTTCACTTCTGGTGGCGATGCCTGCTAAGCCTCCTGTGCTTTAAGCACAACATTTCTGCATGGCTTTTCAGTCCAGATGTACACATTAATCAAACGAGTAAAACAAGCAATGTTGAGTATACTACTTTGATTAGGACACCCAACCAGACAATGGCAGGCTCACAATGACAGGCACAGGTGCACATGGAAGTGACAGGCTGAAATGTTGTTAATATAAGATACCGATTACTTCAGTGGAGCAGCAGGACAATAACTAGATCCCCACAGTGAAATAAAAGAGAATGAAAGGGAGCCAAGTGCTTTATCCTTTGCTTTCAGTTCAGTTTTTTGAATCTCTCTATCCCTTTTGTCTTCTATGCTTGCCCTGATGATACCACAAAAGATTGTGGTGTAGATTTAAATATTTTTTTCTTCCACTAGGTTCAAGACCACTGTGAAATCCAGATTCTTTTTCTGTGAGATTAAATTGTAGGTTATCAATTTCATGGGCACAACCATAAGGTACTGCCACTAGGAATTCATGCCAGTTACTTGTACTAATTAATAATCCCTTTCTGTGTCACTGTGCACCCGTGTTCCAATACAAAATATACCTTCCCAATTTCCCTTTATTAACCACACCCTAGACCTCATTCTAACTAAACAAAAAGGACAAATTACTCAGAAATGAAGTCTTCGTCAAACTGTCAAACAGTTACAGGAAGATAGCAATTAAGAAAAGCTAGAAGCAATTTGAAGGCAGAGTTTCAGATCGATAGGCAAAGGAGCAATCAGCTTTCACAGACCTTTGGCTCGCCATGTGATGTTAACACTCTGTGCAAGTGCCTGCTTTACGTTTTTGAGCATGCACTTTCTTTCCATTCTTCTTCGAGATGTTCGTCATCTGGTATCAGTTCCTCCATCTCATGAGATGCTTGGTTGACACATTATTTTTTCCAAATTCTAGATTATATAGTAGATGTATATAGCTTACCATATTTGGATGGGAAAAACAGAGTATTTGGAATGAGTTATTCACAGTTCTGGCTGTTTTTCACAGCACTGGCTAATTTTTTTCTGTGAGTATCTCTTGTTACCCCAGACCTGGAGAGAGCCACTCACTGCTTATTTGGGAGTGTGGTGCAGACTCACTTCGGTAGCGCTTGTTGCTAGAAAGTATATGGAGCTTGAAGAAAGTCACTATTTTGGACACTATTAAAAATTAAACAAAAATAAAAGCTTCCAAGCATCTACATGTATTTGTTTATCTTATCAAAATATTAGCATTGCCCTGGTTTTGGTAATTTCCAAATACATTACTGTGAAATGTGTGCCATCTGCTCACTGCTTTGTAACGTAGTGCAGTGAAATGTTGAGATTTGTATGAAAGGTCTCAGCTTAGCTTCTTCACCAGTGCCATTGCACCCCAGCACAGCTGTCCTCTGAGCACTTCCCTGGGGCCTCCCTGCTGGCCTTGAGGCTTTCTGCGGCCATCAGCCCACCTGCCCTGCTACTTCTTGAGTGCCCTCATGAAGCCTCACATCTGCATTTGTGGGTTTGGGTGAACTGGGGATTGAGTGAAAAGAAAAGTCATGATGCCAGACTGAGGAAGGGCAATGTGCCCATTATAACTTCTCTGACCTAGTGTTGTTTATCCTGAAAGGCAGTAAGGACAGGGACAATGCATGTATCTTCTTCCTGGAGTCCCATCCCGAGGGTCTGAAAAGCAGATACTCCAGGAAGCACTCCTGATTGCACAGTCTTGACACAACCCAGCTCTCAAAGCCACGGAAGAGATTGCACATTTCAGAGTTGTTGCAGCATAAAAATAATACAGATGTATCTTGGAAGCCTCAGGGATATCCCACAGATTTTCTCATGGTTGGGGTGACGGGAGGGAAAGTAACTGTTTTCTGTGATGAATTACATTTGTACTTCTCCTCTAATTGGAAAATGTGAGACTATATGTAGAAAGAAATCTTCTAAGAATTTATGTTCAGTGGAACTGAAAGATGTGTTTTTGATTCAGGTACTACTGTAATTTCTCTTGGCCACTCCATACTTCATTTCCCTCTGTCTTTCTCACTTATATGTTGAACTTCCCTGTTTAAAATTTTAGGATTCATTCTCTGCTCTACAATAATACATCCTGCAATAATCTGTTGTTTTCCAAATAGATTTTTCTTTCTTTTTCTTTCATTACAATGCAACACTGTTTCTTTGTTGACCTTATTTTTGGTTTCTCACCATCCTTTTCTCCTTCACTTGCCATGTCTATGCCAAATGTTCTGTAATCTACTCATGCTCACAAACACTCTCTCTCCCCCCTTGTTTAATTGCTATTCCTTCTAAACTCTTCAAATTCTCACCTCCCTATTCTGAGTCCATATTTCATCTGTGCCAATTTTTATTACTGCCACTTTTATCTGTGTCTCCTTCAAGCTTCCATCGCCCTTTGTGTTACCGCAAACTAATGATCAAGTGGGAACTGTATCTGCTCTTTTATTCTTTCTTCTTTCAATACCAGTGTGATTAATCCTAGTCTTTCTGATTGGCCCATGCAATGATGATTGAGCTGTCACTCAGACTTTCACCGTCTTACCACTGGTATGAAATTGAACTTCAAACCATGAGAGCATTCAGCACTGTCAGGAAAGTGTGAGTCAGTAATTTACAAAGTGGCTCTGCATTTCATACTCTATCCCAACTTATGAATGCAGAAAATACTCTGTAGGACTTATTAATGAATCAGGATACAGCAGTGCCACTACATTACATAATCTTGCATCCCTCAAGATGAATGAATTATGGATACAAAACCATTATCACTCCCTCTTGGCAACATTTTCACTTTCTCTCATACTGTATACCTGTGACTTGTTGGCAATGCTTTATTTCCTCCCTCCCTCAGTATAAAGCAAAAGTCCTGGAAGCTTTGTATTTTTATTATTTCTGTAGAAGTGCTTTCATTGTTTTTCCACTGAGTTCCCTTTCCTTTTGCTATTATGCCATTAACCTTTTAAAACTTACATTATTGCTTTATCATCTTAATAATTTTAGTTTGATGAATGAGAGACATTGTATAATGCAAAGTGTTTTCAAAATCACTGACAAATAAAATGGATACCATTAAGGTTCTGTATTTATATTGGATTTCCTGATGTGGAAAATTTGGAAGTTCAGAGAGACCACAAGGAAAACTGCCTTTGTCAAAACTGTGGGTACCCAATCTGAAATATGAACATGTGGTCCAGGGCCCCTTTAAAATTCTGCTTATGATACTGGAAGAAGAATCTTGCAAAAATGAAACTGTTCTTATTAATAAAGTGAACTAATTTTTTTGACATCTCCAACTAAGATTTGAGACATTTTTTCTTCTAATGCAAATGTCCTCTTTTTCTGATCAAAAAGCCTATACACCCTCCCCATGCGTGAAGTTCCTTTAATGGCATTTTTTCAAATGTATCATAGTGGATATTCAGTATAATATATAAATAATGTGGTGTGTTAGGTCAAATCATCTTATAATGTTACATCTAGAAATGGGGATGTGGCAACCTTCAAGGCAGAGCTTCTGTAGAGGCAAGGCACTGTATTAAGCTCTTTTCCTTTTTGATTTCCACTCTTCCCTCTCCAGATTTATAATCCACTTTCACAAGTGGAGTAACTAAAATTAACAGAGAATGGGAATATGCCTTTAAAAAGTACAGTGAATCGGTTTCTATTAAACCCCACTGTGTAATAATGGGCCAGTGAAACTGGCACAAAGTCGGATGAGAAACAGAGAGAGATTAATTCATCTTCTGTCACTTCTGAGAGCAGAGTTCAAACCAATCCAAGGAGACAAAAAAGACTTTTTTGCATGTGTGCTTAATGTGTATAGTTGTCAGCAGTGAGGTACTTCAAACTGCTCTGCCCTAGTTTCCAGTGTATAGAAGTATCACAACCCTAACTGCAAGGTCTTGGGTTTGGAAACAGACCAGGAGATGAACTCCACAAGTTGGGACTTTCTTAGCAACACATGGGTAAATTAAGGTGTGGCTGGAAGGATCTGATTAAGGGATGCTATGCCAGCTGATGAGCTTATTCTTTCAAGGACTCTGAAATTATTGTTTAGGAGAGGTGTTTGGATCTTGTGTGTTGGGAGAATGTCTGTTTTAAAGCAAGTAAGCTCAGAATAAAAAATGAAAGTAATGTCAGACGTTTGATAATTGTCTACTTGTTGACCATCCTAACACAACTAATAACACATAAATTTGGCTATGGACCATTTACAACTTTTGAATAATGTGATCTCAGTTGAGGCTCTCACCTGTGGTCCTGCAAAAAGTTAAGCCAAGGTTTGCTGAGCCAGAGCGGCCTTCTATGGCACAGGGTGCCTAAGGCAGTTTCAGTGGGCCTCAGAATAGAGCAGTAGGGAGTGTGGCTCTCACTGCACCTTTTAAAAGTGCACAGCTGTCCTGGTTTCACCTGGGATAGAATTAAGTGTCTTTCTAGTAGCTGGTACGGTGCTGTGTTTTGAGTTCAGCAGGAGAAGAATGTTGATAACACTCTGATGTTTTCAGTTCCTGCTAAGTAATGTTTAGACCAAGTCAAGGATTTTTCAGCTTCTCATGCCCAGCCAGCGAGAAAGCTGGAGGGGCACAAGAACTTGGGAGAGGACACAGCCAGGGCAGCTGACCCAAACTGGCCAACGAGGTATTCCATACCATGGGATGTCACATCTAGTATATAA
>JANZLQ010000044.1:5799154-5847032 GCA_026212715.1 Elanus axillaris | reverse complement strand
CCTTTTACTATTACTGTTGTCATTTTATTGGTGTTGTTATCATTATAATTACTTTCTTCTTTTCTGTTCTATTAAACCATTCTTATCTCAACCCACGCATTTTACTTTTTTTTCCCCCGATTTTCTGCCCATCCCACTTGGGTGGGGAAGGGGTGAGCGGCTGCATGGTGTTGTTACTCGCTGGTTTTAAACCACTACAAGTATCAATGACTGCAGTCTTTTTGTTTGTATTGAAACACCTGTATCACACACAAGACTCTTCCTCCTCCTTCCTACCTTCAAAATATCTGGCTAAGACTATTTGTATTCATCTATTCCAACTGTAGAGGCCACTTATTGTCATATCCCATAGTTGTGTTTCTCCTTGTAGATGGGAGAGTTTATGTTCCCTGCCAAATAACAGGGGAGGCAAAAAAAACCCCTTTCAGGCCATCTCTAGTGACATCTCAGTCTCGCGTCCTCTTCTCATCAATAATTTCTGTCTGCCTCTTATTTTGTTTGTGAACCCATCTGGGATTATGTCTTATGTTAACATAACACAACACACAGTTACATGCGTGCCAAACCCTTTCTGATGTTTGTGTAAGTGATAGAATAGATTTTCAGCTGTACAGCAGCAGCTTGGGACTGGATGGGATGCAGTCAAAGGTGTGGAGGGAGTTGGCCCAGGTCATTGTGAGCTTGCCACTTACTGTCCTTGAATGGTTGTGGTGAATGGGGAAGGTCCTTCACTGCAGGGAAAAGCAAATGTTACACCCAACTTGGTAAAAGACAAGGAGGAAGGTCCCTCAACAGGAATCTGGGGGGCCTAGTGGAAAGGAAGCTGACTAAGAGACAATTTTAGCCCTTCTTTTAGAAAGAGAATTTAGTAGGTAATGTCAAGGTGACCTTCTAACCTTAATTTTTCTGTCCCTTTTCGCATATATCTGACTTTGGTATGTATATATATTCCAGCTCTGGCCTTGTATGACCTCAGGAGTTCATCCATCCTTGTTCCCTTGTCAAATAGCTCCTACATTGGCCATTAGCAATCATAGAGCTGTGTGTGCTCCACAGGGAGCACTGGCGAGCCCTGTGGAGGGTCGCTTGGTTTGTTCCTTGTGGGCCCACGCAGATGGCATCAGGAAGCTGCCTTCGGTCTTGCTTCTTCATGTGGTTCTGCTGAAGGTGCTGAAAAAGGCTGTGGCATTTTTCTGTCAGCTGTGCATGAAGAAACTGTCATCCCCTGCAAATGGTCTCTGAAATACGAGGGCAGGGGAATGTTCAGTCATTTGTTGTTCCGATTGGATTCATCTGTTATTCATGTTTGCTGATACCATAAATCGTGGCTGTAGACAATCGGCTCTTGGATGGCACTTGTGTCACATAATGGGAGTTGGATGCCAAAACAAAAAGTTTTTGAATTTGGTCAGTTTAATATTTGTTGATTTTTCTGCCAGCAATATACCATTTTTTTGACTACTCTTACTGAATATTTGGGGAGTGACTGTAGTAATGTTTACTTTTTTTTAAGGAGGTAAAAGCAAGAGGTCTCATATATCTGCAAAATATATGTGATACTAGATATGTGAGTTACATGTTGTAGTATAGATAGCAATTTCCCTGGAGACAGAGTGGGTGATTGTGAGGGTAGGGTGGCTTGAAGATAAGGGCTATCTACCATCTTGGCATGAAATATTAGTAGTAAGCATTTAACATGTTTTTGCTTTCCCACTTTATTTCAAAAGCAGAATTAAAAGGATTTTGTTGCATTGAAACAAAACTTTTCACAAATTAATATCCCTGACAATGCTTGCACTTCACCTAACTTTTCCAGTCTGACACTGAACAAATGGCAGTGAGAGCAGATCATTTTTAGGAAGCTGCTTTAAAGAAAAAGTAGGAAAAGAAACCTTGGTAATTATAAACACTGATTAAGTAAAATAGTCAGATATGGGCTTTTTTGCTTGGATTGTGTGTTTCTCTTTTAAGATTTCTTGTTTAGAAGTCCAAGTGCTGAAATGGAGGATTTTCATTTAACATTTAAAATTAAATCATATATCTGCTTTCTTATTGTTTAGCTCTCTGCTTATAATCTTTAGAGTTAGCTTATTTAGCTTTATAGCAGCATTCTTGTATGTTGTTTGGGTATTTGAACCTCATTACTCCCCCTCCTCATTTTATTATCATAAAATTCAAAATACTTGACAAGGAAAGGACTTCAGAGACTACAGCACAATCATACTTCCCCGATATTAAAGTGAGAAAAGACTGTGAGATGAGCCTTCTTGACCAACATGAAACAGGACTTTGACATTGTAATGCATTGACATTACTCTCATTTAATCTTTTTTTTTTCTCTTTTTTTTTTTAGATTTTTTTTTTATTTATTTTGGCCAGTAAAAAGAGGATATCCTAAGGACACTTATGACTTACGCAACCCATAAGTGAGCAGAGGTGTAAAAAGCATCCATAGCCCCACTTTGCTAGAATCAAATCTACCAAACAATATAGGGATTGCCTGGCTGAACGTCACATATAATACTCAATGCTCTGATGTTTCCTTGCTGGCCACTAAAATATAAAATAAGAAATTGATTTATTATATCAGCTTAGCAGCGAATAAATAGCTCTTCATGCTGATAATACACTGGAACCTAAAACCACACAAGCCTTAGAGTATGCCAAAAAAATGTGACATTTTTTTAAAAGTATTTTTTATAATGACAAAAAATGAAAATCCTATTCTTTTGTATCCTAAATTCAACTTAAGCTAATGTCATTATTACTGAAAAATAGTTCCTTAAATATAAGTTGGGAAATAGTTACTAGAATCATATTATCATGATAGGAAAATGTAGTTATTTAGAACCTGGGAAATATATGTGTTTAAAATGCAGTTCGTGGGAGGCATGCATTTACACACTCAGGAAAACTCTGCTTGTAAATCAGATAAGTGCTTTGTACAGTACATCTTATAATTCATCAGCTACTGGAAAATTATCACAAGCTTTGTGTTAGCCTGCCTGAAGACAAGAGCTCTTTGCTAAATTCTAAATTATTTGACTTATTGTGCTTAAATATATTTTGTTGTGATTATTCAATAGATGAATATGCAAAATTGCTTTTTATCCTCAAAGTGACACTGATGAGCAAACAGTCTATGTGCTGCTATATTTTGAAAGTGTCAAAGTATTAAGAGACATCTTGAAACAAAAAGAAAAAATAAATTTAAAAAAAAAATAAAAAACAAAACCAAAATCATATTGGGGTATTTTCCGATACTGTCTGCAACCCATCATGATGTTGTGCTGTTACTCTATGTAAAATGTGAGCACAGGTAGAAGCAAAAATGAAGTAAGTGCATCTGTGGGGGAAAAAAAATTTCAAAATTATTGTAGTCTTAGTGTTTTGACTTTTTTAACATTTAAGAAATATGTTTACTGAAAATATATCTCACTGACAATATGTCTTTGAGCCAAAGTATGTATTTATGGATATAACTGTATTTACCAAACATTGGACAGAACATTTTAATGGACAAAGTATGGCTGGTGTTATAATTAGATTATTATATTTTATTTCTGTTAGGTTCCTAATTTTTTTTAATTAAATAACTATTTCTTGATTAATTAAATAGAAGGTTTTTTAAAATAGAATATGGTTTGCTGTATATTGAATACAAAGTCAAAAGATTCACAGTAAAATATGAATCCTTTAAATAAGAATGTAAAAAGCCAGCGTAAGTCAGTTTTGAATGTGCAAGTCTTATACCAATAACTGAAGGGGGTGTGTGTCTCAACTGCTTTGTCTCTGGATGTATGAGAACATCTCTCTAGCGCTGCTATGAGAAGTAATTATCTATTGAATCATTTAGAGCTAGTGCAGTGAAAGTAGCACATAGTGTACTTACCTGGCTAAACTGATAGAGAAAGCTTTATAAAAGTAAGGCATTGCAGCAAAGTAATAATATTTATGCTCTATCTTTTTATGACAAGCAGCTGTCTTTATCTCACCATCTCCTCATCAGAATGTTTATTTTCTATTATCCTATGCTGTAAATTAGACACAATGCTGTGCATTATGACAGGCTGAGAAAAAAGACATTAAAAGGGCATGAAATTAAGACAAAAAAATATTTTAATTGTTAGTGATTACTGAAAAGGATATTAAACCTCCTGTTCTCTCTTATGTAGTCAAGAATAAGCAAGTTCTGTGGTATTTCTGAGGTGGGCTGATGGTGTGCATGGAGAGAAGAAAAGTATGCTGATCTATAGACAAATGGTCACTGATTTTGCTTTAAAAAGGACTTGGAGCAAGCAAAGGAGAAAAGTCTCTTCCTGCAGTAATGCAGTGAAGTCTATTGTTGCTATGGTCTCAATTGGGTGCCTGGAAGCACTGATGTACGTGTGAAATGTTTTCATATCACAAACACATTAGCAACTTACTTGATACCAAGCACAGAAAAAGAAACCCACACCATTCATGCATATCCTTGTTTTCCTCTTTTTTGTACTATGGTAAAGTGAGGGTGTTGTTGGCAGCCAATTCGATGTCAGGTCTTTCTGTGATTCTTTCTCAGTGCTCATCAGGGTGCCGATAGACTAAAGCCATCCAGCATGAAGAGATTTTTCACATCACAGTTGCAGAAGCAAACTATTTCTTGCCAAGCACAGAAAATACCAATAAACATTACATATTCACATTTTCCTTTTGTTGTTTAATAAGGGAAAGGTGTCCTGGTGATTGCTCGGCCATCAAGCAGGAAAAATTACAACTTCTATTCTTCTCTTTTTGCTCTTTTGTCAACAGAGAGCCTCCTTTCCTCAGCCTTCTGCTGTAAACTACAGAGAGCATATAGAGAGTCTCAATAGGAAACATAATGGGAAAATATGAAATTGCATAGCTTGGTTGCCAATCGCAAACGAAGGCACCTTCCTCTTGGCTGTATGTGGGTTTCTTTGTTAGCCAGAACTGTCTCCCTGATTTTCAGAGACCTGTTTATAGGTTTGGGATACATCTTCTTTCTCCAAACACTCTACTGCAAGATTTATTAATGAGAGTTGTATGTGTGCAACCTAGATTTCCCCCTTTGCCTTTTTAGTAGGGTTTTTTTTGCTGTAACACGTACCTCTTCTGTTGTGTCAGGTGGTGTACAGCACTGCTCTGCAAAGCACCTCCCAAATACAGAGTAGTCTGAGGGGCTGCTTTTGAACTAACCAATTAATAAAGTGTGTGTGCATGTGTAAGAAAAGTTATTTGCTTTAAAGTCCCATTTGCTTAATTTTAGTGCCACCACCAAGGACTGGCAACCTCACTACTTACACTGTAATTTTTGTAAGTTTTGCTCAGTGTGAGAAACAAAATTTGCCAGAGCTGGTTTGTTTTTTTTTTTTCTTTCTTTCTTTCTTTTTTTCTTTTTCTTTTCTTTTTTTTCTTTTTTTTTTTCCCCTGAAGATGACAGGAACCAGATCCTTGCACAGAATAGCTATGGAAATTCCTCCTTCTTTAGGCAGGAAATATCTTAACTGATCTTTAAGTCTACTAATTTACTCTGTCTGCCAACATGAATTTGGCTCAGTTTCTTACATGTCACTAAACCACTACTAAACTACTGTTACTATCTTAATATTTTTTGTATACTAGTAGTCATAATAAACCAGAAATAATAAATGCCATCAGTAGACATAAATACTAATATTCAAGTATGATTTTCTACTTTTTTGTTTTGTTTCATTTATAGTAACAAAGAATGAATATGGCACTAAATATGAAGCCTTACCATTATTTTGAAAAGTTTTGCTCTTAGACTTTGTGGTCATTCAATGATCTCTGTGGTGGACGTGTACTTCTGCTGCTTACATATGTGAACTGAAGTGTGCAGCAAATACATATACTTTGTCTTTCATTTAAACAGTGACTCCAGCTTAAAAAGTTCTGTTCCTTTCAGGCACTTGATTTTTTTCCTAGTACTTTGTGGTTAATTTATGTCTTACAGATAGCAAATTGTAGATGTAGAAGATAAGACAGTGTTCCGACATTGCTGTTTCATGATCAGTATTCCAGTATTTTACTTAATATCTGCTTCTATGTTTCCTTAAATGTGCAAGTCAGGCACCACCTCCATTGCTGGCAGACCCTTTAGAAAGTATTACATCTTAATGCTTGTAAAAGTACTGATGTACTTTTGCTTCTGTGGCAAACATAATATATTGTATGTAGTATGTATAAAATTGAACATTCTTCTTATAACACCTGCAACAAAAGTATCTTGGAAATGCATAAGAAACATATAGATCAACTCTCAGGGAGTCATCTAGTGTGCTGTATTTTTCTCAAACTCCAGTTATTTTCCCAATAAATTCTGATAGTAATTTTGGTTTAGTATGCTAATGTAGAAAATAATCACACAAAGATTATATACACTAGTTTATATTTAGGATACTGGGAAGGATCCTTATGTAGCTCCCTATTAGGCTACAGTCTACTTTCTCTTTTCATTATGAGATACAATTTTATATGACTGGCTGCTCTGGGAAGTTCTGGTAAGAGTTTTCTAATATATTGCTTGGCAAAATAATCATACTGTATTGAATGAATTCATACATTAGCATGACTCACATACAAGGCTGAGCAATTGCACAGTTAAGCCAGCCACTTCCAGTAAATAGAATGCAAAATCTCATGTTTATTTTAATTTTATTTCCTTCATTGCATATGCATATTTTCATGTTTTCCCAGGAAAACCTGATTGCTCCCCCTGCCCTGCCTTGTTCTCTAATTGGCAGATAGAAGTGGCACCTTCTCAGATGGCTAAAATCCCCAACTTTCACATATTTTTCTGAATCTGTGTATCTTTTCGAAAATAGGTCCCTATATGTAAATCAGTATGAAAAGACAATGCTGAAAACCTGCCTGGTAGAAAACAGTTAAAGCTGTTTGATCAGGTGATGTCAAAATACAATTGTTCTGTTACATACAGGTTTGTACATTAAAAAAAAACACAACTAAAAATTAATAAGGTAACTTAAAAAAAAATTGAAGAGAAATTTGAGCAAATGACATCAACACATTTAGATAGAGACTGAAATCGTCCTATTCTCTTTAGAAAATAATGTAAGTCTTGTTGAAAGCAGTGCTTTTCGTATCACTGTATACAAAGACAGTTTGGATTTCAGATACTGAATTCAAATCTAAATATTTTTCAAGATACAGAGTTACACTGCATCTCTTCAAGCTAATTTCTAATACCTTAAAATTTCTGATTTAGAAAATTCTTTTAGAATTTGGCTTAAGCTTTTTACTTCAGATATTTCTCTTTCCATTGAATTGGGCACAAAGCGTTTTCATGTGTCTTCCAGTATCCAATTTTTGCCAGTTTGTTATATTGTACAAGGTAGGATATTTATCTTGTCACCATTCACCCTTACCATTTCCCTGCCTGAAGGCAAGTTACGGGCCAATACCTGGCAATTCACCAGATACAGACTTGGATTGTAAAATTATGTTTTGTATAGGTAAGTGTAGCTAATGTGAGGGTGAACTAGGGTGGGATGTAAGTCACCAGAGAGCACACCAGGTTTACTTCTCTGGGACTACAGCCATGCAGATTTATGTTTAGTTTTTTGTTTCCAATAGTTGAAGCAAAGAACAGTAAGAAGGTAACTTTTTACCTTCTGCAAAGTCTTTCATTATACTCTTGTGGGATTCCTGCATGTTATTCTTCTAATGGACTTCTCCTGCTGTGCTGGAAAGCAAGCTTGTTAAATAAGATCATACAGAAATGCAGGACAAGTGGAAATTATTCTGTAATTTTTTTTAATTGATGGGTAGGGAGAATCTTTCACTGTAATGCACTTTAGAACAACATTGTGGAGTTTATGACACAATTCGTAACTGGTGGGGTGGTGCCACATACCGCTGGAGTAGGAAATCTGTAAGTTTCAGGGAAGGGAAGGTTTTCTTGGTATAAATGTATCACTGCTGTGGATTAGAAACTCCCATTTTGGTCTCCAGTCAAAGCTTTGTTTTCAGTTCAGCTACAGGTAAAGATAATTTGGGGCACTAAGTGCCATCAAAACCATGGATTTCTTAAACTTGCTTCTTGTTCGTTTACCTTTTTCCATAAAACCTGGTATCTCACAGGGTTTTTTTGTGTCCATCTTCACAGCATCAGCTAATAGGATCGTAGGATATTTTAGGCTGGAAGGGACCTCTGGAGGTTGCAGGTCCAAACCTCCTGGTTAGAGCAGGAGCAGCTCTAAGGTCAGCCCAGGTTGCCCAGGGCTTTCTCCAGTCTGGTCTTGAAAAGCTCCAAGGACAGGGATTGCACAACCTCTCTAGGCAACCTGTTCAATGCCTGAACATCCTATGACCCTGTGAGGTTCTGCTAGCCCTATTGAATCAGTGGGAATAGAAGAGAATCAGAGCTTTCTTTGCTGAAGTTAACTCAGGTTACAGTTGCCTCTAACTGAAAGTTTCTCTGCAAGCAAAAACGTTATTTAAGAAAGCAGCTGTATCAGGAAGTAGAAGATACAGATGGAATTAACAGAGTCCAGTAAGAACACACCATATAACAATCAAATCAATGTGTGTAGGTGATTGGTTTGCAGTGTAGTTGTTTCACTTGAACTTAACTCTACTGGAGTTATTCAGATCACCTCTGTAGTGAAGTTCTAGTCCAAATGACTTGTCCTGGATGATCCAAAAATCCAGAGGCAGAAAGGAAAATGCACTCTCTGGTTAAGTCTGAATTAAGCGTCTTAACCAGTGAATCGGCATACTCAATAGCAGGAACTCTGATGGGGTTCCTTGGTGGCTTTTGGGTGTCTGACAATTTTCAAGCCTTCTCTTATCAGCAAAATTAGGAATAATTCAGTATTCCCTAAAGGAATTTCTACTAAGAACTGATAACTGCTGTAAAGCATTAGGACAATAGGGGAAAGGGGAAGAAGAGTAACAAGTAGCCTATGAAATATGCAAAAAAAATGTATATCTGAGAAGTGGTTTCCATGCTAAATGTATTTAAATTATCTTTACGAATTTTGTGTGTTTGTGTTATCCTATTATTTTTTCATGCCAGAAACTCAAAATGGATGGACCACTTTCTTATAGCAGGGCCCACATCACAGTGTGTGTTAGAAATGGTTTGAACTAGCAGGAGGCATCAGTCCTTAACTCCAAGTCCCAAAATTCACCCAAAGTGATTTATGAGCAGCCAGTTGATGCAAACCCTTTCGTGGGTGCAACACTGCTGTAGCACTCGTGCATGGGTCATCAGCCAAGGTAGTTGTCCACACTTCACCTGTCAGTAGCCAATGCTTCTGTATTTCTCTTTCATTTTCAGACACATTAAAAATTTATCACAAACATTTAAAGAAGAAAAATGCATTGACTTTTCTGAAAGCAATTTGTTAATTAACATCAAAGGGATGAAATTTGCCTTGCATTGCCTGGTGAGTGGCATTCTTCCATCGTCCTGGTTGCTATGGCAATGAAGGAAACTCGTTTGTTCCGGGTCACTCCTAAATTTGCACATGAAAGCGTTAGAGATTACTGCTGTCTAATCAAGTTATATGGAAAAGTTTAAAGGGAGGTACAATGTTTTACAGCCAGCAACCCTCAACAGAATAAAACACAATAGCTGAGAAAAAGGATTATCTCGTGCTTTTAAAAACATACTAGGAAAGTTCAAAATGGTATAAAGCTTTTTTAGCCAAACATCTTGATTTTTTAATGCTATTTTCTAAATGAGGAATGTGGAATCCCATTTCTAATAGAGAATTAGTATATGCATCACCCAACTCCAGGGCTGGATTCAGCATAATGAATAAGGCATGTGTTATGCATGCATTAAATGATTTTCCTTTTGAACTCCAGATTCTTCTGTGTCACAGACCTTGGTATCGTTGCATCACTGCTGAAGTACAAAAATAAATTATTACTCTTAGTATGAATTGAATTCTCAAAAGCAGTCAGGACTGACACTGAACTTCGAATAGGAAGCCTCAGCAGAAACCTACATCCTGCTGCACATACTTATTGGCAGCAGAGTCTGCATGCAGCACATGCAGACTGTATTGTGTATGCGTGTTTGAAGGTATTCTACAATGCTGTAGGAAATACCAGGTGCATACCATGGTAGAGACTACATTTTTGATTGAGCTTGTATTTTCATGTATGGATTAGTTTTTTTCCTCTTTTCGGGGGGGTGTCTTTTTTTTTTTTTTTTTTGATTATTAGATTTTCATGACTTGCAGTTTCCAAATAATGTGTCTGTAAGTAATATTAATGCTGTTTAAATGGAAAAGTCCAGAGATTTAACAGCAGTTAAGCAAACAGCTCCATTATGTAACGAACGTTAAGTTACCTTAATTCTTAATATTTGTGATTTAACAGTACTGTTCAGAGACCACAACTGAAGAAACATAATGAGTTCTTCAAGTTATCTTTTAAATTCAATATAAACAAGCATATAGTATCCTGTATCTTAATTATATATGAGGATATTCTTGCTATAAAATAGCATTGTTGTCATGGAAGCAATCAAGACTCAGCAACAAGGAAACTGTGTTTGATTGACCAAGGCTGTTTTTAACAATATGAAGTTAAAAAATATCCATTTTAAAGTAATGCTGAAGAAATGTATCTGCTTAAATATTGGCTTATTTTTCAGTACTAAACTGGCATTTTTCACTAGTAAAGCAAAGATATGTTTTGTGATGGTACAAATTAGTACCACACAAACATAGGAGACTTGGTATACGCATATGTCCTTACTGAAGAGGCATTAACTATAATAGCAGAACACTGAGGTATATATCCATGTTTGCCTATATATGAGGAAGGGTCAATTAAGAATGATGTATCAGTTACATACATTCATTAATTTGTAAATTTTTATCATCCCATACTGCTAGGAGACTCACTTCCATACCTCTTGGTTCTACTTCTGACATTTGGTTCTGAATTCAAGAATTTTATGTGTGATTTCCCCCCTAGCATTTTTCTATAGAGCAGAAATATGCTTATGTCCTATATTAGTCTATCTGTTCTATAAGCTAGGTCCAGATATGTGACAGTGTTTAAGGAGCACAATCTATAAACATGTGGAAAGTGTTAGTAACTGTGAGAGTCTGGTATTGATGAGTTTTTTTCATGTCACAAGTGAAATACAAAATTACAAAGATTTAATCACATACTTTCTACTCAATTTATTATTTTTTTGATCTGGTATCTTCTACTTTCTACCAAAAGATTTATCACTTCCAAAGTTTCTGGGTTTTAAGGTATAAGAAGTGCACATATCCTGTCTTATGCACGTGTATAAATTCATCCAGGATTGCATGTCCAACTTGGAAGTCCATATAGCTATCTATTTTCCTTACATTTGCCTACTGAAGAAATCTGCTGTGTGCCAATATTGACAACTCAGTAGCCTAAGTGCACCCATTCTGCTCTGCTCTGCAGGCTCTTACAAGGAAACGCCTGGTAGCTCGTATCCTCTGCCCTGCAGCAGAGGTCCAGCGCAGAGCAGGGGTTGGTTGAACATTGGTGCTCTCCATTACTTTCCAGCTTGCCTAACCATCACTTCAAGATTATTAGGTTCCAATATATGGCAAAAAGAGCATTTTACTGAAGCCAACAGTAATCTCTTCAGCAAAGTGATTAAGCACGTGTTTAAGTGCCTCTCTAGATCAGTATCTTCAATTTCACTGCTGATTCTGGTAGAGCCATGGTTAATCCTCATGTGCTAATATTTATGTGGAAGGGGAATTCTGACTCATAGTTCTCAAAAATCAAACTCAAGTTAATAAAAAAGAACAAAATGAATGTAAAAAAGGAAAGTTAGCTATATACATTTTTCTCTCAAGGCTTAGTGGTGACATTATCCATGTAACAAAAAACCTAAATGACACACATGATGTTACCCATTTTTTAGGAGTCATTACTTGTAATTACATACAAAATCACAAACAAGGCTCGTCAAATACTGAAAAACAAATCACGAACTTTATTTGAATTCGAGAGGTTTTTTCTGTTCTTTGCCTTATTGGCTATTTTTAAACTGGATTTGTTGGAGGAATGACTGTTCTTTGTATAAAAAACTGCCCTAACCATTTACAAGCGAAGATATTCACACATGAGTACACATTTTCTATTCTTCAGTTTAAAAGTGTTTTGTCTACATCAGGAACAAAAGTGATACTGTGATTTTAGCTGACCAATTGCACATCATGAATAATGCAGAGTAAAATGAATAACTCATCAGCAGCTCTTATGCTGAGATATGTTCTCACCCAGGGTCCACTAATTGTGATCTGATTCATATAGAGTAGCCCGCTTATAAATGCGTTGTGAACAGAAAAAGGAATACATTCTCAACAAACAGTATTTTCAACAATTTTACCAGCTTCATTCACAACTTTTCATTTCAATTCAAAATCCAACTCCTTATGCGCTGCCCTATTTTGATCTGAAATGATACAATTAATTTCTTTCTTCAGTCAGCATATAAAAAGCATCCATTTCCTAATTCAGCTTTACAACAAATCTCTCTATTGGTTACTTTTTAAGCATACAAGCAAAACAGTACTTTATGAAAATGAAGTAAGTACCAGAAGAACTAGATATTTACTGTGACTGTGCTCCCTTTCTCTGATTTATTGAAGAGAGGAAAAGAGAAAAACATGCTACTTTCTCTTTAGTCCCTTTTAATTTCCTTTAAAAATACAGTTTTATATAATATGCAGTTGGCAATTTTAAGAAAATACTGCATTTATGAATGATGAATAACCATTGCATCATGTTGTTTTCATTTTTACTTTGGAATTGTGATTCTACACTCCAAACAGAGTACAGAATGGGCATCTTGATAATTTAATAGGAGATGAAAATAGCATTTTTTCTCCTAAATCAGTGCAAGTAAATAAGAATCATTACTTAATGAATGACTTTTAGAAGATGCATTGTGAAGGAATGGAACCTGAGCAGCTTCCTAAACAAATAGAGCAGAATAGATGAAAAAGTTAT
This sequence comes from Elanus axillaris, assembly GCA_026212715.1. NCBI lineage: Eukaryota > Metazoa > Chordata > Aves > Accipitriformes > Accipitridae > Elanus > Elanus axillaris. The sequence continues at coordinate 5,834,021 of JANZLQ010000044.1, read as the reverse complement.
TGGGAAGAAAGATGGGGTTTGAAACAAGGAACAGAAAGCTGACAGCTGAGGGCCCAAGTTTTCCTTTGAGGGGCCTTCCACACATGGCTTTTTGAATACTCACATGAGAGAATGAGTGCAGCCCGAATGCCATCTCCCTTCTCTCTCCCTGTGATATTTTCCATAGTACCAGAACATGGGGGGATTTTCAAGAGGTTGGGGTGGTCTTCTGGGGATCCTTCACAGCACCCACTGGTAAGGACTTAGCTGGTGAGTCTTCAGAGGCTGCTCAGGAATCAGTGGAATGAAATAGGTTCCTCCAGAGGTCACTTGGAGTATCAATGCTCAGCTCCTCTTGCACTGAAGTTGGATGATCAAAATATATCTCTTTCCACAGAAATTACATAAAACATTTTAAGCTCCTTTTATCCCCCTTTGCCCATATTCAGAGCAGTTTTCACAGTGTCGGTACAGATACATCATCAGAAAAAAGAATGAGATAACGTGGAGGCCTTGTTTCAGTGCCGAATGACAGCAGCTTCTGCTGTCCCGTCTTCATAGCCCCTTGTGGGTGCTCCAGCTGGAGCAGCTCAGAGTGCCTCATTTCATCTCTCCCATATAGATGTTAATGCTCGCCACACTTATCCTATTCTGAAAATAAAATTAAGTAAGAGTAGTAATGTTTAGAGACCTTGGTGACAAGTGACAGGTAGAAATGTAAGGATTTCTACTTCTTCATTATTGTTTTAAAGCTGGTACAGTTTTGCAGCAATGTGAAAGTTCATTCCTAATAGGCAAGTGCTCACATCCCAAGCCTCAGGCTACAGTCAGATATAATTAACACCCTTTGACAGTCTCAGAAGGGGGAGTACAAAGACCATCTGAGCTGGGGAGGTTGAAAAACCCTGTTTCCGTTGCAGCTGAGATCTTCAAGGCTGAGGCAGTTTGCTGAGAGAAGTGTGGAGAAGTCAGAATTGCTGCTGTCTGAGCTTTAGCTCTTCTGCTGATAATCTGGATATTGGGGACTGGGACTGTGGAATCTTTCAGTAGCCTAAAAAAATCCCTTTCCCTAATGTTAAGTGAAAAATTAGAAGAATAAAAATGTGGCATATAAGTATCAAATGCATGAGAATGTTCACAGTTCTTATTTAAATTAGTTTTGGTTCTCTTAAAAGAAAAAAAGGCAGAAAAAAATAGGAACAGCATTGTCTTACAGCATGAAATCTTTCTGGCATTGGTGGAGCAGTTTGTTTTCCACCTCTCCCAGTACTCATTGTTTGTTCCAGATCTGTTATAGTAATACTGTTTTTTCCAGTGCTATATTGTTGTGATAAATGCATGCGTATTTTCTTCAGCCTTGAATTTTGGCTTCAAGGAATCAATTCAGACTGGTATTTTTCACAAATAAGCTATTATAAGAACTTCAGAGAAAGCAAATAATTTTAGTTTTCAAAATGAATTGGCTGCTGAGATCAGGAGCTGGAAATGTCAGGTGTGGCACCTGTAGTTACCCTGGGCTTTCAGGGTCATGTGCAGACATGAAGTGAGAAGGGGCCTGACTTGCAAAGATGCTGGAACTCCTGAGAGTTGTTAGCATTTCTAATAATTATGCCTGGTTTATTTCTGGTAATTATTTTAGGACTGAATTTTTAGCTTTTGAAAATACTTTGTATTCTATTTAATTATTGAAAATAATGTATAACTTAGTAGTTTGATTTCCTCTAAATATTAATGAATTTTGTGAGACATACAAACATTTCTGAAATGCTCTGAAAACCCAAAATAATCTCTAGTAGCTGCTTACCTTCTGACACAGTTATTTACCTGCTAAAAATCAAGTGGACTGCCCAGTTTTCTAAAGGCTTAATGGAATATAGTCACTAATGATTTGATAATTTTTCTCTTAAGCATTTGGCTATACTTCAGACTATGAGAATGAAATCAAATGGAAACAGAAATATAAGGGAGTGCTGTAAAGTGACAACTGTTGCTATACAGTGCTACACATATCGCATACTGCATGTGTTGAGTTTACTGTCTGTGAGTTTCCTGACTTAGGTTACATATTTAAGTTACTTTGGTTTCCTTACTTCATTAGTCTGAAAAGTAGAAATAAAGCATCCAGCTTTACATAGTGGGAATAAGAATCACAAGTTGCAAAATACTGAACTAACTTTTGAGATACTTCCAGCTATCACATATACATGCATCATTTCAGGGGCATCCTCTATTTTTTTTATCTCTGAACTCTTCTAAACTCATTCCTAATGAAAATTACTTGAAGTACACTTGTGAATGTTAATAAAATACAATATAGTTCTAAAAGCTAATCCAGTTAAATCTCCATTAGACTCTGTAGTTTTACCTATTTGCCATTCATTGAAAAGCAGATTTTACTGGCATATCTTTTAAAATGCCTCAGGTTCATTTTACACTCTTCCTTAGCTTGTAGCCTCAGAAAGAAAGGAAAAGTGCTGGTAATGTAGACCAAAATGAAATGTGTTTGTTTCTCTCAGCTTTTTTTCTATACTGCGTGGCTCTCAAACTGCTGTGTGCTTGGCACTATATCCACATGAGAAAGTAGAGTTATATTGTGAAATGGCAGCAGTTACTGCAGCATGGTTTCAGGACAAACTCACAGCTGTCAGCTTTTGGATCAGTCAAGTGTAGAGTTAGTGCAGGGAAAATGTTTAGCCTCAAGGGGGAGAAAGCCAGCTGCCATGTCCATTAGCACCCTTTGTTGACCGTCCAAGAACACCGGCGGCATCCAAGGCAGCTTTGTCCCAGCTCTCTTTGCTGGAGGAAATTATTGGAAGAAGACCAGTATGTGGGCAGAGAATGGCATGGGTAAAAATAAGCCAAAGGTAGAAATGCATTTAGGTTTTGAGCTACAGGTTGTTTGATTCTTTGGGTATCCTCAAGTAGGAACTTAATTTTCACCTGTCTTTTCAAAAAGAAAGGGATTAATGAAGCACGACAGAAGAAAAGACAGCCCCTTTGCCTTGCCTGGCAAATGCAGAAAAAACAGGCCTCTCAAAAGGATAATCAATGGAATGTGATAATATTTGAGCCAGCACTTTCAAAATCCTCAATTAATTTTGGGGCTGAGGATATTGGGTGCTCAATCTGAGCGCTCCAGCTGCACTTGAATTATCTGAGAGTGTAGATGCTTGGGATCTCCTAAAATGAGATCCCAGCTGTTTCTGGTTGATAAGTCTAAAATTAGTAATCACTTTTGACAATTTTATTTTAAATTAAAAATTAAGTGCTTTCATTCATTATTTGTATTGCATCATAGCACTTGGGACCCCAATCACAAATCAGGACCCTACATTATTCAGTACACACACACAAAGAGCAAAAGATTGCCCTTGTCCCAGAGAACTCACAGCTTAAATATAAAACTATGTATAAGAAACAAAGTAAAGGGTACAAGAATACTATGAGATACGATCCATCAGCATTGTTTCAACAAAATCAGCAGCCTAAGCAATGGCAACTTGTTGCTTTGTTTGTAAAAATAAATTTATTTTTTTAAAAGCGGAGGGGGGCAAAGTTTAATGGAAGATTGAAAAGAAAATAAAGCAGCAGCTCTTTTGGATTACCCATCAAGCTATGCACTTCGCATTCAGTGAGTATATACTGCTGCAGTTGGTATGAAAAGTTATTCTTACACTTGCAATGGGTGGATGTCTCTATGTTAGTATTTCAATATACTACCATTTGTTCTCTTTCTAAAATTATTAATGGTTTCCTTTCCTTTTTGTTGCTATTCTTCCTGGGACTATCATCAACAGATGAAGCGTAATTTCTGTATAGATTATAGTTGTTGCATTGGATAATAACATATGATAAGGCAAGACAGAGAAATTACTATTGATGTCCAGACAAATATCACCCAATGAAAATTCTCACTTTTAAGAATTAAGAGAACTACTAAGTAGAAAAAGGTACAGTTAACACTAACAAAAACTCACACAATAATGCTGTGCGTTTGTATTTTATAATAATTTCTGCATATAAGCTTTAGAATGTGTGTGTGTGTGTGTGCATACAGTTGTGTGTTTTCCTGTATTGTGTGGATGGTTGAAAATAAAACATACAGGGAAATATCTGAGTACTTTGTTCGCCTTTTGTATGTGCACTGCTATTATTCCCTCACTAACTCTTATTATAAGAATGAAGCATTGTATTTCAATCTGTGAAAAAAATGCTGTTGTTTAAATAAACAATGTAGAGGCAGGAATTTGAGTCATTACAGAATGATGTATACACAAAGAACAAAATCCCTAGCAGGTAGCTTGAGTCTGGTTATGTCAAGTCTCCCTAGCATGGATGGTGCATCCACGGTGCTGTAAGTACACAGTAGATAAAGAGTATTTATGTGTGTACTTATTCATGGCAGAAGGAGAAATTGTATCGACAATGCAGGCAAAGAATTTTTGAAGAGTTGTTTACAGTTTGCTGTAGTAAAGGAATAGTACAAAAGCTACTATAGGATAGTAAACCTATACACTCACCATTTCTGTCAACATTTTTACTTTTTAATTCATTTTTATTTATGAGACTGAGCCAAAATCCTGAATCTGGTCATCATGTTTGGATGAGACTAGGAAACAGATGTGAATTTTAGCATTCAGATACATCCTAGCTATCTAACTGGCTGTCTGATGGTTACTTTTTATAGTTTTAATCACTTCCTCAAGTACATGACACATTCTTGATCTGGGCCACCAACATTTTTCCATCTTTGTATTAAGTGATAAGGAATTATTCCTCTGTGTAGGTGCAGGTGCAATGCAGAATTATCCTGCTTATGGCTTTCTAATTCAAATGAAGTAATCATAGAAGGTTGTATGAATCCACTAACAGCTGAGAATACCCCCCAAAATAGCCACATAAACATCTTACAAGAAATGTTCTCACATGGATACCAAAAGAGAATTTTTTAAATCTAGAAGTTTCTTGTAAATGTCCATTTAAACTGTTATATTTACTCTAGACTTTCTTCTCATCTACAGGACCCTCTAGCCCTGAAAACCTTTCTTATCCTCCTACACTCCATATTCAGCTTGTTCTTGATTACAGTTATTTTACCACTGTAAGAATTCTACTTCCAAAAATACATATGAAAGCTTTTATTTCTGTGCTATTCAGCAGAAAATAACCACAGCATGGAGGCCACAGAAAATTGTGGATCTTGTTTCCTGCCTCCTTGCATTAAACAGTAGAGAACTAAGGCCACCAAACCTTTTCTATCCACCTGTGTGTGTATCTCCTCTGGAGACCTGATATTGAGCTTTATCTCTAATAAGCCCTTCCACTTGACTTACAAAGGCTGATCATCTCCACACTCCAAAACAATATTTCATCTAATTACTTAGGCAAAACCAGACTGAATGTCTTTCACAATCACTTCCAGTGAGGGGCTTGTCCTGTTAGAAGGAAAGAGAAAAAAAGAAAAAAGAATAAAAAAGAATTTCTGTCTTTAAATTCCTTGCTTTCATAATCAAGATGGTCACAATCATTTAAAAATAATTCTCTTCTAGATTATCAAGGCTTTGCTTGCAGTCATGGGCGGTGAACCTTGAGCCAGTGTTAAAATATTTCTAGGAACATTTACCAATACTGTTTGATTTGGTCAGTTCCCCAGAATTTCCAGAGGAGATACTAATCTTGATTGTTCTCCATTCATAGACAAGGGGATAATGATTAGAGACAATATTAAACTGCCAAAAGGGCAAGTTTATTTATATGATTTTTTTTTCTTTTTCCTTCAGGAATTACTATTTCTAGAATCATCTTTAGCTGGTGAATCAAGGAGGGGTACTGTTACAGAGTCTCTCAGTAGGGCTGAAAGGAGACATTCCATATCCCTGATTTTCAGGGAGTGGTTATTAGCTGAAAATAAAACAAGTGTTAACAACAAGACAGTGTGTCAATAGTCAGATACAGCTTTAGTGAAAATTATTTTCAGTTAGGTGATTGGACTGTTTAAATTTGGATACACTCCAATGGAATTAAACTTAAATATTTATTGTGATGGTTCTGTTAATGTATCAAATTAAAAGAGAATAAAACTGCATGAAAATGTTGCCATGCTTGTAATAATTAGTGTTTTTATAAAGTAAAGATAGTAAGAGAGTATACTTTTTTTTTTTTTGGCTATTCAACCAGCCCTAACAGCAAAACTGCCTCTTTTAAACTTTTTAAAATATTGACATTTTGCAGCAGTAAAATGAATGTGGTATATTTTTCTCTACGGAGTTTAATTTTCAGCAATTTCATAATAATGGGTGAAAGTTTTCCCTCAGCGTGGATCATAAGCATCATTGAAGCCCAGTTTTAAGAGTGCAAGCTTGGTACGTTTCTTAATATATAAACTATTTTTGTGTAAAGATCTTTTTTTTTTCTACTTGCATCATTTTGAAATGTTCACAACTAGTCACCTCCAGAGTGTGTTAAAGACTTTTCCTTGTTCCACAGATGTTTACTAGCATTACCAGAAAGTTAACATACCAGCCTTATTCCAGTTCAGCAACGCTTCCCCAGCCATCACAGTCCTTTCACAACACATTCACTGCTCTGTGTTTCATAAATTAATGTAGGTGCCATGGCAATGCAGAGGGTGTGAGGAATGAGGCTTTCTCTGTACTCTTCTGTATGCTTTGTACATCATTTTGATGGAGTCAGACACGTGAATTCATGTCAGAAAGGTCATGTAATCTGATATCTAGATCTGTGCACAGAGATAGGTCTTTATCTAATCACTCCCATATAAGAGGAATGACTTATCTTTATGAATAGTATATTTTGGAAATCCATTCAGTCTGGGTTTAAAGATTTTAGGAAATCAGAATGAACAAATGCACTTGGTAGTTCTTTCCAGTGTTAATGTAACATGTCATTGGATTAGAAAAAGGAAAAAAGATTCTGACAGGACTATAATAGGAAAATACTCAGCTTCAGAAATTATAGATATTTCATTGTGTTTAATTTTCCTTTCATTTATGAGTTACTGGAAATTTGCTGATAAACTGAATAGGAATTGGAATAGCTTCTAATAGCTCAAGTATTTAAAGAATAATAAAGTCTGTTAACTATTCTCTTTACTATCTAAATAACATTAGAACAAGGTGGCTGTGGATTCTTTTTTGTTATTTTATTTCTGGGTTTGGGGTTTTAATTTTTGTTCTCTGTACTAGGAGTGATAGAACTAAGTGATATCTGTGGGGGTTTTGTGTAATTTTTTTGCAATCTTGTAGACATGTTTTCAATACAAAGGTGGACATATACACCAACACAAGATGTATATTTAGGAAACTGCAGTTTCTGCAGAGCAGAATCCTCTGAGATTTCAAAATCTAAGCAGAGTGTTTCAAGTAATGCTTAGGTTTTGAACTAAGTCTTTGCACAACATAAATTTCATGGCCAGAGATACAGAACTCTAGGTGGAACTCCTGTGTACATCTAGGAGTGTTTAATAAATAAAATCAAAAAATCTTTATTGTGTCATTCCTAATTTGAAAAAAACCCCACAGTGTCAGAAGAGTTTATTGCCTAAATTTGATGATGCCTTCCTTAGACTGTTAATTTTTTCATGTGAATGAAATAATATCATGTATTCCCCCAATTCAAAACTTGTGAGGCCAAGCAATTTTGTGGATTTTCTTCATCATCTCATCTTTTAATAATTTTCTTGCTGCTGTAGAGAAGATGATAATATAATGGGCAAAATATTAAGGAGAAAGCATATAAAATTTCAAATGGTGATAGAAAACCCCTGAGGAAAAATATTTCCATCGCAAAGTGTTCTCTTTTCAAGGGATCTTTGAAGTGTGTCGTAGGACTCCACATTCAAAAATCTTCCTGCTTTGTTTCTTTTTTAAATTAATCATTTGAACATTTTGGGGGGCTTCAAATGTTTACTGGGTGATTATTAAGACACTGAAGTACTGAAGAAGACTCATGAGGCTACATATTCACCCTCATAGACTTTTTTTATTTTATTTTGACAAGCTATCAACTGGAATTTTTAATTCAAACTATTCTCAAATGTTACAGCATTTTTACACAGTATATTATCAAAGTATCAAGTCCGTTGATAAGGATAATTAAACATGCCAAGTTTGTTTCCATAGCCCTAAGTCTGCAATTGCTTAGTCTTTCATTATGTTACATGACTTCAGCTCACTCTATTTATTTACAGCAAAGCCAATGGCAATGCTCCATTCAGTTCTAAATGGTGGTATATTTGTCATCAGTGTTAATGATAACATATTATTTTGGAATAGATAATAAAACAATGGACATTAGAAAGTGCAATCACAGAGAAATAAATGTCAGTTTTACATTGATTATTGACAAAAGTTGTGTGGATAGAACAAGAGTTTTATAGGTGCCCTTTATTTGGGAAGACAGAAGAAGAAATAAAAAGGACATCCCTATTTCTCTGAAAAAAATATTTTTATGTGTTATATGAAATATTACATTTTTTTAAAATTAAAGGTGGTATAGACTTTGTGGATTTTAATGTAGATAAATGTAGGTTTTGCAAGGTCTTACAAACCCATACCTGCCACATAGTGTAATGACCTTCATCTCCTAACAGAACCTGAAACTGCTAAAGCAAAGAAATACTTGATTTGCATGGTCTCCACTGTTGAAGCTGGAAACCTACAGCAAGTTGTGGCCATCCTGCAGACAGCTTCTGCACCTAGTATGAACATTTGACTGTGGGAGAAAAATCACATTTCAACTACTCTTCACCACTGGTAATAAAAGTATACCTGTTTTGAAAAAAATTATACTTTGAATTAGAACCCAAATGTTATGCTAGTGGGATCATTTTCCCTGTCCTCAAGTTGGCACTGAGTAAGGTGGTTTTCTTCTTTTTTTAGCCAGGGAATGAAGAGGAAATCTTTTATTATTCTATAATTGTCTTGGTTTCACAACATAATATCTGCTTTGTGACATATACGCTGGCTGATCCTTTTTATTTTCTTTCTCTTTGTCTGAGTGCTGGAATTTCTTGCTGTTGAGCCCTTGATTTTGTCATTGGAATACATCCTAGCAGAAATTTCAATTCACAGAGCAACATCCTCTTGATTTTAGATTTCTGTAAAAGTTAACAAATTACAAGTATTTTAATAAAGGCAGTAGTGATAGCTCAGGAATAAGGTTTAGACTTAATGTCTCTGCCAGGGAGTACATTAACTCTAGTCAGAAATAAAAGCGTGTGAAATGGCATACTACTGACATGAGCTGATTATGATAATGCCTTAGTACAAATTTTTGAAAATCAGATACTATAAAAATATACCATTAACTTTATGTTAATAAAATATTTTGCTTGATGCCTTTTAAATTATTCATTTGAAGTAGTCTAAAAATATAAAAGAACTCTTATTATCATTCAATTTACATGATTACTTTAAGTTCACTTTTTTGGTTTAACATAAACAGAGTATAAAATTCCCATCAAGCTTTTGGATATTTAAAATGTATCATTTTTATGCAAAAATTGGAGCCTGTTAGGATTTTAAGGCTGTCATTACTATAAATATAACTTCAATTTCTGATTTGAAACTATTTTACACATAGAAATTACTACGTTTGTTGATTTGACTCATTATTTCTGCTTTGATTATTCATGTGCTCTTTTAAAAAACAGTTTTAAAAAATAAAAGCTAAAAAGCTCTATAAATTAACTTAAAATAATATTATGAACATAACTTGTAAGTAATGCAGGAATCATGGTAGCCATGGAAGGAGACATGTGGCTTATTTAATATGAGAGTTGTTATCTTTTAAATAAGCTGAACTTTCTATGAACAGTGGTGTTACTCCAAGTATGAGTAAGGCACTTTAGCACTCCCCAAAGTGATTAAAGTGAAGCAGGTATCTTTTCCTGAGATGGAAGCCTCCATCAGCCTTTGCAGAGAGGCTGAGCAACCTCTCTGTGTTATTTGCTGGTGGCTGAGATTTGGAGAAGGTGTTACCCAATCCTCCGCTGTCTCTTGTTCCATGAGATGACAGATTCATACGGCTTTCTGACCTTTATGATCCCTATTGTTTCCCAAAAGTAGTGGCAACTTCTAGAGCCTCAGATGACTTTTCTGTTTGTTTTCCCTTATCTATTTCTATTTGACTGTAAAGTCTATTTCCTTTGACTGTAAAGGCCATTTTAACAGTACAGACTTGTTGTCAGACTTTTGAGTCTGATTCAGCTGTCTTCACAACCCTCAGTCACTTTAATACTCTGGCCTACCTGGAGTCCTCACCTCAGTGCCATGTTTAAACATGTACCTGAGGCGAGCCACCCTGACTCAGTGAGCTGCTACCCAGTGCCACAAGTACACTGTGTCATGGGAACGCAAAACTGTGCGAAAAGTATGGTGGTTGCAAGTCAACTCTCAGCACTTAGGTTTATGGTGATGAAGGGGATTTTATTTGGGACTTCCTACAGAGACCTGTGTGCACAAAGGATTGCAAGACTGAGGAGATAAACCAGGCAGCTGGAATAAGGCCACAAAATGAATAAGCCAGCTTTTCAGTTGTTCACAAGGGATACGGCCTGAAATCAAGTCAGCCCTGGATCACCATCCGCCAGCGTATGCAGGGGATTCTCACAGCTGCTGTGCTCAAGCCTCGTTCATTGTAGGAGGTCACAGAAAATAGTTGGTTTCATTTCTTATTTCTAAGTCATGTCCGTTTTCTGTGCTATAGACTTAATCCACACCAAAGCCACTCTGGCTGAGAAACACAAGATGATGGTATTTCCCTCTGATTAGCACTTTTTCCCAAATGGTTGTTTAATCTCCATATCTAGGTTAATTTGAAATAGCAACTGAGAACACAGAAACTTCCAAGAAGGAAGGAAATATATTGTACTGCTTTGCTAAAAAATGAGCTTGACAAAGTAAAGGCACACTATTAAAAGGCACTTTTTGCATGAGTGCCACTCTGTCTTAAGCTCTCTTTCTAGAGTTACTGTGAAAACTGAGGAAGTTAATATGGTGGGAGTTTTGCAGGTAGTCATTGAGTCTAATTTGAGGAATTCAACTGATATTCCCAAGATAGGCAGCTTGTGTTATTGGCTATCTGTATGCTCAGGGGCAGGAGAGGAAGGCAATTTTTGAAGCAATTCAGGGAAGTCTAAGTCATTTCTAAGTTAAGGATCTTTCACCCTTTTTATTGCTGTACAGGGGACCCAATGGTTAATTTAGGTATTTCTATTGGATATAAGACCAAGTAGTGTAAGTATTCCTCCCTCCCCTTGTTCCAGTTTAGCCATGAAGCACAATTAAACCAGCTGATTTTTGGAGCATCTTTGACTGATGCCCTTAGAGGTTTGTTAGTGAATGAGAACTTCCTTTGTCTGACAGAAAATTCATTGCATGAATATGCTTAATGCCCAAAGACTTCATGATCATGGGTGTTGTAATGTAATAATCCATGTCTTTAAATCTTTTGTTAATTTCAGGAGCTTGCAGAGTACCAAGTACAGAAGAAAGCCAATAAGCTTTGCAGATTATCCTGGATATTTTCCATGTAATTATACCATTGTGGTATATTATATATGGTATTTATACCATTGTTTCTCTGGTTTAAGCTGGTAAATGGCTGCTGGGGTTGATGGCAGCCCGTACCTCAAAGATGTCAGCTACTACAATGCAACTTAATTTAGAACTGCAAGTTAGAGAAAGTTTTTACCCTAGTCTGTAAATGCAGAAACCCTAGTAAAGAGATCTTCTTTCTAGGTGCCATTATGTAGGCATCCAGGTAAGGAACTATCAGTCAAGTGCTTGATAGATGCATTCTTTCATTTCCCCAGGTTATGTAGCCCAAACTACAGAATATAAAAACAATCTTCATTGGTACCTTAAACAAACAAATGTATTGTATTATATAGAAATATCCCTAAAACTCATTATCTGGTTGCATTTTTGAAGATTTAACATAACCAAAGTATTGGGGATTTGATAGAGGTAATAACAGTTACTTGTTTTTCACTAATTGGCAGTTTGGCATGACCATGTTTTTTGGCTTTCTTGAGATCCATAGCTTTATATGCAGTGTGGATATTAGAGTGTCACATTAGCGAGAAGGCAAAGTATGTTTGGTACCTGAGGCAGTAATTACTCACAAGAAGTTACAGACAGAAAATATAGCCTAAAACCTCTTCCAGGTAGTAATTCCTAACAGAAGGTTAAAAGCAAGTTTGTGTAATATATGAGGCTCTGAAACTGGTAAAGCCTGTTAGGGATGTTTTCTTTCTTTAAACTGGTAAGTCATCTTGTGATGCATAGTATCAGGTCGTGTCAAACAAACAGGTGATGTGACAAAATGAGCAGTTCAGCAGAATAAAGCAAAGTGGTTTTCTTAAATTGTCTTTTGTTTAACCTTGTTAAAAAGTAGTGATACAGAGAAAAAGAGCTTCCATTATTCAGTCTTTTATATAGAATCAGACTAATTTTTTTGTGTAATGAAATTCAGGATAGAGCTATTAGCTGCTTCCATAATTGTAGGAATTGTTTGAAATGTGACTGTGCTACTTGCAACCATAAAATCAACTTGGAGATGATTGATTAATGGATGTGTAGCAGATGTCTGTTGAATCAGCTGAAGAGAAGTGCTATGACCTACCAAGCATGCATGAATATAGCTCTCCTTTCTCACAAAAGAACATACCTCCTTTCAAAACATACACTTCAGAAGAGATAGGGGCTACAACTCTTTTGTCTCCTAAATGCATCTGTACTCTTCATTTGCAAATGTCAGGTTTCGGTGAAAGGTGTGCCACAAAAGTCTTCCTTCTGTGTTCGGCAGTGTCTCTTGTTGAGCTGATGTGTGCCACTGGAACTTCCTGGGTAGCTTGTGTTATTAAATTAATGGAGTGAGAATTTGTCCAAATTATTTTACTTTTCTGAAGAAATAATTATGATGGGTCTTCAGGGATTCCAGGGCAAGTACAGTCTGTGGAGTTAGAAATACAATGCAGAGGTCAGTGATAAACCTGTCCTCTCCCAGCAGCTGGAGTGGAGCACTTTCTGGACAGCAGTTACTGCCTCCTCACCAAAAAATGGGGAAGCTTGGGAGCCTTTCACAGTTCTGACTGTTACACATGCATTATTCCCTGCGACACCAGTTTGGACCCACCAGCTATTCTAAAAATTGACATCATTAGAAAAATAAAAAATCTTCAGCAAAGGAATTTCCTACCTATTTCCATGTTCCATTTTTATCTTGCATTGTGCACTTGTCTTAGCTGAAAGTACAAAATGCTAAATTTGGCACTTGTGCACTTACTGCACTGTCTTGTACAATATGTAAGCTTACTAGCTGGAAACAAAGCAGGATGTTATGCAACAAAAGTGTTTTTACTTTATGCATTAGTTTCTAGCTTTAAGGATTTTTCTATAGTTTAATTTCCTTTTTAGCTCTAGTTTCTTTGTTACTTTATACTCCTTTTCTGTTGGTCAGCTCTCACAAGACTCATACGCCAAGGTGTGAAACATTCTGGATTGTTTTGCAGCAGCATTTGTCTCTCTGGGAGGAATCAGAGTTTGTTTCACTGGCAACTATGAAATCACCACTGGGTCTGTCATGTGGTTAAGCTGCAGATGGTTTGCATGAGTTGCTTGTTTCAACTGCATGAAATGTCCCTGTGGACTCAGCTGTGATTCTGAGGAATATATGCACTATCAGTCACATGAAAACAAAAATCATGTTTTACATTTCTCTGACATTAATCCTCACTAGCCATAAGTTTAGTTGTACAGTGCAGCTGCTTCTTCAGGTGAGGGAAGGAAGACACACCAGTGGGATGCAATAGTAAGCTATAAGGAAACTTTCACAGGCATCATACAGCCTGGTTTAACCTCAGGAGATACCATTGCTGATAGTCAGGGATAGGTGGCAAAGAAAATCCTCACGTAGAAATTTATGTCAAGTATCATATCAGAAATGAAACTTTTTTTTCCCTCAGTGGATTGCCAATGCAAAAAGGTTTCAAATAAATATAATAAACAGTTTTCTCCTTTACAGTAATTTTTAAAAGATACATTTTCTTTTTCAGTAGAGTATGTATAAAACAGAGGCTGTGGTGGTCAAGATAGTTTTTCTCAACAGTGTAACATTTTTATATGCAGCCATGCTTGATGTGAAAGCCACAGGCAATGCTGCAGCTTGTTGTTGATGGTTTGTCACTCATCTAGTTTTGCTGGCACAATTTATGTATATGCAAATACAAATTCTTGTCATGCCGCTGGATATTTTAAATGTCAAAAAACTCTGGTTACCCTGTACAAGAGTAGAGGCTTACAACACTTGCATGTGCATCATGGTTCAGAAAGAGATTACAGATCAGCTGAAATGATGGTAATATTTCACATAGAAAACACTGAATTCATTGAGGAAGAGAGGTTATTTTCTTTATGAATTTAAGGGTCATGAAAGCTGTTTAATTATTACATTATTACAGTTTCATATCCACTTATTGTTAACGTAAGACACCAGAACATTGTGGCTGGAGACAGCAGGGCAATGTTTTCAAAAAGTTTGTTCATCATTTAGATACTGAAAGGAACAGTCACACTTTCAAACATTCTCATTTTGTGAGGTATTGACCACTTTTGAATGTCTGGAGAGAAATGGCAGGAGGGGAGCTCTTGAGTGCCGAATCCTTCTGAAAATCTCCCATTTATGCTCTTATCAAATTTTAAAAATCCCAAAATACACAGTTTTGTTACATTCATTATTTAGCTGGCTTATAGATTTTTAAATGAATATATTTTATACTACTTTTAAAAAGCTGAATAATATTTTAGATTCCAGAGATTGAAACTGTAATTGAATCTTGGGATCCCATTAAAATGGGATGTTTAATTTGACATTATATGCATGAGTGGCCTGAACAGTAGGACAGAAGGCTAGACTGGTCAGCCTCTAGGTAAATGAGATGACAAAGAAACTACAACAATATCTGAGGGGAATAGGACTTTGATATGCCATCTCAAGTTGTAGATGAGATGCAGAAGTTTATTACTAAAGAGTTGTTTTCATGAAAAAGTAGCAGCTTTGGCGTGAAAAATTGGAAGCCAGCATTGTTATAACAGCTGGCTTTCCTACCTTAAAAAAGTTTACTTTCGTCTTACGGCACAAAACTCAGATTGTAAGATTGAGTCACATTTGCTCTTCAGATTCTCATGTAAGACCCCACCTGAGCATCAGGTGTCACTTGCCTGTATCAGAAGGCAAACCGACATCAGTGTTCAGACCTCTGTGATGTTCTGGTGAGAGGATATGAAACCAGAGGCTGTAAGAAATTACAAGATATGAATGTTGCATCTTCCTCATTTCTTCTTTCTCTACTTGAAAGACAAAGTTACAAACTAAATAGAAGAAAGAGAATCTCTGCATTTTCTTGTTAAGTAAAAGTTCCTGACTTGAACTCTTTAGTTTGTGAAATGGGTGTGGAAGTCACTTTGAAGTGTTAAGCTTTGTCTTCCTGGGGAGTAACTATATGTAAAGGCAGAGCTGTGATATTGGCTTGCCGAGTGTCACGCCACCTGCTCTCTGTGTAAGTGACCTTGGGATTGTAACAGAGTCACACAGCAGTAGTCTGACGCTTCAAGTCTGAAACTGTTTGCCGATGGCAGCTTTATTTTATTTGTGTGGAAATCGCTCAGCACTAACATTTGTAGCATGATTGTTGCTCTGCTCAGATCCCTCTCTGATCTATTGACCTGTGCTTTCTTTTCTACTGACAAAGTATTCCACACTCATTTATAAATCCTTGAAATTAGCAAAAGTCATCACCGTAATATTTTGATATAAACTGCACATTCACAAATTGCTGAAAAGTCATTATGCCAGTATGAAAAAATGTGACCCACCCCCCAATCTTAGCAGAAGCACCTTGTATACAAGCTTACAGTACAGGCTCATATTCTGAATTTTTGTTTTCCCCTTTCATTAGCAGGATTGGAAAAATAGCCAGATTTGGGAAAGAGCTGTCTCACACAGTGCTGGAGAATGCAGCTTTTGATTCCATCCCACATTCTTCTGGGTGTGAAATAGGAGGGGCTGATACCACCCCACATTAGCTTTGTTCAGCTGACAAGTCTGCTGTGCTGTAGTACCGCTAAGCTCAGCATTGGTAGGACTGTGCTGACGAAGGCTCTCTGTACCTCCCTCTTCTGCACCAGAGAGAAATGTAGAAAAGCAGATCATGCAGAAATTAAACCAGCATTTTTTATGTCTAAAATAGTTATACTGTTAACAGTAAATCCAAAATGATTTCTTAATTGGAAAAAAAATTGATTACTAATTTCTTGCAGAAATGTGTCAATTGCAGACCAAGTTGGCAGTGGCTAAAATTTTCTAATTTGAGACTTGAAATGTTTAGTGGCAACTTGAAATTGTTTTGGGAGCTATAGTCCATGTCTCAGTTGATATATATCTCTATTACTAATCATAATGGCATATATTTTTTTCATATTTGCCAAGAATAGAACCAGCAAAGTGAGAGAATGATTTCCATTCTAACTCACATTCATTATCCTTTCACTTCATTTGGAGAAGTTCAATTTCTCACTCATAAGAGACCAGGCTGATGGGACTTATAAAAATCTGTGCTGATCATGATGATAGGATACTGTCCAATACACAGAAAAATATTTTGCCAAAAGCTTCACTACCAAAAAGAGATTTAGTTCATTTTATAGAGTTTCAGACCTAAGACACTACTAATGTTCTCTTAAGAAAAAAGAAGAGATCCTGTTTGAAATGCAACGTGAATTTCTTCAAACAACATGGAGGGTTAAGACAGCAGGAGAAAAGAGAAGTTTTCCAGGAACTGTTTACTTATTAACCAAGGCACATAGCCTGACTCACGTACTCTGGAAATAGATCAGACACGCTGGCAAAAGATCAAGGATCATATAGAAGCTTAATATGATTTGCCATTTTTATATAGGATTCTGTCTCATAACTATTGAGAAATAGTCATTGATTGCTGCCATAAAAGAAAAGAACAGCCACTCCCCATGAAGCACAAATTAACAGTAATATGCAGAAAATATTGGAGTTCATGCTGGATGCCAACAAGTAGAAATAACAAAAAAAACACGACTGCATGAATAAGAACTTCTTATTGCTCTTTAAATAACACTTTCAGAGCAATTTGGAACTAAGTGTACTGACAAGTGCTTCCTGGAAACTGTCAAAATTGTTAAGGTTTTGTGTTGTTGTTTAAACATGTCTGAATTTTAAGAATAGAATATATATATGAAAAGAAGAATAATTTAAGAATTCATGTACAGAAAAAAGGAAAAATATTGGAAACTAGTGCTAAAGAGAGAAAAACTCATGAGAATTAGACTGAAAATGATCTTTAGCATTTACCATTTCTCCTAGGAACTTACCATTATTTCCAGCTGGTGTTTTTATTAAAGGCTTTGCACAATGCAAAACATTGGGAAAAATTGGAATGTATTTTCCCACTGTTTGTTCCTCCTAATTTAGTTTTTCAGTCATAAACAGAAAAGGATGCATAACATTTCCTCATACTTTAGATATAACCAAAAACTGATGATGGGAGAAACTCTCACAGAATTTCTATCTTCCACCCTTGTTTCCAGAGGATCAATAAAACTAAGGAAATAAAAGAATCCGGTGGCTACTATAGTTGGTAATAAAAAGACTTGTGTGACTGTCAGTGACTTATTCATTGCATCAGTGACTTACTCATTGCATCAGTGGCTGTCAAGTGTCAGGCACATAACAATTCCTTTCTCAGATTAATGTATCCACTATCAAAAGCTGGTGTTTGTGGAAGGATTATGTAGTTTGCAGATCAGGCAAAACCCGAGTGTAGACATTCCCAACCTGTCTCGACAACTGCCATTACATCTTAAGAAATCAAGTCCAGCATGAGCTTCACCTAGTGCACCTTGGTCTGGAGCATGCCCAGAGACCCAGCTATCTGTGTTCAGCAGTATCACAAACTTTTCCTTTGTTACATTTTCACATCATGTTTTTGTACATAACTTGTCATGAATGAGATGGATGGATTTCACAAGTGATGGATGTTATCCATCCCTTTGGATAATCCAAGTCATCCTGCCACCTTTACTATTTTAGATACTTGTGGATTAGTTGTAATACTGCTGTGTCTGCGGTCCATTCTGCTGTCATTGGAATAGAGGGTTTTTTTGGATGTAGAATATTCTAAAAGGCATTTTCTTCACCTTGGAGTGAATGTGGTGGGTCCATCCCATGTTGAAGGAAGGCCTTTTATAAATAACAATAGAACACGTAACTGTCATTTGAATAAATTCTTAAATAAAAACATTTGAAATTACACTTTGTGGTAGCTACAAAATGGCTAAAAAATTACTTCAACTCTTAATGTTGAAGTTCAGCCACAAATGGCATTGCTGTTTTTTCAGAGAAGGTTCTCATTCTTCCAGAAAGAATATGTATCCATTTTTAAAGTCATATTTACAAGTAACCTACTTAAGACCTGCTGATGTCTTGAGCTTTCATAAGGCATTCTTTTATGAATTACAGATTCATAAAATGTCTCATTAATTGTAGCTTGGGTATTTGAATATATCATGGCTACTCCTTGTGCAAGGCATTTTCCATTATAAATAAGATTCTGCTTATAAGGCCTGTCCTGTGGTAAACTGCAGTAAACAAGATATGGTCTCCATTTGAAAGACATTCAGCTTAAAACAAAATGGATGATAGGGGCCTGCTTGCTTTTAGTTGTTACTTCCTTTCTTTTTTTAACTGTGACAAAATTTCTTATAGTTTATTCTTTATCCACTCCTAAAGTACATTAATTTTTTAATTTATTTAAGGCTCCTAAAAATACTGAGTTGCACAATATTCAGAATTTTTAGCTGAATACCGTCAGCAGAAGTCTCTATTTGAATATGTAACTGAATATATACTGCTAAAACAGTAGCACTCAGATGAGTGTAATAGCCAAAAATTACTTGTGCTGTTACAGTTCATAAAGTCTTGGTCATCTGATGAGGAAACCTTCATCATGAACTTGATACAAGTGGAATCTAAGCTATTTAACATTACCAGCCCTTTAAATGCACTTTAAAGAAGAATCTGGTTCTTTAAGTGTCTTACAACCTGTATCAGAATTGAATAGTCACACTCATGTATGTTCGGTTTCTGCTTAGTATTTTCACTCAGTATATTTGAGTGTGGTTTTTATATATAGTAAATAAACTGTTTATCATTTATATTCCTTTTGAAGGTTTGGGGTTTTATTTTTTACAATTTGAAACTCATACTTCAATATGTTGAGGAAGAAAACCTACATAATACAAACACAATTAAATTGCATGTGCTATTGTCATCTACTTTCATGCAAGTTAAATTGCAAGAGTAGTTTAACTGATAATTGAACTTTTTTAAACAGAAGTACATATGCTGTGTGTATGTCATAAAAAAATGAAAGTCCTCATTCCAGTTCTTGGAGAACTGAATGTGTAAATCTTCTGTCTGATTCAGATGGCCCAATTTTTCACATAAGAAACCTCATGAAATCCTCAAGTTCTTCTGTAAAATGTCACAAATGCATACCTTTAATGGAAAAAAATTACTGATCCAAATCAGAATCTCAGGTACTTATCCTTAATAAAAGGATACTAAAAAATTCAGGTTAATAAAATATTGTGACTTTGGGGGGAGCGAGGGGAAGAGAGGGTGATTATCCTTATGAGGAAAAGCAGAAGAACTATCCACTGCCTACATAATTAGTTTACAGACTCACTTTCTTAAGATAGAGTAACCTTCTCTGTTAAGAAAAAGGATCATTTGTCTGAAAAATGTAGTAAAGAAAGAAAATGGTCAAAATTCCTATCTATTATTATATGGGTAGCTAGAGAGAAGGGATCAAACTCCTAAGAGTGCCAGAATTTTTATTAAATCTACTAATGTCTTCTCTATTTAGATTCTTATAAAATAAACAACACATCAACTTTAATATATATAATCAGTGATCTGATAAAAACTGTAGCCCTTATGCCAATTTTATATGTATTATTCTCCCTTTTATAATTATACTGATATACTCCATTGTGAGAGAAACACAATAGAAACTCTCACATTATTAGAAAAAACCCAAATATCGAATGTGTAGAACAATTATTCACTGTAGTTGCCTGTAATCTCCCAGAATCTTTTTTCTTTGTGTGAAGATACTTTCTTATAAGTACATTAATAAAGAATAAATCTAAACAAGATAAGAAGAGAAAATTGGAAGCCTTCTCAATACATTTTCTTCTTCACAGCAGGAATTACAAAATAATTTTGTTTCTTTTTTCCAATTCTTTGCTGTTGCCCAGCCAACACCTGAGGGATCACAAGCAAACCTGGAAGTAAGTAATTAAAATTCAAAGCTTCAGCATTTAGATACTTTTTACACTTTCTTTTGCTTCCAATTAGCAAGGAATTTTCCAGACAAGCTTTTAATTAACAGGTGAGTTTAATTGATATGTGAGTTTTCTGTAAACGGAAAGGATATCAATGAGAAGTATGGGAGGACTCTTTCATACTCACAGTTTAAGACCATTAGTTTATTTGCACATTGATGTTTTTGTTGAATCAGTTTTCTTCAGTGAATAAATAAAATGGAAGATACAAATATTGGAAAGAGCTGAGGAAAAGTTAACCAGAATCATAGCTAACTTTCATAGCATCTCCTAACACGAAAATCTGCCTGAACTATACCTGACAGAGATTAGCCTGCTATCTCCATTAAAAAATAAGAGTGATGGAAATTCATAGGCACCATAAGCAATCTGTTGTGCTTCAATAAACTTTATGTGATTTCATTAGGTTGGGACTAATTTCACCTAACTTTGCCATGTAAAATTCTGGTGTCAACTGGACTTGTATTCCAGTGAGTGGAGAGCCAAAGGTGTTGTTGAACCCACCTTAAAACGAGAAGAGTCACCTTCTGTAGGTGGCTAAAAGCCTGGCTTCGAAGTGCCTTAATTTAGACAAGAGAAATTAACTCCCTAATGTTTAACATGAATGTTCCTCATTGCAATTTAAGACTGTTGGGTTGTTTGGAGGCTTGGGGGTGACTTTTTTTAATTTGCTTAACAGGGGTATGGAATTGTAAGCGTGAGTTGGGTTTTGGGGGGCTTTTATACAGTTAATTTCTGGAAGCAGACCAAAATACTGTGAAACCTGATGATGTACTCTTTGTTATGAAGTCAGCTATTTTAAGAGACTAAGCCATGCTGTGCACTGGAGGTATTTTATAAGTTAGAGAAGCAACCACCCAAAGAGTTTCTTGTGAATAAGATAGTAGTCAGACAGCGCACACATTTGTTCATGAAGAGATTTATTTCCTCTTCCGTCATTACTGCTCTAGCTCCATATGAGTCTGGTGTAGGAGTTGGGGAGAAAAAAACAGTATAGTGTAGTTAACATGGTCTTGACACCAAGTTCTACATTTCCATTTTACTGCCACTCTTTTAAAAAGAGTATTTGTTGCTGTATTTATTTGACTCAGTATACTTATGCGTATAAGCAAATTATTTGTACCTTGAGCAAGAGTAACCTAATTGGGCATTTAATATAAAACTGTCTTGTGATTGGATTGTGCAAGCTCCTACAAGACTATTTATAAATTCTTGTGTTCATATGAAGACAGCCTAGCTTTTCTCTAAGAGTATTTGATATGTCCTTCTGCAATACGATCTTTCAAGGAAGAAAAATGTGGAGATTACTGTTTAAAAAAAAAAAAAGTGTTTTTCCATGAGGTACATTTTTCATAATAAACAATAGAATGAGTCCAGCCTTTCAAATAATTTTTAGAATTTCCCACCTTACAAGCATTATATAATTCCTTGCAAGTAGACCTAAGGGTGTGGTTAAATATGACATTTATTGCATTTGTAAGGTAAGACTAAGCAGTTTTCTGCTGCAGAAAATACTTGGTATACATTTTAGGGAAAACACCAAGCTGTGTTTCCAAAGGTATGGGTGTCCCTTACAAACTTCATCCCCCTTTTCTACATAGGCACTGAAAATGAAGTCTTTCCTGGGGGCTTTCTGATGTGATGGAAACAGAGGACAACTTTTCTCTGCATGTATTAATCAGTAGAGGGTGACAGCCCATATACAGCCCACTTAGGCTCTCCTGGTTTTATATCATACTGGCTGTAGGGTAGCCTTTGTGTTGGTTGCACTTGGCATGCTATAGCTTCACTGGTTATGTTTGAAAGTGAGGCAGGGTGTTTTGTTTCTTTTAGGGATTTTTTTTTAAGTGTATAGTTGTATCTGTGGATTACTTGGAGTAAGCGAAAGTAAGAATTATGTTAATTTCCATTTAAGACCTCTGAAACATAGGTTTAGGATGTTGCCTTTCTGTCTTGATGGCATCTCTTTTGTTTGGTATCAATTAAAATTTTTTTTTCCTGCTCAACATGTATAACACCCTGCTTAGAGTCTTTTAAAAAGAAAAAAAAAAGCAAAGTTGGAGGCCAATGGCTATGTTATGTAATATGCTGATGCTACTTAACTCCATTTCTCAACATATGAAAACCTGCCTGCTTCATGAAAAAAACAACTCTTTTAATTAGGCCCTCATTTCCATTAATCTCATAGTCCAAATGTATCCTCTTGTCAAAATGCCTTTATAACCTTGCAATCCATCATGGCTGTGTTAGAGGAAGGGATGTTCTAGCTAGAGAATCATTTTGTTCTCCAATTCCCAGTGCCTACTAAAACAACTTCCATCTTTTTCATTTGCTACATGTATTTATTTCTTTAGAATTAAACAGGAGCAATGATCCCTACAACAAAGCTGTACATGTATAATTAGTGTTGTATTTGAGTACAAAAATTTAAAAATTTGAGGTTCAGATAAGAACTTGGGAACTCAACTACCCAGCTAATTACCAAAATGCTTGTCTCCATGCACTGACCGGCTAGGGAACATGCCTCTTTTTTCTTCTAAAACAGATGGTGCTTTCAGCATACTGTAAGGTCACCAAATTCAAGCTGTTACAAACCAAAAAGCAATTCCAAAGTTTTGCAGCTCTCACAGAGATGGCTTTGCCAAGCAACCCACTCTGTTATAATGTGGGGGAACCGGTGTACTAGGCACAGTAGTGGCAGAATGTCGCCGAGCATCTGGGAGGCTGATCTAAGTCACTCTTTGGGACTGATCCAAGGATCAGAGAGTAAAGGCTTAAAACCACCTTTAACTTCCCAGGAGCTGAATTGGGCATCATAATACTAACCCAAAGAGCTGGCTCAAAGCTTTATAAAATTGTAGAATATGTGAAAGCAAGCTGTGAAGACTTAATCCAGATAATATCACAGTGGTATAACGATGGGCTGGGGCAGCAACTGGGAGATTTGGCTGCGGCTATGTCACAAAATGGCCAGCATTTCTTTCTTTGGGGTTATTATTTTTTTGTTAAAATACAAGATAGGTTGTTAAAACAAATATTTTCAAAGTATTTCACCGTTTACTGAACAGTGAGCACTGCTGTACACTGAGAAACAAATTAATGAATCAAACATTGCAACACTATCCACAGGGGCTCGTTTAAAAGCAAATGCATGACAGAGCTGGAAACCAGCTTAAATGCAAATAAGCCAATGTGATGAAATCTGTAATGTTTGATTCATTAATTTGTCTCTCATCGTACAGCAGTGATCATTGTTTAGTGTATGCTACTAATGAAAGACCCTTAAAGACAAGGATTTCTAACTTTCTAGATGAGCTTTAACAGAGAAGTTCTGTCACAAAATCTTTTATGATCATGTGAGATTCTTGCAGCATCTGTACAAATTAGTTTCATATAAAAGTAATATTTAACATATATTTTAGTTTTCTTATGATGCAGGCTAGCAGATGGAAAGAAGGAGAGACAGCATCATATGATCCGCTAGCTTTCCAAAGGCCACCAGCAGCTAATATGTTATAGCTAAAAGGAGAAAAATACTGGGAAAAAAAAATCTTGGCTATATAATGGAATAGAAAAGCCTTTCCCCCAATCTTTAGATACAGTTACTTTCCAGAAGATTTTAATCCATTGTAAAATCATGATTGAATGCCCAAAAGGGGCAAGGGGGTGGTCGACTATATTGTTTACATTTTATAGAAGTTAAACTATTAAATGTCAGTTTTGATATTCTGGTATTGTATATTCAGTCTTGTACAGCAGTGACATCAGCCTCTATTTGTCAGCTCCTTAACTTGCAGCCTATAGTTGTATTTCTGTTCTCAGTCATTCATGTGACTATAAGATTGGGGAAGACAGGACAGAAAAGGATTATCAAATTAAACAGCCACTGTAAAGTGTATCATAAAATGTAGCAATCTGGGCTCCAAAGACAAAGAAAATTCTACTTGAGTCAGCCTCAGCATTTATAGCTGTAAATACAGAAATTTGTACAGGTTTGTTTTTGTTAGGATTCATCAGTATGATGATGGCTTTGATTAGTAAGGATCACCACATGTCATTTTTGAGAGATGGGTGGCACTAGCCTCACAGTGTACCAGAAAAAGAGAGAGAGAGGAGTCTTTTATAGCTTATCAGCAGCACAAAATAAAAAATTGGCTCTGTTAGGATTCACATTTTTGAGATTCTTGTTCCGAATCCAAACAACGTGCACTAGGCCAATCTGTCTATTTATTTCCATTCTGTATTTACAATGGGGTGACATTTAGGCGAGTACAGTGCTAATTGCCTTGCAGTCACCTCTAGGTATTGACATCTACAATTAATCACAAAGCAGGTACACTCTTGATCCAAACATACCAATTTCTATCACGTCACCATAGAAATGTGATTTATTTACCAGATTCTGAAGCCATTTTTTATGATAGGACAGTTTCTGTTCTCTTGGCTTTTTCTGAGATTGCAAACTAAGATGTCAAATACTGCCTGCTACAAAGCAGCTAGGTCTTGAGGGCAACTAGAGAAGGTTGTAATGTCATTAGTAATGACATAGAAAAAATCTTTTCTGTGGAAATGACTGTCTAAAATCAAATTATAGAAAATCTGGCCATGCTGTAAACTGAATTTATATGTTTTCATGGCATACTATATACTGAACCAAAACATACACTTTTTCAATGGCTACCAAAATCACTTGGGAAAGGGGATTGAAATAGGTGTTTAGAAATGTATGAATTGTGATCAAGATTTTATCAGTGAAAAGTTTCTGGAGTCTTGTCATGGTTTAACCCCACCCAGCAACTAAGCACCACACAGCCGCTCACTCACTTCCCCCCACCCAGTGAGATGGGGGAGAAACTGGGAAAAGAAGTAAAACTCGTGGGCTGAGATATGAACAGTTTAATAGAACAGAAAGGAAGAAACTAATAATGATAATGATAATGATAATAAAATGACAACAGTAATAATAAAAGGATTGGAATATACAAGTGATGCACAGTGCAATAGCTCACCACCCGCCGATTGACACCAAGCTAGTCCCCGAGCAGCGATCCCCTGCCCCCACTCCCCCCAGTTTATTTACTAGATGTGACATCCCAAGGTATGGGATGTCCCATGGTATGGAATACCCCGTTGGCCAGTTTGGGTCAGCTGTCCTGGCTGTATCTCCTCCTAACTCCTTGTACCCTTCCAGCCTTCTTGCTGGCTGGGTATCAGAAGCTGAAAAATCCTTGACTTTAGACTAAACATTACTTAGCAGCAACTGAAAACATCAGTGTTATCAACATTCTTCTCATACCTAGCTCAAAAGCACTGTACCAGCTACCAGGAAGAAAATTAACTCTATCCCAGCTGAAACCAGGACAAGTCTGCTGTCCTTATATGTGGATTAAGCTGTCAGGATGAAATTTTGCAAAACAAGCAAACCAACCAAAAAAAAGAAGCCCACATGCAAAGACATTAGAAAGTAAATTCCATGAAAATTTCATTTCTGTTTTCATCTAGCATTGAACATGTGTTAGACTTCAATGTTTTGCTTAGATCTCTTTTTCTATGCATAGTCTTCTGTCTGGTAGCCACTTAGTTTTCAGCCTCCCCAACAGCTTTTAAACTCCATTTCTGCCTACCATCCTACTTTATTGTAGATTAGTAGTGTTATATATCTTCTCTGGATTCAAAATTATTTTGAAATTTCTAGGAAGAAATTTTTAGTCCATTAATAGCTAGTTCTGTTCTGCTAAAGCTAGTGGCAAAAATCCTCCTTGTGTCAATGATTCAGAACCAAGACCAAAGAATGCTACAGTGCATTTCGCATAAAGCCATCACTTTACCTGCCTGTTTTCATTTAATCCAGTTAAAAATAATTTTTGTTGGTATTTTTGAATTTAGCAAACCAGTATTTCTTGTAATAGCAGCATCTTCTACATTAGAACCTGTATGACATTTAAGTAACCATTCTATGAACCTCCTTGGAATGCATTGTCTCCTATTCTCTGTGATTAGAAATACAATGTCTAGTGGGCTTTCCACCCAGGGCACAATGATTTGTGAGGCTTCTTTTGGAAAAGGCAGTTGTGCATTCTGTGGGTAGGCATGGGAGCAGCATGATAAAGAGCTGGGCAAGGTAGCTGCTGTGCCTTCCAGCCGAGAAGTAAGCTGCAGGTGGTGCTGCTAGAGATATGTAGTGGGGCAAAACACAGGATGGAGGGTTGAAGAGGCAGGCTCAGGAGAGGAACTGTGGAGCTGACTGAAGACAGCCGACCGCTGTGGTGCTGAAATATTCATTCTCTTTGATCACTAAACTGGTCCCACAGTGTCAGCACCAAACAGTTAACAGAGTAATGCCAGGCACACCAAGTAAGTTGATCTTGTGCTTAGTATGATTTTTTTGGTCTCCTTTTGTAATTTTTATATTATTCATTTCTGCCTATTAGATCTTTTCTAGTCTTTGAAGTCGTACCTAGCATGCTGGTTTTTTTCTTCAAAAACAGTTTTTGCTTATCTTGAGATTCACAGCTTTGTTGTGGCTCTTATGTTGATGAAGCATTTTCTCATGGTTATGTTTATTTCCATTCACAAACTACTGTGGGTCTATTGCTTCACTTCTGAATGTCATTCCATTTCTTAGTAGCCTTTTTGACCATCTTTTTTAGCATGTCCAATCCTTTACATCAGTCTTTTGGGTGGTTTAATTTCTCAGTTCTTCAACTGATGGTATCAGACCTGTTTATGTTACTAGGCACAGCCACAGAATTATAACTTGTATGCGCCGTTCCGCTTCATGCACATGTTTATTAGTAAGCTAGTAATGTTGTAAGAAGTTGCACTAGCCATTGCCTGATGTAGTGTACAAAAATTACAGTATAGTAATTCAAAAATGTGTTATCTCAAAAGAAGGTTGTATTTCAGAACTTCTACTCTCTATTGGAGCTACAGTAGGTGGTTTTAACTAGTTAAAGAAAACTCTAAAAACTTTCTTTTTTAGGTTATTTTAAGATATCGTAGAAGCTTTACAAATCAAAAAGTGTTGTTGCTGAACAACTGAATTAAATACTTCACAAGCCCCTAGAGATTTTATTTCAGCATTTTCCAAAGTGTTTCCACTGAACAACAAAATGTTACACCTTTCTCTTTACTCACATTCTGTTTTAATGTTATGTAAAGTAGCTTTCAAAAGTGACAGTCACTGCTCCTAGTCCATAGTCTATATCCAAGAATTTTTTAGTTTCTCCCTTAACTGTGTAGGAAATAACTTTGTAGTTTAAGTATAGGCATGAGAAAACAAAGAAACTGGAGATAACAAGAGATTTAAAATTAACAAAAAAGTTGCAGTTGCTTAAAAAGTCTTCCCAAGGTCACTGACCTGTATGTTTAAGACCTGGAAAGAGGATGCATTGGCACAGTTTGAAGGCTCAGACATGGCCTCAACAGTTCCCTGGTTACTACACCACACTGCAGACATGGTCAGAGCAGAGCAGTGCAGTGCAGAGAACTTCTGAGCTAACCAAATGGGTGTCGGTGAGCACAGGAAACAGGGCAGGATTCCTGGCAGGGCTACAGCTGCCTATGTACAGAGATTTCTGAGTGCCACCGTGCCCTGACTTTGATGTGACAGAGATTCTGTAAGGTAACACTGTTGCACAGAGGCCCAAATAGCAGAGCAGTATATTAGTTTTATTCTTGTCAGCCTTTTTAAAGATTCTGCACTAACCAGACTGACAAGTATATGACAGAAAGGTTGACTGAGTAGTTTGCTTGGAGAGTTAATAAAACTGGAACAATCTTTAATTTAAAAAGATCTTTTAATCGGAGCTGAATAAAAGAAGATGATGAGCAACATTTAAACATTAATGAGAAATTCTGCTATCATGGCTGCCTTCTCCATAGCCATAGACGTTTGTTGACATGAACAAATTCTCACCCTGAGGACAGTCCAGGACTGGAGCAGGTTGCCCAGAGAGGTTGTGGACTCTCCATCCTTGAGTTTTTCAAGTCTGGAAAAAACCCTGTGTTGAGCTCTGAGACAGACAACAGACAGATGTTGACAGATGACTTCCCAAGGCCCCTTCTAACCTCAGTTGTTGTCCTCTTCTGTGATTGTAAACCCCATACATTGATCATGCTGCCTTTTCCAGTGGTGAACTATTCAGAAGTAATAGTACTGCTTAACTGTCAGTAGCACCTTTCCGTGAATGCATCTCAAAGTATCTCTAAAAAGAGATACAGGTGATTTGGGGGATAACTGGGATAGAATGAACTGAAGCAACCGAGTCGGGCAGTTCTAGAGTTGGTGATAGCCAACAAATCTCCTGCTTTCCAGTGCTGTTCCCTTTACACATTGCACACTCTTGCATAATTGTAGAGATGCATGAGTTGGCTGAAGGCATGTTCCTGAAGCACATGGCATCATACTAGAGACCTAGGAGGAAAGCAGCTGCCAAAGCATGGTCCCATGTCCAGGTTCGCACGTATTGTTTCTCAGCAGTGCTAATTAGTTTGGAGGCAGCATCAAGCTGACACAGGCAGACTGATTCTGGTTCTGGGGCTGGCTACCTTGGTCTGGGGTAACATGGCACCACTGCACCATACTCTATTGTATGTCCTGGACTCGCCTGCTGCTTTTCTGTGAGAGGAGCAATGTAGTTTTGTGTTCATATCATACAGAAGTTAGAAATATTTTTATAATATTTTACAAGAAGTAGTTTCTAAGAAAACATGGAAACCTGATCAATATTAAAAAGAAAATCTGTCTGTCAGAGAAAGCATGGGAGCCAGTACTGGCCTCTGAACCAGTCAGCTGAGAAGCTTAACCTACATAAAGAAAACGCAGAGAAGTCCGCCATGAAGTTCGTAAAACTAGATGAGCTGTAGCACCATATTACATTATTCTTAGTGCCTTCTAGACATTTCAGGAGAGTGCACAGGACCTACCCTCTAACTGTTACAAACCCAAGTAAGTGCTCACAGCATGCAAGACTGTGTTAGGGTGACTTACGTTTTGTGCATGGTGCTTCTTAAAGGCCAGTTTGACACTTTGTGTAAGTTGTGTGCATTATTAGCAATAGAAATTGATCCCATGAAAGTAGCATAACATAAATAGATCAGTTCTGAAGACTCATTACCAGGATAAGTGAATATTATGTATTATGTTTTGTAATGTATTCTTTTATTTCATTTTTAAGTACCGCATAGCTGATTAATCAAAAAGCAGTAGTACTGTCAATTTTTCTCTTGTGTAAATTTTATTTTAATTCTTGTGAAGAATCTTTAAGAAGTAACATCAGGACTTGCAGTAAATGTTAAAAGACATTGTAGAGAAAAACCTCATAGACTTCCTAGTTAGTTAACTGGTCTTTCTTTAGATTGGAGTTTCCCCTCTTTGTGTTGTAAGACATATGACTAAACCAATTTGGTCTTTAATCCATAGAACATACTGTCAGCCTCGCTTGTCTGTTTTTGTGTCACTGCTTACTTGACTACAACTACAGATGTGAAAAAGTGAATAGTAATAAGTCTCTTGCTTATATTTGATATGTGATTTTTAGATGTTTTGTGCTATTTCCATATATACATTTGCTGAGAACTAGTCTTTAAAATTACTTTTTACTTATCTTCATGACTCTAGACTTTCAAGTAATACTTCAATGACAGCTGAACTGAGACATTTTAACAGTTTCTGAACAGGGTCTGAACAGACCTCTCGGTATTCTGCACCATGCTAAAGAACTCCTTCCCTCTTGAAAGTTTTATCATGTAGGAGGCTATTAAAGTTATGAGTTTAGGCTGAGGCATGAATAAATCCTGAGTCTTACTGATGATGTCATTATAGAGGTCAATAAAATACATAGAAGCAAACGCTTTTCATGCTACTAAGATCAGCTAACCAAATCAGGATACACAAGCAATTAACTCTTTAATTAAGATGAATGGATGACATTAGCCCTCCCTAAACCCTGCTCGTCAGCATTTACAAATAGAAAAAGACGGATGTCTCCTTCCCAAGAAATCTAGCTTTTATTTTTCATTCTTTGACAGCATCTCATTCTTTCCACTTTGTAAACAAATTCACTGATGAACACTGCCAACCGCAGAGATTTAAACAGCCCTGTTCAATCAGTGCTATTTCTCTCCTTGCTCAGAGGTAATGTATATGAATTTCATTTATTTCCTAGGCAAGTTGCATTGAATCTATGTTTCTAATTAAGAAAAATAAAGGGCTTTTGATGACCAAATATATAAGATCATGTGAATTCAATCAGCCTGACATGTTAGAGGCCACATAGTTAAGTACCATGAAACTTCTTGCCTTTGAATTGGGTTATTAGTTCTGACAAAGGTGTGTGTAAATTGAAGGAATAAAATCTTTCAGTTCTCTGTCCTTGCAAATCAGAATAATCTGTCTGGAAGCAGATAGATTATCACTCCTTACATTTAATACACATATTGCAGTATATTTTCAGAAACATTCAGATTTCCCAGTGATTTAGGTGTTATTGTCCTTTCATAATCCTACAAAATTGCAGGTTTCCCACTAATAAAGTCAATTTACTTTCTATTTTTAATGATATATGGTGCATACACAAATTCTGGAGGGGAGTAGTCTGTTTTCCTACTACATGTATTGAAATAACATACCCCACATGTATAGGACACAGATTGGAATCAATTGGAATCAACATAACTGTTGAAAACAGGAATTTAGTATTGTTTTCACTAATAATTCTACATGTGTGTAATGTTTCAGGTACAGCTTTTATCTGTATGGATGTTACTGTTGGTAATTTTTGTGAAGCAGAATTTTGCAAGGCAATATTAGGATGTTGCTTTCTACTTCTGTAGCAAGTCCTTTTTTTGAAGAAAGGTTCAAAAAGTCAGAAGTGCTGAACATTTATTTAAACCCAGCCCCTCTGAAGGATGGAAAGTCTGTATGATCTTTCCTCCTGTAGTTGCACCATCAACTGGAAAAAAAAAAGTTCACTGGATCCATTATGTTTCTGGTGCAGCAGTATGGGGTTGCAGCAAAGAAACAGAAAAGTTCTTCTTTGAACACAGACAGATTTTTGTACAGTCATTGGTTTAACAGCCGTTCAGAATAATGACGTTTTCAACTTTCATGTACACTTACCCACACATTAAAAGTAGTAGTCCAAACGTCTTCCTGAAATATATTAGCTCTCTGTCCTGACCTAACACATCTATATCCTGCTGCTGTTGTCAGGTACATGAAATTATTCAGATAATTTTCTCATCCCTATTGTGTGATGTTCTGTTAACCACAAGCCCCATCCACAAGATGATCCTTATGAGATGTTTTTCCAAGACTATTTTGGTTTCTTTTTATTTAAAAAAAAATGTAAATGGTTCAAGGAGACGTAGACCTGTATATGTAGGAATGAGGTGGGATGTAGAAGAATTAAGACCATAGCTAAGATTAAATATGTGATTACACAACATGTGTCTATACCAGCATGTGGAGAAGTCGACAGGAGTCAATGTCATGGTGGCTTTATACCAGAGGTGTAACAGAGGGTCTTTCCATTCTGGAAGTCCTTAATGGTTCAGATGCATCCAGAGAACTGGCTTTAACTTTGCTTAGCTAGGTCCAGTGAAGGAGAACTGCAATTTTGCCCCACTTCATATAGCAGAAACACAATGGCATGGTAGCAGAAGAGTATTCTTGACTCCCGTTTCCAAGTTCAAAAACTATGGAGCCTTTTATGAAATCATGTGGCTTTTTGATCTCTATGACATGGTTACATGTAGTGAGACTAGGTGTGAGACTTTGGGGAAGGATAAAGCAAGGTTGGTAGTGGTGTCATTTGCTACATGTAAGCCGAAGTTCCAGTTCCTGCCTCTTTCAGGGTTATGATTTCCCCAGCATTCTCCCCTGCAGTGCAGTCTCTAACCTTCCAGGGAGCAGATACCTCTTTTCCTGCATAGGCAAGTTCTGTCTCCAGTGTTTTTCCTGCTGTACTGCATGTGGGTCTGGAACGTGGAGACATAATCCCTACAAGCTATTTTTGTCATGCTGTACTCATGGCAGAAGGCCTGGTGGTACCTGTGATATATATAACATTGTTACTTGCAATACCCAGAGCCTGAGGCAATCACCCAGCATGTTATCCAGCAGCGCGGTCTTCAATAAGACATTCTTATATACGATCAAAACATCCTCACTTTGCAGTTTGTAGCTCTGTTCTCTTAAAGAAGAAGGTGCAAAAGCTTCTCTACTCAGGGAAAACTGTTACAGAGAATGAAGTTGAAATGGTGAGGACATCAGCTGAGGAGCTAGCTGATGACAGGGAAATAATAGCCATCTGTGTTTCAAGCAGATTTTTGGCTTCCTGACAGAAAATGGAATAATGCAGCTATTTGAACTGCCCCATGATTGCATTACCCACAAGTCCAGTCAAGTAAGATATTCTTTCAAAAGCTTCAGATAATACAAATCTACATGTACAGAGAAAGATATAGGGATGTAATTATAAAGGGCACAAGTCCAAACAACACAGATTTTATAAGTGAACTCTTGCAGTTATTAAATGTTTTGGCTTTGTAATAGAATACAAATTGCAGTTTTGCCAAAACATAGACGTGAGGCCTCTGCGGAGGTGACGCTGTCACTTGTTACAACTCTGGGAGCAGTTTGGCATACGGCGTGCTGCCTGCCTGGTGCCCAGCTGGCGTGGCCAGAGCTGCCCATGCACGGCTCCTTCGCAATGGCAGCGTATGGTGGGGAACGGCACCTGTGGACTCTGGTCATCATCCACAACTCTCTGTGTTTCCTTTTGTTGTGCCATTGCAATACAGACTACTGAAATTTCTAGCAAACTTTTCAAAATGAGGAACAAAAAAAATGTTTTATAGTATTAGTCACACAGGTACCGAAGAAAGAATGTAACAAAGGAGTCAAACACAAGGCGGTTTGAAAGCATATGGCTATGCTGCAATCAGCAAGGCTGCCACGTGTAGTAAATCAGCACATGTTGTTCTTCATGTTGCTCTGGCTGGTGCTGCTGCCGTGCCCAAGCAAGCTAGATTAAAGCGTAGCTTCGTGGCTCTGTGTTAACACTGCCGCCTGCTCTTGGATGCACCCTGCAAGCTTGAGCCAAGCCCCGCCAGCTTCTGTGCAAGCTGGATCACAGGCTGCGCAGGTATGGG
Organism: Elanus axillaris; assembly: GCA_026212715.1. Taxonomy (NCBI): domain Eukaryota; kingdom Metazoa; phylum Chordata; class Aves; order Accipitriformes; family Accipitridae; genus Elanus; species Elanus axillaris. Next base: position 5,800,419 of record JANZLQ010000044.1, on the reverse strand, counting down.
AAAAAGTGACATGAAAGCACCTCTAGCAGCAAGGCGAGGGGCTGAGGGTGCCGGCACTACACAGACCCCATCACCACTGACTCAGACAAGGCCGGACGCTGCGTGGGCATCGGCCTGCACAGCCGTGCTGCAGCCACCCGAGCTGTGCCTTCTCAAAGGCAAGGTGGGAAGGGCTGGGAGCCTGGCGCCTACTCTGCTGCCCAGCCCTGCGATCCCAGGGGCTATCCTGCCCTTGTCCCTGTGCCTGACCACCTCTTTCTGTGGTAATGGGCCCCTCACTCAACCATCGACTCGCAGGAAAGCTTCTTACTCACTGCACAGGATGGTTAATGGCAAGTCTTTTACTTCAGTTGTCGCTTCTGGGGTTGTAACTTTACAGTGGGTCAGTGTGACGGCTTTTGATACTTTTAATGGTTATTTATAATTAAACTTTCCATCAAGTTCCCATGTCTTGTTAATAATTTTAGTCATTTGGGTTTTAGAAGGCTGGAGAGGATTGCATTGGGATGTGAGGATGCTTTTAACCTCCAAGCCAGCCTTCTAGGGTGCCTCTTAACCTTCAGATTGCTTGTATGTTTGCAGGGGTTGTCCTTATAGGTTGGAACATGGTCAGTCCTGCCAAAATGATAGGCTGACCACTTGTCACAGAGCTGTGGTTATCTGCATTGATATATTAGCTTTATTACTGACAGCTCATATTTAAATAACAGAACTGACACGGCAGCGCAGGCTGGCTCCCCCCGCATGCAGCGAGGAGGCCAGCTGTGCTGGCACAGCCTGCTCTGCCACCTGGTTAGGGAGACTGCCGTCAGCGCTGGGTGCCTCCAGGTCCTCCACTCGTGCCACCCACTTGCAGCATAAGCATGGACAAAGAACTGAATTGGTAAAATAATTCTCTGTAGTTGCTTTGAATATTTAAGTGCCGGTCACTGCTTCTAATATGGACCATACCTTCAAGATTAGTTTGAAATGTTAGGCATCTATAGAATCATAGAATCCTTTAGGTTGGAAAAGACCTTCAAGATCATCGAGTCCAACCATCATCCGTGCCCACTAAACCGTGTCCTGAAGTGCCTTGTCTATGTGCTTTTTGAATACCTCCAGGGATGGTGACTCAACCACTTCCATAGGCAGCCTGTTCCAATGTCTGACAACCCTCTGTTGTGGTTTCAGCCCAGCCAGTAACAAAGGCCCACGCAGCCGTTCGCTCACTCCCCCCGCCCCCCTCCGGTGGGATGGGGAGGAGAACCAGAAAGGGAAAAAAA
>JANZLQ010000044.1:5788051-5798305 GCA_026212715.1 Elanus axillaris | reverse complement strand
AGGTCGACAACATCCACAGCCTTTCCCTCATCCACTAAGTGGGTCACCTTGTCATAGAAGGAGATGAGGTTGGTCAAGCAGGACCTGCCTTTCATGAACCCATGCTGGCTGGGCCTGATCCCCTGTTTGTCCTGCACATGCCATGTGAGCACACTCAAGATGAACTGTTCCATAATCTTCCCTGGTACCAAGGTCAAGCTGACAGGCCTGTAGTTCCCTGGATCCTCCCTCTGACCCTTCTTGTAAATGGGTGTCACATTGGCAAGGCTCCAGTCATCTGGGACCTCCCCATGGACCAGGATTGCTGATAAATTATGGAGAGTGGCTTGGCAAGCACCTCTGCCAGTTCTCTCAGTATTTGTGGATGGATCCCATCTGGTCCCATAGATTTGTGAATGTCCAGACAGTGTAGTAGGTCACTAACTATCTCCTCCTGGATTATGTGGGGTATACTCTGCTCTTTGTCCTTGCCTTCCAGCTCAGGGGGCAGAATACCCTGAGGATAACTGGTCTTTCTATTAAAGACTGAGGCAAAGAAGGCATTAAGTACCTCAATATATATCCATATAGGCATATACCACAGTATATATCCATATAGGCATGTATATAAAATGATTGGATGGCTAACTTTGAGGCGTCAAGCCTAGAATTAGGTCTCTAAATATGAATTTAATTCCTTGCTTTCTCAATTTGAAGTTGTTCTAATCCTTAAAGTCTCAACAGGAAAAGAGATGGAAATTTTATACAGGAGCCTTCTTTAACAGACTATCATTGCTGATGAATAAAGATGGAGATGGGACTGTCCAAGCAACTTAGGTAGGAACACGTGTTAAGAAATGAATACAACTCATGTATCTGTACCTTAAACAATTTTTGACAACCCCATTGCATTTCAAAGCAGGAATTAAAATTATTTTCATATATACTTAAGCATATATTGATATATAGAGATATAGACACAAAATTATTTTCAAATACCTAATCTGTAGTTATGGGGGAAAGAAACTGAACTCTTCAAATTTTGCATCCAACTGGTTGGGAAATTAGTGCTTATGAAAAGGCACCACTCACCACTTACATATTTGTAAAAAAGTTAAGTAATGCTATTTAAAAAAATAAGAGAACATTAAGATGGAAGACATGAAATAAATAAAAAGCCTATAGTGGAAACAGGATAATCAGAAAGAAAGTTGATTACTTCATTTTACAGCTGACAGTTCAGCAAAGTTTCTGTTTTAATATTATGTGCAAGCCAAACTGCCAGGTTTTATTTATCATCTGATATAACTCTAGCTCTAGTCCAGGATACTGGAAAACCTCTCTTGTAGAGTTTTACCTCTTTAACCTCAAATGAAAACTGGCATTCCATCTGGATAGTGTCCAATGTGTCACATTTTGGTAGTCATCAACCAACTTGCCTTATAAATCAAGAGCACTGATTAAATAATCAAGATTTTTGAAATGCCTTGAGGGAGCTGTACGTTTTTTGCATCAGTGATTAGTATTCAGTAGTAATACTGAAATCTATTTGAGCTGCAGATATAAAACTGCATTTTGCATACTAGGCATAATCAGAGAGATTATATTCAGAAAGTGTGCTTCCCCTAAGACAGCAGAAGGTTATGACTTTTGCCATGGCTCCATTGTTAGTTTAAGTGAGCTTTGTCCTTGCTGTTGTACAGCCCTTCATTCACCAGAATAAAATCTTTTCTGCAGATGTGTACTGGGAAAATGAAAGCTCTAGGTAATAACTTTCATAGGGCAGCTGGTTAAATAAAACTCCAGGCCCTGAATGGAAAGCAATTTTAATTAAAGATATTTTCAGTTATTAAAACTTAGCTTACATTGTATCATTTCTTTTGTTGTTACAAGTAAGCATTTTGTCATTTAAATCATTCCCCCAAAACACATATTACTGGCAACAGGGGGGACTGCAGTTTACAAAAGAGACAATAGTTATTGGTTGCAAAAGAGACTGGTTAAGAAATAAGTTGCTGTTCATAACAAAATATAGAACCTAAGCCCTAAATCCGCTAATGAACTTAAAAGAAGTATAGGAATATAAATAAAAAATGCTTTCCTGAAAAAACACGCTTAGATTGTGCAAAACTTTGCAGGCTGCATCAGTTGTTTTTATCCCCCTCCTCCTTTCTAATGTGTTGGTTCTGTGGCTCTGAATGCCCGCTGGGAGCAAACTGCACAAAATGTAGCGGTGAACGAGTGCTAAGCTGCCTGGAGCCTAGGAGTTCAGGTGTATTCTCCACAGTCCTGCTGCCAGCTACAAAGTTTTCGTGGGTAACACTGAGCAGTGGGAGATTCTCCCTCCTTGCAGGCTCATCTTCCCAGCTCCCAGACCAACTGGTTTTAGCTAAATGAAAGTGTATCATGTTACCCTTTAGATAGGCTGGAGAGGATGTTTGGAGACCACTACATTTCCCCAGGGTTGAGACCACCGCATTTAGGATAGCATGCCCTGATGTTAAGCCACTACATTTAAAATACCCTTACTTCAAAAATTTAAGAAGTAAACAAAACCCTTGCAACTGTCAAAAGAATGTTTGAGCCTTGATGTGGAGCCTTGCCATACATCGATCCATGTATTTCCTATAACCTTGCAGTGTAATGTGTAATCATACTTAATACAGTCTGCATAAGTGGGCTTAATGCATGCTCATCACTAGCCTGGAGGTGATTAAAGATGATGATATATAATCAGTTGGAAGGGGGAAAGGAATGATGATTTGGGGTTGATCTGTCCCGCTTTCTAGCCCTGTCCTTGATGGATACTCTGACAGCCTTCCATATTCATTCACAGCCCACTGGAAGGCAGTGGTAGTAGTACCAATGCTCGTCCTACCTGCCAGCAAACCTCCAGACCTGAAAAAGGTAGGTTTTTGTCTCACTGCATCAGTTAGCCTTAGAAAGATAATAACTTTTCCTTCAAACTTTGCTTGTACCCTTAGTTATCATGACTACGACAGCACCATTGCTTTATCCGCTGTAAAAGAGGTCTCTGTCCAAGGGAATGGAGGGCCTGAGTTCAGTGACTTTTTAATGGGGGATTTCTCTCTCACATTCTTCTCACTCTTCAGCTGAAGTTCTGCTATGATGCAGGAGGGAATATGAGCCTTATTCCATGGATGAGAAAGGGCACAAGAAGTAGCATGGACTGCCGCACAGGAAGCCCTTCCTTTCAGCTTTCACCTCTCTGCACTGTTTTGATATTTTATGTTAAATCGTTATTGGATAAGAATGCATTACATGAGGATAGGGTTCTATACAGTGAAGGAAATGGGGCAGAATCTGGCACATCATTCTCATGCATACAGCTAGATTTTTGTATATCTAAAAGGGTGGGAGTGGTCTTTGGCCAATGTTCTCACCTCAACAGCATGCAAGAGTTGTCTGGGAAGTGCTAGCTGGCTTAGGCCAAAAGCACATTGACAATTATGTTAAATAAGCTCATGCCCGTGCCTGACCCAAGTGTAACCTCTACACTCCTGTCCAGTGAAATCCTTACAAATTAGGCATGTAAGTACTTTACTGAATCTAGCCTTAAGGCAGAAAGCACTATTGTGCATACTTCTGTAGAGATGAGACTAAATTAAAGCATGGGAAATATTTTCAGATTCCTGGATGAAAGAAACTGTGTAACTGAAAGGTGTTATTGCTGCATTGTTTTGATAGGTATAAATACATAAAAACTTTGCTATACACTCACACAAAATACTGGATAAAGCCAGAAAGAGGCTTAAGAGAAAAGTGTGGCTGTTAATAGCCCTACCTTCTCCTTGTCCCATGCTAGGGGTGGCATTGCTTAATAAACTCAGTTGTGGTAAAAACTGTATAGTCATTAAGATCCAGTATCTGCAGTATGGAAGCAGAACTTGACATTAGTTGGGGGGGGGATGGATTAGGATACAAATGTAGATATTCTGTAATTTTAAGCACATACTATTTTTTTTCTAGGTCAGGTTCATAGCTAATTCCACTGACATTTAATGTGCTAGAGTATGTGCAATGTGATCTCTGCATGTTCCAACTGAATGGTTCTTCATTTCATACAGTAAATTGGATATTAAAGATGTCTGACCCTATCATACCATACTAGTTTTGGTGTTTGATGAATATACTGTCCTTCAATTGCTGTGTTAGTCAGTTAACTGTTATTGATGCAAGCTTTGCTTGTCGTACTTTTAAACACAGCTACATTTTTAGCCCCCACTTCTCCCTGATTTTTAATAATAAATAGCATACCTTGTGAAAAGTTCAGCTGCTTACTTTTTAAGTTCACTGTTATTCAATGCTGGCAACTTCTAAGCTATTGCAATTACCAATTTCCTGTTCAGTAAGTGCTAGAATGGCTACAACTTCCTCATCTTTTTTTTCATGGAAATAATACTTTTATAATATATATATATATATATATTAGCCCTCAAAGTAGGTATTTTTTTCAAGTATTTTCAGGCAGACCTCTACAGACTTGTAGCTACTCTGCATTGCCACTTTTCTACATAGTGGTTCTTTTCAGTTCCTATTGGTCCAGTAGATCCAACTGTCTCCCTTACAGGCTTCCTGCTTGGTAGCCTGGAAGCATTTTTTACTGGTTGTTTTATGGCTGTGACTAACTGCTTTTCAAGTATTTCCACAGGCCTCCAAATTTCAGACTTCTATTGCACCTGAATTATAAGCATTTCTTACTGGTTTTATTCAAGTCTTTTTAATACAGACTAGCTTTTTTGCTTTGCCTTAAACTGTGATATTTTTATTCTTTAGATTTAATAGCTGGAGTTATGTCTTGGCATAGACATAGAGGTACAGTACATGGGCAGAGAGCATTCTTAACATAAGAAGGAGAGAAAGACAGTTTTGTGGTTTGGTAGACAAAAATCAACTTTAGAGATATAAGGGCTCATTTGCAGGGTACAATACATTATTAGCTGATCTTCTCAGGAAAATTCCCTGCTGAGGTTTGTGAATATTTTGGCGGGAGCGAGTAGGGAATACTGAACAGGGCCTATTGATGTGGGTATTTTAATCCATGTGCCTCTTAGCTTGATACAGAACATTAAATTACTCTGCTGAATAATTAGGCATTTGCCAAGGAAAATAGATACTTATTAATGGATGATTTGCCATGTTTCATCCTCTCCACAGCAGACATGCTTACTATTCTGCTATTTAGAGAGTGCAAAACATTCTCTGTATTCGTCTACTCAGTTATGAACTGGAAATTGCATTCCCTTCATTTAGTGGTTTGTATGTAGAAACTTCTGACTCTGCTTTTTAAATTTTTTTCAAAGTGTAAGTTCTCATGACTTTTTTACATTATGCTTTAGTTTATGTATTATTGTGTAATTGTGTGGGAATAATACATAAATAATATGTATTATTCCCAGACTTGATTCTTGCAGTATCTGGAGCACTGCGTCCATTTCTGTCCTCCCCAGTACAAAGAGATCGGGAGCTACTGGAGAGAGTCTGGCAAAGGGGTGCTAAGATGATGAAGGGACTGGAGCATCTTACATATGAGAAGAGGCTGAGAGAGCTGGGACTGTTCAGCCTATTCAGCTTAGAGAAGAGAATGCTTGGGGGGGTGGGATGTCATCAGTGTGTACAAATCCCTGAAGGGAGGGTGTAAAGAAGATGGAGCCAGGCTGTTTTCAGGGGTGTCCAGTGACACAGCCAGAGGCAGTGGGCACAAACTGAAACCCACAAGGCTCTGTCAGAACATCAGGAAATGCTTCTTTTACTGTGAGGGGTCTGAGCACAGGTTGCCCAGAGACATTGTGGAGTCTCCATCCTTGGAGATATTCAAAAGCTGTCTGGGCATGGTCCTGGGCAACCAGTGCCAGGTGGCCTCACTTGAGCAGGGGGGTTGAACAAGATGACCCCCAGAGGTCCCTGCCAACCTCAGCCGTTCTGTGATTCTGTGTGGTTGTGTATGGTGATGGTCAAATTCACCAGACATGGACAAATGTCATAAAAAGAGCTGGTGCCACCTTTATGTGGACGTGCATGACCATATTGAGTACCTGCAATTCACAGTAAAATATGGACACACTGCAGCAGTTAATAAAATACTGGTAGCTAAAATATCATTTTCTAAAATGAACATAAGAGATGTGGTGTATTGTAACTAAAAGCACATGAAAGCCTTTCATGATGATATCATAAATATTTCTTGTTACAGGAAACCCACTATTTTTTGCTGATAGTAGTGATAGCAGAAGCAGGAGGCTGTAATAAGTAGGATTTGAAGGAGCTGAGAAGGAAAACAACAAAAATAAATGGTCTAGAGGTTTTTTTGATGTTCTACCTATTGGTGGTTACATGTAAAGAATAATCTAAAAAATAATATATTCAGCAAGTGACATAAGTAATTGAATTATACAAGGATGAAGTGCTCAGTTTCATCAAGGGTTTAACTCCCTGCCCACTGAATGCCATAGCCAGACTCTCATGGGCTTTAGATCAAACCTCAAATAAAATGGTTTGATTAGTGCTGTTTGACCAGTATAACAGCAAGCATGTGTGAACTTAGTCTCATGCTGTGTTTTTAGCATATTCAAACTGATGATAGCATAATGACCAACATGCTGTATGCCTTCAGTCTGATAAACTCAGTGTATGCTAGTTTTAATTAATGAAAAAGCCCTTTTGCACTTATTTTAAATATTGATGGATGTTTGGATCTCCTTTTTTAATTTACATTATATTAATTTTCATCACCTTGCAAAACAATATTCTCCATGATAACCTGGCAGGGTAAATTGTAAATGTGGTATAATGGGAAGTTCCTTGTCGTAAATGTAGCTGCTCAGGACACAAACCATTACGAGCCGTTCAATCCCCTGGCAGAACTAGGAGAAAATTCTGCAGGTTATACACAGATAGTTTACTGACCACACATCTGTAACTGATACTCATAACAGGGATAAAAAAACCCAACAACTGATAATGTTTATAAAAAGATTGCAGTGATAGAAGACTAAACTTTATCAGTGTGCTCCAGACTGGCCAGTCACTTCTCTGGCAACACTGTCATAAAGTGGTCTAACAAGTTTCTGTCACTGAGAATCATTCCAGTAATAAAATACCATAGCATTTTGTGCATTTATGCTCACTTAACTGTGCCGTTTCTCCACATAGAGGGGAAGGATATCTCACCTCCCTCTCAGAACAACTGCACTCCAGCTGGCAAACACTGCTCTAGCTGAACAATTCTGATAAGTATTTATAATAAGCTAATGTAGCTGCTCCAACTCATTCTTTGCTTTTGTAGATCAGATTTTGCATTTAGTATTTTCTTTTATGATATTATCTGTTATACTAGCTAGATTCCTCACAGATTCACTCCAAATAGTAACAACAAATTATACTGCCATTAACAGAATTGTATTATGTTTCTGCTAATAATGGAATCTTTTTCCACAATTTAAGCTACATAAAGTGGAATAAACAAATATTCTGCTATTCCTTGGTGGCCTTGCTTCCTCTCTATAGGAGGCAGCAAGTCTTTCATTTCAGCATGCTGTCCTCAAAGTTCATGCCATTTGGAGGCTAAGCTGTGGATGACAAACTGCAAAGCTGACAGCAAAACATGCAAGGTTGATATATAAAACAAGCTCGTGCTTTAACTGTCATCACTGCTTCCAGCAAAATAAATAATACTGCCTCAGTCTGTGCAATGCTTCTTAAGAGTTTTTTCAGCTTACATAGGGAATACCGCAAATTTCTTCTGTAGACATTTGGAATCTAAGAGCAGTGGTTTCTAAAACAAATTCAGAAAAAGAAATATGTTTTTTCAAACAAATCCATAAAAGAAAAAAGCTTGTATAACTTGTTCCCAAACTGAACAAAGCTAACAAAAGAGTGATGGTCCCTTTCATGAACTGTGAAAAATGCTGCAGATATTTCTCTGGCTTAACAACCAAATGAAAACATTCTCTATTCACCACTAGCTCTGCAAATTTTGCTGCAAGCACCAACAACTTTACACCAAGAAGACCCAAAGGAATTTTCCATCAAAGCAGAAGTGTGCACCACATGAGCAGGTGAAAATGTGATGGAGAAAGGTGTGATGTCTCCGTGTTTGCTGTAAGCTTAACCCGTGCCAGCCTTCATCTAATATACAATATTTTGGTTTATTTCCAAATTCCTGTGGATTTAGCAGTTGAACATTATTCTTGTGAGAAGTCTATTATTTGGCATTCATGTACATAATGATACGCTAGTATGTCTTTAAAAAAAATCAGAATTCATCTTATCTGTTAACATGCTGCAAAACGTACATGTAATAGAAAGAGCTATTTAAAACATCTTTATTTCATTATCTCATTTATTATGTTGTAGGTTGGCAACTAATTAGTATAGATATTTGAAGTTACAGATCGAGAGAAACTAAATTACTGTGCTATAATATAATTAATCATAGAAAACTTTTGTTCAGCAGCTAATCTTCTGTTAGCTACTTCTTCCCTTCTTGTTGATACTCATAACTTTGATTAAGATTTTTGGTGCTTTATTTAACACCATAGCTTATGAATATGAAATTCAGTGAAGTATCTATGGTGAAGTAAAGTATGCCCCTGGAATAACATTCCCAGAAAGATTTGGAATGAAAATCCTCCTGGCTTCAACAAGAAATAGCCTATATAAACCACCAAGGGTCAATGTATGCTAGCAGTCCATTGGAGAAGAATGCTTCCAGGTATTAGATATTCTTTCCATTTATGCCCTCCCCTCTAGTTATTCTCCTATGCTTTCAGATGTTCAAACTACTAAGTTTACAACCACAGCTAAAAGTGGTGGAAGAAAGTAGTAATCCCAACCAGGACAAAGATTCTTGCCAGCCCTTTGAGAAACCTGCAGCAGAGATACTGCAAGGGTGGAACTCAGTGGTAGTTTGCAAGTATGCTTGAACAGTTCAAGTGTACATGAGAGAGCTGGATAGGGTCTGTGTACTGTATCCGATTCAATATGATTTAAATACGTCATCTTACTTTACGCCTAGAGTTGGTATGCCATTCAGCACTATTTCCTATCCATTCATTTACCTAGACAAATTATCTCTGAGAAGCAGGAATATCTGGTAAGATTTCAGAAGTGAAAATAAATTATCCCATAAAAAAATTCAGTAACATTATCTTGTTGTTATGATTTTCTTTTCAGGTGAAAAAGTGACAGGATACATAGGTCTATGTTATGTCACAGGCATAACCTATCCTTGAAAAAATAAGAAGCTGCTTTCAAGAAGCCCTTGCACATACTTTAGTGTGTGCCTGTATTCTGGCTCAGATAATTTCAACGGTCTTGCTTTTGATAACAACAGCAATGCAGGAAGCTCTAAGAAACTTTGACTTTACATTCACTGCTTCCTAGAATCTTCCTGACTGCAGCCTCTCTACTCCAAATTGATCATGAAGTAGTTTCTTCCTCATTACGCTTACAGGTTGGGTTGGTCAGGTTTTGCTTTATGCAGTCTCTGACATGACTGCAGGCTTATCACATATCTGTACTCAGGTCTGTAGTTCTAAAATGTTTTTCAGGAAGATCTGCTCATAAATTCCTTTGGAAATGTGTGGCAAACATAGTGAGCTATAGACTGTCATGGTGTGGAAGGAGGGATAATAATGTCTTTAATTAGGCCAACTAGCATTGTTAGCTTTTGCTGGTTCAGGATCTGAAAAAAAGACTTGTATGTCCACACACTTGTCAACTTTTTCCAATAATGTTTGCTGGTCTAATTGAAAATACTATTGCAGAAACAGGCCTTACTTTGCCTGTTTTCATTGCCAGTATAATTATAAATTATGAAACTAAACATTTAATGCTTAATCTGTATGGTTTTTAGTCTATAGGTATTGTGGTTTAACCCCAGCTGCTAACTAAGCACCACACAGCTGCTCACTCACTGCCCCCCCACCCAGTGGGATGGGGGAGAGAATCGGAATAAAACTCATGGGTTGAGATAACAGTTGAACAGAACAGAAAGGAAGAAACTAATAATGATAGTAACAATAATAATAAAATTACAATAATAATAATAAAAGGACTGGAATATATGAAACAAGTGATGCACAATGCAATTGCTCACCACTTGCTGACCAATTCCCAGTTAGTTCCTGAGCAGTGATCCCTCCCAGGCCAACATCCCCCAGTTTCTATACTGGGCGTGACGTCCCATGGTATGGAATACCTCGTTGGCCAGTTTGGGTCAGCTGCCCTGGCTGTGTTCCCTCCCAGCTTCTT
>JANZLQ010000044.1:5770000-5784030 GCA_026212715.1 Elanus axillaris | reverse complement strand
CCCCATCGGTCCACCCCCCCCACCCCCCCATCCTCCTCCCAATGAGCAGGGACATCTTCAACTAGATCAGACTAGTTATTAGTTAATATACTTTTCTAACAGCGTACTTATGAGTCTCTAGTAACATGCTGCTGTTTTTTTATAGCTTTTTGTGTGACTTTTCAAATGAAATCTTTTAAAATCAATTCCTAAGCACCACTTCATACAGAAACACTTGCATTATTAAGAACTGCAGAACAGCATTGGTCCTGTCTGTCCCCTCTCCTTCCTTCCTCTCCTTGCAACCCAAGTCTTTGCCATGTACAAACAAACAATTCAGTGAAAGAAAAATAATCTCTGGACCATATCTCAATGTTTTAATACTACTTGTTATGTGTTATCATCTTACCACACAGTGATGTTGTTTTCATACAGATTTCTTTCTTGCTGTTATACACCCCATCCAGGTCTAACATTCATTCTCTTTTGCTACATTATTGAAGAGCATAGAAATATATAAATATAAATACATATATAACCTGATATCCCTGAGGGCAGTTGTCAGTCTCCAACAATCTAATCCAACTCATTAATATTCCTTAGCATTTTTTTATTATTAAACATATCACAGTGAAATTAGAGACCTACTGAGTTACTTCTCTGAATTATTTCCCCCTCCTCAGGCTGTTCCAATATTTAAACAGAATTCTGTTTTCTTGCTTTTAAATGAGACCATTGTTATTCATATCCTATTTAATATGAAAAACTGTCCTCTTAAATTGATTCTAATATAAAAAGGTGTACCTGTACACTGGTCTCTTCTTTGACCAAAACATAAATCAGCTTATGAATCATATCCAATTGTTTCAGTTCTCTGCTTTGAAAAACAGCTAGCCCATATAGAAAACTAAGCTTCAGAGAAGTGTATTTATACAGATTTTCCTGACAGGGAAAACCACAGTTGACGCAGTCAGAAAAGACTTTGATAGACCCAAGAAGAATGGACTTTTACCTGTAAAAGAGGACCAGAAAATTAAAAAAAAAAAAAAATCCTTGAAGACATTATTTTAGACAAGCAAAAGTTTTTTTCTCTCTTTCTTTATCCAGTTAATCTATACAAGTACTGTAGAAGTTCTGTGGACAGAGGGATTATAAACAAAGTTTAGACATCCTACTGCTAAAGCGCTGGCATCTGGTTTATAGTCAAGTGTTGCAGACCAATTTAATTTAAACTATTTATTAGTTAATTTATTTACCAGTCCTTTGAAAGTGTCCTAGGACTTTCTTGTAGAAGTGCTCATTCTGAGGAAGTAATGCATTAATTTGTAATCCATGTAGACATTACAGTGGTGATATTATGTCATTAGAAGAGAAATATGAGTACAAAACTAAAGGAATAGCCAAAAAATGATGAAACCATGTCATCAACTTTTTCACTCTTAAAGAATAAAATGAACAGAAAAGAATAGATACCTAGATGTTTTGTTAATACTTATTAAGGACTCAAGCTACCTTTCAAATTTTTACTGAAGTAACAATTGAGTAGACATTTCTGATTTAATGAATGTAAAAGTGATATTTTTTTTTTATTTTACTGGCTATCCCTTTTTTTGTGGATTTTTAAAAATAGAAATAGGTTTGCTGTTTGGTCAGCTTTCATCACTTCTGATTGGTTATTCCTTGCATGGTCAAATTCAGCCCTTGGGTAAGCAATATGAATTCTTCCAAATGAAATTGCTTACCGATTTGTAGCTGCTGTGAGCTACACTGACCTCTTTCCAGCTACATGTGATGTTTAAGCTGGAGACTAAAACATCTTATTAGAGAGTAACACAGAAAGAATCATAAGAAAATTCTATTATCAGATAAATATTTTTAGTAATGAAAGAGCAGGATATAGTTATGCTAGATGCTTAATCTGAATGCCAACAACTCTTCAGATCACAACACATTTATAACATTTTCCATTTCCAAACAATAAGCAAACATTAGCTAATTAAAATGCCTTCAGTGGTGAAAGAAAATATAAAAATATATGAAATTATCAAATAAAAACCCGAAGTGATTAATTTTTCAGCTTCACCATCACTTTACAGGTAGAAGCAGCCAAGTTATTCCTATACTGCATATCAATCAATTTTACTTTTTACAGCTGATAAATATTCTCTAATTAAATTATGTTTTAATTGCCTTTGACTTTTAATGCAAGGAAAATGGCAATATGCTTTCCATTAAAACATTCCCTACTCATTTCTGTATACTGTGATTGTCATTGTGCAGTTAACAGTTGTTCCACAGTGGTATCAAGACTCCATGTTTTCTCCTTAAACAAAGACCCTGAAAGAAATGCAGGGTTATTTTTTATATCCTAATATAATTATTTTAATTGTTGGCAATATTGAGTAATGCCCATTTACACCCTGTTGCCATTCTGAGAGTTATTCAAATAGCATCTTTAGAAAAATTTGATTCCACGTGTGACTGCATTTACAATTAGGGTGCCAGTCCTGGAAAACACAATCTCCCTATTCTTCACACTGAGTTACTTACTAATTACCTTTCAAAATATTTGTTTTCTATAAGACTATCATGAAGCACATAGATAGAAGTCATATTCCTGCATTATGATAGGAGAATTAAAGTTAATTATAGCACAAAAATGTGTGTCACTAAGAACATGCCACAATTAGTACTGTAGATCCCGTTCAACCTCCCAGCACTGGCGTGGTTGTCCTGCATATGATGGCAAAGACACAAGGGCTGTACTGATAAATAGACCAGATCCAAGATGTAAAACTTAGAGGACTCTTGTCCAAGTATCTCTTCTGCATCTGCAAAGCAAAGGGTGGGAAAGCAGCAGGTAAATTCTTGACAGTTCCTATTCTTCAACTCAGAAAATACAGGAGTGTTTTGGGGGCTGGTATTTTGGACAATTCAAACCATACTTCATCCTAATTCAGGTCAGAAGTAAAGAAAGGTAAGCAAGCTATAAACAGACACTGCTGCAAGATACAAAAGCAAAACCAGAAAAAAAAAAAAACCAAAAAAGTGACAACTTCTTTCTCTGGGCTCTGAGATAACCAGACCAGAGGAGAAATTGAAGTGCAGCCATACTGCATTTACTTTACTGTCTGACCCCCAAATTAATTTCTACACCAGTTGCAAAGAAAACACCACCTCAAGGTTGTACATGAAGGCTTCTGTCCCACTGTCACACAATTAATCAATGTTTAAACATCTGCTCATTGCTATATGGACCTAAAACTATGCCCCTTGCACCTGGTTTACAAATAGAGAAGGGCTGCAGCTGTATTTTCCAGCCAGTCCTTCAATGAACAAATAATGGCATAGCCAATGCTGAGATATTTGATGTGAGTAGTGGCCATTTTAGTCCCTGCACGAGTCCTTAATCTCCCTAGGATCCACAAGAAGAAAATTATTTGATATGAGAACCTTTGATATTACAAGTTGTATTTAACATTTCAAGGCTCATTTGAATCAGCTCAGCTCAGTGAACTGCTAAAACATACAGGACAACACATCCTGTAGAGAGGAAAAACCTATAGATGTGTTTTGTAGCCTAAAGGTATATTACCAAAAAAACACAAAAAAATGAGTTGCTGAAGATAAGGCCCAAAATTTTATTTGTGCCATTCATTTCAGAAGTCATCTGACAGCACAGGCCTGGTGCATTACAGGGCAGAAGAGTAGGGGGATCACAAGAAGAAAAAAGTACTGAGATTTCTGAGATGCACTGGGGAACTTCTTAAGACAGAATTTCTGTTAGGACCCGCAAATACCCGCAGAGCATGAATCAATGAAATTTTATATTGGTGCAAAAACTACTGTATCATAAAACTGTAACACGACTCCTTTTCCCCTGTTGTAATCCATTAAGATGCTAGAAAGTTTGAATTTTCAGTAGAGATGTGCAGGCAATAACATCCACCTACTGTGCCTTGGCAATGTACTAATGGCTATTGCAAAACACTTACTGTAAGCATTTAGCCAGGTTTCTGCCCACAGCAGAAATAAATGAATACCTATGCTTTTACCCAGTTGTGCTACCCATGTTAACACATTGTTTTGTAACCTCAATATAAAATAGAAAAAACCAAATCATTTCAAGGGTTATGTATTTTGTGGTACATTGAAGATGAAATCCTAAACAGAAGGTTTTATGCCTTCAGAAAAGTGTATCTTTGTAGTACTCAAAGTACTTGGCTTCTAAGTATAGCACTATAAAAAGAGTGCTTTCTGCAGATGTGTCTTTTTAACGAACTATATATGCTGATAACGTTGAACTGATCCTGAGGCTTTGCTTTACTTGGGTGACATTCTCAGTGACCCAGTGGGACAGATTGGGGGGGGGGTGGAGGCGCATTTCTGTTAATAGGCCTGAAGGATTAAACTTGCATTTAATTTCTAAGACCAGCATATTTTTTGACACGGCACTTTTATTTCTACTGGTGGCATGAAATTATTGCAAAGAAAAGGCATGACATAATGTGCACATCTTCTCCTTGGGGTGTTTGTTGGACAGACAACGTGAGTCAGTGGTCAAAGAATCAAAAAGTCAGAAAATTCAATGAAAAAAAGATAGATATTTTAGAGGAAATCAAACTTCCTGATGTATAAGCTTGTATGTGTGGAAAGAATAGTTATATACAACTAGAGTGGTACCACCTAGGAAGCACAAAAGGATACAATGATACATTGCCCACTTACTGTAGGGGAAGGTCTGGTGTAGGCTCTTGGAAGTCGGTAAAATTCTCTTTGTTAATTCAAATCAATTCTGGGTGATGACCTAGATTTATAATAATTGCATTAAAAGTATTTTGATTAAAAACAAACCCTAGCTTTTTCAATTTATATAAATACAGTGGGAATTAACACATAACTTACAAGATCTTTCACAAATGCAGTTAATGTGCATGGTTTTAATCTTTTTCTTTTTCTTTTTTTTTTTTAATACTAGACTATACTCAAAATCTAGAGGAAGAGGTTGCAATCTACAGGAAGCTGGTAGGTCAAATTTTAAAATTATATGAACTCTAGTATAATTAGGCTGACAAAAAAAATATAAGCGGTAAGGTAATGAAACTTGCATTTAGTGGGTATTCAGAGAATATGCAAAATCATTTAAATTTACATACTGAGGGGGAGAAAATGTGGTTTAGCAGAGGCAATTAACATGAGAAAGTAAGACAGATGCTGTGCAAATAATTCATAATGAGTAATTTCTTTGCTCCATTTCATGTTTGCAAGTTTTCCAAACAAACTAGTTTTTCTGATGTATATGTTCAAACTGTTTGTTGAATAATATCTATGCATAATTTTTTGTCTGTAATTCATTCATAAGCAGAGCTTTTTGAATATTCAAGCTTTTTTTGAATGGGTATGTAGGTCGTACAACACATTTCTCTTTTCCAATTGAAGAAACATAACTTAGAGTTTCTGCTATGAATAATCACAATATTTAACAATATTTGCTTCATTATTTTACCAAACATTCTTGCTAGTAAACTATTTTGTTAAAATAATCATGGAAAAAGAGATGCAAACAAAAGCAAATAAATTAGTCTGGCATCCCCTCTTTTGTTTCTGATTTGAGAAAAAGAATTGGTACTGTCCATAATTCCATCTGTCTTTAATTAAAGTATATGAGGAAGCTGAAAATACATAGTCTTAAAGATACTCAGGTTTCATATGGCTGTAGTGTAGAGTTATACTTAAATACACAGAGTTCCTTGCCCAAATGGGTGTGTTCTAATTTACTTCATACGTTCTTGTTGGCTCGTTTTCTGCCAGTGGTGCAGATCCACTAAATGACAAACCAGGTTTCTTAACTAGGGTCTGCTCTTTCAGCTCACTTTCAGAGTAACTGCTGTGGTGGGCAGCTTGCGTCTCCATGTATGCTACAGCTGAACTTCTGTCCATTCAGTAGCCAAACATGCTATCAGCTTCTGCTGTATAGCATAAAGACTTACATGTAAGAAGATAATGAAGACAAATATACTATTTGTTGGCAGTCAAGGTGATTAATTGCGAGAGGCAAGCTTCATTATGCCAGCAGTAACAATTGGTGTCATGGACAGACACTAAGTTTTTTATGGCCCATTGTTAGAAATGCGTTGAAGTTTGAATATGAACGTATTAATGGATTAGTACAAATTGTGTCTTCTTACATCACAGGCATATATTCTTAATTATATTTAGAGTCATATTTATTTGGAACACTGGAAAAGTCACTTTCACTCTTCCTGTAACTGAAGAGGTCATCAGACCTGAGAAACTGCAGTGTTCTTATGATAAATGGTGTATGATGAACTCAATGATGAGTGAATTCCACTTGCAGAATCTTATTAGCAATGTAAAAAATGTATTTGATTTTATATATTTATTTTTTGTTTTGTACATGTATTTATATTTAATGCATTGATATTTCAGAGTTTCTATTTCAGTTTACTATTTCAATAGCAGTAATTAAAAAAAAAAGTAAGCTTGGTAATAGTAAGCTAAGTTTCACATTCCTAAGGAAACAATGGGAGAATTTTAAGTTCTGCTTTTGAAATACCTTTATATCCCATTTATACACTGGCACTGAGGATCTGGCAGTCTCAGCTTTCACCTTTTTTCCCTGAGATAAGAAATTAGCCTGGGAATAGCTTATGATATGAGAAGTACAAAGGATCCCCCAAACCTTTCTAACACTAATAGGACAGGAGAATGCAGAGAACACATAAATAGAGCTTCACAAATGTGAATTCTGCAAACATGTATCAGTGTGAAAGTTCTGCCATTCTCATATTTTACACTGAAATATGTGTGAACACTGAGACAATTATTTTAAATAACTGAATTTAAATAATTTTAAATAACTTTAAATACCTATATGTCTTTGAAGAGAATGGAAATAATATAATAACTTGCTTAGTAAGTCCTGGTGTAGTAGTGTGTTAACCAGCAATTACAAGTTCCTTTGGGTACAAAGAAATGATGTCTTTAATGAGTATAGCCATCTAAGTAACTGTTTGAAAATACAGAAAAATAACAATGAAGTGGTATTAAAACTAGAAGGAAATTGTACTTCACTAATCTGGCAGATTTTATGTAGCAAACATGACTTAATTTTTTTTAAATTAGATATATAAATTAAAATAAGAAAACCACAGAAAAGAAAACATCCATTAAAACCATCTAGTTGACTATATATTCTCATTGTTTGTTGGGTTACTTGCCTTCTCTTCTCTTACCTTTTTAAGCACTTTAAATTTCAACTTCATAAAACATCTGGACATAGCAACCCTTACAATTACTGTTGTGTTCTTTCCTATTTGTCTACAGTTTAAAAGAACATGTTTTGGAATCTAGGTATTTCATTAGTGATTGCTATAATACATTATTTTTGTAATCTTAAAACAGACATTCTAGATCATACATCCCTGCAAATGTAACTCCTGGTCTAACTTCCCATTCTTCTATGGCTACCTTCATTTCTTCTTGCACTGCAGGAGTTCTTGCTGGTAGGAGTGATAAATGAATATGTTTCTTTGCATAATACATATTTACAGCAAATAAACTGTGTATAGCATATCACTTCATAGATCTATTGCCCAGTGCTGTTACAGCCAATGCATTAAATACTGGACTTCTTAGGGACTGCTCACTGCAGTTTAAAACAACAGATAATGAAAGGAGATCAGGCATGAAAACTTCCTCTTTATCTCGCACCTTTCGTCACACAAAGTAACTGGTAACAGCGAAGTTCATAATCCTTCTTTCATACAATATTCAGGAAATCAGGCGCTTAAGCCGTGACCTTCACAGAGAAAGGACTGTGTCATCTTGTTTAGCCAGTAGCAACAATGGGGCCCGATCCTGAATGGACTTGTATTTTGTCAGAAGATAAATAAAGCAAGTGAATACTTTTGTGTGCTTGCATGAAACTTCAAGGAAAGCATTTTGCATTAAAAGAAAGGAGGGTGGAAGAAGGCACAGAGCATAAAAATGACTTGTGAAAGATGTGGCTAATATAAGGTTAAGCAAATAAAAAATAAATTGTTTAATAGCTTACTTAAACATCAGTTGCATAGCCTCTATTATTTCATTATTTCATTATTTTATTAAAAATGCTATGCAATAACACAGAATTTGTGCTATGTGTTGGAAAAAAGTTATTCCAGTCCTGAGAATTTTATATTGGTTTATTATGATTTAGTATTTCCCATTGTCTTGGTAATTCTTGCAGACTAAGAAAATGAAAAAAATATTGTTCTATTACATTTTCTAATGCCCAGTGAGCCTACGGAAATTAAAAGATTCAGGAAAATATCATCACATTTTTAGGTAAGAAATTCAGGTTTTCCCCCTTTAATTCTTCCCTCAATCCCCAGAGTAGTCATATTTAAAAGAAACAAATGCTATTAGTGACTGACATTTTATGTAGGGCTAGTAGTGTATCACTCAGAAGGTAAACTGTCACAAATTGTATGCCCTATTTTATATATTGCACACTTCTGTTTACTTTTTGTCGGTTCTCATCATTCTTTCCCCAATCATTCTTTGCATTTTTACATGCACCTTCCAGTACATGATTTGTCTGCACCTTTTTACGTTCTTACTGCTGAAGCAGACTGCTAACTTAATATTGCTTTTGAGTCAGACTTTAAATCTTGTACTGACTGAATTAATTTCAATGTTATGCAAAATAGCTACTGTATCCTTTACCCTTTGCTAGTTTCTTTCTCTCTTCTCCATGTATTGTTCCAGACATATTATTCTACCACTTCTTGATGTTAAAACAATTGAACTGACCTTTCACCTAGACTAGATACTAGAATTGTCTGTGTGTGTTGCTATCTACCTAAACTCAGTCTCATTTACTCTTGTGCAGAGTATGTATCTGTGGTGTACCTCATCCACACCAATACCACTTCATGCAGAGCCGAGAAAAAATACTTCTGATATCAGAAATAAATGTTGATTTTATCCTTAATTTACTTTGTCAGTGAACTCAGTGTTATTAATCAGAATGCTCCCTGACCTCGGTGTTTTCTATCATAATCACCTTGTAGTATTTTCTCCCAGACCAAAAATGCAAAGGCATTTCTATATACAGACAACCACATAATGCATATACTTTTTTTCTTTAACATAATGGTTACAACCTCTCAGTAATTACTGCAGGAAGACAAGTGAAACTGTTCATCCTCTGTGGTGTCGGAGTCATTACAACGGCTAACAGAATTAACATTGTAATAGCTTGCAGTCACACTCAGTAGCAGTCAGTAGTTTGCAAAACCAAACTAAGGACCAGTTAACAGCTGTATCTTCCACTTAAGTTACAACAATAATGAGAATACAGATTTCAGTATTCAGGAACTGGAATCTAAAACGTGTATTAGAAACCAGTATGACTCCAGAAACTGGATGGGCCAGAAGAAGCTAAGAGACCTGGGTCCTGATTTGGAATTGCGTTGAAATTCGTGTATTTAGTTTAACATTTTTATTAGCAGTTTAGGATTATCACATAAGCACTCTTAGCACAGTAACTACAGTGGAAACTGCATCCCACCAACCCTTCAACAGTGATTCCTAATTTAAATACACACAAGATGTTGTTTCCTGAGAGCCGGAAAATTTGAACACAAAATTTTTTCTCAGTGCCGAGTGAATTCTCCTCTTGATTTGCCAGATGAGCAAAGGCCCATCATTTACTTAGAGATGGTACTAGTTTACTTGAACAATACATTGGGAACCATATTCTTCAGAATTCCTTTGAGATATTTGTGGTCACCAAAGATACTATAGGGCAAAAGGGTATGTAAGTCCAGAGGTTCATGTATGTAGAACACACTGTAGACATGCACCAGGACAGACAGGTGGTATTCTACTGCATTTTGCATGGCGGGTGGGAGTTTTGTTAGGGATGGCTGTGCATACCGAACGTGCTCATTTGCAGACAGCAATTTCTCTAAAGAAAAATGATCCCTCTTTCAGTACAAGTGTTCTGTGCCCATAAAAGTCTTCACATTTTCTTTACTTTCCACTGAGCAGGTATTACTACAAAGACTTTCCATCCTTTTTTTTCCTCCCCTCCTTCTTCCAGAACTGCAAACTTGTTGATGTCTTTGAATTGTTCAGAGCTGTTCAAGCATATAGTAAGTAGCTTTCTACCTTCTCAGTACTTCCATTTCAGCCATTTCAAAGACAGGCTATAATTCTTACAAGGTAGATGGGCTGGCTGTAGAAGGGAATTAAAAAAAAAAAAAAAAGAAAAAAAAAAGGCTAAAGGGACTGGAAACTACCTGAAAATACCAGTACAATTTCAACACCTTCCTCTTCTTTTGGTTTGACAAATTATGGACAGCTTCTGGCAATATTTAAGAGGTGACACAAACTCCCTTATTTTAATGTCAAACATGCACCACATTTACTGAATTACCAAAGATGGTAATTTCAGTGTGTTAAAATTCTGTATCTTGCCGCTCCTCCCCTGTTGGTAGCTCACTGCATGATACTCAGATATTTTTCCTATACCACTGTGTGGTTACTTCCTTGGAAAAGCTAGTCCCATGTGTATTTTTTTTAATTTTTCTATTTTTTTTATAATTCACTCTACTGTTTGGAGGATGTATTTCTTACTATGCTATTGCAGGCATAGGATTAAGAATGAAAATAGGACATCTAAATCAGGTGCAACTAATGATATTCCAGTATATATAATAAATGTAGGAAATTGTACCAATTAATTAAAATAATCCTCTTTACAACGTGTTGAAGCATTTCAGAGGCAGTGTTCAGTAAGATAAAC
This sequence comes from Elanus axillaris, assembly GCA_026212715.1. NCBI lineage: Eukaryota > Metazoa > Chordata > Aves > Accipitriformes > Accipitridae > Elanus > Elanus axillaris. The sequence continues at coordinate 5,773,235 of JANZLQ010000044.1, read as the reverse complement.
TCTCTCTTTATTCTGAAGAGTTCAGTCCTATGTTATGGTGGATCATTGCATATCACGATTTATAGCTTACAGGGTTGGAAAAAACTATGCTTATCATCTGGTGTGACCTATTGTGTGTGTAATGCCAGCCAGTGAATTTCACCTGAACCCAGGTAACCACACCATCAATCCCCACAACTTACATTTGAGATGCAACATATCTTTCAGAAAGACTTTCAGTTCTATTTAAAGATTCCAAGCAACACGGAACTCATATTCCATAGGTAAAATGTTCCAGGCATTAATTAGTTGCAGTATTAAAATTTCACCTTCATTGTACAATGCATTTACATAGCATCAGCTTCCAGAAACTGTCTTTAATTATGCCTGTTTTGATCAAGCTATAGCAATGTGTGTGGTGGAGCAGCTACATACTAATAGAGGAGTAACGATATATAGGGGCACATTGAAAAATCAGCAGTTCCAGGTTAGAAAATTTCAACATGTGCTTAAAAGGCAAGGGGACAAGCATCCAGGATTTATCTCCAGCAAACTGCAAATATTTTTTGTTGTTTCCTTTTCCCTTTCCTTTCAAATCATACTTAAGGTCAATTCTTCAAAGAGTGTGAGAAAGACAACCATGGCCCTTCTGAAAGTGGACAAGATGTTCTCGTGTCAGCAGGTTCTGTAAGTGACAAGGTGATACAGAGAGAGACTCCAAAGATACTAGGAACTGAAGCTAATAAAGCACACAGGTTCTAGGTTGTGGATCACAGGCCTACTTTTTAAGCATGTCAGGCATGGAGCAGTAACTAATATAGCCAACAGGAAACAGGACAGTGATATGTCTGCAGTCCTACTCCTCAGGCATTTTACTCAAATCTGAAGAAATATGCTTATATTCATTTGGGATTCATTGCTTGGAACTTGTTCTTGAAGGTAGGCACTTACATTCTTTCCTCTTTCCTAAAGAACTACACAGAGCTAACGGTTATAAAACATGCTAGATGAGGAGTAGCCTGTGGTCACCATTAACTTAATCCAGTAAAGAGTTCTAACTCAAGAAATGAGGTATTTGGTTTACGCTCTGCAGCCTCATGCATTATTCAGTCTCATGTCTCCCATTCCCAGGAGAATACCCTTACCGCCATATTAAAGGGATGGGAACAAATCTCTCTTCCATTGAAACTGTATCACCACATCAAGAAGATTCAAGATCAATTTAAACAGAGAACACAAGGAAAAGAGAGCATGGTTCCCTGTCTTCTTTTGGGACTCTTACTTTAGGGAGAAGACATGGTTATCCTTCTAAAACATACATTAATTGTCTCTCAGACATTCTATTTTTTATATATTTATCATTAATCCAAAGTGTGGACACAAAGCCAGTATTCCCACACTGGTCTTACTATTAATGTCTACGCATGCAACTTCTGTTTATTTTTGCTTTGATACTCTCTCTGCTACCCATCCACTCACAGCTGTCATCTTTACTAACCCATAACAGTGCCAGCATATATTCAGTTCTTCACCAGGACAAACTAATGCTATTTCCTGTAAACTGCCTTCCAGAAAACAATTCCTCAACCTGAAATGTCACCTGTGTTCTTTTTCACTGGATACCTGACCTTGACTTCAACAGTTCTGTTGAACAAATGAGGCCACCTTACCAAGGCATCTAGAGTGGTTTATGCCGTTAACTCATATCCATCATAACTGACCATCAACAAATCAGCTATTTGGTTGTTCTCTCTCAAATCACTGGTATATTAAGTAGCTTTGGAATAGTCTGTATATCACTACTAGAAATACTCCAATGAGATGAAGATTTGCAAATACCTTTAGATTATATGGGCTAAACTTATTTTGGTTTTTGCTAATTTCTCTTCAGTTGTCATAGGCATCAAGTCATGTGCTTTATGGACTGCTGTTGCAGACATTCCATTACCTTTTTCACTGAAACTTGCATTGCATCAAAATGTAGTTTGACAAGATTTGTTTCCCATCTGAGTGTAATTCTCAGTCATTCTTTCTGGTAGGGACAACTCATTACTTAACTGCAACAATCTTTTTAATACATCTCTAACATTCATTTTTGCAATCTTGTTTATTTTCAGGCAGAGAGATTATTTCCAGTAAGATGACTATCACGGTATCACTGTACAGAAGTCTCTCTGCAGAATCAAGACATCACCATGCATATTACATTAAAATTTAGTCCACAGCATTTGAGACAAGGACACATCTTGAAATCTGTGAAATGCCATGGAAAAAGATGAGGCCAGGGAGAAGGTGTGCCTATGTGGGTCTTCTTCACCCCTGTGAATAGAAACAGTCCTCAAGCTACAGCATTGCATGTAATTTACCAAGCTCTACTAGTATGCTCAGCTCTCCTCTCTTGTCAATTAACCTTGAAAAGCTGAGAGATACTTCCCTGCTGATTTCCGGATTGCCCCGTAAAACTCCTGCTCTGTTGACAGTTACAAAACTACAGTTGCAGTTGGAAAATTAACTCTGCTGTAGTTTCTCTCTAATCATACAGTATGCTTTTCCCAGCTACAGGTAATTTCTCCACACAGATTTTCCATTTCGTGGAATATGGACATGAAGATTGTTATGTTTTAGCAGCACTGCTAGCCCTGCTGCTGTGCATTGCCCATGGCCAAGGCTCCTTTTCACTGCTGTTAGCGTATATCCTGGCCAATTTAGGTTGCTACTTTCCTCTTGGCCTTGCTAAGAACCTGTACAAGGTTCTATAGGTTGACATCAGTTTGTGTCTACCAGTTCACCATTCTTTCGTTTCCTCATTTATCTTGCTTTAGTGCTCCTCTTTTTTGGTGCTTTCACCGATGTGTAGCAAACGGAGAGGGGAAGATTTAAGGTTAAATAATAGTCAAAATTTAATTAGACTTGACAGGAAAGAGTCGTGTTCTGCAGAGTATTTGGAAGTAACATTAAAGAGAACATGGTGTCCGCGGCTCACCCATGGCCAGCTCATTCATAAGGGGAAGATACAGCTACAGTGACTCCTTCATGAAGAAGTGCGGAACGGGTAGTTGAGACGTTTCTAACTTGCGGCAGCGAAAAAGACGGAAGCAACCTTTTAACAGTTTTTTCCCGCGATGAGGTTTTGCGGGCGGCGGTTCTTCCCTTCGCTCCCCGCTCGCTGCCCGCGGCCCGGCCCGCCCGCAGCGGCAGCCCGCACGCTGGGGCGGCGGCGCGGCTGGAGGCGCGGGGGCTCGACCGCGCCGTCTAC
>JANZLQ010000044.1:5755960-5769451 GCA_026212715.1 Elanus axillaris | reverse complement strand
CCGATCTCGCGGCTGGCGCGCGCGGCGGCCGGGGCCCGCGCTCCCTCCGCCCGCCCGCCTTCCGCGGCGGCGGCTGCGGCTGCTGCGGTTGCTGCTTCCCCCCTCTGCTCCGCTCCGTTCAGCTCTTCTCTGCTCCGCTCCGTTCCCCGGGGGCGGTGGGAGGCGGCGGCGGCGGCGGCGGCGGCTGCTGCTGCTGCTGCTGCTGCTGCTGCTGTTCCCGCTGCTCCGGTCCTCGGGGGAGGGACGGGACGGGAAGGGAGAGGAAAGGAGAGCAGAGCAAGGGAAGGGAAGGGAGAGGAGAGGAGAGGAGAGGGAAGGGAAGGGAAGGGGTGTCCCTCGTCTGTGAAGGAATCCGCACCGGTGCTTAAGTTATCTCCCAGAGACGGTGTGAGGCACTCGGGCTGCTCAACCTGCTGCTGCTGCTGGTGGTGGTAAATGCTCTTCACTTCTTTACTTGCCTTACATGCTCAGGGCTCTCCTCACTGCTTTTCGTTCGGCAACAGCGCCTAAAGCTGCAGCGTTTCTGTCTCTGTCGCTCCCTTCCTTTCTACCTTCCCCCTCACCCCCCCCTTTTCTGTAATTGCGTTAGTGGAGTTGACAACTTCTGATATGTGTCTTAAAACCAGGCAGTGAGTGTTTCGTTTCCTGGAGCCGTTTAATTCAGCAGTTGGAGAGGTCATTAGTTGCATGAGTTCCAGGGAAAGAGGATTCTCTGTGCCTCTGCAATAAGTGCTGCTGCTGCTTTTCTGCCCGTTAATTCTCATCCTTGATCGCTGGTATTTCTATTTTTTTCACGGTGGTTTAATGTTGCCTTTCTTCTTTAAACTGCTTCATTTTTTTATTTTCTCTTCTTTCCCCCCTTTCTTCTGGGATCGTGGTACAGTATTTTTTTTTCCTTCAGTTTTTGCCAGCAGTGTGGAAAGGTATCGCTGATTCAGAAACTATTGTCCACAGTGCGTCTCAGTTAGGAACAAGCAGAAATAAGAGAAGGCAGGCATTTGTATTCAGAAAGGGAATTAAAAAAAAATGCTGCTTTGCATCATTGCTGCGGATTTGCAGGAAGCAGTAAGAGACAATAATATTATGTTCTTTGCAAAGATAATAAACATAGAAGTGCTTTGGTGTTTCACGTATAGCCCTGCGATTGAGCTGTTTTGAAATTGCACTTAATAATAAATTCATAGCTGTGGAGGAAGAGATTGCTGGCATGTATTGCATACATTGCTGAGACAATGTACCAACGTATGCTAACATCAGACCAAGTCCCCGTTAGACCTTACATGGAGTGGCAGTTTGAGAAGATACTATTTTGTTTTCTTGCATACAGCCAAAGTGAAATTTAAATAAGGTGGCTTAATGGATGCGAATTGAGCTCTTAACTCTCCAGCTCTGAACCAGACTCCTTTTTCAGCACTTCTTGTTAGGAAGCTTGTAAATCCTAGTGTAAACATTTATCTGTAGCAATTTCAGATTATTTAATACTACTGATGTCTTACTATGTGCATTTTATGCTTTTTGTTTGTTTGTTTTTGTACTTCTATACTGAAGTGCTCTGTCCTTCTAAAAGGCTCAAAATGTAAGGGCAAGTATTGTCTCTGTGTGTGTATGTTTGTGTATATGAATATTAATGTATTTATATATATAATGTTTGCCTTGTACTTGTTTAAATTTGCCAAACCTTGTCCAAACCTTGTACTACATGGACAAAACATGTATTAGAATTGAAACGCAGGAACACAGAATTAAAGAGAGAGACTTTGTTTATAATATTTATTTTTATAGTTAGAAGATTATATAAGATGAAAGAAATGCAAAATGCATGTGTTCTAAAGAAGTAAAGTCTAGAAGTAGCAGTATTGAATCAATTTAAGAAGATAAAACTTGACTGAAACAATACAGAATGCAAGCTGTCAGTAAGTATGTGTAGTTATCTAATATCCGCACACAGCACTTTTATGGAATGCTGTTTGAAATCTGATGTATTAACAAAGACTATGTTTTTAAAGTGGAGAGTTAATGAAAAAGTACTATCACCTGTTAATACAGTTACTTTATGCAAGGTTAATAGTTAACTTTGGTTGTACAGTCTCAAAGTTTTTCTTCAAACTTCAGAAGAATTTAGAGAGGTGATTCTTTCTTCAAGATATTTGTATTTTCATTCAATTTATACTGATTTAAGAAACTGGTGAATCTCCACTGTATAGAATGGTGACAAGTATTTTTCGAAGGGGCTTATGTAAGTGCTAGGTAAAGTAGGTCTTTACAAGGGGCTGACATCCTAAAGATAGGTGGCATTTCTTGCATTGTCAAGGTCTAAAATATATACAAACAATGTACTTGGGCATCATTTTCTTGTGCGCTGGCAAATCAGTAACCAGGCTGACGATTAATTTAGCTTGGCCTATATGCTGAGGTTTCTAGTTGCTGAGTAATAAATAAAAACTATTAATATATTACACTGATACAGATTGTGTGGTATTCAAAAAGCCAGCCGTGAGGTCTAAGCTTTAATTCATTTCAAGAGGTTAACTTTTTTTAGCTGTGGTTTCTTAGTGTCCTGGCAAAATCTGAGAACTCACAGAAGTATTTTTGTCAATTCTTAACACTTGTTCAGTAGAGTTAAAAAAAAAAAAAGAAAAAGTTTTGATCCAGATAATCTATTTGAATTTTTATTCTGCTTATTTTTAAATATTTCTTACTAAGACAGTGCTTCTATGAAAACAATAATCTTTTGATTCCCGTATGCTTATTTTTCATGTGGAGAATGAAAATAATTGTGTTTCTGTGTCATTAGATTTCAATCGTTTATGTAGCTTGGGGAAAATTAACACATGAACATCACTAGTGATCTTTTCCTCTAATTAAATTGAACTCTATTTTCTTTTTTAGTGTTTTGTACTAAAAGTCAAAGAGCTGCGTGAGAAAATAGAGGAGGCACTTTCTCTTGTTAGGTCAGAGATTTACAGTGCTAGGTGTGTTGATTTGAGGGGGCTAATAGTTGAATTTCTTTGCTTTTTTAAAGAATATTTTTATTTCTGGGTAAACCAGCAATATATATATCAACTTGTGATATATTATGGTCATGGGCTTGGCATTTTCCTGTCAAATACTGTTGGTTTTGTTTCTGCAGTCAAAGAAAATTCCTTGTGAACAGTATTACTGTTAGAGTAAGTAATGGTGTAAGCTGTATTAGTGATCTCATGCTTAAAATTATTTAGAACAACATAGAAAAGGGAAAATGTTTGTTCAGTTCAATCAAGGTCAGTGTCTAGACTTTCTTGTCTGAGAGGTCAAACTAAACTGAAGGTCAAATTAGATGGAGACAAAGCTCAAGGCACTGTAAGACCACTCAAGTCAATATACCGATGTTTGAAAAGCTGTTTTGTGTTTGTTTGCAGTTTACTGTGAATTTAATCCCTCAATCCTTAATGTTTTTGGCAAAAGGCACACATAGGAGCAGCACTGCTGAAGTCTATGCCTAAAGATAAGACCAAAAAATTACAGGACTCATCCTTTAAGTAATAATATTCTTTTATACAAATGGATAGTTCTAAAAAGTCTGCCTTTCCCCGCCCTGGTTCTATAACAGGAAATACAACCTTAGAATATAAATTAAATTCATTTCTACTAAACTGATTAAGGGAATAGATGTTTTAGTTCTGACTTGCTTTTTCAGAAGGTTAGTATTTAATTCAAGTAGCAAGTTTTTTTCCAGGCTTTTTTTGTTTTCTTTTTAACTGTACTTATAATTTCACAAGATCTTTATCAGGAAGAATAGTTTTGTATAATACTTACTTTGCTACATTGGAAAAGATAGTTTTGCTGATATTAAGCATATGCAGAACTGGTCCATACTTTCTGACCTAAGGTGTCACATCCCAGAGCCTTCATACCAACTGATAGTGACTCATTTTTCTAATTTCTTACTGCACAAAGCAGCTCCTGTACAGTGTACTTTTACGTTAGGTAAGTAAGTAGAGTATGAGATAACTCTGGCTGCATCGGACTGTTCCAACCACAGACCGGACCAAATTTGTGTCCTGGTCGTCTCTGTAGCCTTAAGGAGCCCCTTGTTCTGCTTGCTATTCAGTGTCACTTAGCTGAGTGGCTATAGCAACATGTAAAATGTTTTCTGCAATCCAGTCACCTAATCCACATATGGATTTAAAAGATACTTTGGAGTATTCTGCTTGCTGAATTTTGTCTCCCAGTTACTGGTCTGCATTGCAATCTCATAATGCTGTAGAAGTTCAAATACATTGTTTTAAATCCACCTTGCTGACTAACTCAGTGTTATCAGATAGACTTTTCAGATAAGCAAGAAGCTTGCTAAGCTTAGATATTCTTCATTTTTTATTATTTTTTAAATAGATTCTTTTTGAATTGATTGACATTGAGTGCCAAATAGCAATAAATTGTCTACTTTCATGTTTATTGCTGAACATTAATAACCTAGTAGTCATCCAAATAGGGATATAATTATAAGATTTTTAGCAACAAGCTGCACAACGTTGAATTATAAACTTACGTTTAGCTGAGCAAGTTGCAAATGGGTAAGTGATGTATATATTGCCTTACCCCAGTGGCAGTGTTCAGACATGTTTAAGGAAACAACTGATCTTAAGTCACGCTTCTTTCTTTAACTCAGAAACAGGTTTTGTAGAAGATACGTTTTATTGTCTGATGAATGGAAAGCAAAGTTGCACTGAGGTAGGTGGGTTTGGCTTTGGGGTTTGGGGATTTTTTTTTTTTTGTTTTGTGTTTGTTTTGTTGGTTTTGGGGTGTTTTTTTTTTTTTTTAAGTATAACATCAGTCAAGTAGTGTGGGGAAATTAAGAACAAGGTATCACCCTTCCTGGTTTTGGATAGTAGTCTTCATTCTAGGTTTGTTCTTAAGGGACTTTGGTGTATAAATGTGTACATTTAGCCAAAACACTAACTGTAACCCTTCAGAACTATAAATGTGTGTTAAAATTGTATAAAATATATGAGTAGCTGCTCTTGAAGGATTTTCATACTAGTTTGGGGCACACTGTAGCTGCCTTTGTGTCTTTAGTAGGAGCATTTAAAGCTTTCAGTTGGTCTCAATTCTCCAGATCTGTTGTTTTTCAGCCCACACAAGCAAGGAAAGCACCAGGGATCATTCAGAGGGGTATGTGAGCCTGTCAAAATAATTAATGAACGTATCCGTGAAATACTTCAAGAGTATGGAAATAACTTCTATATAATAAAGTCGTTGTGGCAGGTACCATGTGAAGTAGGTGGAGAGGCAGCAGTCGAAGCCTGGTGCTATGTCTGTAGCTGTCCATGCAGAGTAGGCACCGTAAGCAAGAACAGCATATAGTTTTACGCTGATGTCCTGTTTGAGGGAGGCAGTATAAGTGATAGGAACAAAGCTGTCTTCTCTTGCTTATCCTTATTCATGTAAGGCTTTTGTGGGCACAGTGATATCAGCTAGTGTAAATCTTTTGAACCACAGTCTGAGAGACCCAGAGAAGCTTTTACTGCAAATATGAGTCCAGGTCTGCCAAATTTTAGTGTAGCACCTTAACATTGCGAGTCATCTTTTTACATCAGTGTACATATGTACAAGAGCAAACAGAGCCTGTCTCCATGTGTGCACTTCTGTGGTTAGCTATGTAAGATTCTAGATGTGTCCTGGGAAGTTTTATGTGTGTTCCCTTAACGCTGAACATGAAAATCTATTTTTTTGAATTATTTTGTTTTTAGGGGAGGGAAATTAGAATGTTTAGGAAAGTTGTTTTTCATAAACTAGTGAAGTTAAGAGTGTTGGTTCTGTTGTGTTTTTGAATGGCTATGTACAGTGCTATGTGTAACCTATATTGTTGAAAATGTAAGTTTAAAAAGGTATGGATTAATGTATATATGTGGAAACTATGCAAGTTCTGTTCTGAAGCCATTAATACATAGTAGTGTAGGGCTTATGTGTAAACACATATAAAACCAGTAAAATATAGAAAGTCCTATTAAATGTAAATGACAGTTTTTTTCCAAAGCTCTTTGCGAGTATACATTGCCAAGTGACTTTTCTAATCTCTCTTTAAAACACAGCTACCTACAATGAAAGCAGTTATCATAATAGTATGTTCCAACATTGTACCGCATACTAAAAAAAAATGGTAAGCACCTTTTTCAATGAAAAAAAATAGAAGTTGAGTATTTAGAAAGGCAAAATACTTGATGTTGAAATACAACAGTGACACTAGAAACAAGATTTTTGATCTTGGAAAATAAAGTTCACTTGCTACACTTATCTTGCCAATGTTATAGGAAATCCTGCGTTTGCATCAGATTCTGTGGGATCTTGGTCTTGGCTTTACACCAATTGAAATAAAGTAGCAAAGGTAAATATTAAATTCAGCATAGTATATAAAAATACATTCTCTAGGGAGGAATGTTACGTACTTCATACTTGCCACATTGAATGAGTTTTCTGAACCAAATTAAAAGAAGTGATGTGCAGCTTTAATACACTTACTGAAATTTGATTTTTTTTAATATTGTTTAAGAATGCATATCTGTGCACACTGTTTGCCTTGTTCTGCTGTCACTGTGTAGATATGTACTTTCACCATTACCAAAGAATAAGGCATTTAAAGAAAACAAATTTTCATCTTAATTCATATTTACATAGATTCTAGATTTGAATATGCATGTTTGCAGGTTCTTGGTGCATTTGGTTTTGGTTTTGTGCCTAGGGTTATTCAGAAAGTTATGGTCTGGAACACAGAACTTTCTCTTAAGGCATGTTTTTTTTTGTCTAGGCATTTCTTCTAACTTTTCTCTACATAGTTTTGACACTGAGAAAATGTTTTTATCATTGTCTGTGGTTTTTGAGAGAGTGAGCTATGGCTGGTATACTAGTTTTGCATGAGAACATACAAATGTGAACATCCACAAAAACATAAGCCTATGAAAGGATAGGGAAATAGTTTTCTCTTCCACTTCAACATAGCTGACTGGGCACTAAAATCAAAATTATTATTAATGGATGTCACAGAAAAAATAATTGTTTTGGCAGACTCCTTCCAATCATGGGGAAGTTTTAGACAAATCTTGGTTTATAGAAGAATATTTGAATGACTTGAAACTTTATACTTGTAACTATAGCTGTGAGTAAACACAGCAGTGCCGTGAAAGTGGATCTGTAATTTTATAACCTTGTAACAGTTTGATTTGTCTGAGTGTTTATATTACATGTGTACAGTTATTGAAAACATGATTGAGTTTGTGTAAACATTCGTGTGACACATGAAGGTCTGCTAGCAATGAAGATGCAGAAAATTTCCATGGTGAATGGCTTTGATCAGTTCCTTCTGTTTTGGGAACATGTGGCCTGAATATCAGCTAAAGAACACTGGCAAATGCTGTTGAGGGAAACTGTAAATGTGCAGATTGCTATTGGAAGTGAAGCAATAGAGAAGAGATTTTTAAAGAAAGTTGACTGTTTAGAGATGAGAGGGTGCCTATAAGATGATCAAACCTTCCTATTAGCTTTACTCACTTTAAGGTCAATTCTTAATGTCCCTCTGGACTTTATCTTGCATCTGTAGCTGTGGAAAATCCTTGAGAAAAAAACCTGCATCTAGGTATTTCAGTTAAGGCACCTGAAACAAATGTGTATGTTTGGTGGTTAAGTCTTTTCAGGAAGTAGACCATCAGGTAAAAGGTGAAAAAGCAAGGTATGGTAACAAAGATTTGTATATAGCCTTGGTCACAAAAGGAACTAAACCTCCTTTTTTTCCTGAGAAGTGAGCTGGCTTTAGTTGTCTCCCTGCATAGAAACTAACCTAAATCTTCTCCTTTTCCCTTTCTCTCCAGCTGCTTGTTGTGGGCACAGAGCAGTCTGAGAAAAAGTCTCTTAGTGCAGTGCTAAATTTGGAGGTCACAGCTTTATTAACCATTACTGAAGTACATGGTATTCCAGTGCAAATCTTAGCTGACACCAGTGGCCCCAGCTATGGAGTAAAGAATAAGTTGTGCAGCTGTCTTTCTTTCAGCTTTCCTACCTGCTAAGGGATGCTGACTGAAATCGAGAACATTGTCACCTTCTTTCTTCTGTGGTACCTACTTGAGGTTGAGAGATGACATGAGAGTGGAACTGCACAGAACGTATCTTTTCAGAAAATCATGTCAGTGGTCAGGACCAATGCCTAAGTGGCTCACTGTGCAGCAGAACTTGCTGCAGCATTTTTCTAGGGAATGAAAGTCACAATTATTTCAGCAACCCTTCTAAAACAGGCCCCCTGGAAGGTGGAAATACCTTCACGGTACTTTGACTGTTTCATCATTTCAGGGCAAAGGAGAGAAGTAGTCTCTTTCAGATCATGACACTGATAATCGACATGCCTTCCATTGGTAACTGATGTTACTGTCACCCAAAAAACCCTGAAATAGTGAATCCTCAGTGGATCACAGTCATCACTCTCTTCCTCCTGCTCCTTTAGGATCATTCCCTAACTAGGTACTTCCTCCTGCTTTGGGAGCATTCTCTTTCCCTCCATGGCATGAAGAGAGGGGAGCAGGAGAATAGCAGGAAAAAAGTGACCAGAATGTTACCTCACCTGCCCTGGGGCGTGTCTCTTCTCTTTCAAAAGTGTACTCATGGCTTTTGGCTCCACTACTACATCACTGTTACTGGGTGATAGCCTACCAGAGTTTGAGCCCTGGGCTCTGCCTCAGAACAGTGGAGGGAAGGGCTGGCAGCTCCTCCTGGTATTGGGCTCCTTATTGTATTACCAGTGAGGATTACTAACTAATGAGTTGAATGAGAGACCTTTCCCTTTGCTTTCGCAACAGCTGTCACTGCTGGAGAGAAGTGGTGAGAGGTGAGAAGAACCTGTGGATTGCCTGTGGAGTATTTATTCTTATAGTGAAGCTCTAATTACCTAACTGAAACTCTTCTTCCATCTCTCCAGCAATCCCAAGGGCCTCCATAGGTTCCTCTAGTTCAGCTGGCATTCTGTATCAGTTACCTCCAGGCTAAATTTGCTTTCTTTTTCCTGCATTGTTCCTTTAAAGGAGCAGTAATCACTTCTGCCTGTGTTTCTCAAACTGTCCAAAATATAAGCCCTTAATAGATTGCTCTTTTACAGAGCAGCTTATGCATTTTCTCAATGCCTGTCACTCTTTGCCCATAACCTTCATTGACTGCAAGTATTGGAGTTTATACATTGTCAGTTCTGTAGATCTTGAACTTAGTGTTTGTTACAAGATTAAGATTTGTAATTGTACCCCACTTTGTTAAAGGCCAGCTTCTGGATGGCCTTTCCCCTTTGTACAAGGGTACTGGAATAGGGACAGCTGCATCACTCTGTTTGCCTCAGTGCCTTCTTGGGGAAAGTCAGAATTCAGATTCTGTTGATATTCCCAACATAGGTGGTCGTTCCTTTCTCTCCTGGTGATGCCATGCAAAGGAGACAGCCACAATATCTTTTCGTTCCCTTGCTGTTAGGAAGCAAACAATATGAGGAGTGGAGTTTAGATCTTGTGAAAAGCTGCCATGATTGCTGCTTTGTGGTACCTCCATTTGCCAAAGGTTTTCCATCTAGCACTGGATACCAGAGAGTCTCTGATTATCAAAAATTTCCTGGCCCCTAGGATGAAGTGTGTGTTAGAAGTCCTAGGTATAGTCAGATTGGGTTAGTCCTAGTAAGGCTGAAAATTGGTAGGTATTGCAAAAATCTTTTAAGCAGTTTCTATGAAAACAAATAGTTTGTCCCTACAAGCTGTAGAGTAGGAGTGCCTTTAAATTTGCAACGTAACAATACTTAAATATAACGACAGTTGAGCCTGAATTAGCTGTATCTGAATATTAGGGTCTGATCCTGTGAATAGTCATTATTATCCTGTTGTTTGAATGACTGTGTGTGAGAAAGGGTCACCTACTCAAGGCAAGCTGTGGTAGAACATGTTTTTCCCACTATTGTCCGTTTGCAGTTTAATTGATGCATTTGAAAGAAGGACGTTTAAAAGATGGTTAGATGTCACTTTAATTTTGCTAATGAAGTGCTGTTTAGTACTTAGTAGGCCATGATACTGGCACGGCAGAACCTATCATATATAGCTAGCAAGTTTTATTTTCAAAATAAGCAGAAAGAAATACATGAACTTGAATTTGTGGCAGTTCAAGTTAATGGATGCCTCACAATGATTATAGTGACTTTGGATCAAACCTTGCTTATACAGACTACTTTTTTAGCTGGGGAGGGAGGCTAGCTTTCTTTGTTTCTAAATGTTTTTATTTAAAGAAACAGAAAAAAAGATGGGGCCTGGCATCACACATTACACAAACAATTGCAAAGGTTAAAGAAAAAATAATCAATACTTGGTTTAAGATTGCTCTCCATTTAGGCAGTGCAAACAGAAGTAAAACTAGGGACTCTACTGGTAGTTCAAGAGCAGCTATGTGTTATTCCATCTGTGTCTTGCCTTGTTTGCAAAAAAGAATATTGGCAAGCTGGAAGGACTGTGGCTGGTGTGCTGTTTCTTGGGTCCATGTACTGAGCTAGCAAAAATGTGGATTAAAATCTTTCTTACTGTCTTCCTTCTCACTTCACTTACCTGCTCTAAACTTAACTCTGGCACAGCTGTATTTTAAGCTCCAAGACATAAGCTCCATGACCAAGGGTTATTTGACTTGGTTCAGTCAGTTCATTAATATTTTGAAGTACAATTCCCCAGATTTACTACATACAGGTCTGTCCATGTCAGAAGTCATGGTATGTGTATCGCTGTGTATTTTAAAATAATGCTTTCTGTGTCAGGTGGTTGGGTGGTTAATTTATCATGTTTATGCCATGACCGTAAAAGGAATGTCTTTGGTTGGATGGTGGTACTTTTTCTCCCTTCCATCTTCCTTCCTCCCCTTTCCCTACCCTGCTCCCCTCAGCCATGACATTGATGGGGAAGATTTTACAGGTATAGTTTACTGTTTGTAGTTGACTAATTCTCTTATTGCCAGAAGTCATAAGAATACTTGGTGCCATTTCTTCTGCTGTATGTGAAATCTTATTTGTGTCTATTACCAGTAGTTTATAGTTAAATGCTGAATGTTATAAATGAATGTTTATTTCCACTTTGATTACTTTGGAAGTCCGTAGAGCTATTATTCATCTTTCCTACTTAGCAGTTATTCAACATATCAGTTTGCTCACATAGTAAATCTGTAATAGCTTTTTGTATTACGGAAAACAATCCTTCTTTAGTAGGGAAGCAGTGGTGCAGGATAAACTAATGCACTGAAAAATAGGTTTATTCTCCACTTAGAAAAAGGGCTGTTGCAGTCTTGCAGATAAGGGTCTGGATCTGTTGCCTCTGAACAGCAGACAAAATTCTGCTGGTCAGTTCACCCACTTAGCTTACAAACTGTGCTTTCCTTCCAGGCCTGCAGTAGTAGATTCATATGGGAACTGGATTTACTGCCAGAAATTTATCAGTTTTGTGGAAAGATGCATGTCTTTAGGTTTGCTAATTGTGCACCTTTTGCTGTTGTGATTTGTTTTGGTATTGTTTTTTTTTTTAATTGAAAATGTTTAAACTAGAAAGTGTTTTGGAAGATGATAGAAGTTGGAAGAGGAGTGTAGGAAGGAAAGAAAAATTAATCCAATTTTTAATTTCAGATAAACAGCTTCATTATGGAGGCTATCTTCTCCCTTTGTGATTAGTCTGAACATGGACAAGACTCGTCTGAAATAACTAAAATGGCTGTATTTTATTTGAAATATATGGTAGCTAGGTGGCCTGTTCACTGCTTCCTTTTAGCACATTATGGGACCATATTCTTCTTTCAATTAATGAGGCTCAGGTTCAGTAGAATAGTGAGTGCCTGATTTAGCCCTTCTCTTCAAAATTCTACAAGATTGAAATCCTTTGATGAGCAGGGCAGATGTACCTCACTGGTGACCGTGACTGTCATACAGTGCAGAAACACCTGCACTTCTCCCACATGAAAACTGGGTGGCAGCACAAAAATCCCACTGTCATCTTATTCCCCATTTACTTGCTATCTTTGAAGATCTGTGTTGACTAGAAGCTGAAATTATGGAATACATGAGCTGAGCTCCTCTTACTCCTGGGACATACCTGGCAAGGACTATTTCAGTCTTCTCATATGACTTAATCCATTATCCTTGTGGATAATGGAATACAGGGCTCACAGTGAAATAGAGTGTCTCAATGAGAAGCATGTTTTTGGGAAAAATAAGTTATACCTTGGAGCTACCTGCTTTTCCTTAGTGGTTCATTTATAGATGTCTCTAAGTGTGTTGCATATGAGCTATTCAAGATTTCACAAAATGAATTGGTGTAGTTTTATTAGCAGAGGGTAGTTTCTTTCACCATTACATAGACTTCCCCTACCCACCCCGCGTCGTGTGTGTGTTACAGTTAAAGCTTGCTTCCACGACACTGTTACCTGCTCTGAGTGCCATGACTTAAAATGGTTCAGATGTTTTACCTACATATAATACATAGCCACAGAGGAACTCTTAACCTGGCTCCCCAATTCCTAGCTACCATTTCAACAACCTTGGAGTTCTGTTTATCTTCATTTTGAGGTCCAGAGGACTTGCCCTTGGATCTTCTCATCTTTCTGTTTTCCCGCTTCCTGGCAGGAATTCCAGCCTAGAAAGATTATTGTTCTTTTCCACAGTCACCACAGTGTTTTACTTCATGTAGCCAGCCTCTGTACAACCCTGCGGCCACTTAGGACTTCCTTAAAGCTTGAATTGCTTTCACCAAGAGAGACTGAGGTTAGAAATTAGAGAAAAGAAACAAACAAAACCCCAAATCCCCTTTCGAATAATGAGAATAGTAAAGCATTGGAATAGTATATCTGCAGAGGCTGTGAAATCCTCACCATTACTGATATTACAGTACAAACTAGACAAACATCCATCTAGGCTGATAGCATTACCATTGATAGTGTCTTGCAGTTAGTGCACAGACTAGACAACTTTGCAGTGGGCATCTCTCCCAGCTGTATTTTTCTGCAATGTACTGAAGTAGCACTTTATAATAGAAATAGGTTGATCTAAACAGATGCTCTCAAAAACCCTCCAACTTTTTTTGAAAGCATGTTTCTTAGAAATTTAATGTATTTTTCAAGTTACTGAACTGCAATTTTGAGTTAGAAAACTTGGATAATTTGAGAATGGTAAAAATGGATTATAGCAGTTAGTGCTATTCGATATTAAATATGTATGTATATATAACACAAAAAGGAAGCCTGCAGAAGGTGGAAGGAAGGACAGGTAGCCTGGCAGGAATTCAGAGAAATCGTCCGAGCAGCCAGGGATCAGGTTAGGAAAGCCAAAGCCCTGATAGAATTAAATCTGGTCAGGGACATCAAGGGCAACAAGAAAAGCTTCTATAGGTACATCAGTGTAAAAAGGAAGACTAGGGAAAATGTGAGCCCTCTCTGGAAGGAAACAGGGGACATGGTTTCACAGGACATGGAAAAGGCTGAGGT
>JANZLQ010000044.1:5739359-5755534 GCA_026212715.1 Elanus axillaris | reverse complement strand
CGCTGATTGGCTCAGCCTTGGCTGGCGGTGGGTCCATCTTAGAACCGGCTGGTATTGGCTCTGTCGGACATGGGGGAAGCTTCCAGCAGCTTCTCACAGAAGCCACCCCTGTAATCCCCCACTGCTACCAAAACCTTGCCACAGCATCCCAATACAGTAGTAGACTCAAGGCCCTTTCTGTTTCTCACCCCACCCCACCAGCGAGCAGGCTGGGGGGCACAAGAAGTTGGGAGGGGACACAGCCTGGACAGCTGAACCCAACTGACCAAAGGGATATTCCAGACCATATGATGTCATGATCAGCATATAAAGCTGGGGGAAGAAGAAGGAAGTGGGGGACACTCAGAGAGTGATGGCGTTTGTTTTCCCAAGTCACTGTTAGGCATGATGAAGCCCTGCTTTCCTGGAGATGGCTGAACACCTGCCTGCCCATGGGAAGTGGTGAATGAATTCCTTGGTTTGCTTTGCTTGTGTGTGATGCTTTTGCTTTACCTATTAAATTGTCTTTATCTCAGTGTATGAGTTTTCTCACTTTTACCCTTCTGATTCTCTCCCCTATCCCATCGGGGGAGAGTGAGTGAGTAGCTGCATTGGGCTTAGCTGCAGGTTGGGGTTAAACTACGGCACCTGTCTAAGCAAGCTCTTAATATATGGAAAGAGGCCAAGATCATGATTAAGATAGCTGTTTTGTTGAGCTGTTCTGTAAGTGCTGTAGCAACATTCTAACTCCATAGTTAAAATTTTGCACTAATGAGTATTTGTATATTCCAAGCAATTCATTTGGCATCATGTATCCTAAAAATAGCACCCACATAGCTAATGAGATTTCATCAAATACCATGTAAAGGAAATTAAAGTGTTCTTATTTGGTAAATGAACCTGACATGAGATAAATAAAAGCACAAAAAAGTAGATCATGCTTTAGATCATACAGAAATACTGTGAGGAGAGAATAATAGGAGCAAAGTCTTCATGGTAGTCCCTAGAACACACATGAAATAGAGTAAGATGAAAGATTTAAGCTATAATAGCTTAGTGAGGGAATGCCCCATCTCTCTCCCTGTTTCCCTGTATCACACCAGTACTATCTTTTAAAATGCGGAAATAGGTGCCCTCTGCGACTACAACTACATCAGTACTACAGAATGGATCCTTGAACTCTGAATTCCACTGAGGTATCCCCAGATGCCCTAGATAGTGTTGAGGCTTTCCCTAGAAAACAAAATGGTTCAGAAAAAATGATCGATCATCCAGGCTGAAAAAACTTTTCTGCATGCTTTTATAACGTAAATCACAGTGGAATGAGCAAGTAAAATACTGAATATTGTCTCTTTTAATGCTGTCCTTTGAAATGAATGGTAATGATGATTCCCCATTTTGGGGAACATGGTAGTGGCTTTCTAGTGACTAATAGCTTCAATCAGTAATGTAATACATTTTTGCAACATGATAATGAAAAAGATTCTAATGAAGGTCAGATAGCAAATGGCTACTGGATCATTAGTTTTAGAAATCTGTCAAACTTTGCAATAATTTTTTCAGGTTTTGTTAAGCAGGCTTTTTCACCCCTGATGACAGAGCTGTGATCTTTACAGATATTTCATTGAATTTGTTGGAACAGACCTAGTATATTAGGCTCTTGAAGAGGGAATTGATGCTGCTTTAGCTTGATGCATGATGTCAAAGCCCTGTTCAGTTTTCAGACTTTTTAGGTGAGACAACATTGTTGAGCCTGACAGTTAAAACAGGACTGTGTGAAGACTAATTTTGCTGTTTTACTTACTGGTTGAATACCCATCACAGATAACCTGATGGCACAATGCAAGTGAATATATCGCTCTGGAACTAGTAAATGCTTTCCAATGGATGTCTTTACTGTAGGTGACTAAATCAGTAACTCAGTGATGCAAGAACATCTAATTTTTAGACATGAGTTTGTTTTGAAAGTTTGTAGTATCATTACCTGTTGCAGTACTAGTATTCTGTGGGGTCTAGTGGTAGTTTTGTTGATTTGGGTTAGGGGGTAAGGCTCTTTGTGTTACACAGGTAGAGGAATGTGTCGTGTCTTAGAACATCTCATAAACACATTTCTAAATTGTGGCTAAAATCAAATGTGTTTTCTTTTTGTAGAATATTTTTTTTTCTCATTTATGTTTGTGAATCATTCATCTGTTTGTCACTAGCCAGTGATATTTCTGTAGTAAGTGAATTTCCAATAGCTACCTCCAAAGTAATTTTTTTTTGTAGAGCATACTGATTCCTATTATGGCCTAGTTATGTTAGCTACAAAACATTAATCTGTGGTGCATTAGATAACTGTGATTATTTCTCTCAGTGATAGAAAGTAAACACAGAATGAAAGCTAAAAAAAAAATTAGTCTCAAATCTTTGAAGAAAATTTATGAAACTGCCTTTTCCTGTGAATCAGTAGTTAAAAGTGAGGGTAATACTACAGAAGTATAGTTCAAGTTAAGAATTGGCAGACAGTCCTTGCTGCTCAGAATCTATTCTAGGGAAAGCACACCACCATATAGGCTGTTTTCCTGTATTGAGATAAATTTGTTTAACTTTTGGAAGGATATGCATATATACATACAATGTCCTTCAAAAAAGTAAGTATGGGAAGTTAAGTTCCTGATTACTGGTTCCATGAAGATGGAGGAGAAAGTCTGACACAAATTCTTTGTTAAGAGAAGGTGTTTAATTAAATAATTTCTATCATGTCTGTTGAGCTTTTTCATACAAAAATATTGTTTACCACTGTAAGATCTGTATGTGAAAATTGGAAAGGAATACAGATACTAGCTTTTTTAAAAAAAAAAACAACCTAAATCTTCATCAGTTACTAAAAGGCCTACTAATGACTGATCTGAAAAAATTTCTTTTCCATTCAGTATATTGGAGAAGGGGGTTATGTATTATTTCAAAATTTAAAACAAAACCACAGTATAGTATAACGTACAATATAGTACTTGTTTGTACTACACATGCATAATATTGGTTTAATATTTAATTATTTAAAATTAAAAATAAAGCCGGTTAGAACTGCTATGGAAAAAGAAGTATCTCTGTGTACCTCATTAAGTTGCATTTAACTGCTGTAACAAAACTAGGGCAATAAATAGGTGCAGTCTGCAAGTCTTAAATAAATATACTGTGTCAAAGAATGAAAAAAAAGCTCTTAAAGCTTTATTAATTTATTTTTGCATTTTCTAAGACATTTGTCTCTTAATTCACTTCTCTGTTACAATTTCACAATATGCATTTTTGGGTCAAAACCTATCCTAACAGGTTTCTCATACATCTTCAGTGTAGTGATTATTTTTGCGCAATGACTGTTAAATCCTTGAGTATGTTGTGGGAAAAATGTAATGAAGTTATCTAGCACCTCCGTTTGAGAAGGAATAGCTGTTGTGTTAATATGTTCAGCATGGTGAGCATGGAGCTTACTGAAGTAAGATGTTAAGAAGGAAAGTTGTATGTTGTTCAGCTGCTGCTCTGAAGGCTACAAATTCATAGCTGATGCTAGGTACGTTTGATTCTTGTGGCCATGCAGAATGACAGGAGTGCAGGTTAGAGGGCAGAGTTAATGGTCTTGCTGGCTCTGAACTGGTTATGGTCCTAATTAATCTCTGTGATTTTTCTTCCCTGTGATGCAGAAAACTACAGAACTTGTTTTGTCTGTTGAGCAGTTCACACTGCTTCCTAATAACCAAGGCATGTCAAAACCAATTGCGTAATATGGTGTCATTATCTAATATTTACCTTTTGCTGGTGCAGCATGAGCCAGGCATGGGTGTTGGCAGAACTGTTTGGGTCAGTTCTGTGCGACAGCAGGATTCACTCTATTTTGGTTATCTGTTGCCTTTTTAATACATGCCCGTCATAAGAGAAGTGGCTGCCGTGCTGCAGCTGGAAATCTAGCCCTCTAATGGATCTATGATATGAAGTAATAAGTGAATGAATTACGCTGATTCAGAAGGGCAGGTATTCTTAGATTTGTTATCAGGGTGAGTTGTTTTCTCCTCTCGGTTGATGCAGTAGTGCTGTCTGTCCATCCTTGTTTTATTGGTATGGCACCCTGTATGAGAAATTAAAGAGTGGATGCCTAATACCTGGGAACAGGTTTTTCATTTTGTAATCTGTGACAGGCTGGCAGAACGTGAAAAAACATGATAGCCTTTCTGCTTCAGACATACCTATCTGTCTTGGTGCGAGTACCTTGTCTACGACTGCAGCCAGTGAGGAAAAAGTACATGTGGTGGTTAGATACACATGGATATGCCTGTGCTTCTCCAAATTAGATGCGTAAAGTATTGTGGATGAACTTTCTAAACTAGCGTGTGTTGTCACAGGTCTTTCCTGAACAGTTTATGAACTTTCATACTTGATCTCAGTCTACTGGCACTTTGAATTCTGGGCTTTTCCAAACTGTATGGGAATGGTGAAGCAAGGTTTATTCAATTATTCTCATTGCCATATTCTCGGGGGGGGGGATTTTTGTTTATTGCATGTTCTTAGAAGTGAAATATTGAAGCCTAGATAGTTGTACTTTGATACCCTTCCACAACTAAAAATGCAAGCTTCCTGTTAGCCATGATTTCTCTCTCACAATGGATATGGTAAGTGTAGCAAATACCATGAATGGACTTAAAAATCTAATGTCACCTGCAGCCAACTCTTTTCATGTATCAGAAGAAGATGAAGTATTTCTTTATCCTGGTCACTTGCAAGTAGCATCTAAAATTTGCATAGTAAGCACACCATTTCAGATGAGCTTGGTCATAAAAAGGTGGGTGGTTTATCACCTTGGTTAAAGGTGATGAGGTTCAGAAAAAAGAAGTTACCAGAAATATGAATTCTATGTGTGATGCAGACTGCAAGTAGTATGGATTTCTTTCATTCTTTCACAGTTCACAGAAAATATATTCTCAAAGAGACTGTATTTCATAATACTTAAAAAAAAAAAGCTATGATAGCTATATTGGATTTTTAAGTCATCTTTGATTCCTGACCTGCTGAATAGAAATGAGCACCCTAATGTAGCGTCTTCAGAATGCTTAGCAAGTGGTGTTCAAACACCTGCTGTTAAATATAAATATATGGCAAAGAGCTCTGCCTCAGACTCAAGGAAAATGGATTAAATCTACTATTAAATAAACCACTACATGGTTGGACTTCCCTGTTCTTTGTGTATGAACAGTAAAGGCTGGATCTACTCTCCTGTTGTAAGTTCTCTATTGTTTTCTTCTAAGTCACTACTCATATTTTTTTGCAAGCAGTGTCACCAGTGTATTACACTTTTAACCAGTCTATAGGTTAAAAAAGAGTTAAGGCTACATCTGGACCAGTTTTTGGCAGCTTGCATCCTTTTGGTAGCTGGGAATTGTGGGTACTATGTAGAAGTGTTTTCTTTTATAGCCTATGCTTTGTGGAGATCCATTAGTAACCCTCCATTTGGGATGTGCTGCTTCTGACTTAATCCACCAAGTTCAACATTAATTGGAGGATATCTTTGCTTATGTGACTTGAATTCATACAGTATAAATGCTTCAGTGTTTTCAAGTCACTGTATTATGTACGATAATATTTTATTTCTCTCTTTAATGGCAACACTTAATTCTTTTCACCTCCTTAGTAGTACATAGAAACAAAGCAGATGATGGTAGCACTCCCCGTTCTGTTCTACATTGCACAGTCTTGCATGCTCAGGACTCTTCTCCAAACTTCTACCATTTAGTTCTATGGATGAGATAATCTGTTATAACTGGGGAGGAACAGTTCAGTTTTAAGTTTGTTAAGTTACAACTTTGAAAATTAGGTAAAATCACACAGCTTGTCCATAGTTTTCATATTATATGGGGTAAAGTGATCTTTAAAACCTCATAAAATGTTTCTTGACCTACAGATGTCAACAGGTAATTGCATTGTCTTCAGGAAGACAAATGCGTATGCTCTCACCATACACAAGAAACTTCACAGTTTAATTTTAGCAAAGTAAATATAAAATTATTTGATTCACAACACAGAAAACAAACAAGTACTTGTTATTTGACCAAAGAGAATTTGTTTTGTTTACGCATGATTTTGGAGAAAAACGTGAGAAAAAGTTTCTCTTTTGGATTTCATTCAAATATTTACGAGACAGATGATGGAGAAGCTAACGTTTCATGGTCTCGCTACACTTACTGTTGTAGAATATTTGAAGGATTGCATCTCCATCTGGTCATCTGATGGAAACTTTTTGAAGCTTTAACAGCTGGTTTAGCTTCTACAACATATCACAGCTTTGAGACATCTTCCGCAGCATTATTGTGCTATCTGATTGAGTCTGCATGTACTAGAGATTACAGCTGTGATTATGTAACCAAGAGATACAGGCAGACAGATAAAGATGAAAATCCTTTGTATTATTTGGCTTTCATTTTATTTTGTTGTGGGTTGTTTTGTTTTGTTTTTCCATCCCAGATTCGAGTTGAATATAGAAACTTGAGAGAAAGAAGTAGAACACAAACTTGGGAAAAGAAGACTGTAAATTGCAGTAAGAAACCACATAAATCAGGGTTCTTGAGAAGATGTGTCACCTTTACTGTATTTATGTTTGTGTATGTGTCTATACATACATAAGTGGAAAGGCTTACAATGCAGATGCCCTTGCTCTGAACTCAATAATGTCAGTAGGAGTATTTTTTCTGTGAAATGTAGGTTCTTCTTTGTTAATTCTTAATTTTTATCTGACCATATTTTATTTGGGTGAAGATGGTAGTGCTAAGTAGTTGTTTTGCAGTAGAAGAATTCACAATTCATTAGCAAAATGCAAAGCTATCTTCTTTGCCATCCTACTCTTTATGAAAGTAGGATTTTACACACAGCAACATTAATTACAATTAGCTATAGCTAGCATTCTAATTTGTTGACTTTATTTATTCAGAACTCTATTAGTGTTAAACAATTAATGGTAAGTTGAACTTCGAAGTGGATAAGAACGTCATTCTAAGCTGTAATAGCTTAGTGAATGAGCATATTGTCCTAAATTGGCTTAGCTACATCGTTAAATGGTTGCTGTATGCAGTGCATGTAAATATATGATGACTGAATGCTATTAAATGTATCACTCTCTTAGATACACATCACAATATTGTAGCAAATGTTTCTAAAAGTTCCAGTTACAAAAAATTGTTGTTTCAAGCACTGTCTTTAGGTGTTCATTGGATGAATTCTAGATCAAATTACAAAAATATACAGGTCAGAGGATTTGACTTATTACCTAAGTCTGGGTTTGCCAGTATGTTTACTTTTTGACAACATTACTTTTCCTTTGTTCTGGTAGAAAAATTATTTTAGACTGTGCTCAGTAGTTTAATTCTCTTTCTGTACACTTTCACTTACAGAGGATTTGCATTCATAACACATTTTTCCATTTAACATGCTTTATATTACAGTAGGAAGTAGAGAAGAGAATCGCCAGGCTGTTCAAAAATTCAAATAAATACTTGCTTGTTCTGTGAGTTACACTTGAATTAAATAATTTGTTTTTTTCAAACTGCTAAGTGCAGTAAGGACACAATCCAATGATGAAGTAACCAGTTTTCTAAAATAAAAATATGCTAGCACACACACTTTAAAAGAAATGTATGTAGGAAGGATATTTTCTCTTTACTTTTGCATTAATGTGTCTGGGAAGGGTATTTTCTCCTTACTTTTACATTACAACCAGATACACACAGACATATCTATTTATCTCTCTATATTTATAAATATAGGCTAGTCCTTTCAAGCCATAGTAAGGCAGTGTATGTAGTGGGAGCAGTCCAAGGCAGAAATAGTGTGACTGAAAACAGCTGTTGCATCCTGGTTCCCTCACTTGCTCCCTGGAGAAATAATATGTTGCTTATCTCCAGACAGTAGCTGATTATTTTCTCCTACGCATTCCTTGGCTGTTAGAGGGCTCATGGACGAGATGAGGCAGAATCACAGCACCACGTGTCTCTACTTAGCTCTGAGAGAGGAAATAGTGTCCTTTGTAGTCTGTTTGTCCCCGTCAGAGAGGCAGCAGTGGCCTACACAGGAGAGTAACTAATTCATGCTCTCTGACCTTCTGCATGTAAAACAAGCAATATTATCATCCTCATTTGCACTTCTTTATTATTTACTATAGTGATAAAATCGGAGGTCCATAGACAGCTTTGAAGTGCTGTTGTCTTGGGTTCTGCATATGTAGGAACCGGTAGCAGTTACCAGGAGGATGAGGTTTCAGCACTGATAAGACAGACTCCGGAGGGACTCTGGGGCTCAGGTGTGCTCCTTGCTTGATGCCCCAGTGCCGTGGTGCTTCGCGCCTGCACTCCAGACTGCACTGGCCGCTCTCTTGTTCCCCGGGATGCCAGCTCTCCTCCGGGCCCGCAGGGCTGCTGCATAGGCACGTTCAGCCTCCAGTTTCATGGATTACTCTGGGGAATACTGTGTACTAGGGAGTTAAGAGGTATCTTACCTCCTGCCTCATTTCATAGACTGCCACACACAGCCTTGAGAGGGGATTATTTTGTGTTTAACCTGCTGTCTTGAAATCACCCTTAGCTCAAGTCAGGCAAAGGACAAAATGCCAACTGAAAGTGGCCACAGCATCCAAATGAAACAACACAAATGTTGCTGCAAAGGGTGTAAGTGAGGAAAAAGTTCTTGATTGGTTTTCAATGAAATAAATTCAGGAAATTCCCCCTCACCTTCCTACTGTCAGCTGTCCTGTAGGTTTTCCTGGCAGTCTCTCCTTTTGCATCCAGTATGTCTTAAGATGCCTGTTGCAGAGAGCAACTTCTTGGTGAAACATAGCATTTACTGCCAATCCCGTTGTGAAGTCCTTGGCCTTAAAGCAGAAAGCGGCTTACTCTCTTCAAAACTACTTTTTTTTTCTCACACCAGAAAATAGTGCAGCTCTTCCTATAAAATAATGAGGGTTGTCATTTTCTTGAAGATCCCTGTCTGTTACTCCATGTTTAGCTCCCTGTGTACTTACCTGGCTGTTGGTGACTCCTTCCTTCCCCTTCTGGTGACTCAGTGTTTGTTTCCCACCATGAACTCTGTTGGTTTTTTTCTGAACTTAGTATTTCTGTGTCTGTTTATCCTTAAATAGGCACAGTTGATACAAATGTCAAAAGTGAATGAGCATAGGTGGCTCATTACTGGCTCCAGATTGAGACTGAGTACCACAGTAATAACCATTTTGTAGACACCAGGGGCTTGGAGCAATTGACTTCCATCATCTTGCTCCCAGCAATACACAAACACAGGGTTTCAGAGGTGAGACAGAAGCACGAACCAATGGGTCTGAATTAATTGCCATTTTAAATGATACCTTTTCAAATTTTCTTTTGAATCTGACCCTGTCTGGACTTTGTTAAGTAGCTATCCAGAGTGCTCTATCAGTGTGTCTAATGATGTTGAACATCATCTTTACTATTGTGGCTAAATTGGTTATTATGAATCTGTTTGAACAGATCACCCTAACTATGAGTGTGGTTACAGTCTGTTTTCAGTGGTCTATCAAGACCACCTTCAATAAGCAACCATTTTTTTCAGGGTTTTAGTGTAGTTTTTTGTTTGTCTGTTTACAAGTGGCACAGCAGCTCTGCTTTTTCCTTTGGATGCATATAGCATATTATACAAAAAGTTACTCTCGAGGATCAAGGTTGGGCTGGTTTTGCCACATCACAAGTACTTTGTGGTCCAAAATCAGTCTGTGTTAATCCACAGTCAGTCTGTGGGTTTTCTCTGAGGATTCAGTTTTGGAGGAAAAGGCAGGCTAGATGTGGTGTCATGACCCTGCACTCCTTTATTACATAAGAGGGAGAACTAAGCATGTGCACTCAGAGGGAACAGATGTGGACAGTTAATTCTGTTGCCCTGACCAAGTGATTAAGGGAATTAAACCTGGCCCATTCCATTATGCTGAGTGTCCTTACACCCACTCCTGTTTAGAAGCAAAATGCTGCTTAAAGTGAAGAGTTATTGAATAGCAGAGCACAAAACAAACATTATCAATCACAGATGTGACATCTAACCTCTGTGCCTAAACACATGCCTTCATGAATACGAGATTCCATTGCTGTGACCAATTGAATTAGACTATTAAAAAAAAATAGTGTGAGACACCCATTTGAGTTGTGTGTTGTGATTAGATTTCATGAAAATTGCATCTATTAAAAAGAGCTAGGGTAGTAAATGCACACAGAAAAATTATAGTGTGTTTTCTCTATAGTGTTGGGATATATTTTGTTACTGGTTTTAAAGAGTATTGCTCTACACTTTTCTATCAAGCTTTGCCCTAGGGTGACAGTTTAGAATTTTTAATTTAACTTTGTCTGTCATGACAAATGTAGAGAACTAGACAGCTGGGAGATTGTAAAAGTCGGTTTAAAAGCGAATTATCAAGTCCCTCCACTTCAGTGGATTTAGCAAACCAAATTTTACAAGAACACTCTCGATTATGCTTGCAGAAGTAAGAGCACAGTCTTATTTGTAAAATATGGCCATGCTAATCATTACTAATTTTCATAATTAAAAGACCATAATGTTTCAGAACTGCTCTTCTGTAATTGTTAATAGAAAATTAAAGATGGGCTGTGACCTTGAAGCTTCAGATTCAATGTTTTGAACTTTTTATAATGTGGTAAATAGAAGAGGAAAGGTTACTAAGAGTTTGATTGGGTTTTTAAGACCTAGAATTACATTAGTTAAACCCTAAATTTATTGGGATAGAAAGTTGACATACTCAGCCAAAGATAGATGAAAGGGAGGAAAAGGGTGAAAGTGGATAGCAAGTTAAGTTCAGAAGCAGTACTTTATAAAGAATTTTACCTCTCCCATCAGAAGAGAGAGAGTGCTGTGGTGTTTCTACCATACCACATGCTTGGACATATCTTGTGCTGTCTGTAAAGACGAGTTCAACTTTTATAGCCACCTCAGGCAGGTAGGCGTTCAAGAAATGTGATGGTTCATGAAAAGCACAATGGCCTCTCCTACTTCAACTCAAAACCTGTGAGGATGCAGAACTACTGTTATGTCTTTACCCTCTCCTTCAAAGCCTCCTGTCTATAGGTGAGGGCAAGAAAATATAGATATGCTGTTAACTCTGTTACTCATATTCTCTGCTTCTCTCACAGAAAAATGAGTCCAACTCTATGACTTTCTGAAGCAGTAGCTGCACCATAAAACAATAAATGGCAAAACCTCCTGTATGTTTCTGAACAAGAGCCATGAAACTACTTTTTGCCAGTTGTTTCATTCCAATATTCATCAATATCCAGAGCTACAGGAGAAGTTCTGGAACTGCCCATAAACTGAGGAAAGCAACGTTGTAGCTGTTAACTCTCTGAACTGTTAACTGAGTGCTATCATTGAAACTCTGTGCATACTAGTATTGGTGTTTGAATGTTACAGAAGCTGATAGCTTAGACCACTGCTCACTAGGGAAGTATGTTCAAGTGTATTTTTCAAGTGTTGATACATTAGACTGCTTAATTTTATGGTCCTGTGACTGAAACTAATGAATATTTTAAAATTAATTTCAGGCAACCTAATTAGCATTCTGTATTAGTAGGAATTAATGCTAGTACCTCTTTTGTTTTCTTATGCATAATTATTTTGCAAATATTTGCTTTTGTCACTGCTGTTTGTAAAGAAAATGAAAGCATTTTATTTTAATTGAAAACAAAATATGTCTTTTTCAAAACTGAAATAAGTCTTAAGAGAATTTTTGAACAGGAACTGTATTTCAGTATTAAGAAACTTAAGAAAATAAAGCTATTTTTTTTCTCTTGCTATGATATGCTGCAGACTATTTAATGTCAACTATATTTTTTTCAAGACCTTGAACCATTTTGGTTTACTTTTACTATGGCCGTGCCTACAGCCTCAGTCTCTTGGGTGTATCTTAGACCTTTTGCTACTATAATGTTAGACAGAGCTGGGGTTTTTTTGCCTTTCAGGCCCTTGAAGGTGCAATGTTATTTGTGAATCTTTCAATCAAAAACATTTCTGAACAAAATTTTAAATTTATATATCAGGTGCAGTTATACTCAACATAGTTTGGTTCTTGCTGATTTTGGGGCTCATCTGTTTTGATTCTGGCTATCCTTTATTTCTGCAAGTTTTGCAGCAGCACATGACCTTTCAGCCTGCTGCTTGCAGAAAAACCGGTAGAGGGAAGACTGAATTAAATAATGATGAATGGAAACGCAATGGGCTGTTCCTTTCTGTTCTTAAATGGAGGATTTGTGAGAACGAATCAGCTCCTTTATGTTCTTCCCCCTTCTTTTCCTTGCTGTAGCCATGGCTGGAACAAACTAGAGAACCCCTTGACTTTCCTCCCCTATGCCATGAAAAATGGGCCGTGACTACCCCTGGTTTCTGACACTGGAGACGTCTGAAAGCTCTCCTTGTCCTTGCATTTGTTACTGCTTCCAGGCCACAAGAGTTTGCTGCAGCCAGTAGTGCATAGCTGTGGTGTTAATGAAAAGACCTAGGATGGTACACAAATTCTGTCTGTTCTGCCATTTATGTAAGGACTGAAGAGCAAGCAGAAGAATTGTCCAGGGAATTGATAAGAATAGGAAAAATTTGAAGTGAGATTAGGAAGTACGACTTTTTTTTTTAACTTGTGAAACAGTATAGAGTTATTTTTCTTTCTTCTCGCATGGACTTTTACATAATATTCTTGGACATTTTCTAACAGAGTCGAATGACCCAGTAAGCCTGTCAGTGGCCCAATGGTCACATGCCTTCCAGTTTCTACATTCTCTGGGAAGGTATGGGTGTTAGTGAAGCTACATGTAATGATTAGTGTAGAAAGATGGAAATATTAGGAGGGCACATTTGTGTCTGTGTGTAAATGTATGTACTTCTAATAACATGAGTTGTCATGGAAAAGGTTAAAATTCTCTAGCAAAAATTCTAGGGGTTTTTGGTTTAATTACCATTTTTTTCTGATATCCTTACAATTTAACTTTCAATTAAGTGTCCAGCTGATTTTACATAAGGACAGTCTTTCCTATCTTTAGTTGCTGTCTTTTGCCATACGATTGTTGGTATGTTCTATCTATGATCTTGCAATCATTGCCCTTCTGGTGGTATGCTGTTTGATTTGTATCCTGCAGGATGCTGGAAAGAATGATAGAAGGAAAGACAAAATGCAAAGTTATAAGAACAAGATGAAAGAAGAATTTTGGATCAAATACTGCAATAGCAAGCTGCATTTTCTTTTTATGTCATCTTGAGTCAAACACAAGGTAGAAAAACCTGGGATATTTCTTGTCTAATAAACTAAACCATGAAACCAGTGTGGATCTATTCATCTGCTGCAAAGAATCCTCTCTGCTGGTTATTGTTACTATACTGGGAAAAAGAAGGAAAAAGGAAAGAGAAAATGCTTCATTTTTTTCACTGCTGTCATCACTCATCCTAATGAGGACAAAAAAGGTTACCTCTACTAGGAGCATGATGCTTTCATGTATTCTGAAACCCACCTGCTCACTTCTTAATGAGAATGTAAGGTTTGGAGATACTGTGATCGTGTTAGGTTATTTCTGAAATACATTACACAAGAAGTAACTGTCAGCTGCCTATTTGGTAACGATGACTTTTTTAATTCAGACATCTTATGAAATGCTCTTGAAATAAATTTTGGAATTATTCTGACTAGTTAAGACATTGTCAAGTGTCAGACATCAGCAGTATCTGTGTCTTGGGGGTTTATAGGTTGCATTTTACACAAACATATTTCAGCATCTGCACGTATAATATGCAATATATATGTATGTATATGCCAAGGAATATCCAGATCAGCGCTGTGGTTTTGAATTTAGAAAAGATCTGACAACGCCTATGAGCTTTCAGAGACTATTAGTAAGAGGAAATGATTTTTCGTAAGGTATTTTTGACATATCTGACCCATAAATTTCACCTAGTGTTCTGCTTCTGAGTTTGTGTATGTACCTTGGAGTTGAAGTGTCATCACCATCCTGTGCTTTACAGCTGGGTTGTAAAAGGGGGTCTAAAATTATTAAGATGAGAAGGAGATGGTTTTATTTTGAGATTGAAAGCTGTGAGTGAATTTAGAGAGGCTTTTTTTTTTCTTTCCCTTTGGAAGATAGGCGATAATGCATACCGTATTTCACATACCACAAGACATACAGCTTGTTTTTTATCCTGTACCTATTTGTTATTCCATTTGCTCTTAAGTATATAAAAAAATAAGAGGTATATCTGTAAACTTCAGTGGTTAAAACCTACTTGAAACTGATAGAAACAATGGGTTACCACCTCATTTGTGGTCACTTGAACAAAATAACTGAGAGAAGACCTCAGCTCTAGAGCTTTGTCAACGATCATGAAATTAACCAGCTTTCTCAAGTCATGACTGAATATATTTAAGTACAGAATGTTTTGCTCCAGTCTCTCCATTTTGTTCATACTAGTATTGCTACTATTAAAAGTTGCGCACAGAGGGAGAAACAGATCCTCTACAGCCAGCTGCCAAATCATTTAAATGCTTCTGGGGAAAAAAGCAAAACTTGGACTTCCATATGCCTTTTTACTTACAGTAAACTTGAGTTGGGACCGATTAGTATCTTTACGTCTGTAGGTCATTTAGATGAGGTAGTTCAGGGTTGCTTTTCGTATTTATATTTTTGTTTCATTTAATTAATCTGCTTTATGATCTAACCTTGTGACTTTCAGTGAAACACAGATTTTTAATTTTTTTTTTTTCTGCTTACTTGATAACAGATAGATCTGGCTATCCGTAACCAGTGGGGGTGGGGTAGAGGGCATGTGCTTCTTTGCTTTTGGTTATGTAAATTGTGCACGAGAAGAAACCAGCTTGCCTAGGAGGAGCAGGTTTACAGTAGTAATCAATTGCTTCCTCTAACACAATACAGTTAAACCTGATGGAAGAATTGCTTAAGTTGATTTGTGCTGAATAGCTGTCCGTTGTCAAAAATTCATTATGGTCATTGGTCTGCTAATAAAAATAGCTCATAGAGCAAAGTAATTTTGAGTTAGAGGAACAGATGTAGGCTCATTAGTGTCAAGGAGTTCACCATCAGGAGTTCAAGCTGAGTAATGATTAGCCAATGGAAAGTATGAATTAAAATCCTTAAAATTCTTTTAACCCTTGCAAATACATGTCTTCTGAGGGCCAAATTGACTTGCTAATTTACAGTGCAGTTGGGGCATAATAGACTCTAAAAACTACATGAGAGGTGACAGATGGGGTTAACTGATCCTTGAAGAGACCTGGTTAATGCTCAGTGAGGGGGAGAACAAGGTGGGCACATAGTCTTCCCCCTTCCTCCCCCTATTTTATCAAGAGTTGTGAGGGGCATTCATACTCTTTATCGCTTTAATTCTCCAAAGGTCCTTAAGCAGCAGCCAGGGACTTCACCCTAACTGTAAAAGTGGAGTAATCTGTGTGCTTTCATATTCTTTTTATGTTTCATTTGAAGGGAGTAGAAGAAAGAGTGCTTACATAGCAAGAATTGAGTTTTACAGGGTCCTGCTATGGTTGCTGTGGTTTAACAGATTTTTAGCCTGATTCCAGATTCTTGACCTAATGTTTCTAGTACAAGAGTGCTTCTGTTGCCTCTTGAGTCTTTTACTAGATGTCCAGCATTTAGAAAAAAGCACGCCCTCAGTGCTGGGGCTCCCACCAGCTTAGGGCTCCATGGTGCAACAGCTTGCTGTGACCTTAGGGTAACAAGTAAATGATTACAATACTGTGATAGTTTGTTTCAGAGGGTATTAGCTTACTGAAGGAAGTGAGTTGTGCTGTTGGTCTATGTTTCAGTATATTCCATTAGGTCATAATAGAAATATTAGTGTTACATAAAGGCTTTAATCATAAAAATTCATATTCTGATGAAAAAGATTATGTTAATGACATGAAACTACTAGAAGATAGTGCTACACAATCATATGCTACAGAAATGTATGTAGCATTTTATCTTTCAACTTGTTTTCCTTCCTATTGCATATTGTTAGTTCACTTTCACATGAGTATTTCCTGTATCTGATGGATAAATTCAAATACGATGTTTGATAGCTTGTGATGGGTTGACCATGGCTGGACGCCAGGTGCCCACCAAGTCGTTCTATCACTCCCCCCCCCCCCCTCTTCGCTA
>JANZLQ010000044.1:5727370-5738587 GCA_026212715.1 Elanus axillaris | reverse complement strand
AATGTTGTAGAGTGACATAGCAATGGGAGGTTTATTTGGTACTTGCTGAAAATGGAAATTATTACAAGTTCCATTATTAAAAATCTGCAGAATGAAACAATAAGTACATAGTAAAATACATTTGCTGAATAAAATGCAGTGGACTGCAGAGTACATAAATATTCAGGATAGGTGTAGGTAGAGGTTACGTTTGCTTTTTTGAGAGAAAGATTATCTTTCAGCACAGAGATGTGACAAATGACATTATGATTTCCTCCTCAATACTGAACTGGTACATCTGCATTTCTCTCTGAATGTATGTGCATATATCTTCCTTTTTTTAAAACTATTTTTCTGGCAGTAAATATACAATGCTTTATCTACACTTTTGTCACTATGTGGTCATCTACATGTCTTTTTGTAAGTGCTTGATGTTTCACTTCTGTGACAACCATCTATATTGATTTATTATACGAAAAAAGAATGCTTACTCTAAGATGATGGTTTTATTAGAAGTGTCTGTTCTTCAGTCTACTTTATCAATGCAGAGCATATTAATTTTACATTTCAAAAAGGTTATTTGTTGGCCCAGAATAAAACTGTCTTGAGCATAGATGGTGAAAAGCATCTTTGAAAAAGTCAGGCAGTTCTTGATCTTTCCTACCTAACTAGTGAAAGGATCACTCCATTCCATTCCACTGTTCTCTAGGTCTTCTTCTCTCATCTCTGCTGTAAGGGTATAACAGGATGGAAGTTTTGTAGAACAGAGACACTACATTTTTTATTTTTACTATTTTAACTTTTAGACAATGTGGGAAAGTAATAAGGAGAAGAAATTATGGGGCACTGGAGAAATTCCTGTAATAGGATTTTCTGATGTGAGGAAGTATAAACCCATCATCTGCCAAGCAAAACAAAAATCAGAAGATAAAATTAACTAGTAAGAAATTGCTTTACTCTCTCCTCTCTTTTTAATAATTTCTCAATTTTTATCTCAGGCTCTTCTGGCTTATACATCATAAACAGTTAAATAAAATTAAGAACAGAATTAATGTAGAGTATTGTTATAATGTTAAACAATATTTGGCTCAATAAATGAACTATTATCTATTATAGTATCTGTCAAAGATAGAGACAAATGTGTTTTGCATACTGGTTTGTGAGTGGTGCTCCAAACAGTATTTCAAACGTGCGTGTGCCCAAATTTTTAATTTTCTACTTAGGTATCTGAATTAGTTTAAAAAGAACAAAACCCAAGAAACAAAAAAAGTGTGAGTACATTAATATTTTAAAGACACTTTTGTAGAATAAACTTTCAACATACAGTCAGGCTAAAATTCTGTATTCTCTGTGCTTCAGTAAAAATGGAAAAGTGAACTGTGGAAACCACAGTTTGGATGCTCAATTTACCCATGTAAGCTCACTGCATCACACTGAAGTGCACCTGAAATCCATATGCTTTATGCTTACTTGCTGAACCTGTACTGCTATTTGTAGTGTCTGTCTTGCCTGTGACATTTTATTTAGTTCTTATCCCTGCTATGCTCACCTTGGGGCTTCTGGGCCAGGTGGGAACAGACTCAATTTGCAAGGGCACACAGATACAAGAGAGCAATCCTGCTCACCATTCTGCTTTTTGTGTGGAGGCCCATCTTTTAAGGAACCTGCACTTTGTAGAACAACCAGACTGCTCAGTGACTAAAAGGCCAGGCTGCAGAGTGGGTTGGCTTTGGTAAGTTGGAGTTTTGTTTTATGAAAAAGGCTTTTTTGGTGATTGACTGGCAGATCTGGTGAATATGATGGTCTTGGGAATATGCATCTGGTCATCTAAAATGCATCTGTGTTTGGTGGAGTATTAAGCTTTTTGAAAAACTGTGCTGTGGAAGTACAAGCTTGAGATGTAAAACTGTCAAGGATTTGACACTCAATCCCACTTGACTTTCTTAGTCTTGACAGGACTGTGTATGTGCCACCTTCCTTGGGCTTGGGGCTATGGCTGCTCTCTGAGGTGGCTGCTTTCACATGCTCCAGTCTGGTACAGCCAGAGCTAAAATCAACTGACTTGTGCTATTATAGATGTCAGAGTTATCTGTGACCGCTGGTTGTGGTTGGGGAAGCAGTGGTCTAGCAGTATGGAGCTCCTTGAGGATTAGTTTATGTTATTTCTTTAGGAGGATGCTATGTTGCTGTGCTCTGAAGCAACTAATGCTGGATTTAGATAATTTAAAAGTTAGTACTAGCTGCGCTCGACTGTAGGCAAATACTGATAAAGTTATTTATTGTGTTCCTGGTCCCAGACAAATGTCCGTTACTAATATCTAGCTGTCCAGCATGAAAAAAAGGACAGATTCTGAGATGAGTTGGGGCTGGAAGTCATTTACAGACTGGATCATACTGCATGGTGGACTTGTTTAGGATAATACATAAAGCATTATTTTTCTCAGTTTCTTCCTTCTTTCAGCAGTCTCGGTAATAGTTTTCTGCATAATTTTATGCTTGTCAATTGTACTGTGATGCTCTTTCATTAATAAAGAAATTAATATTATTCTTGCTACAAAGAGAGTTGAAGTCTTACGTGGGTCATAAATCCTGTTGCAGTTTCTGGAATTCAAACCTAGTTGTCAGATCAAAGCATTTAAATTCCACCAAGGTACTTGTCACCTCTTTAACTTTGTGACTTCTTTGTTTTTGCAAAGGCTGCATATATAGTATAGTATCATACTAGACTATTTGGATATTCGTTCACTAAATGTTGGCAGTGATCCATATTAGCTAACATTTACATATTTGTATTTAAATTTTGGTGATAATATGTCTTGTTCTGTGTTAATGTTTCTATTAACTGAGAAGTTTGTATTTTAATGTTGCTTTATTTTATATCTTATTTAGCTTTTCATGTTTATTTTAAACCAAACCTTTCTTTGCTCAGGCAGCACTGTAATGGTATATACAAAGTTATATAAATATAAAGCTAGATAGGTCAGCCCAGTACAGTAAGCCATGAAAGTATAAGTTCCTATTTTCTATTTCAACACACTTCCTTCAAACTGGTAATAAACATAAATAGTATCATGTTGTATTCAGTAGTATCACAGATTCATTGGCAATATTCAAAGTCCTGCAGGAGATGAGCAGGTGTAAACACAGTGGAAATACAAAATCCTGGAAATCAATTAAGTCAACTAGCAGGAAGCATTTAATATCGGATTGTATGTGTTTCCTCTGTGTAACCTTTTTACATATGTTACAAGCTATATTATTATAACATATTCTATATAATTTATATATGTTAAGTATACTTTTTCATATGGCTATCATATGAAGAAATTATAATTAGTAGAAGTCTTTAAACATTTTCTTAAACTACTATTTTTCTGAGAGGCTATTTTGGTAACTTCTGGAGAAGAATAGACCTTTACTATACCAGCTTGATGGTGTTATGTCCTTACTTCTTATGTACACTTTTTAAAATGTTGGCTTAACACTACAGACAGTGGGTTTGACATCTGACAGTGTGTTACCATCTGATGTAAGCTGTCATTGCTGGTTTCTAGGATGGCTCATGATAGAAGGGGTTTGGGGCTTAGTGTGTGAGTGGCTTTAAAGTTTGGTACTTCTGCCTCACTCCAAGCTGCTGATGTCTTTGTGTATAACTGAAACTGTAATTTGACAGTCCAACAACATTCACAAAAATCCTTATTAATTGATTATTAACAGTGTATGCCAAAGACCCATGAAACTTAATTCTCACCACTGGAAAAAAAAAAGGTGCCTCTAGGACAGTTTTTAAGTCAAAAGCATATTTGTACTCTTCCTTCCTCCATTCAGATATCTTTCTGAATTAGTTTGGATAGTGCTTTCTGAGGAAAGAATGGGATTTTTAATACTATTTCTATGGTTAATAAAAAATAATTGTTTCATAATTAAGATTTTTTACTACTTGATTTCAAATACTATTTTCCTGGTATTATTAAAAGGGATGAGGTGGTCTCCAAATGAAGCAAAAAATGTAATTCAAATTTGATATTCAATTCATTTCACACTACTATGAATTTTTATTTCCTCCTTTTGTGAAAAGAAAATGCTTAATTGCAGTTAGAATCAAGATTAACCTCTCTTCCTGTGATTCAGGCACTGATCCTCATCATCCCTTCCCCCCCACCCCCCATGAAAATGTTTTTCTTAAACCTACGCATGAGGCTTCAACTGCTCTATGGTACTCAGGCAGCAGAGCAACAGTAGCAGTTTTTGAGCTCTTCCTGGTTGTTCAGGTAGTTATGGTTGTCAAGAATACCATTTGTTATTTGCAGATGCCAAGAAAGTTTGATTTTTAATTAGAAAAATATAAATTTCTTTCTTGGTTGGTCATTCTTCACTTCCATTACAGGCAGGGCAGCAACTAATGGAGGGTGTTTTCCCAAGACATTACATTTTATAGTATCTAGAAAAATAAGATGTTAGAGTAGCTCTGGCTTTAATGTAAACAGTTAGTATCTCAGTTACCTCATAGCTTGATCTTTGTCTGTTTATCCAGCCACAGAGATGTAATTCTTACTAAAACTTCCAACTGGTGGCAACTGAATGCCTTCATCTCTATTTTTCCTTGGTTTACTTTGAAAGTTCTTTGATCAAGAGAGCATAAAGTTCAGAATCTGCTGCAAACTCTTTCTTTCCCCTTCCTG
Source organism: Elanus axillaris (assembly GCA_026212715.1). NCBI lineage: Eukaryota > Metazoa > Chordata > Aves > Accipitriformes > Accipitridae > Elanus > Elanus axillaris. The sequence continues at coordinate 5,733,926 of JANZLQ010000044.1, read as the reverse complement.
AGGGAGCTGGCTGTCCTTTGGGGAGGAGGATGGATGGAACTCAGTCAAATTTTGGAGACCTGGTGTAAAATGTTTTCTGGCTCTTAGATGACTCTGAGCTACTTGTCTTTTATGCTTAATATAACACCGTATGTGCGCATATATATTGAAGTTAGTAGAAAAAAAAGTTTTAAAAGTAAATGTAGATTATGATTAATAATTCTGCAATTCATGTCAGTAGTAGGCTATTGGCATCTATTAATGAGGTAGCAAAGAAGCAAATTACATAAATGAGCATAAAATGATTGATAGAGATGTTTATCTGAAAGCTGTGGTAACATGTGTGTACTTTTTTCAGAATGAATTTTTTTTCCTCATGAGTTGAGATAAATAACCAGATTTCTTTGGGATTGTAAATCAAGTATCTTGCTATTTCTGCTAACACAATGTGCCAAATTTTGCTCTGACAGTTTATTGTACATTTCTGTGGTGCTGAATATTTTTTCTCTAAGCTTCAATATTGTAACATGGGTTATGCTGTTATAATTTTCATTATAAATTATTATGTAGAGATTTCAGATATTCAACAATGAAAAATCAAGTTCTTGAATCTCCTCAAGAGTAGGTGTAATTCACACATGTATTTTATATATTCCTGTAAAATTAATACCTGTGCATTAATGTGCTCATTAATGACATTATAAAGAAATTATATATTTGGATATTTTACATTCCTAGAGTTTTACTTTATATTGTTCTCTATATTAACCTTGTTAAAAGCGATGAAGTTGTGCATAACAGTTCTATTATTATAATGTATTATGTTAAGTAATACATATTGGTTTGTTTTAGAGGAGTTGAACTACTAACTGTAGGTAGCTTTTCAGGCTGAAGTTGCTTGAGTACCTATGTATATGGCAGTGTACCAATGCACAGTCCTCAGCCTTGTAATTTTAGAATTCGGTGTCTTAATAAGATCAAATGGGTAATTACATACAGCTCAGTCTGCTGCCTTCCCTCACACTGAGTTGCAGTCTACTCTAGGATTGATTATAGGGGAGGAAGGTGCAACGCAGCATCAAGAGGAATGGCATGTTTTGGGGTCTTTGTTTAAAAATTCAACAGCACTGGGTAATGAAAACTTGTTTGTAACTATTAGAATCAATCAAATTAATCAAATATGGATAGCTTCATGATATTTTCTCTTTTCATACTTACTTATGTTTTGACAGAAAACTCCTTGGGCTGTTCTCTTATTAAGCTGGAGCTGAGTATAGTTCTCTGGGAGAGGAAGAAGGACAACAGCCTTAGCTCTGTCACAGCTTAGTCTGATTTGTAGATTGAGGGTGCAAATAGCCACGCACTGTCATCAGGATGACAACCACCAACCTTGGCTACTACCTACAGTTAAGAGATAAGGAGCAGGGCCAAATAGGCTGCTATGTCTGGGATTTTTTTTTTTAGGTGAAGTGTTACTTGAGCCATGTTGCTGGAGCTTTGGCATATGCGTGACCCTTTGGATGGTCAGTACCCACAGGCAATGTGTTTGATCTATGGTCTTTCTCTGAACAACAGGTTATATGAGTTCTTCACTTTAGCACAATTTAAGGTGTTCGCTTTGGTGGTTCTCTTCACTGGGATTGTCACAACAGTATAGAATGAAACACAGTGGTGAGAAGTGAGTGAATGGGCAATGATGCTAAAGAGCAGTATTTGGATGTTATTTGGCATCTGAAGTTCAGAAAAGTGAAGAGCATTCTTACATAATTTATTGCTGAGTTACCACAGTCTTCTTTCTGAAGACAAACTAAAGATGTTAAAATCCTATAGTTGCCTCTGTATAGGGTTCAAAAAATTTGGTCAGAAGGAGAAGGGGAACCTGTTTGTCTACAGTGGACATGAATTTGAAAGGCATTTTGCTGTATCCTAATATCCTAAGACCTTACAAAAAAAAATCACATCATTAACTGATTAACTGTGTTAATGCATCCGCACTTGTACCATAAACTGTTCTTACCCTGTCTGTTTCTGTTCAGGAGAGGACATGGTAAGAACAGTTAATGGTTAGAATGTGGTAAGATCAGATATTCAATCCATAGTTATTTTAAGTCTCTCCATGTCTGTTTCTGTTCAGAAATCTTCTGTTCTGGAGACAGACATGGAGAGTGTCGGAATTAATTACAAGTTGAACATACAGACATCAGTCCTGGGAAGGGTATTGGGAGTCTTTCCAAAGACTGATTTATAAAGAAATGAGAATAGGGATGTAATTTTCAGTATGCGTAGCTTTACAGGAAATGAATCTTGAGCAAGCTTAATTTCAGTATTTAAAGAAGTTCAAAGGTTCGGCTGATAAAGGTGAAGGTGTAGCTGTAACAGCCCTTTTAGGAAGACAGTTCTCATTGCATGACATTCCAGTCTGAAAAATAACACTGCCCTGTGTCTGTGAAGCACAAGTTAAAAGGATTAAGAACTGGCCAACTGACAAACCTAAAAAATTAGTCATAATAACAGAGTGCAGCTCCATAGGGATCAGCACTGTGCTTGACACCATTTAACAGTTTCATCATTGATCTGAAGTACATGGAACTGTGATAAAATTTGCAAATGACACAAAGATTACCAAAGTGGTAAATAATGAGGGCAGGGAGTAATACGGAATTATCTATACTGATCCTGCCTGTATTCAAACATAAGGTATTCTGATTCAGTCAGATGCTATGCCTTACAGCTAAGAAGTAAAGGCATATTAAGTGAAGCTAATAAGAAATGGAAGAGTGGAAGAATGAGAAACTTCAGAACTCAGAAACTGACAAATCAGCACTACTTTTCAAATACAAGAAAGGGCCCAACAATTCTTACCTATATAGACATAAATAGTGAGTAATGGACTGATCTGTAAGCATTAGGATGAAGTACCGAAGGAAGTGGTGAATTATCCATCTTCCTGAATCTTTACATCAAGACTAGGAGTTCTGCCATAGTTTAACATGGATTATTGGGCTCAAACCAGAAGTAATCAAAGGAAATGTCACAGCATGTTGATGTACAGGAGGTCAGGCTATATGAACTAGGATTGCCCCTTGACCTTGAACTGTATATATATAAGAAGTACTGAGTTGACTTGCAAAATTGTTTGACAGACTTCTCTGGGGAAGCTATTGTACTTCTTATAGGAAATCACTTATCCCTTTAATTTAAGGTTGAAGCTGTATTTTTAGGCTCCACTAAAATGTGCTTCTTCCCACATAGTAAATTTAGACAAATTAAATTGTCAATTTTTCTGGCACAATAGCATGCTAGTCTAGAATGTTGGAGATTTTTGTTTGTTTCTCCTTTTAAGTTTGTGGCAAAATGTGTATACAAATTAAAGGCTTCCCAGAATGAGGTATGTTTTCATACTGCTTTTGTGACTTGCGATATGAAGACATTTTGGCCTAAGAATGAAGCTTATTTTTGGCATAGGGAGGGAATTTCTTTCAAGGCATGGAAAGTAGGAATATTTATTTCAAAACATTTTAAGAGCAGATTTAGTATTGAAACCTGAACACCTGTTGTCAGGCTTACACTAATCACCTGTGAACTTATAAGTAGGGTGACACAGTGCTGTGTTGTGATGTTCATGTTCTTAAAGAACTGGTTAATGTTCACAGGGACTGAAAGTCTGTTGTGGCAGTACTGGAAATGTGGAGGCTCTTTCCTCTCTTTTCTAACGTGTTTTGCAGCGGCAGATATGCTCCACAGTCCCTGCTGTTTCAGTAATTTGTCTTTACCTTCCACTTCCTGTGCATCAGTCCCTATATGGAGCCATCACAGTACCTGGGACTCAGCAGCACTGCTGAAGGACTGACAAGTCCCAGGCAAGTAAGTCTCAACATCAGCAGCGCTCACTATCTTTGCAAGTGTAGAAATGCCTTCTGAAGAGTACAGAGAGAGGATCTGCATGCTTTCTCCTCTTTTCCCACTTGTTTTTCTAAGTGCCCTTCAGGCTTATGATCCCTCATGTTTCTCAGTAATTCCTAGTATTGGGGGGCTTTTGTGTCCCCTAACAAGAAGCTGCCAACTTAAGTGCCCTTGTTAAGAGGTTACGTCTTCTTCTGTAGTCAGTGAAATATTTCAAGAATGATTCAGACTTGGATGTAGGTTGAGGAAATATTCTTTAGAAATTTTATAGGAGTTTAAGTGCCTATGTCTTGTCTTTCTTTAAACTCCTGACACTTGTGTTACCATTACATCCAGTATAGAAAGTTTTCTATTAAAGTAGAGGTTATATTTTTAGATACAAAGATAAAATGATCTCATCTCAGACTTGAGATTTTTTTATAGTCATTGAATAAAGCAAAGATAAAGGCTGTTGCATTCACCTTTCTGCATGTTTTGTTTTGTTTTGTTGTGAGTTTTTTTGAAGTGTGGCCTGGATTTTTGTTTTACAGCTCTGCCAAATTTTAATCTCCTTTTTAAGTTAATTTGCAGTGTTTTTTCAAATCACCTTCCAAAAAAAGGTTTAGTTACATAGCAGCTCTTCAGAGTATCTGAGTGTGGCAGTGGTGTTTGTGGAAGGAGGGAGTGGCAGGGTGGGGAGATAGGTGTTCTGTTTTTCTTGTGAGTTAATTTTAGTCTTTGGTATAAGTAAATTTCCATTAAATGAGATGAATTGAGCTGTTATGCAAAACAAAATGGTGTTTGTGTATTGCAAGACTATTAGCAGAATGAGGCTTTCCTGCTGCTGAAAACCACAGGTGGAATATTGTGGAGGTCATAACCTTAGTAGCCTTTATGTGAAGTGTACAGTGGTAAGACGTGCTTTGTTTTCTATTGAATGCATGGATGCACAAAAAAGTATTGGAAGCAATAAGAGTGACATGACAAATACATGATGAGATTAGTATTATGTTCAGAAGAACAGCAAAAAAAAATACATTCCCTCAGGAAAACTGGAGTTGCATAGTGTGAGATGGTAATACAGCCATGAAAGAGCTAAGCCAAGTAGGAATTTTCTGCTGTCACTGAATAAAGCTCTACAGATCTTTTATCTGGATTCAGGCTCAGACGTATGATTATTATGCTGACTCACTTGGTAGTCATATGATGTGAGGCCTGTTAATAGTAACCCAGACATGTAACAACATTCGAGTTTTTGTTTAAGGTAGAGGAAACTTGTGATATAGAAGTTGGTCACGACAAAGCACCAACTGTAGGATGAAGGTGTAGAATTGGGTGGGAGAGGCCAGAAGAATATTCTTGGTTCTTTTGTACAAATTAGGGCAAAAAGAGAGAAAATCTTGGAAACAGTCCACAGGTAACGATGCCTTTGAGGAGAGGGTTTTTATGGTATTCCACTAAAGAGCATAAACTAAATCTTGCTTGGAGTGTTTGTGTCTGACGTAGCAGCATGCAGGTGTTTGGAGTGTAGTCTGAGAAATTTGTGAAATTCATGGCCAGACTAGGGGTTTGAAGGTCAAGTATACCTGAACATCTGAAAATAATACACACAGCATGAGTAGCAAGAAAGAGGAAGTTCTTCATTTTATGTGTGGAGACCCCAGATGAAGAAAGCAAATGGGCTTGTACAGAAGAGCTGTACTGCTGCAGCACATGTTCCAAGTTGCAGTCCTAACCAGTGAACTGTCTCTTATTTTGCAGTTTCCATGATGCTTGAAAGACTGAGCACAGTATTTCACTCATGACTACTTGAAAATCAGAAGTAAAGCAGAAACAAACAAAACAGTGATTCACACCCAGTGCTGTTGTACTTACTGTTGCAAAAACATGTGGTTGGATGTTGAAGAGAATATAGGTCTCTGCTGGTGCACAGCTGCCTTCATGTTCCTCTGTTCCCACATCAAGGGTGTGGGGAAGTTAACTTGAATCTTTGAATTACTGCCATTGAGTTACCGTTATAATGGGTTTGAAAAGAATTAATAAATCATACATTTTCCCACTGATTACAGCTAAATACTTAATTGGTGTCAGTGGGAAGCAATATGTAGATTTTATTGATACTAACATTTTTTAACCTAAGGACTTCATAATGGAATAATATTATTTCTGTGAAATACCAAACCTCACGTGAGGCGGTCTGATGCTTTGGAGCAGACTGAATTCTTAACCAGGTGTGCTTATAACTGAACTGGTTTGGTCTGAGATGAAACTTGTCAAAACCAAAATCCCTACCATTTTAATGCAAATCGTTTCAGGAATTAAGGGAAAAAGGAGAATATTCAGAGTTTTTGAAATATTTTTACAAAGACTATAAAAGATTCAGTCTCTGTGTGATTCCCTTCATAACTGAGAGATAAGTGTGATACACCTTCCAACCCCCTGCCACACGCACGTCCGTACAACACTTTGAGATGGTATAAAAGTCTCATGCTGAACATAAGCATTTGGCTATTCCACAGATCAGGGCTGATCCAAAAATGCACAATAGTGTGTTTTACCAGCTAGCACCATTCTCTGAGTTTTAGGAATGGCTTCAGTGGGCTTTACATTGGACTTTACCTATTAACCTCTGTTGTGGTTTAATGCCAGCCAGCAACTAAACACCACGCAGCTGCTCACCCACTTCCCCGCCCCC
>JANZLQ010000044.1:5697659-5719275 GCA_026212715.1 Elanus axillaris | reverse complement strand
CGATCTAAAATTGATCTGATTAATGCCAGAAGTTAGTAATTTTATCTTAATTAAAAATAACAGTTTCTGTCCAGTGCATCAAGATACTATATGGGGTTGTTGGTTTTTTTTCTGCACACACTGGTTGCTGCTACTCTCTTAGGCAGGTAGCAAGATGTCTTGGCTGTTTGTTTTCCTTTGTTCAACTGGAGTTGAAAGAACTGAGTATTTCTGCAGTTCAGACTTTTTCTGATGAAGCCTTTAAAACAAAATCTGCTGCCCTTTTTTAGGGAACAGTTTTTATTCAAAGCCATCATCTCATTTAAATGTCTGACAGTTTCACGCCTGACAACTTTTCTAGTAGTAATTCCTTATCACTGAGAACCTAAATATGACAGTTTCTGAGTCTTAGATGTCCGGTTTCTTGTCACTGGGTAAGAAAATCAGACTGAGTGACTTCAGCTGGGGAAACATCTGCTGCAGTTACGAGCTGATTGCTGGCTTTTGGATAAGCTCAGCTCTAAATGATTCTGTAGTTAAAAGAATCCATTCTAGTTATTTAGAATGTATTATTTTATTATTTTGAAATCATTACATGGGTACCAAGTTATAAAGCAGGTTTTTTTTTTAAAGGTGAGAAAACTTTCTAGCAATTTCATAGATGTTTCATTATTATTTAAACTGTTCATATTTGAGGGATTTCTTGATAGAAGGCATCTTTCAGCACAGCAGAACTTGGAGTCAATGTTTCTTAGATCACAGTGAGAATCCCCAAGTTTGGTACAGCAAGGGAGGTGCTATTTTATTTGGGCTGCATACCTCCTGCTTAAAGACATATTTACTTTTTGCCTTCTACCAGTTGGGGAAGCATAGAAGTTCTCTACTAAATGTTCAGCTGTTGCTCCAAACCAGAAAGTATATGCTATGTGTTTCAATTAAAAGAAGCCCTGTAGCAAAATGTGTTAGTCACAGGCAGAGGCCAAGTGTATCATTATTCTGTAGGAACAGCAGTCAAGATAATGAATGGCTAAGGACAGTGGACAATGGAAAGTGAAGCATGTCGTGTCAGCGCACTGTCAATGGAGTCTGTGCATGCTTTGCATTAGAAAGTGCTGCGAAATTGCAGGGATGTGGCTGATCTGTGGAGAAAAAGTAGAAGGTTGCCTAATGGCATATAGTAATTTTAAGACTGATTTAATGCTTTTGCCATAATAATCGAAAGACTTAAGAAAACAGCTTTCATGTTTAATTCTTTTCTTGCTTTGAGACAAACAGAAGTTGTTTCTGGGCTTCCAGTGCATTTTACTTTGAAACAAAAGAAATTAAAATCCAAAAGAGGCAGTTTGGTATACTTTTCTTTCCTATGAAGTATATCCCTTATGTAAACAGCTTAGGTGAGAAGCATGTTATATTGGAGCTGGGACTTCAAAAATTACACTGGAGAAGTGGCAAATCTCAAAAACAATATTATGTACATGATCAGCCTCATAAATACCGAGCTCAGGATTCTGACTGTGTTGCAGCTGTTAAGCATCTTTCTGAAATTAGGGCTGCAGAGCGAGCGCATACCACTAGTGGGAGAAGAGATAGCAGCATGTAGAGTGAATGTTGCACTGAGAATGAAACTGGTGAAGTGGAAGAAACAAAGAGAAAAGTGGTCAACAAGTTGAAGGGGGAGAGTAGCAAAGTGCTTATTTTGCAAGCTAAGAGGACGTGTTGTTTGCCAGCCATGCATATTATGTACAAATCTGTGAAAATATGGAAATTGAAGGAAAAATTATTAATATCATGTATTTTAAGAGGTCACGAAAAGGTAGCTGGAAGTGCTGAGAGAATACCTATTTTAAAACTGTGATTTATTTTTTTTAATATTAATATCGTACAGATTGCTGAAGCATGTAGCATGTTTATCTGCTTGCCACTTGTCTAAAGTAGCATACTCTTCAAAACAATAACAACATACTTCTCTCGAGTTTCTAACTTGTAAAAATGTTTTGAGCATTATTGCAGTTTAAAACAGAAAACAAAATAACTTCAAGATGTAATTTCTTTACTGTTCAGGGGAAGCAGATAGGAAAATAACTTTAGCCACGTTTCCCTGCAGATGTTCCACCTGAATATAGAATGATATGGTGCACAATAGATACTTATGAAAGTGGTATTTGATAGTGCCACCTATTGCTAGAAAAGCAGAACTAAAATGAGTATTTTTGTTATGTGTATGTCTAAATTGAGCAGAAAAAATGAATGGTACCTGTTCATCTTTTAATTATTTAAAGTTCATTTTAGCTATGTGGATATGTTTGGCCTTGTTTTTATGGCTATGAAATGGACTATAGTTTTAAAAATGGATTTATCATACAGTAGCATCAGACATGGTATGGTAAGCTTCTATTCCAGAAAGCTTACAACTGTTGGTATGTGGTTAAATGTCAATGGCTGTATTTTGGCTAAACCTATTAAGCCAGATTATTCCCCCTCCCTTTAATTGAGGACATTAAAGTTCATGTAATACACTAGAAGATCGATCCCAATAATCCTAAAAGTGCTTTAGATTTAGCAAAACACTGAAAGTTATTTTTTTATAGTGCTTGAGTTTTATGCTAAATGTGAAGAGAGTAAAATGTTTTTTTAACATTTGTCCAAATATTCTATGAGAAGTAAATTGTTAATGATGAAAATTCTTTGAAGACAATTAAGATCTTAATACTGAGTATCCCTTATGAGGTCTTTCAGTTAGCAATCATGGGAGCTGATTCTTCCACCTGCCCTTTGAAGGATGAAACTTGTTTTATTATAGAAGTCTAACTAATGCTAATGGTAAGAATAATGAAAGATTTATAAGGGCAGCCTGAGATCAATTTTAAGTTTTAATTGTGGTTCTTAGCATTACTGATCCTTCTTAATGTCTCAGTCCTGTTGTTCATCTCTACTAGATAAATACCCTACCCTAAAAAAATACACAGTTTTGTCTTGTACTCTTTAAGGGAAAGAAAACATGTTTCCTCTGCATTGTTTTCCTTGTGAAGGATCTAGATGGCAAGGTAAGAGCAGGAAAAGATGGAGCAGCTTGTGAGTAATTTGTTCATTCTCACGTCTAGGCAGGTATCTCTCATGAGTTTATTGCTGCTTCACATAACTAATATTCTTTGGCTGAAGCTGTCCTCCTTCCTCAAAGATAGAGAAGTCTCCTGTTACCCCTGCTGAGCTTCTGAAGATTGCTGCAAAGCTTAAGGAAATCGAACGAAGCAGCTCTCAAGTATATAGGCATCTGTAGACTTATAGAAGGTTCAGAAGGAGAGATAAAGGATGACCTACCCATTCTCCTGACTGAAGAAATGATGTGGAGAAATCTGACTTCATCATCCTAGTTAAGTTCAGGGCTGATATCTTACTTAGCCAAATAGAAAGTCTTTCTTTATTGTTTTTGGGTTTTTTTGTTTTTTGTTTTTGTTTTTTTTTTTTTTGTAATGTCTAACTTCCTTTTCTCCTAGTTGCCTCTCGGACTTGAATTTGAGGTCACTTTTATTCTTTTTCCCTTTTGTCACTGATCCAGGACATACTTTCTCTTGCAAAACCTGTTTTAACATCTTTTTCACTGTATATTTGTGTTTAGCCTGTCTGTCTTTCTCATTCTGAAAGCTGTGACAGCCAAAAGCAGCATAAAGCCTTTAGCAACTACATTTTGCAGTATGGAGAAGAGGAAGGATGTTGCTGCCTAATGGTTTACTTCATGGATGGATTTTGTATGCTCTCCCTTCCTGAATCTCCATGCTGAATCACTTCTGCAGTCTCTGTTCCTATACCTTTAATCTTCTGTTCTGTGTTTGTAGCTACCTGCTCTCTTGGTGTTCATTAGCATTGGTCCACCTGTTTTGTTGTTCTCTTGTTCATTCATCTGCCTGTCATCTATCCACAGAATTAGAACATCTGAGCAAAGCCAACGAAGTTTCAATTCTTGGCACAAAGTTTAAAACCCCTTTATCATTTTCCCTAATGCAGATCTTGTTGATGTAAAAGGCAAATAAATTTCAACAATTAAATGATTTGTCTTTATAGGAGTCTGTATGCCCTTTTCTAATGAAGTTTCATGTTTAAAAAAAGTTAGACAAAATGTATGAGCAAAGGCATCTGGAATCGTGGCCAGCAGAGGGCACATCAGCTTGAAAATGAGAATGGTGCTGAAAGCTGTAGTCTAAATACCTTTAAATTGGCTGTCTTTGTTTAAAAATCAATTTTAAAAAAAATGTTAATGAGAATCATTTAGGCAAGGGGTATTTGCATTGTGATTGGTGCTTTGTTGGCATTGTCTTCTGCAAACTATGTATCAGTGGCCAAACACTGTTGTACCATGGAAGAATTTGGGAACTGAAGGAAAAAAAACCACTCTCGGTATGGTTTAGAGGTGTGACTGTACTGAAAGAAATTATACCTTTGCTGTGACGTTGTATTATCTAAAATTGAACATCATATGTTAAAGCCATCCTTTAGAAACTTTTTTCTCCAAAATGGGTGCTTCTGATTTCCTTTTAGTTGTGATTTATTCTTTTAATTAAAAAGCAACTGAAATTGGAGAATGCTGTAACCTATTAAGTGATTCTTGTGAATGATGGTGTAAATGACTTAACACCAAATAGTAATCTATTTCCCCTTTCAATCCAGTGCCGATATTGTTATCTTGTAATACAATACTAACATATGATTATATCTGCCATTAATGCATTTAACAGTAGATGACAAATTTTATTAAGATAAGAAGGGCCTCATGCTCTTCCGTTTTCCCTGGTGTAAAACAGAAGTTACGGCATTGAATTGAAAAGATTTATTCTTGTGTAAAAACTTGGTGGTGTAAATTAGGAAAGTCAAGCCTGACATGTAGTGATGTACCAAATTATATTACAGGATATTTAAATTCTGTCTCCCACTGTGAACAGCAGGATACCGTTTTTATCCTTCCTGTTGAATGCAGAATCACTTTTCCATTTATAAATTGAGCCTGAACAGAGTGCTCTCAGTATTGGCTGTTCCTCTGTTACTCCACATACAGAATATATTAAGACACCTGTTCATCCTTGTAAGGCAAACAACAAACAAACCAAAATACTTTCCTGTAAACAAATTGGTCTGTGATTAGTGGAACTAATGAAGCTTCACTGCCTGCAGATTTCTGTCCTTCATCCGTGATCTCCTCAGCAACCCTCCCACCAGAAGGATTACCAGTTTCTCTCTGCTTGTATTCACTATGATCTTCCCCTTGTCCTTTTTCGCCTACAGTAATGCCAGTTCGTGTTTTCCTCCATCCTTTAAACCCTCCTGCAATACCTTCCGCAGGTTCCTCCTGCCCCCGTAACCATCAGCAGCACTTCTGCCTGACCCTGCCTGACTTGGGTGCTGAGTGGCAGCTGGTCAGCTAGCAAACAGTTATTCGCCTCAGATTTCTTTTCTCAGAGGTCATGCTAATTTGAGTTTCTTGTTTTACTATCTGACAGATTTTCTCAGAGCTCAGGGGAATTTAATATCTCCAAGACAACTGCCCACTATTAAATTTCATAAAATGGATCAACAGACATTAAAAGTGAGACTTTATTCCCTCTTCTCTGTTCCAGTGATTGGTCTTTGTTAGACTAATTTTGATTTGGTTTCACTGAACTGCTGCTCTTTCTCCTATCTTGCTCTCTCTTGTTTTGCAAATCAAGTGCAATGGTTACCACTCTTGTAATGATATTATTAACTGGATAGAAAGCAACCACAGATCAGGAAAGGAGTGCTTAGCCTCTTAATATTTTTACAGCATGTATGCAATTTCCATTACTAAACTTATAGATTTTGCACTTGAGGACAGTATGAAATGATAGCCTTCAAGCATACCAAAAAGAAAAGAGGAAGATGAATGCTGAAAAATCTTTAGCTTAAAAAAAAAAAAAAAAGGCAGATCGCACAATTACAGCATATCAATGATACTGAAATGTCAATAATAATGGAATGTATGGGGCTGAAAGGAACTTCTGGAGTCCTACCAGTTCCTCCTACTTCCAGAGTCCCTCTGGAGTTCGAGTACGACTCGCTGCTCAAGCAGGGTCAACCAGAGCAGGTTTCTCAGGCCTGTGTCCAGTTGGGCTTTGAATATCTCCACAGATGGAGACACCACAACCTGAGCAACCTGTTTCAGTGTTTGACCACCTGTGCTGGAAAGCAGTGTTTAATTGGAATGTCCTGTGTTTCAGTCTGTGCCCACTGCTTGTCCTGTTGGTGGGCTCTTTTCAGTTCCGCCCTCCTTTCAGGTACATGCGCACATGGGTGATACCTCCTCTGAGCATTCTCTACTCCAGGCTGAACAGTCCCAGGTCTCTCAGCCTCTTCTTATGTTGTAATATGCAGAGGTGTGTGATATGCACGGATGTGTCCTGAATATAATTTGACCACCATAGTATTAAAGAGTAAATGACACAGGATAAAGATTCTTACTTGAGAAGCAGCAGATCTGAATAATAGCCTACACATGAACATTTGCTGTTCTGGTTAAAGCAGGAAAAGGTGTAAAAATCTGAGAGCTGAGCATCACTATGTGAGAATAAAAGTTGGATGACAGTCTGTCCTCAAGATGGTTTCTTGAGGATTCTTTTCAAGTAGCATGATAATGTAGACAATATTTTAAAAACTTAAACCCAGCAGACATTCAGACAGAATTTGTTAGCCATAGCTACATAAGATACCATGCTAGTATTTTTTTATATTTTTTTTTGGTCATGTTACGAATGGTGAGCCGTTATGTTTATTAAGTTTTGTACTTTGTATATCATATTTTTTGACATCAGCAATATTTGTTTTGAATTACTGAACACCTAGGTGCAACTTGTGGCATTCTTTTGTAAACCAAGTATTTTTCAAAAGGTCATTTGAAATTCTGTACTCTGTAATTCAGATACTAATTAAGTTTTCCAGAGGTTTACTGGCTAAAAGTTGGTCTGCCCATGTATCTATGGGTATTTAAGTTTACTATTTTCACAGTAAAGGGCAAATTATTTGAACTTGCTACCTATTACTGTTTTAAGTTAGCAAAGCCAGGAGCAATCCCTGTCCTTTTAAGCTCTGCTTTTATCAGTGGCTATGTATAGATTCACTGTCTTACCTTCTAATACTTGAAAATCCTAAGTGCATTTATGCTCACTTAGGTGCAATCTAGTATTTGGTATCCGAATGCCAATACTCTCAATTGAGGCCTTTAAGCTTGTTTGTTGCATTGAGTCTTTTCTGTGTTTTGTAAAAATGAAAGCATGTGCAGTATTTTTTATCAATATGTATTTAATGAAAACATGTGCAAGTTATAAAATTGTGCTGTTTGCTCAGTGCAGAGCACTGACAATAGAAATAGCTGGGAGCAGAAGAATTGCACCGTGCTTGGCAAGATGGCTTTTTGCTTAGCCTCATAGCACCAAATCTCCTGGTGAACATAAAGTTGTTTTCTCTATGCATTACTTTCCCAAAGGCATAGTAAAAAAAAAAAAAAAGTATTTTTATCTCAGTAAATACATTTATTTTTTAAAAAAAAAAAAGATTTTTAGACTGTAATGTTTACCATATAAATATACTGAGTAGAAATTTTTTGCAAATGAATAACGACAGTCAGCGACTCCTATGCTGGTGAAAAAAGTACACGTGGCTCTTTAAGGACTAATGAACAAATGAAATGATTTCCATTAATGAGGGACTACTGATAAGCCATAAGCGTTTATGGATATGCGTGTTTTCTTGCTGTGTTGTATCAATGTCCTTGCTTAAGCCCTAAGCTAAGGTGTTGACAGGTATTGTAAGAGGTAAGACTAGAAATAATAAACAGAACCTACATAAAAAAATCTGTCTTTAAACTACAATTTGTAAAAGTAAGTTGGCTTCAGTTTTGCGATAAATATAACCCTTACCTAAAAGGCAACTGGCAGCTTTCTTCTTAATTCTCTAAATATTTGGTACTGCTTACTTTGAAATTATTTTGGAAGCAACGTCCAATACATATGCCAGTTTTTTTATTGTTGCTTTGTTGTTTGGGTTTTTTTAATGAACTGTGAATACTCTTTTGCCTTTTCCACTCTCATAGCTGAGAAATGATAAGACTTGAAAAAACATAATATTAAAATATTTTATGATTTGAAATACTGTATTTTTATTTATGTATTTATGTACATCACTCTGTAAAGGTAATTAGGTAAAAAAAAAAAAAAGCCCCAATAAGGAGATGTATGAATTTCTCCAAACTGCTTAATGAGGCCTAATATAAATCTGAATTTCAAATCACATTAGGGTTGTCGTATGCCCTAATTTCAAATGACAGTTCTGGCTTGCCACTCAGTTGGCCTTTTATTTTGTGTCACAAATTAACCAACCATGTGGTTTTATGTCACTGTTCTATTAGAGCAGTGCTATACATAGAGATGGGGAAATTTCATTACAGTAGTTTTGTTAGAGCACAGCTCACATTGAGGGGAGGGGAATAAAGGAAGTTTCAGGCCATATTTAGATATTTTAAATATGGATAAATATAGAGGAGTGAAAAAATCCTTCTAGTTTTCCACACTTCCTAACAATACTTGTTGTTCAGTGCAAAGTACAGTTTATGCTCATTAGCGGCAATGTATTAGCATCAAGGTGCTACATTGCTCTTCAGCAGCCCTCGCTGTTAATGGATGACTAATGTATACAGTAGAGAATATATTTACAGGTGAAGCAGTTCTTGAAAATATATGGTGTTTGTGACACTTTGCAAAACGGAGGGTCTGCTATCTGCAATTGAAGAAGGAGAATCTACTAAAATCATGAAAGCACAAAAAGCAACTGTGAACTGTGTGGGGATTTTTGAATCCGCTGTTTGCTGAAGGGGATTAGCATCTCATAATGCCTTTTTTTTTTTTTTTTTTTTGTTCTGTGGCTTGATTCTGTGTCTTTTAAGTCATACCATCTTGTGGGTCTAAATAAATCAGGTAATACATAGAGCCTGATGCAAAGACTTAATATTCTGGAATTGGATTAATAGTCTGGGGAAAGGTGAAAATGTAACTTCTTGTCTTCACTTGCCAGTGCAAAAGGCATTATCAAGATGAGCTGGTGGTGTCAAGCCAAATAATTCTTTTCTATCTCTGTCTAGAGGTAGAAAGATGCTAGAAGAAACAAGAAATAGAGTATAGCCATACTGGTTCAGATCGATGGCCATAAGTGGATACCTGGGGACAGTAAAAAAGGCAATCATAACTGAAATGCCACTTACTCTTTCCCAGGCTTTCAGCCCTTTTGGTCCTGGGACTTCCTGAGCAGGATGTGGTCTCAGCTGCTTCGGAAACCTCAGTGGGGTTCTCTTTTGTGGATCTTGCCTTTCCTTAAATCCTTGTAAACCTGAGGCCTCCCCAGCATCCTCCACCAAATGTGCACTTGCTGTGTAATAAACCACCTTTTTTTAAGAGGGGAAAGAACGGAAGAAAGAGTTTTGATCTAGACTACTGATAGTTCTACTTGATGTCCCCTGGTTCTCGTATGGAAGAGTCAGGAAGATCAGGATAACACACCTTGCAGCTTTCTGTGTGGTCTCCTTTCCTCTAAGTGGTATTATTTTGTCACAGGAGAATATGTGAAGGGCATTGCACAGTTTGGTGTATTGCTGCTTTCAGTGCTGTTCCCGGGTGGAAGGAGGAGGTGCTGCCCTGTGGCTTTGGGAGGAGAAGCCTTCCTCCTATCCTAACTGCCCAGGCTGGGGAAGGGAAGATGATCGATGCTGTATTGCTCGTTCTTTTCAGAGCTCATCAAAGCACACTGTGATTTTGACTGTTTAATGTAAAGAGCTGTGAATCGTGGTATTGTTCTTGTGGTCTAGACAGTTTGTAGGAGTGCAGATCTCTGCAAGATTAGGTAAAAAACAGAGACGTTCTCATCCAGGATTTTAAATGCATATGCCTTCAGCAACTCAGTTTAGCTGCTCTTCATTTATAGAGGGGTGTATATGTACCCCTCTGAAAAAAAATTGTATGTGTATTTATACTCATGCAGTTATGTCTCTGAATGAGAGAGACGCTCTTCTGGACTTTATTCATCCCTTTTAAAGAGATATTTTTAAAGAGATATTGTTATTTCAGTATGCAAGTAAATAAGGGCTCTTATCCAAAGACAGTGTTTGGAATTGCGATTACTATTAATTTTTCATAAAATACTGTTGGAATACTTCTTCATTTATTGAAACGTTAAGTTTTGCTTATATCCAGACCAAATTACACTTGTACTTCTAGTGATGCCTGGTGATGGTGCTGTGAATAGTTGTAGTTTCCTTCACCCCACCAGAAGAATGTTTCTGAATGCTTGAAGCTGCTTCAGGTGCTCTACATCAGTGGCTGGTGCACTGTAAAGAAGGAAAGACCAGGACTTTATTGGTAGGGTATGTTACTATTCAAGGCTGCAGATCCATTTTAGGTGTTACCAGCCATCACTGTGTCCCGGCTGCTGCTCCTAGCAGCACTAAATGGCTGATAGAGACAGGTCTTCTCCGTCCCCTGCTGATGTTCCCTTCACTTTCTGGTAGCCCTAGTTCCTTTCATCCTTAGGTGAGCTGTGTTTGGCCTAATAGGATTATCCACCTCTTCTGTTCCCTCCCCCCCTCCCCTGATGATTGCGGCTTACCTAAGTAACTGTCTATTGCTGTTTGAATCCGGTTACCATGATGCCCGTCTTTGAAGCTTTGCAGTAGTTCTGAAAGTTAATGATATTCTGGCATTTTCACTGTAAGTTTTATTATTTTCTCCATTTTATGTTATCCTTTGTAATTGGAAACTCTCAGTGTAAAGTAATGGTAAATACAGTCTTACATTTATTTTCATGATTCCAAGTGAAGCTCCTGATTCATTTGCTCTGGTTATTATCTACTTGGCTGTTTGTTTATATCATTTCAATTAATCCCTTGGACTCGGTAGAGTCAGACTGCTAGTTGTAGTATTTGTGTGTGCATGTATATACACTAACACTTTGCACCTTTTAGTAATTGCTCAGATTTATGCTGTAGCCTGTACTCTGCAGTGACACTGATTAATGTTTTGCTTAGTTGAGCTACTTAAAAAGAAAGACTAAACCAAAACTAAATGTCAAGAGATAGTGGTTTTCTCGTTGGTCATACAGATTGAGGCTTTACCGAGTTGCAGGCTGTGGTGGGCACAGCCCAGAACATGTTTCTTGTTGGCCTCCTGCACAGTACAAAAGTGCCTTTCAGGAATCTTATTCAGATGCTTTGCTTTCTCATTCCAACTCCTTTTCTTCCTCTTGAGAATCTAATGAATTCTTCATAATT
Source organism: Elanus axillaris (assembly GCA_026212715.1). Classification (NCBI taxonomy): domain Eukaryota; kingdom Metazoa; phylum Chordata; class Aves; order Accipitriformes; family Accipitridae; genus Elanus; species Elanus axillaris. Next base: position 5,707,982 of record JANZLQ010000044.1, on the reverse strand, counting down.
GGCCTGTTTTTCACTCTCCAAATTGTTGATAGGTGTTTTCTGTTTACCTGACACTTTTTCAGTCCTTTGCTTTGTTTTATTTGCAGACAAGAAGTATTATGTGTAGGTGTTAAATACACACTGTACCTGTTCTTAAACTTTCCTTTCAGATTTGTCTTTTTAAATTCACAGGGAAGTATTTGGTTTAGTAATTTGTCCTCTAGAGTTTTTTGGGTCTTTGTCTTTCAGGTTCTTCCCCTTGCAGTTTTAGGAACTCCTGATACACTGGAACAGGACAGAATCTTTGAAGTTTGCTATCCAGGGGTTTGTAATCTATCTAAAGCACTGTTTTCTAACTAGATGTAGACCATGGATAAAACACCCAGCAGTGGTGGTGAATGATTTTTTTTCACTGAGCATAATTTTGCTTTGTGAGTGTCAGCTCTCCTGATTCATATGCTAGAAGAGGCTTCTTCCTGCAGGGATGGTACCACAGCTGTTGCTTGTTAAGCACCAACTTTTAGTGTTACTCCATTGTAGCATGTTTAATTTATTTGAGGAATCATGGTCTCCTTCGTGTTTTGGATGACCATATTGCTTCACTTCAGCTTCTGCATTCTTTCTCCCTGCTCTTCTGGATACATATTTCAGTAGATATGTCACAAAGGCTGGTATATTTTTCATTTTTTACTGCTTTTCCTTTTATTTGGATTAAGGTTGCCGTGTCTCTGAAGATGTGAGCAAAGTTACTTCTCTGTTGTATTGTGTTTTGTATTCTGCTATGATTCAGCTGTGATTTTCATTCTCTGCCTCTTGCAAGCAGTGCTATTAGATTTTTGCCAAGATCTTTTCTGTTACTGTCAAGGACCGCACTCCTGTTCTTGTTGGCTTTGGTCAGTATTTCTCTTGAAAATTTGAACTGTTGTCTTCAACTATTACTAATATTAATTAGGAAAAAGGATTAATTTTTTAAGCGAGAAGTTTGGAAAGATGTCAATTATGAAGTGGTACAGAACTTGCATACCAGAGAAATCTGCAATTTCTTTTTTTTTGTAATTTCATTTCTTCTTTTGTTCTACAGCTGTAATATTTTGAAAAACTTCTGTTTATAATTTCATGGCTGTTAAAAACTTTATTATTATCATTCATTACCCCAAATTCAGTTAATTTCCATTTACCAATCTACCACTGTCTCTCATATCTTTTGCTGGCTAATAGGAAGATGTTACGAAGGCACACACAATCAAATCCAACAGGTGTTAAAGCTCAGATTTATTCTTCAGTAAGAATTAGAAGTCCAGTAACATTTTATAAAACTACAGGCTCAATGATGTAATGGGAATTAATACTACACAGCCGACTTCAGAATTCTTAAGATTTAAAATGATGGCTCCAAAATGCACATATCACTCACCTAAAAGCTGAGGGCTCTCTCCCTCTCTCCCTACCCCAACCCAAGGGAGATTCCCCAACTGCAGACCCGCTGCTCCCAGGAGGTCTGATGCCAACATGTCCTCTGGTGGGACCCCATTTATACCCCTGTTGAATCTGACCTGTTGTCATTTAATCCCTATTGGCCAAGGTGATCACCTCAGTGTACCAGGCATGTCTCCACTGGCCAGTTCAAATTTCAACCTGTGGCCTCCAAGGTTTAGGTTTTTTGTTGTTGTGTGGTTTTTTGTTTGTTTTTTTTTCTTTTCTCTCTGCCTGGAGAAGTTTCGTTTCCTGTTGGGGAGAGTGTACTGCCACGGAAGAGGAAATAGTATTTTTTCTTTCAAGTTTGGCCTAAAGCTCATGAACCTAATTTCCATTATATATATCAATGTAAGGATGAGGAAAAACACATCTTCAAAGTTTTACTCTCATTTGTCAAGGGTGTTAGGTTTTGATCAATATCGCTTTCAGTAATTGGCATCTATGTGAAATATCAAATGTATACAAATCCTAGATACTCCCTGATTTGTTGGAATGTTTGGTATTTTATAAAGCGTTAGTTTATATAAGTTTCTTGAGGCTAATAATGCTATACATTGAATGTAAAGTTTGCACTGTACATTCAAAGTGACTTGAAATATAAGTACTAGTTTTCTTAATTTTTTAAATGCTGTGTACAGTTTTACTTACAAGTACACTCCCTACAAGCATCTACCTGTCTTTATTGAAAAATGGCCTATATTAGAGTGCAATTCAAGTTGTCAAAAAAAAGGGGGAGAGTGGGGAGGAAAAGTAAAGGACTCAATAGCCAGAAATAAAATCTTTAACCTGAATTTACCGTGGCCTTTGGGTGAATTTGCATGAAGATATCTTTTCCTCAGAACACTTCCTTTATGCAGTATTTTGATCAGATGCTGTCTAAAAACAAATTAGTCTTGTGAAGCCAAGTATGGTGTCATTAGTAATATCACTGGTTTGTTTGTGGGTTTTGTTGTTTGTTTTTTTTCTCCTGGGGTGAAAGCAATGAAAAAGAGTTCAGGAGGGGGATCATCTTATAGCATACATGGTTGCATGTTGTCTTAAACTACAGTTCTGCCATCAGTTGTCAGCACTTGATCAGGACATTCCTCTGTGCACTCCCCTCAGCCCCATGTGCTGGCATTACATACTTAAATGGCAATGCACAGAGCAAGATTAAAGAACTGATAGACACTAAAACTGTAGCAGAAGGAGACAAAAGGAAAGGGAATATTTTGGTAAAGTGCCCAGTTAGGTTCATTGGGTAACCACCTCCGCTCCTGTCCTGGCTCAAAGGAGAGGAGGTGTTGCAAAACTAGAAAGCCAGTTGCTGAGGTGAGGAGAGAATTGCCTCTCGTAGCAACGATGCTTTTTAGCCTGCACACAAAGATGGTGACTGCTGCTAATGTGTTCACGTGGCTGCAGTGTGGAGGAGAGAGGTGAATTGGAATCTCCATGTCCCATAGCTTTCTGTGCGGTGATAGATACCTGTATTAAGCAGACAGTAAATGCTTACTTGTTCCTTATTTACTGGATACCTTAATTTATAAAAATGTTTATCATTCTCAGCTTACAGCTGAAGGCACCCAGAGCTATCCTATAGCACGCAAAGTGCTGTATAATGCTAAGTGCTATGAAAATTGGGCACATGGTGTTAGTAGACACTTCTGCAATCTTCCTGTGCCAAGATCCCAGCCAATTAAATGGGAATAGTGGCCTCTCGGGTGCAATGAACATTGAGTGGTTAGTGCTGCATGGCACCGGGGGCTGCAGTGATGGGTCAGGGGAGGCTGTCTGGCCTGGGGCCAGCAGTTTCAAAAATGAGCAGGAAAATGTTTTAGTGACGCTCAGTAGGCGAGTACCTTGCACTAAATGACCTAGTCACTAAAGAAAAAACCATAAAAAAATTAATACTAGACTTCAACATAAAGTATGTACCGACCAGGACCAAATACAAATTGTCTGTGTTATGTAGATTTTGCAGTTCCCTGGCTGTGATATTCCATTTCTATCATTACTGCATGTGTGTGTAATCTATAACCGTCATCCAAGAAACATGACTCATTAATTAATCATTAACAAGGGCAAGACATGCAACAGCATGAAGTGTGCCAAATCCTTTCTCAAAGTTTTTAAGCGTCTGACTGCTTGTAGATAACATCTCAATAGTACTGGCAGATTACTCTGTAAGGACCAGATCTTGCAGCATACAGTAAATTTATGGATTTCTCTATCAATTACTCCAGTGGCACTCAACGTAATTTACAACCTTTTTTTACATCTGATTTACACCTCTGTACTCTTATTAGGTGCACTGTTACTGTGGTATTAGCTGAAATTTAAATGGCAACATAGACTGTGGCCTAAGCATGGTATTTGTACAAAAGAGGCAGCCGCTGGAATTTTTAATTCTTTACCCATGCCTCATTTTCACTAACCTTGAAAGGGATTATGGACATGTGCAAACTCCACTGTAGTGGAGTGTCCTGCGGCCGGGCCGCTGTGGAGCTGGCTGGAAGTGGCCATGACCGGCTCGAGGCAGCCCCAGCCTCTCCTCGCAGAGGCCCCTGCAGCCTCCCTGTCAGTGCCTGGGCACTGACACCCTGTACAATTAACAAGAATGTAACCGGCAAAATTACCCTTTTTTAGGTTATTTTCAGTATAAACTTGATTCTTGTTTATCTTCTTCACTGATTGATTAACCATTTGGTGACAATTTTGTCATAAACTTGCAGTATGGCTGTGAAGCAAATGGATATTTTTCGAGGTACTGGGAAGGTATTCCGCTGTTCCTCCTGCTACTTAGAAAATAATCATCTCTCATCTTTAGATGCTGATAAATTAGAAGAGAGACAGAGTGTCTCAGACTCCAGAAATGCTTAGTGTCAGTGACAGGCTGGTACATGGGATGTACCTTCTCTTTCGAGAAGTAGTGTACTTTATTTTTATGCTGATTGTGTAGTATCTACTGAAATTATTTTTAAAGAATCTGGTATTATTTGTTATTGTAAGAGAAGTCTGAAAGAACAACTCTGGTCTATTTTTGCTTCTTTTCTTGCTTGGTTTTGCTTATTTGTAAATGCTGGTATATGTATACAAATATTTGTCCTCTTACAGAAAGGCACATCAAGGCAAAAAAAATTATTTGTTAGAATTTAGAGAGACTTTTCAGCTTGTCAGACTGCATTTTTAGCCAGCCCTGGTAACATGTAGGTTACTGAAAAACGCTATAATGAAACATGAAACTTGTTCTAATTTTTGTTAATTAATTTACTACATGGCTTTAGGATCATTTTTTGTTGGTTTTATTCAGTTATAGCTAGACCATTTAATCTTTCTTTGGACCTCTCACATGTAATACAGGCCAAAGGAGAAACTGAAACAGTAACTGTAGCACTACTGCATTTTTTTTACAGTGTCAGAGGAGAAAGAAAATCAAATGCTTTTAAATCTTCTCTGAGTTGAAAAACCCTGTACTTACCTTAGTCTTCTTTTAAAGTCATTTCTGCATCATCTTTTGTCACTTCCCTACAAATTGCTACGTGAGAAGACAGGATACCAGCAGCACAGCAACAGTCGAATAAGAGCCAGCATGCATGGCAGGGCTGCTTCTGGGCCGGTGGGGAGCATGAGGGGATTAGGGGGGTGGCAGGCACCTCCCGGTGACGGTGATGGTGACGGTGACAGGCTGGCCTCTGCAGGACCCGTTGCCTCCTGGGAGAGCAGGGCAGGTACTGTGCTGCAGCAGAGGCCGGAGCAGGAGTGCTGTGCGCTCCAATTATTTTGGCTTTCGGAGTCAAAATACTCCTTGACTTTAGCTGGGAGTGGCCACACATGTGTCTCTGTTGGTCGTTAGTTCCCCATAATCAGTTTTAAAAGCCTGTATAAGACGGTCTTTTGGGGGGATTAAAAGGTGATCCTACAGGTCCGGCTGCCAGTTTTTGCATGAGTCTGACTTGAGGCAGATTTTAGCTCTTACAAATTATTTACTGTTCTTTTTCTTGGTAGATTATCAGTATTTGTATCTCAGTGTAACCTGATGCTGCTCTTATGAATGTTTCTGTTCCAAATTCAGCAGTTCCTGAAATAGTGATATACAAACAGGGAAGGTATAAAAGAATTAGCAATTATAAGCAAATACTGTAAATGGCACAGAATTACCAAAGCAGGAGGTATGTAATAGAACTATAATTTGCATTGAGGCATAGCTTGATAGGATTGCACAAAAGAAAGTAAGCATAATAGTGAAAATAAGGAGATTATGAAAGTAAAGACTGCATTCCAACCCCTAATTAGTGAGGTTATCTGTATTTCAGCTTTCGCATTTGCAAATTAAAAGCACTGGGGTTTTTTCACATGGATTCATATTCTTAGAAGATCTTATGCCATGATTCTGGCCTTAAAGATTTTACATGATACTAATGTACAATGTGTATTGAATTCTTTGTCTAATTTAAATAATTGATGCTTTATGGAAAGCTGTTGGCCTGAAATACAATTATGCCTATTCATTTCCAGGGAGATAGACCTCAGCAGTTAAGTAGTGCTAGTACATCAAGCTTCTTTTTTAACCAAAAATAAGTACCATTAATTTAAATTCAGTCAAAGCGATAGATAAAGCTGGCAGTGTTAAATACTCTCAATGTTAAAAGAAAATTGCTTAGAAGTTACATGCATAACAGTGGAAAGCATTAACTTGTCTTTATAGATTTTTGTATGCATTTATGAAATATGTGGCTCTAGTGTTGATGGTTTGCTTGTCTGTTCCCACCTCCATCCTGTGGTGATTTTGTATTTTTTGAGTGGGTGGGTATCAACTCTTGGAATTTCTTTGGTAGCATGACCAATCACTTCTCCACCATTATTTCTTAGCATTCAATTTTATAATGCAAGGTGAAATATATGGTTTTTTCCAAGTCACCTTACAAGTAGTAGTGGCTCTACCTGGATCATTTCATTGACCAGGTAAAAAATAAATCAATTGCTGCGGCTGTGGTCATGTTAGGTAATTTTTCTGTTCCAAAAATACTTTTGAGGATAATGAAAATTCTGAAGAAAATGTGGGAACCAACAGGTAGTATAAAGTATTACATACTGAGAAAGAGAAAATAAATTGAGAGAGGAGGCAACAAGTGGTCTGTGAAGTGGTGGCAGCCAGGAGTACTTTAAATTAAACTTTTTGCAGTGAAGATATGTGGAGGAAAAAATGTCTTGAATCAAAAGTTTTGAGGAATTCTATCCAAGATTATCATGTCTTTTCTTTCTTTGAGAATTCAGTAGAGAGGTCCATTACTACTCCTAGTTTTAGCAGTGTAATAATTAAACAAGTAAGCAATCTCATTGCTTGGGTGTCTGCATTTGGGGTAGGGAGGAGGGAAAATGAGAGGCATAAGGAAAGATGCATCTAGAAGATAATTTTTTACATCCTAGAGTGGGTAGACTGTATTGCCCTTTCGGTAGTTAAAATCTGAGAGACATAAGTACCAAAATACTTTTAAAGTCTTTGCTTATTACTAGTATTTTACAGTTCACTTTTTCTGAAAGTTGTATTTTTTTTTCTCTTCCTGACAGATCCTTCTTGCTTCTCATTGCCCAATGCATTAAGAATTCTCTCTCACCTGATGACCTAAAGACACGACACACAACAACTGCAAAATAAAGCATTGCTGACCTCCCCTTTCAGTGAGTAGTCACAGCTTCAATTTTGTATGTTGTTTTGCTCTGAGATGTGTTTATATTGTTGACCGAAGTGCTTCCATCTATGTTTGAAAAATACCTAGAAAGATCTCTGCAGGAAAGTGTTTTTGTAGAGGAAAGCAATTTGTCTCAGCACTTTCTTTTACAGAATCTGCTTCAGTCTTTTCCAGCCCAACTGAATTACTTCAGTATGCTTCATTAAAAGAAATACGCTTTTTTCCTACCTACCTGGATTTTCTTTTGCTGGAGTTGTCCATCCTGACAAATTCAGTATCAAATGAGGATGTTGGGAATTAATTGCTCCTGACATCAAAGGAAAATTTTCTTCACTCAAGTGAGCCTTTTATTCAGATTCTTAACACAACTTAACACAACAAAAACTATTTAGTCTATATAATTGGGTCTGTATCATAAAGTTGTAAATCTGTGTATCGTATAATATATGCAGTGCAAAGAAAAGGATAAACAAAGAGAAGAACCTTTCAAATTATCTGTTCTTTTATGGTGTCTCTAACTGTTGGACAGAATGCTCACAAGATACCCTATAATTTAATTAGTGTTGTACATACACTCTGGGAATTCATGTAATTACATACAGTAACACATTTATTTCAATGTGTCCAGCAGACGAAGTAGGCTATCTTGCTTAGGAGTAGCTCAAGAGCAAAGGAAATATAACCTTCAGTTGATTGACTCCGATAAAAATTTAAAACTTTTTAAACCATTGAGCTTTTTTTTGTGGATTTCAATTTTACCAAATACAATTTTTTGTGATACACCTGAGAATTCTTACTCAAGCCATTTAATTCGGTGGCAATACTACTTAAGAAACGTTCTAGGTTGTGTCTCTTGTAAAATAGATTTTATAATTGGAGTTGGTTTAATATAATATTATAAATTGTATCGTATGTCTCTCAAAGCATGGAAATACTGTGGGGTTTAGATATGGCAAGCACCAGATCTCAAGCGAATTCTTTCATTCACACTGACATTCTCCATTGTTTGCAATGAGTCAATTGGTTGTCATTATATATTTTCTACTAAAAGGTTATTTTCTGACTCCATGACTCTGTGTTTCTTCACTTTTTAGAGCATTAAGATCTATGCTTCCTATTATAAAGTAAATTATTCGAGTGCCTGAATCTTTGAATTTTCAAAATTCATGTAGTATAAGAAAATTAAAATGAGAAAACCAGAAATGCTTCAGTACAAGTAATTCTTCATATTGGAAGAGAAAATCTAGTGGGATTGTGCAGGGTTTTTTTTAATCAATTTTTATTTTTTTACAGTCTTGAGTTTTATGACAGTTTTCTGCCAATTCTGTATAATTAGAAAAATTAAATAGGGGATTCCTGAAAATTGTTTTTACTATTATGAATGTAAAATGTATCCATATACTCTATGGAAAAGTTCATATATTTGTTTGAAGGGATCTTCAGAGCTCGTCTTCAAGTAGCTGAAGAACAGATTGGCAAGTACTTCTCATACCAAATTCCTGGAGAACAAACAATAAGTGATAAGAGATATTGGTCCAGAAGCTCTCACTTTTGCTCTGTATCTCACTGCAGTTTGTCAGGAAAAGGTTGCAGAAGTAGGTCCTAAGTGAAAATTTCAGAACACCTCATAGCTCAATCTAAAAATCCCCTGCTGTAGTCTTGGTTTGTTTGGTTTTGCTGCCTAATCTTTATGAGGGAACCTCAATATCACTGAGTGATCTCCCAAGGTCAGGCAGCAGGTCAGGAGCAAAGCTGAATGTGAAATCGCATTCATAATTCCCTGCAGTAGTTGAGGTTGAGAATGTGTCCATTTAAACCCTTCAAAATGGTGACTAGATCCTGTATATTGCTTTTTTACATTCCTCTGGAAAATATTGAGACCAGCAAGGATTTTCAGGTACTGAAGAAAAAAATTCCTTCCTATTGCTCCCCATTGTACAGCTTTGGGAGTTTGCTACGGGTTTGATGTGAGTTGAGAGACATGCTAGGACAAGAGAGCTTAATGCTGTGATGTTTGTGAGGAGCACAGCTTTCCTTCACTAGCAGTGAAGTAGTTGCTTAAGAGGATTTCCACCAATTCCTCCAGCTTAGAGAGGAGGCCTCACAGACCTCCAGGATGGGGGAAGAACCACAGGAAGATAGTACTTCAGTTGATTTGGGGTTTTATTTTGGGGGCTTTGGGGTTTTGGGAGATAATATGTCTCTACATGCTGCAATGAATTTTCTTTAGCTATGGGTTTGAGGTTGAGAATTTGTCCTGGATTCTGTCCTGGGTGCTGGTGATATCTCTTGTTTTCAGCCTGTTGTAGGCCTTGCTGTTTACTTTGCAGTGTTGAACCAGGATCCTCCATTCTTTTATTTCCCTCATTAAATTTGTGTTCCTGTGGATTTGCTGGTGTGATGAAGAAGTGCTGGTAACTTCTCAATTACTTCCCTTCTGTGTTGTTTGTCCAGCCTCTGAGCACTGCCTGTTCCTGCCTTTTGATTTGTTCTTCTTTATACAACTGACAAAGACTCGCCATCAGTTCCTAGACAAATACGGAGACTAATTTCTCTCCATTGTTTCCTTCTCCAACACCTTCTGTACTATTCAGAGACCACTGCTGTGACATCAGTGTTTCAGCATATTTGTTAGGTTTGCTTTTTGTTTTGGGGTTTTACTTGGGTTTTTTTTTTCAACAGAGGCTGCTATCATCCCATCATGGTGGATCAAAGCCTTTAGAAAGTAACTACCTTAAAGAAAAAGGGCTGCTACTCTGTGTAAAAAAGCCTATTCTGTATGGTTTGAAAACCTTCTGTTAACTCACATTGGTATGAATAATCAAAACTCCTTGAGGAAATTGCTGAAGTAGTCTTCTTTTTGCTGTGCCTCTCTTTATCATGTTTGGTTTGTTAGTTTCCAGTGCTCATAGATCTTCTAAGTGACAGCATCCATCCCCAATGCTAATGCTCTGGTTTTGAGCCTATAAAGTCTTGTTTGCATGGTTTCTGCCGAATTCCAGGGCTACTTCTGCCAGTTGCACATACCTTTGTATCCTGTAATGTGTTTTGACCAGATCCTGAGAGGTACCTTCAGTGAGAGTTAACAGTAAATTTTAGTGTGCTTGTATTTACTGCTTTTCATAATTGTTTAGTTTTCTAGCTCCTTTCCCCTTTCTACTGTAGTTTTGTGCTCACAACTTTGCCCCCTCCCCACCCC
>JANZLQ010000044.1:5656894-5697559 GCA_026212715.1 Elanus axillaris | reverse complement strand
TCCCCACCCCCCCAAAAAAAACAACCAACCCCAAACACAAACCCACCCAAAACTAAACAAAAATGCAAACACCAAAAAACAACTCTCCTGCAAAACCCCAAACTCTACTTCCATGAAATCGCATAAATGCACTTCTTTGTATCTTTTAAAGATACAAGATACTGTTTTGCTGAAGTACTAGTCAATAGAGCAAATGGGAACAAAAATTCTATATTCTCTATGTAGTCTTGTAAACAGTTTTTTAAAGTATGCTCTTATCCTTCCTTAAAGCAAATTATTTCCTTTCAATTGATTTTTTTATATACTTGTTTTTTTGAATAGTTCTGTCTTTTATTTCCTAAGCACCGAACTCCCAATCACAACCTGATAAATAAAATATTTGCATTCAGAAATGGAACCACAAAACCAATGTAACTTCTGCTATTGATTCTTCTCCTGCATAACTATTTTGGCCGCAAAGGCTGAATACTGGCCTGTGTAAGCATAAAACTTTCTTAGAGTAAATTACTCTCAATTATAAACTAACCAATAAATCAGTATTGCTGCAGTGTTCTTTTCCCATTCCTCGCCCCTTACCTAAAATATGTATCCCAAATAAGAAACAATGCATTGGAAAATTGTTTTGATTTTTTTTTAATACAGTAAAATGAACACTTCCTGGAATTATCAGCAATAGTTCAGCATGATGAAAGAACAAGGATATATATTCAATTAAAATGGATGTTTATAATATGAATGATTACAGAAGTAGAATTAAGATGTTACCCATTCTTTTGTAAATTATGCTGCATCACCAATTACTTGTTTCAATAAAGCATATTTTAAGGAAGAAGATAAGCTATTTCTTTACATTTCTGTCTGTTATAGAGTTTTAGTAGAATATTAATGAGGTTTTACATATTTAGTTTTAGGAGCAGCTTTAAATTTATCAGGATATATGCCCACACATTGGCCTTAGTACTGAAAAAATACTTGTCTGGAAAGAAATTTATTTAGCAGCATTTCTTAAGACCCAAGATTTGATTTGAGGAAATAAATGAAACACTGTCATTTTTCAAGTCCTGCATGAGTAGATGAGAAATTGAATCCTATTTTGGATAAATTCAGGCCTCTGTCAGATGTATGGAAAATGGGAATAATTCAAGCAGAACAGTAAGTCTAAGATGATTTACCAAGAAAAAAAAAAAAAAAGGATTACTGTATCTTAAAATATTTTTACTGGACGCTAGACACAAGTATCCAGACTGAGAGGCTGTAATGAGGAAAACTAACTATATGAAAAAAAAAATTATCACTAAATGTCAAGTAAGAGTGCACTGGCAAAGATAACTAAATTTTTGAAAACCTGGATTTTTGACTGATTACTATGTAGCATACAAAGTTGAGTGTTGATAAATAGATGCTGACAGTATTCAGTATTTTGTAAGGATTTTCTTGGAGTAAGGTACAGATTTTACTAACAATAATCTGCATTCTGTGGCATGTAGTTGTATAAGTCATATATTTTTCATATATTTCAGTGAGATATGAGCTTTTGTATAAAAAAGGCTCTGGGGAAAAAAAAACCAACCAACAGAACACATTTAAGCTTTGACCTTTCATTTTTCTAACTAAGGGCAGGTTTAAATATATGTCATCATTTTAAAAAGAAAACTCATCTTTTTGCTTCTATTGGAACATGGAACTGTCGGTCAAAGGGTGGTCGGGAAAAAATGCTGTAGATACTCAGACTGACCTAGAATACAAGCTTGAGGGAAATAGTAGGATAACTACCTGACTGCTTCTTGAAGTGAGGCTGAAAGAGACACATCTTGACTAGAAGCTCTGAAATGGCATTCTGTGGCTGTCCTTGGAGAGTCCAAAGAAAAGAGTTATAGCTCATCACAGGTGATGCTCTGTGAAATACTTTTCTGTAACCTGCTACAAGCACTGAATACGGGTATCTGACATGAAGGAAAATGTAAAATCCTAGCTCTTGGTAATCTATCCTTTATTCAAGGTTTTATCCATTCTTTCCTGTACTGAAAACTCAGTACTGGCAATTCTAGATTTTTGTGGAACTGATTCTGACGTCTTCCTGGAAACTTTGTGTGATTTCAAAAGAAATTCTGTATGCTTGAGAATGATGTAGCCCTCCATGTTTGATGATGAATCCTGAATTGAACTATTTTAGAGCTACCTCATGAAAAGGAAAAGGTTAACAGCCAGCATCCTTCTTGGAAGGAACCCTCTGTTTGTAATTACTTTGTGACTGGAGTTTGAGGTAGTGTGACTGTGTAAGTGTTTGATAAATGTTTTTGGTGGAGTAGAGCACACACATGAGGAATGAGTGGCTAAATCTGCAGTTCAGTTACATTCATTCCAGTTCAGACGGATACCTTTGCCCTCATGAACAGCTTATTTTTGTGTATTTAAAGACAAAGGAAAAAAAAATCTTTAAGAGAAGGGAATCCTGTGTAAACATTTTCTTCCAGGTTTTTCCTTTGCGTTTCATTGCACTGTTTGTGTTTAAAGAAGTAGCAGGTATAAACAAGTTCATTAGGCTTTGAATGTCTGTTATAAAATACACTGCAGTTCTGAATCAGTCTGAAATCAAATCACAGGTTAACTTTCAGTTGACAAGCTACATCTGCTTGGAAAGGATCTTAAAAAAAAAAATAATCAGGCTTTATAGAAAGAAAACAGAAGAAGTAGATAGAGCTAAACTGCCATCACAGTGAGAAATCAAAATGTTCACTGCTTACAGACTTTTTGGTATCGGTAAGAGCTACCACCATCACTACACCATCTGACAGCTATATATATTTGCCACTGAAGCTGGGACATGAATCAGTTACAATAAGCCTGAAAACAGGCTCAGATGTCATCCTGGAGATGGCTGCTATTGACTGCAGGAAAGGAGATATTAAAGTGAGCAAGATACCTTGCAAGAATAAATCAGTTTTGAGTAATAGGGAGTCCTCCAAGGGTGCTAATAATGCAGTAGAAAAACATGTCAGTAGGGCATTGGAGAGTGACAAGATTATGCTGCACTGTAGCAGTGTTGCAATTCCAGTAAGTATATGAGGCAAGATGATTCATAGCAGAAATAATTTTTGTTCTACCCTTTTATTCTTCTTTTAAATTTGAAGTTGTATGCAGGGAAGGTTGTGGTTTGCTAGTTGTCTTCAAGCTATTATTTATTCTTGGTTTCACTGTGCCTTACACAAGTTTGTCATTTACATAAACATTTCTCGTAATGTTAGTAAGTTTACAGTGACTTCAAGTGGAAAAACAATATGACTACCATTGTCTTACATGATCTACTATAGAAAAAAATATACCTAACTTTCAAGGTATGGGTTTCAGCAGAATAATTTAAAATGATATTTTTCGTATAATAAACTCAATATAACTGGATTTTTACTGGATTTTTTTTTAACCTAGTACCTGCTTACCTGTTTTACTGGCAGATGGGTATAATCTTACCTTTTTGAGCACGTATAGTAGAAGCAGCTTTATCTCATACAGGTCTTTACTGACCTAGCTTTATACACCCTGTGGCAATCTGGTCCATGCTTGTACAATGCAAGGTTAATTACAGCAATGGGAACACATACATTAAAACAATCTGCATACTGTTAGAGAGATTTGTTATTTTACAAGATTGCATCTTTTGTCTTATTTTTTAATATTAGCTTTGTCATAACTGTGATGCAGCACATTTCATGGACAGTTGAAGTTTCCCTCACTTTAGCAGAAATTTAGCTTATTATGCAGATACCCGCTTTTGACAATGAGCATCTGCAGCTACTCAAGACATAAAGATGTTGGTGTATATGTCTAGGCATCTTCATTTGTTATGCTGTGTTGTCCCAGAATAAATATGCAGAATAGATTACAGTAGAACAATCACAATGCAAAAAAAGAAACACACTGGTGTTTTGTTATATGATAGCTGGCTGTGCTGCTGGTTATAAAGCAAGTAGTTAAATCCAAGTGGAAAGAATTGTCCTTTTAAAAAAAAATTCTAAATATTTGCTTTATCTCTTTTTTTTTTTATTCAATCTCCTTAGCAACAGAAACATCTGTTTCTCAGTCATTACATTCAAAGAAAGTAGCTGCTTCAAAAATAATGAAGGTAATTTCTATGAATTGGGTAGCTATTAATTGTTGCCAAGATGTTTTAGTATGATAATAAGACATGCAACAATTAGCTATATTTCAATTAAAGAAAAGAGCCATCTAGTTAACCTGTGCTGGTTAGGTGAGCTATAATCTATCAGCTCTTATAGTATATTTATTGTGTGATTTTCTGTGTGACAGACAAGAGCAAGCTTGACTATTTCTGGTTTATTTAGGAGATACTTAGTATCAATGAGCATTGTTGTTGCACCTGATGTTTTATTAATTTGCAACTTCAAAGCAAGTTGGTGAAGCGTTTGCCATGACAGAACACTAAATATGCATGGCCCTACAAATATATTTTATACATCAACCTGCAATTTGAAACAGTATAATTCAAAAGACGATCTTTGTTTTATATGTTCTCAAATTACTATGTATTTTTCTGTAGATTTTATAACCCAGTTTAAAGCTCCTGTTTGGTTTCAAAAGGGCTTACTGATCTGTAATCTTCATCTGTATGGCCGAGAGTGCATTCCTAAATCACAAGAATTTGGCATATGTAAGTGAGATTTAGAAAGAAATGAGCTAGGACTGCAGGATCAGGATATGAACTGGTCTCTAAGCCAAGAGAAACCACCCTACCTTTTCAGTGTTGAGAGGGAAGGACCTTTGCTGCTACCATAGTTTTGAATGACTGTCATTTAGTGCTAACCGCATATGGATGGACCTGCATATGTGCTTGAAAACTAATGCAAAAATTATAACTTATTTTTTGATAGTGCAAACCTATTTAGCTCATCACATGGAGATTAGTAACAGTGTTGGGGAAAAAAAAATGTTTGGATAGGCAAAATTGGGAAGGCTTAAGTCAACCGCAGCTAAACTAGCAAGGGCTAGCAAGAGTGACGAGAAGGGGTCTTACAGGAATGTATACTCATTGCAAAAGGAATTACTATGTATTTGTGGGTGCACTGATGGATGAGGAGAAAACTTAATGATTGACTCTATGGAAAAAGATTAGGTATCTGATGCCAGTTTTGCCTTGCTCTTCACAAGCAAAGTCCGATTCTGGACCTGTGTGTGTACCACCTTGGGTTGAGGAGGAGAGGTGCAGTCAGAGTCGTAAAAGGCTAATTTTATGCCTTTTGTACATGATGGCCAGCCTAACCTCAGTCCCTGGAAAGGCCATGATCGTAGATTTGAAATCCACTTGCAAATGTGTACAGCGTGAGAAGGTAATCAGTAATAGTGTGGATTTACTGAAGGGCTACTAGTGTCCTACCATTTATGATGAAACGAATAGCAATGTCAGTCATTTTACATATTTCAGTACCAAGTTGTTCTTTCGGTGCACTTGCACACTGAAGCCACAGAACAGATTTTCTTGGATGCTTCTGCAGAGTATGTAACTTGTGTTTTTTCTTCTGTGTTTTTTTTTTTGGGGGGGGGGCGCATATTCTCTTATTGCTTGTAATGCTCTCTGACTATAATATGTGTACTGCAGGAAAAAGAAAATAAAGCCTGACTAATTTTACTCCAAGGACCAGCAAAACTTTGGATTTGAGAAGGAAAAAGTGAAGAAGACTACTGTTATGCTACAACCTTTAATTATGTTTGTACTCTCCCTGATGCTTTCTTTTTCTTTGTCTCTTTCCAATGCTGAAAATAATAATTCTGCATAAGACTACTTCTGGCACATGTAGGTGGCAAAAATGGTTTTGAGAAGCTTTACCAAAGAACCATCTGGAGCCTGTATGAAGGCCAAGAACACTGAGAACTTCCTCCATGGAAGAACTGATAAACTGGGCGGAGCAGCAAGCAGTAAACTATGGCTGTAATCCTTTTAACTGGCCAGCACATCAAACAGATGGGCAGGCTACCGAAATGCCATTTCCCTGGGAGTTTTAGATAGCAGGCCATACTCTGGTTTTCCCCTTAGGTTGTGCTAAAGGAATAGTTGAAGCCATCTGCATTCAAGTTAGATGGGCAGAGTAGTCCAAAAGAAAACAATCATACATTCCTGATTCCTCAGTAGAATGGAATAGAGTGGAATGGTTGGGGTTGGAAGGGACCCTAAAGACCATCTAGATCCAGTCTCTTGGGACATCTTCCACTAGACCAGGTTGCTCAAAGCCCCATCCAACCTGGCCTTGAACACTTCCAGAGACTGGGGCATGCACAACCTCCCTGGACAACCTGTTCCACTGCCTCACAACCCTAATACAGTGAAGATTTTTTTCCTAATACCTAATCTAAATCTACCCTCTTTCAGTTTAAAACCATTACCCCTTGTCATATAACTACATTCCCTGATAAGGAGTCCCTCCTCATCTTTCCTGTAGGCCTCCTTTAAGTATTTGAAAGCAGCTATAAGGTCTCCCCAGAGCCTTCTCTTCTCCAGGCTAAACAACCCCAACTCTCTCAGCCTGTCTTCACAGGAGAGGTGCTCCAGCCCTCTGATCACCTTTGTGGCCCTCCTCTGGCCTTACTCCAACAGGTCCATGTCCTTCTTCTGTTGGTGTCACCAGAGCTGAACACAGTACTGCAGGTGAGGTCTCATGAGAGCAGAGTAGTGGGGGAGAATCACCTCCTCGACCTGCTGGTCACACTTCATTTGATGCAGCGCAGGATACGATTGGCATTCTGGGCTGCAAGTGCACGTTGCTGCTTCATGTTGAGCTTCTCGTCAACCAGCACCCCCAAGTCCTTCTCCGCAAGGCTGCTCTCATTCCACTCATTGCACAGCCTGTATTTGTGCTTGGGATTGCCCCGATCCATGTGCAGGACCTTGCACTTTGCCTTGTTGAACCTCATGAGATTTGCACAGGCCCACTTCTTAAGACTGTCAACATCCTTCTGGATGGCATATCTTCTCTTCAGCATGTCCACAGCACCACACAGCTTTGGTGTCATCAGCAAATCTTCTGAGGATGCACTCAATCTCACTATCCATGTCACTGACAAAGATGTTAAATAGCGCCAGTCCCAATACCGACTCCTGAGGAACACCACTTGGTACTGGTCTGCACTCAGACATCAAGCCATTGACTGCAGTTCTTTGAATGTGACCATCCAGCCAATTCCTTATCCACTGAGTGGTCCACCCATCGAACCCATGTCTCTTCAGTTTAGAGACAAGAATGTCGTGAGGGACAGCATCAAATTCTTTGGATAAGTCCAGGTAGATGATGTCCACTGCTGTTCCCTTATCCGCCAATGCTGTAACCCTGTTCCTGAAGGCCAGCAAATTTGTCAGGCACGATTTGCCCTTAGTGAAGCCATGTTGGCTGTCACCAGTCACCTCCTTATTTTCCATGTGCCTTAGCATCGTTTCCAGGAGGATCCGCTCCATGATCTTGCTGGGCACACAGGTGAGGCTGACTGTCCTGCAGTTTCCCACATCCTTTTTTTTCCTTTTTAAAATTGGGGGTTCTGTTTCCCCTTTTCCAGTCAGTGGGAACTTTCCCAGACTGCCATGACTTCTCAAATATGATGGAGAGTGGCTTAGCCACTTCATCCACCAGTTCCCTCAGGACCCACGGATGCATCTCATCAGGTCCCATGGATTTGTGCACCTTCAGGTTCCTTTAGATGGTCTCAAACCTGATCTTCTCCTACCGTGGGCAGTTCTTCATTGTCCCAGTCCCTGCCTTTGCCTTCTGTGTCTTGGGTGGTGTGGCTGGAGCACTCGCTGGTGAAGACTGAGGCAAAAATTCATTGAGTACCTCAGCCTTTTCCATGTCCTGTGAAACCATGTCCCCTGTTTCCTTCCAGAGAGGGCTCACATTTTCCCTAGTCTTTTTTCACTGATGTACCTATACAAGCTTTTTCTTATTGCCCTTGATGTCCCTGACCAGATTTAATTCTATCAGGGCTTTGGTTTTCACTTTCCTAACCTGATCCCTCGCTGCTTGGATGATTTCTCTGAATTCCTGCCAGGCTACCTGTCCTTGCTTCCACCCTCTGCAGGCTTCCTTTTTGTGTTTGAGTTTGTCCAGGGGCTGGCCTTCTCACTGGCTGGGCATGAGAAGCTGAAAAATCCTTGACTTGGTATAAACATTACTTAGCAGAAACTGAAAACATCAGCGTGTTATCAACATTCTTCTCATACTGAACTCAAAACATAGCACCTTACCAGCTACTGGAAAGACACTTAACTCTATCCCAGCTGAAACCAGGACATTTGCATACTTGCTTAGGATGGAATTTATTTAGAAGAAAATGATGGAGTTTTTTACCATTAAAGTGGAGTAAAAAGAAGGACTGGGTGAAAAAGAAATAGCAAACAGGGTGCTTGATGAAGATAGCACTCTCAGTAGCAGTGCTTCCACAGATGTTTAATATAACTCTTCAAATGCTTGCATAGCAAATGGGTGCCTTTTTAACCTTCTCGGCAAATTCCCCCTAAAGGTAATAGCTGATAAATCTGCAGCTCTTCGTGATGTCTGTCCACAAGTTATTTTTAAAGACAGAATTCTCATGAAGAATAATTCTTTGATATTCAAAGAATGAATCCCAGTCAGTTTAATGCTAATGTGAATAAGGAGCAATTTTTTATGTTTCAAGTTTAATTCTAATTTACCTTGAAATTGCTACAGTTGATAACAGAGAGGAGAAATTATACATGTAAAGTTAATATTTTTGAAGTAAGTGTTACCATATAGGTGTTAAAATGTGTACTTTAACCAGACTGAATATTCAGAATCGGTCCGTTTTTTTTTCTGAACTGTTGTTGCAACTGCATAAAAAATATGTTAATATAATTCATTTAATCAATACTCTTACAAGGACTGTCTGTTTCATCTGTGGTTTGTTTGTGTGTTTTGATGGTCCACAAGGGTTGTTTTAGTTTTTTGTTGGTTTTTTTTGTTTGTTTGTTAAAACTAGCCTAAGAACAATCTGAAGTAATTGCCTTAAGTTGGATCTGGGTTCTGTCACAGTGTTAGAACAAGTTTTTTGTCTAATAAATTGACACTGTACTCCTGTAATAGAAAAAAATATTTCAGAAAGAAAGCAATACAAAGTAGTTGTCTTCAAAACCAGTAGGAATACCTATGTTTGGCAGTTACCACTCTAAGACCTCATGGTTATTTTGAGCTGAGGGTAAATTTTCAGTAAAACTAATGCATTAATTAGAATTACAGAACCCAAAGTTACTTAGATACCAATTTTTTTTCTTTACCTTACTATAATGATTATTCATTACTGTGACAGATCACAGTCGCATACATATCAATACTAAAAGCCACTTTTTATTATATATTTCAGGTGTGCTCTTAAAATATCATACTATTTTAAATAAATTTATAATACAAACACATTATCTGTAGAACCTACTGTTATGTGGAATTCTCTGTGCTCTCCAGAGAAGTTTAGAATCTGTGGAAAAATACTTTTCATCCACCAAAGGAAATGGGGTATTTGACAACATGCATTTGTCTACAAAATGCGAAGCAATATCTGATGAAATATGCTTTGTCAATAAAATAAATTGCCAAACAAAATGTAATCCTTCCTCAAAATACATTTAGCCTACACAGTGAAATAAGCTACTTCCACAAAGTGCATTTTGTTGCTTGAATTATTTTGATTTGCTGTCTATCAGAATCTGTAGATAAAGTGGGTTTTTTTGTCAGACACTGTATATCAACCTTATTTTATTATATATAGATAAAATACATTTAATTTGAAGGTAGACATTTGATAGGACACCTTAAACTGGTTTTGGTTTAGCTGAAATGATAAACTGCAGACATGCACTGTTTGTGGTGTGAGAGGCTCACCTCTTTTCCTAACTCTGCATATAAAGTAATGCCTCTGTAGTTTCTAATTCAGCTACTGTTGCTGTGACTTAGGTGTGTTTAGTTTTTCTGTTGCAAATGGTTTCCTTGAATTGCTCACTGTTCTAAAGCAGAGTATGTAACTGTTTGGCCAATCAATGCAAATGTCAAGTGCTTGTTCAAATTTTCATGCTTTGTTAGTCATATAGCTTGCATTACCTATATCCACATGTGAACCATGGGTCTTCAGATAAGCCTTTCCCTGACTTTTATGGATCCGTACCAGATTCGTATCTGAGTAAGAATTTGCAGGATGGGAGGGGGGGAATGTCTAAGCTGAAGAAAAGCTCTTCGCTTTCTAATTAATTAATTTTTTTTGCATTTTGTAATTCTGTTAATTTTTCTTTTTAAATGACAATTTCTTGGTGATCTCAAAAATGTCAAAAGATCGTCCTTGTGTATATGCAAAGCTACTTTAGACCTTATATAGCTGTTAAGAAAGGCATAATTCTTCTTTGGAAAAGGTTGCCAAAACCTTAAATCTCTGTAGAGAAATACAAGGCTCCTGTTGAGTTTTTGAACATTAGTGTATGTTGAAGTTGGTACTACAGGGTCTAGAGTTCAGTTTTGTAATATAATGTTCAGAAAAAAGGATTACGGTTTCCTATTTCATGGTTCTTGTTAAAGTTAAAATCACATATGAGGACTCCAAATTTTCATGTAAAGCAATAAAAGTTGTTACTTTGACACTTTCTTTGTATCAATCTAAGAAATAGTAGTTGTGGCAACAAGTAAATGTGCAAACTGTTCAGCTGTAATTTGGAATTACAGAACCAAAGGTGAAAGCAAAGCAATAGTCTCCAACCCAGGTTAAGTATCTCCTGAATCTGAGTGACTGAAGGTTGTCTTTACTCAGAAGTTAACAAGATCATTGTCATTGCTTGCTTTCCCAACTGCAAGGGTATTAAAAATCTGAAGAGTGTAAAGGCTTTAGTTCAGCAAAAGAACTTAAGTGTCTACTCATAAATTAAGTTTGTACTACAGTGTTTTAAATGAGAATGGAATTACTTATAAGTTTAAATAAAAGTTGAGGTCTGTTAAGAATAAATGTAAACGTTTGACTAAACAGAAATTAGTGCTAAGATTTTGCATCTTTTGGAAACAAAAATGTACAGTGCTACAAGTGGAAAACCTATCACAGGTCTGGTTCCTTCACCTTCTCGTAAAATAATTTCCCAGTTGTTTCAGGAAGAACTGCGTGGATAGAGTGATGTTTATTTTTATCATGTGTAACAAAGCAGAAATTACTTTTGTTTTAACATGTTCTTTCATGTACAATAAATTAGAGGTTCTATAACTATAAAATGCATGTGTATGCAGAAATGGGCAAATTGGGCTATTAATATTATCTGAACATTGTGTAGTGTCATAGGAATTACATGCCTCCTTACTTTCTCCTTCAAACCAGTATGCTTCTGTTGTTAATTTTATTTGAATTAAGTATGTCTACGTGAATTAAATGATTAATGTGATATTTGTTCAAATATTTTTACCTTAATTTGGAGGATATTATTTTTCTTGTCCCTTTTGCTGCCATGTTTCTGAGATAACACAATAATCATACATTATAAAATACACATTAGCTTGGGACATCAGAAAGATTTGACAGAGAGCTTGCTTGGCAAGAAGCAGACTAATCTATATATGACGTATAGGAGCTGTTTTTCTCTGAACAGCTTCATAGCTGAAATAAGAGATGAGCCCAAGTACCTGAGAATAACTTGGGTAAATGTCAGAGCTGTTGCATTTTTCTCTATTTTAATGTAAATCAGGATTGCTCCCTCCTTCCTCGTGTGATTTAATGCAGTAAATCTTTATAGGAACTGTCTGAAGATTAATAGCTGTTGTAGAAGAAACTATGTAATAGATCTTTAAATGATGGTTTAGAATTATGTATCATTTCATATTTTATTACATAATTGTATATAGCACATATTGAAACACCAATTTAAAAAATAGTTGTTTTTTGAATATGTAGCGCTATTGAACACCAAGCCATTCTTTTTGCTTCAGCTTGTTAGTGCACCAGGTGTTGCAGAGCTGAGGTATAAAAGTTGCCTATTTATTATGGTTTCCCTTTATTGCTTAAACTCGGGGTTAGTCCTGTTATGTTGCTGCTCTCATTGAAGATACTTCTTTATACATAGGTTGAATATCTATCTCTATTACTGCATGTGTGGACTTTGAAGACACACTTCTTATAATTGCCGTTATGAAACCTGATGCTGCATTTTCATATTTACATCTTGCAATGGATCTGAATCCAAGTTATTCACATAGTGTTTTATGCTTCTTGAAAGGAAGGGTCCTTGGGGGACTCAGTCATACATACTCTTTGTAGCTCGTTTCTGTTTAGGGCCAGTAGGCAAAGGAAGGAAGATGCTTAAGGACTGAAAATCAGGCATGGGAAAGTATATGTCTTAAAATGGTTATGTTGAGTTTTCATAAAAAATTAATATTAAACCTGGGAAAATTAAGTGAAAACATGTATGGACCTGATAAAATTTGGTGAAGTTGTAGTGTAACTGCAGATAATTCTATATCCAGTCTCTGAGGTGGTTTTTTGTAGGCTGTGCTATATATTTGCACTTAGATGAAGAACTAAATTATCACATTCTTTCCCAATGTAGTGGCATTGATTAGATATAAACAATATTTTTGTTTAATTAGTTTTAGGGAAGCCTGTTATTTGGAAGGCAAAAATGAGTGCTACTTTGAGTCCCAGTGTTCAGAGTATGTAGAAAACACTGGAATTTTCTCCAGGTTATGTTGTATACTTACTTACCATTTAAACACTCTAATCATTTACACAGAGAAAGGAAATACGTGTGTTCACTTGAGTGCATTCAAAAGGTGTCAATACATACAGAGAAGTAAATACACTTCAGGAGTAAAATGCCCTGCATCAATTTTTAAAATATGTTTCAAAAATCTTGAAATGGTGAATATTAAAACAGATTTATACACAGTGCTTTAGTGTTTTTTATCAGCTGGCTGAAGTGATATAAGCAATTTTTTTTTTTTTTTTTGGTCTGATGTCATTCTGTGCTAGTGTGCTGTCTCAAGGCTTTCACTGTCAGTTGATTCCCTGTAGCAACAGTTTCTTACACTTAGGTTATTTTCTTTGAAGGAAATGAGCCAGCCTATTTCTCAGTGGTAACTAGCTATATCTTCTTTTGATCATTGATACCAACTCCATGAATTGTAGTATGAAGAATTGCTGGCCCTGAGCATCATGGCTGAGAGAGATCACAAAGCGAGGAGCAGTCAGTATCATTTAGTCTTGGTCTCCTGCATCATGTCACATCACCAGCCAGTCCAAAACCTTTTAATGCCACTTCTGGCTAACAAGAAGATAAATTGACTTATAAATCTTTGTTGCCATGTGAACCAGGATCTTGCATTTGTTTAGGAGGGCCAGAAACCACTTTTGTTATTCTGTTTCAGTTCAAATGCACTGTTGCCATTCCCTTTGCAGTTCAGGTTTTGTATGTCCGTTTGCATTTGTTGTTGACCTGTCATCTTAAAAGAGTGTTTAGGATGTGGTAAGCCACTAATGCAGCTGAGGTTCAGATGAGCATATTGAGATGCACACTAGAGTGATCCATGTTTGGCTTGCATTTCTCTTGTGCACAAACACTGGATGAAATTTACACAAGTCAATTTTAAGGGTAAAGATATTCCTGCGATTTCTTCACAACACCTCTGTATGTGGGAATTCCTGGAATTAAATATTATTTTATTTGTATTCATACATTTCTAACATAAAATGTTTGCTTAAATATCTGTCTCTTGCCATTTATTGCACTTAACGAAGATTAACTGGTGGGAAAAGAATGAGATATGAACATTCCAAGTTACTAGCAAAGTATGTCACAGTGTTTTGTGGATAAAATATAAACTTGAATTGTTCTGGTATTTTGTGGAAAAGCCAGTGTTGTTGAGCAAGTGGAGGTGTTTCTTGGAGCTGCCACTTACAGATTAGCAGAAGTTCTTTATTTTCAATTAATAATTAGTTAGTTACTGAATTTGTTTATATTACTATAGCAGTAATAACATTTCTAGATGGGCTTGTATCAAATTCTGCAGTTAACTTAAAGAAGGCATGTTCTCAAAGACTTGGAAGGATCCTGCAAGGATTTTGGCTTTGAAAGATACTGTATTCATATTTCTACCTGTTCTTTAGTGTATTTTTCATTACCTTAAGTGCTAGAGTCACTTCTGTCAGTTAAACCATTCTATCAGTTTTATTTTTGAGTAGTGTTTCTCTGTGATTTATTACATTGCTTCTTCCTAAAGCCTTAGGTCAACTCTGTTAATCTGAGCCTTTCACTATGATGGTTTTACAGTTTCTTTGGACATGAACTGTGTTGACATGGACAGCTGCTTTTACAGTACAAGCCTATATTAGCTCTGCACTAGTGAGCAAATAATTGCATAATATGGAAAGCGCCTTACACTGTAATTTTTGGTGTGAACTTAAAATTTTCTTCTTTTCTAATACTGTGACTTTTTTGTCACAAAAGTTGTCAGGGACCAGTGGTCCCTGAAGTGATGAAGCTTGGTGCTTTGGTTTGCTGCTCTGTCTGAACAGGCTTCCAGTATCCATTGTGGATACAGGAAATTATATGCCATCAAACTGGCACAGCGATGATAATACATGCCTCTTGAAATTCTCTCTTTCTGTATTGTACATGTCATGCTTCAGTTGCTGCAGTTTAAAAAAAAACAAATTGTTCTGTGCTGTACTTACATGGCTGCTTTTTTCAAATGGCTATTGCTTTTTTGTCTTTTCTGTGTGACTATGTGTATGTGTAGGAAGGGGGCCTAGGGAGCTGTGTCTCAAAATGTAATGTATGTGAATTCCCCTGACTTCCTCTATTTGTCAGCTTTAATTGTCAGAGTTTATTTGGAAAGAGCTACCAAAACCAGGTATTATAGACAACACAACTGAGATTGAAAATTAAACTTTTTCTGTCAGTCATGGGGCTCTGACTACACTGGAGCAAAATTATATGATAATTTTCTTAATATAAACCTTAGAATGTGTGTTGGTAGACAGTATGTTAGTGCTGAAATTCAGAGGCATTTGCATTTGTTTCTTTTATATAAATATCCTTAATGTAAAATGGTTGGTTAAAAGTTTGGAAAATGTAACATATTTGTGGAAATGAAATGATCCTTAATAGACGTGGGAGGATTCAGCTCTTGGGAAGGGCAACTGCAGTAACATAAAAATAAGAATAATTTGCAAAAGAAACTCATAATAAATGTTCATTTAATTAGTTTTGCAGAGGAACAAAATATAGGAAAAAAATTGACACTAAAAAAAAGTATGGTTTTTAAATTAAGCTCTAAATGAGGATTGCAGTATTGATAAATTGAACAAAAGCAACTGTCTAAGGAGGATTCAAAAACTAATGTGTACAATTTATCAGACTAAAACAGCTTCATGAAAACAAGTGTTTTGACAAATTATTTGAAGTGAGCACTATGAATACTTTTTTTGAATTGAGTAATGTTCAAGCCTTCATCTAGGAGTTAATATATCACCTGGAAAAAGGACCCAATAATCTCCATGCAGTTTTCAACAATATGAATATAATTGCAGAAAGACTAAAACATAACCTTAAAATTAAGTCAGGGAGCTTACAAGAAAAATTAAACAACCAGAAAATAAACAGATTAGGAGAATGGATGAATTTAAATACATAGGAATGGAAATAATTATTTCAGCTAACATGAGATTGCTCATTATATTAGTTTTATATGAATTATGAGATTGTTATGTACTGATTAGTACAGGTGCTTATTTATTTTTAAAAAAGAAATCTGATCTGAAGGAGTTTCATTGACCTTATGTCCTGATTTATTGCCTGGTTTATTCCTTTAAATGTGAGAGTGTACGAGCAGTCTGATGCAAGCCTGCAGTTAAGTTCTCAATAAAACAATTTGTTAAACTAAGCAAGACATTTTAGTGGTTCATTTTTAAAATACAGGGACAAGTTAGCACATGGTACCAGTTTATTCTTAAGCCAGTGAAACTTTGAATTTATCTTCCTAGCCTGAATGTTTTAATACAGTGTGCAGCAGAATACTGTTCTATGTGCAAGAGTTATTAAAAGTATGCTCAGGATTCATGATGAAATTAGACCAAAGTCATACCTAATTCATCCGTGTCACTAAGGTCAGATTTTATCCATGATATCAAAATCTAGATTCTCTGGATCACAAAGGAGAAAAGATTTCTTCATTTGTGTGACGGGCTTAAAAGTTCTTGTGAGTGATTGTTCCACCTCCAAAAGGGGAGCAGGAGGGTAAAAGCTATCAAAAGCAATATCTCAGTGTGATTATTCAAGACGGAATTTCTTTTGTTAGGGAGGTGCAATATTTTTTGATTTCTATAAAGTAGTTACAATTTGTATTTCTCAAATGTTGTATTATAATCAGCCTATCAAAACATACCAAATAACATAAATATGTAACAACACTTGCAGTTCTGTTCCTTACAGTTTTGGTCCATTTTTTTTAAGATATAAACCTTGTCAATGTTTATTATGTGTAGGGAGAGTCCAGATGTGTCTCCTGCATAGTCCAATGGATGACATCTTCAGGTGAAGCATCTCAGTTTGCATCCTTAATTTAAAAAGAAATTTTGCCAACTCAAATTCCTTATAATATGGATAATTAAGTTTAAGGTTGCAGATGACAAATACTCAACTAAACCAAGACATCTATGAACATACCATTTGAAATATTACCATAGTAAAAGGAAGCAGTGAAATAACAGCTGTCCTGTGTCATAGAAGAGAAGGTAGCTTGAACTCTTGAAAGCGAGAGGTAAGTCAAATAGTTATTGATGTGAATGAGTAATTGATCGATCAGGTAATAACTATCCTAATTTAAACCTGACAGGGAAATTGCTAGTTGATATTGTTAAATATCCTCTAATGAGGCAGAAAGGGGACAAAAGAAATGCTAGAGTTGTGTGAGAATGGTATGAGAGTTGCTTTGATAAACAAATGCTATATGGAATGACTGGGAAACAATAAGAGATGATAAAAGGTACAATTTTCTAGTCGTTTTTCAGACTATAAGCATTATGTCTAGCATGTACAATGGAGGAAAATGAAGGAAATTACTGAAGCTAGGAAAACATGGCATTATCCTTTGTTTGCAGTGAGTTTGCATGTGCCCTACGTTGTTATTACATCCTAATTATTTTAAATGAGCTCTATCAAAGCGTTATGTCATTCCTAAATTTCTTGGGAAGTTTAAGCATCTGGGTTCTGTGAATTTTTTTGTTGTGTTTTTGTTCTGTGTTTTTGTTTGTTTTTCTCACACCAGATATGTGGCATTTGCAAATAATTAATAGATTTAACACATTTAGCAATGTCAGTATGTAATTTCCACTTCTAGGTAAGTTCTTGCGTAGATCCCACTGTGCATGTGGAAGAGGTCATAAAAAAAAAACCAACAAACTGAATTCACAGATTATTTTATTTTACTTATTTTAAAGGTACACCAACAATAATATACCTAATTGAAGGCAGAAAAAAAAAAGACGTAAATTACTGCTGTTTGCAGTTTTCTAATATATGCTTGTAATTTGGTAATCTGATCTCCTGGGCAATTAAAAATGTACTTTATTCCCAGAATTCTAAAGGAAAACATCAGAAAAATTTCAGTGAAGGACCAGACTACATGGATTTGCCCCTAAGTATGGGGAAATAATTTTATGGCTTGTAATAATTGTGATAATCATTATACTTGAGTAACTAAGAAACCCTTTATTGATCATCGTAATTATTAACAGCTACTGAAGATGCATTCTAAAAATGTTCACAAAATTAGTCTATTCTACCGAATTTCTGTTTTCTGGATTTTTTAATGAAAATAAAGTAATGTTCAAATTAAAAGCAAATATAATTTGAATTACTATAAAAATGAAGTACTTTATTGCAAATGAAGTACTCTATTGCATAACTTTAGGACTAGAGAGTCTGTGTTGTGGTTAGAAAATTTTTTGTGCCCCCAAAGTACTTGCTTGTACTTGCTTTCTCCTTGCTTGCAATTAAAATTTTGTGTGTTTCCAAAATGAACCAAAGCTAAACTGTGCTTTTTTCTAAGATAGAATAGTTAGCATGTGATCACACTAATTTTTTGTAACTCTTGCCCTGGAAAAATGAGAAGTTTGAGTACTTCTTTTAGGGGTACTCCACAGGGGCTTAATGTAATTAAGAAACATCACTGCGATACAGGTAACACTCTGTTATAATAGTGGCCATTATGGAGGTAGAGTATGCTAAAAATAAATTAGTGCAGCTCCAACCTTATGTTCATAGTAGAAAGAATAAATAGCATGGAGGTAGTATGTATACATACTATTTAAAAAAATATTTGATAATCATGAAAATATTCTCTGCTGGCAAAGTTACTGAAGATTGGCGTGTGTTGCTGTACTTTATAATTTGGATTAAGAAAGTCTTACTGTTTTTAGGTGGTTTATATAGAAATTTGTGTGCAAGAAGCGTGAGAGGTTACTGATACATTTACGAGGACTCTTATTTCAATGATTCTAACTCTGATCCATAAAGCAGTGAGTTTCTGCTGTGCTGACTTGCATATGTTCTGCGAATATTCAGAAGTAAATGGGGAGTAATCACAGTGTGTAGTTAGAAGTCTTTGTAGGATATGAACCTGAAGTGTTTTCTTTGGCTAGTAAAAATGCCTGGCAGATAAAGTACCATTAAGATACTGTTGAAGAATTGTAGAGTGGGCTCTTTATACTTTAGTTTATATTCCTAGGATTTTTGTACCGATAAAGTGATACTGAGTACTTCTAGGGGCTGTTATGCTGCTGAGCATAAAGCCAGCTGATGCCTCTCCAGCCAGCTGCCATTTTCAGAACTGCTGGGCAGATGAATATCCTTCAACTCTTGCCATATTTCAGAATATACAAAGCTTATATAAAAGCTTGAAGATGCCTCTGCTACCTTAAAAACAAGAGTGTAGTCCTCTCATAAGGTTACATAATACTGTGCAAAAGATTAGCATTGCTGTCACTATTATTTTCTTCTTTCCTCTGAGTTTTTAAGGAGAATAAATGATAGGTGCCTGGTTTGTGCAGGATTGGTTGCTGCACAGAGGCACTGCACATGTTCTGGGAGTGGGCAGCAGTGCTACTGCAACATTCGTTAGTCACTGTGAACCTTAGGCATAAACAAAGTGCTGCCATGCATACATGAAACATTTGGGCAGAGCAGCAGAGTCATAGAATCAGTTGGAAAAGACCTTTAAGATTATCGAGTCCAACTGTTAGCCTAGCACTGCCATGTCTCTAAGTGCCACATCTGCCACGTCTTTTTGAATACCTCCAGGGATGATGACTCAACCACTTCCCTGGGGAGTCTGTTCCAATGCTTGACAACACTTTTGGTGAAGAAATTTTTCCTAATATCCAATATAAACCTCCTGTTTGTCCTGGAGTTGTCACGTGAGTGCTCTCAAGATGAACTGTTCCGTAATGTTCCCCGGTACCGAGGTCAGACTGACAGGCCTGTAGTTCTCTGGATCCTCCCTCCAACACTACCTGTAGATGAGTGTCACATTTGCTAACCTCCAGTCAACTGGGACCTCCCCAGTCACCTAGGACTGCTGATAATTGATTGAAAGGTGTTTGGTGAGCACTTCCACCAGCTCCCTCAGTACTCTTGAGTGGATCCCATCTGGCCCCATAGACTTGTGTGTGTCTAAGCGGTGTAGCAGGTCGCTAACCATTTCCCCTTGGGTTATGGGGGCTTCATTCTGCTCCCCATCCCTGTCTTCCAGCTCACGGGGCTGGGGACCCTGAGAACAACTGGTCTTACTATTAAAGACTAAATGAAGAAGGTATTAAGTACCTTAGCCTTTTCCTCAGCCTTTGTCACTATGTTTCCCCACTCATCCAATAAAGGATGGAAATTCTCATTAGCACTCCTTTTGTTGCTACTGTATTTATAGAAACATTTTTTGTTGTCTTTTACAGCAGTAGCCAGATTAAATTCTAGCTGAGCTTTGGGTCTTTTAATTTTCTCACTGAATAACCTCATAACATCCTTGTAGTCCTCCAGAGTTGCCCACCCCTTCTTCCAAAAGTCATAAACTCTTTTCTTCTCCTGAGTTCCAGACCATCCTGGTTTCTGCTGGGATGGAGTTAATTTTCTTCCTAGTACCTGGTATAGTGCTATGTTTTGGGTTCAGTGTGAGAAGAATGTTAGTAACACTCTGATGTTTTCAGTTGTTGCAAAGCAGTGTTTC
This sequence comes from Elanus axillaris, assembly GCA_026212715.1. NCBI lineage: Eukaryota > Metazoa > Chordata > Aves > Accipitriformes > Accipitridae > Elanus > Elanus axillaris. Next base: position 5,677,313 of record JANZLQ010000044.1, on the reverse strand, counting down.
TACTAAGTCAAGGATTTCTCAGCTTCTCATGCCCAGCCAGCAAGAGGGCTGGAGGGGCACAAGGAGTTGGGAGGGGACACAGCCAGGGCGGCTTACCCCAGCTGGCCAAAGGCATATTCCATACCATGTGAGGTCATGCGCAGTATATAAACTGGGGGGGAGTTGGCATGGGGGGATTGCTGCTCAGGAACTAAGTGGGCATTTGTCGGCAAGTAGTGAGCACTTGCATTGTGCATCATTTGTTTTGTATATTCAAATTGTTATTATTATATTATTATTATTTAGTAGTAGTAGTATTTTCTTCCTTTCTGTCCTTTCAAACTGTTCTTATTTCAACCCATGAGTTATATTTTTTTTCCTTCCAATTCTCTCCCCCATCCCACTGGGTGGAGGGGAGTGAGCAAGCGTCTGCAGAGTAAATAGTTGCTGGTTGGGGTTAAACCACAACGTGGCCAAAGCTCTCTGTTCAACCAGGCCAGTTTTCTTCCCCACCGGCTTGTCATTCGGCACATGGGGATGGCCTGCTCCTGTGCCTTTAAGATTTCCTTCTTGAAGAATGTCAAGCCTTCCTGGACTCCTTTGCCCTTCAGGACTACCTCCCAAAGGAGTCTGCCACCCAGTCTCCTGAACAGGCCAAGGTTTGCCCTCTGGAAGTACAAGGCAGTAGTTCTGCTGTCCCCTTCTTTACTTCTCCAAGAATCAAAATCACTATCATTTCTTGATCGCTATGCCCAAAACAGCCTCCAACCATCATCCACAAGTTCTTTGTTCACAAACAACAGGTCCAGCAGGGTGCCTTCCCTAGTTGGCTCACTCACCAGCTGTCAGGAAGTTCTCTCCCACACACTCCAGGAACCTCCTAGACTGATTCCTCTCCACTGTTATTGTATTTCCTGCAGGCATCTGGTAAGCTGAAGTCCCCCATGAGAACAAGGGCTAGTGATTGTGAGACTTCTCCCAGCTTCTTATAGAATATTTCATCTGCCTCTTCATCCTGGTTGGGTGGTCTATAGCAGACTCCCACTATGACATCTGCCTTGTTGGCCTTCCCCCTGTTCTTACCCATAAACACTCAACCTTATTGTCACCATCATCAAGCTCTAGACAGTCCAAACACTCCCTAACATACAGGGCTACCCCACTGCTTCTGCTTCTTTGCCTATCCCTTCTGAAGAGTTTATAGCCATCCATTGCAGCACTTCAGTTGTGCAAATCGTCCCACCGTGTTCCCGTGGTGGCAGCGGTATCATAGTTTTCCTGCTGCACAATGGCAGGAAAGAGCTAGTGAGTTTTATTTACTCCTATGGTTAGACCACACTGAGGTATGGATTTTGGTATCACTTCTTTAACTGAGCCATGTAAGTGCAAGAGATGGGTATTATTGTAAAATGAATTGTGGTTTCTTGAGTAGTATACCATATATGTGAATTTTAATAAAACACTCATGCAAGAGAAAAAGAGGATGTTCTTAGAAAAGTGAAGTAACTCAAGTGATGAAACATAGGCTCAAATATGTGCATCATTGGGAGTTACATGAATGAGGAAAAAATTATGGTGATCTATCAGTTACTTCTGTCAGCTCTTGATCTGAAATTAGTTTCTTTATCAATGCATTTTTTTCAGAGATAATGACATCTCTTGAACCAATCAGTTCCTATTGCCAGTAGCACTTAGCTCCTGTTAGCACTCTGTGGAACCACCAGATCAGATCAAGTGAATTAATCTGTGACATGCACAGTAAAGAATAGCAGTATTTATCATCTCTAAGGTCATCCCTCACTGCAGCATTCTCAAAGCAGCAGTCCCTTCTCATAGCAGGACTTTTCACTAAATAAGTGACCTTGATGGCCCATATGTTCCTCCTTTATTTGTTTCAGATGTATAGGTTTCAGAGCACATAATAACAAGAATTGTACAGAATTGGCGTTCAAAAATATTATGGTAGTGATGGCATAGCAGAACAGACTGCTAAGAATAGCTAGGAGGTGGTTTTTTTTGTTTTGGTTTAATTTTTACATTTGGAATGGAATGTCCTGCTGGAACATGAGATTTTGGAACTAGAGGTCAGAAAATTCAGGCTATAGATAAAATAGCACATCTTCAAGAACTGCAACAGTAGGAAGAAAAAACAAAACAAAACAAAATTTTCTGAATATGGTAGAAAACACCATAGGTAAGTTAGCTGACTTTGAAGGAAGCTAATATACTAGAACTCCTGAAAATAATGATAACTAGTTAAGTAGGCAGAATTGACTTTGACTTGAAAAGACCATGAATTTACCATCTACTCACTAGGAGAATTTTATATTCCTTTTGCTCAACTTTGTAACTGGGGAGCTTTTGACAGCAGAGGGTGAGGGATGTTTGTTTAATTAAGGATGTTTATCATTGGGTCTTAATGTGATGATACTGTCAGTCTATCCCTGTTTTCCTTGCTTCTGTCTGTCCCTTCCTGTACTCACTCACTTTTAAAGTTTAGACCGACTTCTTCCAAATTTGACAAAAGAGTCCTAAAGATAGATAAATTCTGCCAGGCTATAGGACAGATGATCCTATAAGCTTGAGGGAAGACTGGCATTATTTTGCCCACTGCTGGAAAATGGAAAATTATAACTACTTCCCTGGACATTTCTCTCTTTCTTAATATGGATTTTGTTTGGGTGGATCTTTTAAGGCATCCTTTCTGTGGCAGAGTTTCAGATGTGGTAGCTCTGTGTCATGACTGCCCAAGGTCAGCGTCCTGTAGCCTGCAGGTATGCACAGCTGCCTAGGAACCTGCATGAAGAGACTTTCAGACGAAGAGCACGTCTAAGGTGTTGGAAGTATGCATACCAACAGTTTAAAAAAAAAAAGTGTTGAGACTGTGCTACATTCTATACATGCAGAGCGTATTTTTTTTGGATGATGCTGTGCTAGAAAGGTTCCTTTCTCCCTTATCCACAGGAACCCTGGAATGAAGCCTGTTTTCCTGGATTGCAAGCTCTTTCTGGATTTTATTTTTTTTCCCCCCCTTTTTCTTTTTTCCCTTGTGGTTGGAGCATTTATAAAGTTTCCCTCTCAAAGGAAATGCCTGATTTTTCTTAACTAGAGAAGAGGAATCAAGTCTAATGTGATTATCATCATAGGAAAAATCTGTGATTATAAAAGTGTTCAGTATCATTTGTGCTTAATGATCTGCTTCTCTTAATGATTTCCTTTAGAGAAAAAAGAAGATAAAAAGAACAAAAAAGGCCCCTGCTTGAGTGTGCATAAGTTTCAAAGACAGAAATCAAACTACACTGTAATTTATTTATATCTCCTATATTGCAAAGAATTCAGTTGCAATGTAGCTATCTTGTTAAAACTATGCTTTTTGATAGGAATTTTAACATTTGAAATATAGTGTCAGAAGATAAAAGCTGAGAAAAACCTGAGATAAAGTTACTGTTGTTCTTGAAATTCTTTTTATGCTTTGGCTTGTTACAGCAGGGCTTTGGTACAGTGAGAGAGTAATGGAATTCTTCAACATCTGTTATGCCTGTGCTTTTTCCTTACAAATCTCATGTACAGTGTCAGTATCTGTCTTTGATTGTATATACTCCTTAACTTGCATGCTTTATTTCAGTCTGGTGTCTAAAATAGGTGTTTATTCTTTGTATTTATTTAGTCCTCCTTACTTACTCAGAAAAAGTTTCATTGTTGGTATAGTTGCTCTTTTTATATGAAAGATGAATGCACTTTGCAGCTGTTACAGAGCACTCTTGTATCTCATTGCATTAATGCACATCTCTGAATATAGGTGAGACTCATAGAGCTGATAACTGTCTTGACCAGTAATGATATGTTACATGATTGTTTTTATAGGAATACCTATCTATATAATGATTTAAGTATATTTTTCATCAAGGTCTGTCAGTCAAGTGATTTGCCACTCTAATGTCAAACATTTGAACACTAGTTCAGTATGTTCTAAGTAGATAATGTCAAAGTAGTAGAGTTGTAATCAAGCTGAATTGAACAAATTATCAAAATCAAAATGTCATTAAGTCACTCTGTCAAGGGACACTTACAATTCAGTTTTAAAAAAAAATTAGTCTGCGCCAATTTTTATGATATAGCCTTTAAACAATGCATTGCATGTGTATGTGCTTTGTTTGATTCCTGTGTTTGGGTGTGTGTTTTTGTGTGTTTTTTTTTTTTTAAGACAACAATATCTTTGACATTTATAAGCTTTTTATCAGGGATTTTAACAGGTTGATGGTAGTTTAACTGTTGCCTTTTCCAGGCCTGTGTTTTCACCCCCAGTTGCCAAGTGCACAGAGATGAGAAATAATATAAAATAAGTGGTTCTTTAATTCGTAATTATCTTTGGCTCTCATATTTCAGCGACGTATGAAACACTGTGGCCTTTGGTATAGCTGTAGCCTGAATTTAACAAAGTATTCAAGTAGGTGCTTTAAACCTGGTGGAGATGCCTGTATTCTGCAAAACCCTGAAACAAGATCTTAAGTTTGTTTTCAGCAGGATGTTACTCTGAGTTAACTGTTGTTTGTATGCTGAATTGAGTTTGGTATAAAGACTGGAAGTAATTACTGTTGTAACAAGTGGTTATATGATTTTCAGTGGGCTGATGCTATATGCATAAATAATAATGAAAACAAATTGAGAAAGAATAGTGCCTCAACCTCAATGGATGCAGTCAGTGTCATAATTAAAGGAACCAAATGAAGCTCATTTATTTTGTGAGAACTTGAGAAGAAACATTGTTGGCAAAGTATTGCCTTTCCCTACACTGGTAATGGCAGTTGAAAAAACTTGCATTGAGGCATCTACATCTGAGTCCTTCATTGGCTGAAACAGTGAACAGTGTGGCTATTTTAGTAAAACTAAAACTAACTTGATTTTTTGTTCATGAGCTTCTTATACCTTTATTATATGTAATTATGGCCTTTCTTCAGTAGTACACATAGCTTGGATTAGGCTCCCTGCCATGATGTTGAGAAACAACATTCATTTTGTGTGTAATGTTTTGCAGGTTGGTAGTTGTTCCTTCCCCATGTGCTACAACAAAGGAAATCTGAAATGGTGTATATCAGTTTTAAAGTTAAATATTTTGGAAGTTTGAGTAAAAACATTTAACATTTTCTTTTTTTTTTTTCCTGACCCTTCTTGGTAGAGCTAAGCAGGCAGAGGATAAAGGCTGTAAATACCAATTCTGTATTCACAGCAGGATTTTCTTGGCCCTAGCACAGGGTTCTGGGTCAAATGGCCAACAGCAGTTTAAATGAAGTTATATGCATCAAAGAATTTACATGTATAAAGCCAGGTCACAAATTAAAAAAAAAAGTATTTTGGGGTATAAATTATATTCCAGTTATGAGTTTGACATTTCAACTATATCGTCCATGTCTCAGGCAATGCCAAAATCACTCAGTCCAAGTTGAACAGAAGGAAGGAAGGAAATTGTGCCTTAAGAAGTCTGTGCTCTTTGTCCACCAAACCCTATGTTGATGGGTAGTTGCTCCTGTGGGTTGGTATTTTTCCCTGAACCAAGCTTGCCCAGTCTGTTTAGCATCACTTCTTGCTGAGTCCTGGACATAGTTGTAATTGACTGTGCTCAGCCGTTTGCAATTGGATGTTAGATGTCACTAAGTATGACATGTCCAAGAGGTAGTATTCAGTCAGTACCTGCTGTTGAATTCAGTTGTTATCCAAACAGCTGTGAATGAATGTATTGTTCAGTACTGTTGTTTAAATAACATACTGTTGGCATACAGAACAATTCTTGTGACTTTATAATTGTGTTTGTGATTTTGCATTGATATGACTAGGTTCATTTGTATAGAGCCATTTCATCAAGCAAACAAAGTGTATGTTTGGCCACATGAACCTCAGCCTTTTATACATAAATTTTTAAAACTAGGTCAGGGTTGGCCTTTAAGTAGTCCTTAAATTGTCTTCTCCCAGTTAAGGAGTAGCAATATCAAGTGATTCCTGGCTCCTTGTGTCTTTATAGAGAGAAAATTAGCAGTATGCACTGTTTTCAAACACATCGGCCTTTGCTGAGCTGCTACAGTATGTCTTAACACTGTTGATGAACCTAGGTGTAATAGACTTCTGTCTTCTTTCTGCTGTTTTGTGAGTTTGAATTAGCAAACATTCATATATCCTCACTATTGATTTCTCATAGATGAAGTTCTGCAACAAAGGCGGCACTAAGTGCATGGTCAGGTGGAAAGAATGGCTAAATAAAGGAAAAAAGCATCTAGGGAGCAGACCTGAATCAAGTAGTAGCTGCTGCTGGTTTTAAGGATCTGATCACTGAGTCTGATTTCTGACCCATCTCTGCTGAGGAAGGCAAACAGAAATCCCATCAGTCAAGCACTGATGACATTGAAACTAAAAACTGTCTGAAAAAAATGACTCTTTTGCTATCAACTAGAAACTGGTTAGTGAGTTAAGTGAGCAGTCTTCATTATTTCTGTTAAATTTTACAAACTGGCCAATCCATGTATCTTGCTGAATTTATTTTAAAAACATGTTGAGACAAATGTGCTTGCCCAGGAAGGTTCAAGAAGGAAGTCAAGAAGACTACATGAAATAAAATAGCTTGTCAGTTAGAGCTGCATATAAAAGAATTGACCCTCACCCTTCTCATCAGGCATTTGCACCATTTACACTGCAAACTGACTATGTGAATTACTAAGCAAAATGATGTGAAGCTCTGCATTTGGACTAATATTTCTTTTTTTTTTTTTTTTATGAAAACATTTTTCCGCCTTACAGGAAGACATTAGTTTCCAATGATGGACATGCATGGTCATGGACTCCCAGGAACTCATGAGTGCCGGATTTCTAACTCTGTTCATTGAAAGCAGAACGGATAATCTGCTCTGCTGTTTTTCAGGAGAAGCATATGCACAGCACAAAAACCAGAACATTATATCATGGCCAGGGAAGCACAAAGTCTTCATTGACCATATGGCCCTCTGGGGACTTGACTGTTTTGCTTTTGGTTGTGTATACTGCTACACTGCTTGTCACACTATAAACTAACCTACCTTTTCTGAAACTCTTCCAACTATATTTCTTCCCAGATTGGAGAAGAATTCGGATAAGGGTATGTATTTTGTAATGCCCGCTTCCTTCCATGATTGTGAGCTTGTTGGCACTTCTTTAAAAGAAGGATCAAGTAGAAGCCCTCTAGGCACATCCTGCCAAGCCTTTAATGCTACTGTCTGTCACAATCTGAAGAGTATACTGACATCCCTTTAAAGTGGGCCATGAAGAGGATCCCACACCTTCTTTCTTCCAGTGCTAGTCATTCTCATATACTGACATGCTTCCTCCCTGGCAACAGTGGCTCCTGCTAGCATTAAAAATTTACCTGCGGCAGTTGCTCTGAATCTCTGTGCTTGTTTGAATATTGCTTTGGAAGCTTCTTTTACCTCATGACTCAAGAACCAAAGAGCATCTCTGTTGTTTTGAGAGAAAGCAAAAGGTACTTAGCCTGGAGTTTAGCTTGAGTCTGAAGTCAGTCAGTATGTAGGTTCTTCTGATGGGTATTTTTATTAATGAACCTTTTGTTGCAACTCTTCCAATCTTGAAGACTGTTGAGAGACTGTCAGGTTGCCAGTTTCCTTGCCTGCAAAGAGAATATTATTGGGTAATGAGCTACATGCTGTAATCTCACTCTCTGATTGCCACTACTGTCATTTTCTGTAATAAAACGCAGTGTAGGAGCCTGTGACCCAAAGCTATGGTCTGGGAATGCTTAGATGGAAAGAGGGGCCAAAGTCATTGAAGTTTACTCAACATTGTGTATTGGTGGCATCCTGTAGTCTGGGTTGGGTGGTACCTTGTGCCTCAGTTTCTGTATTGAGGCAAATCTCTCACTTGGATGAAAAGATAAGTCTTTAACATACAACTGTAGATATCAGAATAGCCTGCATTAATCTGTAGCTTTTGAATATGAAGCTCTACCAAAACATCAGAATGTTATTGGAGATTTAGTCTCTGAATTGCCAGTCTTCCTGTATGACTCTTTCTTATTTGCTTTCCCCTGAGGCACTACCTGAAACCAGCTTGCCATTCTCACTGGTGTCTCTGGGTCATTGGTGTCCCAAGCTGAGGTACTCTGCAACTTGAATGCTGCACCACTTCAGCTGGTTCCTGGGGTGTGGTGGAGCAGAATGAGGCTCTCTGTTTGGCTCAGCCAGCTGTTTCTGCTCTCCCTGCCATTCATCCACTTGCCGAACTTGCCCTAGTCAACTGTCTTTTGAAATGTACAGCCATGCACTCCATAGGCTGCTTTGTTTGTCAGAGTTTACAGAGCAATGTTGCATATCCCAAGAAAAATGAACGTTATTTTTAAAACACTAATGACTAGGAGATGCCCACTCTCTAAACCACCACTCACTCAGGGGCATCCTTATCCTTTTTCCTGACTCAAGCAGTTAGTGTGTTCGAGGTACATTTTCTCTCCTACCCTGCCATGCCTTTCTGTGTGAATTCAAAAAGGACGTAAGTTAAAGTAGTGTTGATGGCTCATGTGCTAGGATAACATGTTAGATTTTAAAACGGAGGATAGTATTCTCCCCTAAACTGCCATTTGGAAAGACCAACTTATCCTCTCCAAGTATTTTAATGAGGTATGCATTTTTTGTTTGGTTTGTTGGGGTTTTTTTGCTGCAAGAAACAGTGAAGGAATAACCTCTGTTGTATAATTAGAAATACATATACTTGCTGTTGTGACATTGGGAGGACAAGTGTAAGTATTGCTTACCTAATAAAAATTGGTAGCCATTCTGTTGCTGTATTTGAAGTCTGGTTTACTTTAAGTCAAACTGAAAATAAAATTGAGGTATTATCCTACAAATACCCAGATTTCCTACAAACAGGAAGACAAAAATTCAGCTGAATTTCAATGGCCTCATGTTTACATGTATTTTTTTTTTCTTTGAAAGTGAGGGTTTGATCCATTTTTACTAATTAAAATCACTTTTAGAAAAAGAAAAAGGAAAAAAAAAAAGCCTGCCTTAAAGGATTAGCTTTCTGGGAAGAACATAGGCTAACATTTTGTATTCGAATAAACTTATTATCTAAGGGCCATGACCTTTCTCATTAAGTATTAAATTAATTTATCACCTTTATTTCACTCTAGGCACACTCTGTTGTACCTAAGATTCTCTCATTTTATTAAAGAAATATATATCTGCATGTGAAGGTTTGCATGCATACTTACTTTGTATGTGCAGTCACTTAATTTTGTTGGTAATAACTTTACATAGAAATGTTCAAGAGAATTTTCTTTATTCTTTCTGGAGTGATACAGTCAAATGTGCTTAAGTTAATATTTGTGTATAATGCATTTTCTCATACCTACAAAGATTATTTCTGCCTTTTTTTTTTTTCCCGCCAAACTAATTTCAGGTAACTTGGGTTCTCTCAGTACACAGAATTACCTTATTTTGGAGCCTTCCAAATATATATAGAAAAAAAAGAAGATAGTAGGTATTATTGTAGACACAACATAAACTTATTTTCAACCCTAAAAAAAGTTACTGTATATGCTGAATGAAGATTGACTTGTACGGTAGTGTCTCTGTAAGGTTATTGTGAAGAGTATGAACATATGAAAATGATTCACCAGGGCTGCTGCTTGTCTCCAGGTTCCTATAACAGGGAGATGATCTCAATCTGCCTTCATGCTGTTAAAATGATGCATAAGCCTACCAGCATTCTCAAATGATGGAGTATTATTGCAGCCTCTTAAAAGTTGGGCACTGAGATAATTTGGCTGATGTTGGAGAAAGAATGTACTGTAACCCCTGTGGCTCAACTTTCATTGAATAAATACGGCATGCTGCTGCTTTTGTTCTCCTTGTATATGGAAGAACAATTAACATGTCAAAAAAGAAGAATCACAGAATGTTCTGGCTCCTTCCTGTAAAAGTGCAATTCCATACTGAGCTGTATTTTTGAAGTTATTGAGCAAGATTCAAGGCTTTATCTCCAAAATATCAGAGGTAGTCAGTCTTATGCTTCTTATGGAAAGATATGTTACTAAAGTGGGAAGAACTAATGAATACCATATTACTTTATTACCTATCACATGTTTTAAGAATAGGACGTATTTTTATTGCTAGATGTAAATAGGATCTGCAATATGACTACAGCAGTAGAGTTGTAAAAAAATGGGGTTTGTAGATGGCTAAGATCATTGTTTCCTTTTTTTTTAATTAAATCAAATAAAAATAAGCTTCATCAGTTGTCCATAATAACTTGTCATGGAGATTTGTCAATGAACTGAAGATTTCCATTCTTCTCTTTGGTTGTATGAGAGATACTATGAGAGATATTAAAACTGTTTTATGACTTGATTACAGATTTACATATTTTCAGGCTCTTTACCTTAACTGCTATTTCAAAGTAGGAAATTATGCCTTCTTTCTGTGTTTTATCTTTTGTTTGGTTGGGGTTTTTTGTTTTGTTAGCCCCTTAGCCCTTATTGTTGAGGGAACTTTGCTTATGTGTCCAGCAGTATTAAGAAGCTATGGTGAAATATAACTATTTACACTTTCTAGAGAAATTTGATCTTTCTAGTTCACAGTCTGAAATTTGCATGAGAGAATCTGTGAAGAGCAGATTCATTAGGTGTTTCTATTGAAAAACTGTTGGGTTTTGGGTGAATGTTTCTGACAGTGGAAAAGTTCTGCATTTCTGACAACAATATGGAAAATTAAATTCAGTGTAACACAAAATCAATAGAAAGCAACTTTTATAATTTCTCATTCTCTAAGTGAGAATGAACAGTGATCAGTTCTTAGAGTTGTTTGGATTTTATTCTGTCTAAACCAGATACAGCTTGCCAGTAGCAAAGTGGTGATTGGAAGCTAAGTGGTAATGAATGAGAAGCAAGCATAGGTTCATATTAGTATATGTTTTACAGAAAGCAAGTGAATTAGCCTGGTTTTCATGGTTAGAGCTTCCTTAAGGCAATTTTCAATTAAAACTGTTGTGTAATGCCCTATTTTGTAAAAAAATAAGAAATTAAAAATCTTAGAATTTGCAAAAAGGCAACAGTAGGTCACAGGCTGCAGTCACTAAATATTTGTTGCATCTTTACATAATCTGTGTGAAATGCTAACAATATCTAATTTAGCAGAACATCAGTCTTGTAAGAGAGTGTTACAATTAGAGTTTGTGTAACTTTGTAGCATACTCTTTGATAACACCTCTCTGCCTTGAAGCATACTTTCTAAATCATTTAGGAGTTTGAAGTTTTCTTCTGAAATACATTATAAGATGTTTTTTACCTTTATTTCTACTTGTGTTTAACAGAACCCTGAGAATCATAATTTCAATATATCAGAACATAAATTTTAACACTAACATTGCATCTGTTTTGAGAAAGGTTTGTTACTTCTTAAGGGTTTTCATAGTGCAAGTGCAGCACATAGGTGACTGCAAATTGCCTTTATTTGAGGCTGTATGTTGTATCTAGTTACCGGTGAAGCTGAAGTGCTTAGTGTGATGAAAAGAGTGAGAGATAGGCATGCCTTTAGTTTATATTGTGCTGTCACTGAAAAAAACCCCAAGATAAATATGTACCTTTGTACTGATAAGAAAGTCTATATAATGTACTCAATCTTTAACTTGACTGCTATGATGTACCCTGCTTATTAGGTCTTACCCTTTCTCTGGCCTGACTGCAATTCTGAAATCCAATAGTTTTGCCTAAGATGAATTGGGTAATTCTGAATTCTTGTGGCAATACCATAACTTCTGTTTTGTGAGGAAATATTTCCCATTGTACTATGTTTCAGTGTGAGGAAGAGCATGAAATGATGTAATCATGCTGGATAAAAAATTACTTTATCTGCTTTTAGTAGCATCCCTTTCTGCATCACATGCATGATAAAATTCAGGTTCTCAAGTCTTCAGAATACAAAGTGTTTGCAAATACTGTGACCAAATGCTGTAGATCCACTGCTGCATCAACCACCTTGTCTCCAGATGGATATACTTTAGGACTGTGATACATTGCTTCAGAACAGCTCATGTTTCCCCTATTTCCTGTTGTACAAATTGTTTCTGCAGTTCATAGTGTTCACATACTTTATCTGCTTAGCAGTTTTTGACAGTCCTGGTAGATTCTTGCAACTTGTCCAAACTGTTGTTCTGAAATTTAGCCTGAAAACACCCACCCTCAGAACTGTGCTTCAAAGTGTTACTCTTTTCAAGAGTAAAGGTTTTGCCTCTTTATTTCTAGATGAATTTAGATTCTTAAGAGCTTCCTCTAAAGTCTGGTCACAAATTTCTGCCTCACTGGATTTCCTGATTTATGTATTTCCCGCCCTTGATTGCCTGGAGGGCAAATCTTGCAGCTGCTGGCACTGATTGGTTTCTAAATATAGGGAAATCTTGCTCCAGGAAGTTTTGAGACAGATCTGATAAAAAGAAAAGGTGAGAAACTTCTCTCTGTTATCACAAAGTGGTAGCTCAAGGTCAATTTTATATGGGCTTCTGTAATTTATCTAGCTGCTACAACTTAGATGAAAGATTAAATTTACCCTTTTCTGCATAGATCTCAAGTAGCACTCTTTGGGTGAGGAATTAGACCAGATTTGTAGAGTTACTATTTATCTTTTCACCTCTGATTAAGGTGGACTGCTAAGTAGCACTGTAATTCCTCTGTGATTCAAACAGTAAGACTAGTGATGACACTTTTCCATTTTCCCCATAAGAACTTGCATGTCACCTAGCGCTCATTTTTAGGGTGGACACTTGTGTCATCTGTTCTCATTCTCCACAAAGCTTTAACTCTGCATGAGTCAATAATTTACTTTTTCCTCAGCATCCTTTTTCCCCTCAGCTAAAGTCAGTGCCCTTGCAGCAAACGTCTGTGGGGCTAACATTGCAGAAATGTTTAGTTAAGTGTGAAAGCATTACCCCAATGTGATAATTTGACAATCTGTTGTGGCAGGAGAAAATCTTATGTGCTAGCCCCAGTGGCTATGTTACATCATGCAAAACATGCTCTTCATACTGTGGCTGCTTCTCCATGTTTGAGAGGTCTTGTTTTGCAAGTGAGATGCCATTTATTCACAAAGAATAGATCTGAATTAAATTGAGATGGTTTATATACAGAAAACCAGAACAATCAGGAGTTACTTTAGCCATCTCACAGCTTGGAAGCTTGTTTACAATCATTCTGTACTTAACCAGGAAACATCATCCCATCATTTTTCTTGTATGATGGAAACAAAAATAAATACATGAGTAACTAAATATATGAGGACAGAAAAAATATCCCAAATAAGCCTGTTACATGAGGAGTAGAACCACCTTCTCATTCCTGGGCACAGGAACTGTGAAAGCAATATTTTCTTCTGTTCCCTACTTTAAGGGGCACTTGGTACAGTTCATGTCCAGATTTTCAAACACAGAGACTTTTGAATTAGGAGCTTTGAAGCAGCTCGCTATAATGGATCACTGCAAATTAACCACTTCCTGGGAAATATGACACAAAGCTTACTTTAAGGGTTTAGAATGTAATGTAGTCTGAATTGGTGCTCAGGACAATTTTGACATGTGTGAGCTTATGAGAGGTAGCCTTAATCAGAAAGAGGTGTCAACTCTCTGGAAGATTACTAGGATGAGAACTGGAAGATGAGGATTATGGTGTAGTGGTTTAGGTCCAGCTGGCAACTAAGCACCATGTGGCCGCTTGCTCAGTCCTCCCCGCCCTGGTGGCATGGGGAGGAGAAACAGAAGAAAAAGGTAAAAGAACTCGTGGGTTGAGGTAAGGACAGTTTAATAGGACAACACAAAGAGAGAAGAAATAATAACAGTAATACTGCTAATAAAAGAATACACAAAGTGAGTGATGCACAATGCAGTTGCTTACCACCCGGAACCCAATGCCCAGCCTGTTCCTGAGCTGCAATCTCTCCTCCCCCCTGGCCAGCTCCCCCAGGCTATATACTAAGCATGACATCATAGAGTATCCAATATCCCCTTGGCTAGTTAGGGTCAGCTATCCTGGCTGTGTCCCCTCTCAGCATTCTATGAAAATTAACTCTATCACAGCCAAACCCAGGACATATGGTAAGCACTGAGGAGCTGCTACTGTTAAGAGATCAGAAAACCCAGGCACAGGGTTGGGTTTTGTCTTGAATGTTAAAGCTTGAAATTTGCTATCATTTAATTAGAAATGAGCTTTAAAAACTCTGATACCTGTGATCTATGTGTTGCTACTGAGGAAGAGTAAAGCCAAGTTTGAAAAAATGATTGGAATGTTTTATGAGACTGTTGGAGAATATTTATACATGGTCCTCCACTAAATTGTTAGTTTCCTGGCTTTTAGATGTGATTTTCTTTTTGAAGGATAGAGCAGGCTATTTCATATCGTAACTTAAATGTTAATTCTTGGTTATATTTTTTTCTGTATTGTTCAGTTACATGCCTTTTAAAACTATATTATGCTTTCAGTCCCTAATGAAATTACATTTGTTGGAGAGTAAGGTACATTCTGTCTAAAAAGACATAATACCCTTATAATTGAAGTAATTATACAGAGTAGAGGAGCAAGACTCATGGAAATGGTGTTACCCAGGGTGTTTTCTGCCACAAATTTCTGTATTTATCAATTCATATTTTTATTTAGAGAAATAAAAGGCTTCTCACATTTGCAGGGAAAGGGAGGAAGAAGATGTGTCTGTGTCCATAAATACATATATATGAAAGACTCAGATAAACTAGTGACAAGCATTGTGAATAAACTTTCAAGTAGAGCTTAAAATCAGACAGTCATGAGTGCTACCATTACTCCCTTTACATTGCCTTTTATCTTTCTTTTTCTGTCCTCTGCCAAAAATGTTTGGTAGCTAATAGCAGATCTTAATGATTTATTACTAGATAAAACTCTTTAATGTCAATAATGTTTGACAGTTTGTCATGCCTGCAAAAGGAATACAACCATCTGATTTAGTCACAATTTTGATCTGCTTCCTTTTTTGTAAATTTTTCCTAAAACACTATGCAGTCCATGCTGTGTATTTTTTCACCCCCAGGAGCAAATGTTTCAGTGTTCCTTTTTCTGTTATAAAGATCAATGCCAGAAGCCTGATGCTTATGAGCAATCCTATTATAGCAAACCAGTATTCACATATACTGCAAGAAAACAGTTTAGTAAAGAAACAGGTTTAAGTTTAAAGCTTGCAAAGGATTACTACAAACAGCATAGAAAAATCTTTTTTCAAATAATTACAAGTATCATAAAATTATTCCTTTAATGTGATTTAAACATGCCTTTGTGTTTGTAATAAGTATACATTTAATTTTGATGAGCTACTTGCAAATAAATTTAGAAATGCTAGAAATGAGGATGCTTTTTTCAGTCACTTGTATCAATTGCAGGGTAATTGGCTGGTTCTTCAGAGGACTTGTGGGAGAAGCATTGGAGTACTGTCAGCATTTGACTATGCTTTTTTATTTCCTTTTTGTAAAGTACCCATAATTCAGCATAAGTTGCAGGCTCTAACCACAAAGATTATTTTATGCTAAAGAGCCTCTAAAAGCAAGGTCAAAATGCTGCTGTGTGGACTAGGTGGAAATGTCAGCTACACCCTGTGTAAAAGCTGAAGAAGAGTGAAATGAAATGTATGCTAAATAGATCCTCTCACTGCATGTAGAGTGCTCATGTTGATAGAATGAATGCATTAATCAATGAGAGAATATATATATACAAACTAAAATGTATCTTTATTTTTACTAGCTGTTTGTGCTGTTATGTGAAAGTGATGGTTAATGCAGCTAAAAAGAGAAAATTACCATCTCATCTTTAAATCCAGATCTGCCCCCCAAAGGCAGACAGGCACCTACAGAAAATGTTGAGGTGTTAGGTACTTGTGTATATGCAGTACAGCAAGAGCATTTTGGGTAAAGGACAGATACTCTTGTATTAATTTAAGCTGTTGTGTCTGGTGGAGGCAGAGAGTGTGTATGTTGCACAGCAGTAAAAGACCATAATAAAGTGTCAGCATGATTTTTTGTCCCTACTTTTATCTGATTAAGACAGACCATTAATGTTATTTTAATATAGTGTTTTGTGGCTGAGTGTTCTGTTACAAATGCAAGTTGAAATATGCTATGATATCATGTACTCTGGAAAAATTTGAAATGGATTGATAAGCTTGAGTACTCACAAATAATATTTCTTCCATTCTGAGTTTGAGAAGAATAGTGTTAAATAAGGCCTTCGTTAGCTGTTAGTTAATTTGGGACAAAATACTGAACTTAATGTTTAGTAAATGGAAATGAAGGTGTCTCATGCTGATTGAGTTTATTTCACTCATACATTTTGCCCATTGCTCAAGCTGTGGCATTTTTGATACCAGCTAATTAGGTAGATGGACAGCCAAAGTGACTCAGCAGGGCAGAGTTAAATTACTTCCGTCCATCCTGCTGTGCTTGTTAGCAAGTCATGAATATCCTGATATTGGTTTTTTTGATTATTTGGTATGTTTCAGTATTTTCTTCAGAGCAATTGTGAATCGAATCATGGGATAAGAATTAGTCTACAAGAAGGTTTTAGATATGTTGAAGGCGATGATCTTTTTCCTTGGAAATACCCTAAACCTAGAATTTTGCCTAAAATGTTTTGATGTTCTAATACCTATACTGACTCATTGAACTATGGCAGCTTTATACAAAAACTCTTTGCAGATGTTTGCCATGTGAAGGTCAGTATTATGATTAATTTGCCTTAGAATAAATTCTGTATTGCCTAACTGTTTAAAATGATGAACTCCAACGGAATTGTTAAGACTGGAAAATCTTTGAGAAGTAGAATCCTTTGGAACCCGGAAAAGGTGCAAAGGCAGAGGATTACACAGGTCATCCTTGTCTGTTAGTGACTCTAGGAGAAGAAAAATTTTTATTAGACATGTAACTAAATAGATGTATCTCAGGGACAAAACTGATACAGTGTTTTTATATTAAGCATGAACATAGTTTACATAGACAAAACTGGTTTTACAAACCAAGCAGTAAAGACCATGCTGTTAATTTCTTTTTCATAAGAGGCTCTTATGGTTTTGCATTTTATTTTTCTTTAGTGTTCATCCAAGATACTTCCAACATCTTGGACACTAATTGTTCAATAAGCAGCAGCTGTTCCAAATGAATACCACTCCAAAAATGTTAGTTTATATTTACCATTTCTTCCTGGATGTTGATAGCTAACTAGTTATGCTGTTTGCTAAGCAGTCTTCTTGATTCTCCTGTGTATTAACTTAAGTATCAGTTGGGTAAGGAAAGCAGTAACAGTGCCTCAGATATTTTGCTGTACTGACATATAAGGTTGTTTGTGGGCTGTGGTAGCAATGGTAGACTTCCCTCTGACTCTGAATTTCTTGTTCACTGTAATGAGGCAGAGATGTGAGGTTAGCTGGTGCTGAATGAGTAAGCACTGGTCCTCAACATACAGCTCCCTGGGAAAAATCACATTCTGGTGATGGGATCTTAGTAAAGCAAAGAATTTTTTCTTTTGAGTTGGAATTGTTATGTTTTTTCAAGTATGACTCAGTAAATTTCCAAAGCAGATGTGTATAATACCCATATACACATACAGGCCTATCTGTTAACCAGCAGTAGCATAATATCTGTCTGTTCAAGGCCTACTTGATGATCTTTTAAAATGATGAGGGGTTTTGATTTTAAGCTAAATATAAAGCCATGTTGAACTATGAACATAAAACATTTAATCAAACTGAAATGCCTGGTATGATAGATTCTGCCGGCATAAAACACTTTTGCGTGGGTGTTAGTTTATGTTCACAGGTAGAAATTTCTTTTAAAACTTAATGTTGTTTGCTTGAAAATATGGTTGGGTTTTTTCAGTGAAGTTTTTTAAAAATGTAGGTTTTGATAATTTCTTTCAGTGAAATGTTAACTATCTCCAGAATCCTAACTTAAAGAAATCCTAACTTAAAGATTCCTTGGTGAAAGTACTTTTTTAGACATCTTTAACACGCTGGTAGGTGCTGTGGGTGTACATCTGCTTTGGAATCCCCTGATTACATGAAGTAGTTTCCTACAAATGGCTCAACTAATTGTACTTAATATTATTAATCCTAGGATGTGAAATGTCTTGCTTACTCAGGGGTAGGTCTTTCTCCTGTTTTTAAGAGAAGACTGTGAAGAGCAAGGGATGTACACAGAGTCGCAATGCATGTAAAGCTTTGGATAACATAATTGAACTGCAGATACAGAAATTGAAATGGCTACTCTGCTATGCATATTTCAGGGGTTTCAAAATATTATCTTTATTATATATTGAGCAATGTGTTTAGGAACTACTAACAAAAAGATAACTGCAATAATTGCATTTTTTTTCAGTTTATCTTTATTTGTCTCAGCTTCATAACCAACACTGAGTGGGTTTTTTTCCCCACAATTTCCTTTGTTCCAGCAGGATTGATGAAATCTGATGAAATATTACTTAGCCCAATTTCAATAGTCAGTTTCTGATAATTGCTTTGGATACTAAATACCTTATGTGAACTTTTCATTTCCCAAATGGATTAGATTATCTAAGCATCAGGTTCCCTGCAGGCATTGAATTTTTCAGCTGATTTCCATCTTGATTTTAATGCTTTTGTAACAATGAATAAAGTTGGTTGAGCTGAAAATGATTGATATGACCAGAAGGATGTTTGAACCTTGGAGTTGTTTTTTGGTTTTATTTTAAGTTTGTGTTGTTGCTGGTTTTAAACTTCTTATGTGGCTATATCAGAAATGTCTGCTAGAGTTAATGAAGGAAAAGTGAAGATCTACTGCGTATCATATTAATACAGTTTGGGGTTTCCCAAGAGAGAATTTCTTATTTGTCTCAAGGTGATTTTTTGTGTTGTACTTAAGTTGTCTGAATGATAAATAGTGCCCTAGGTAAGTTGCAGGCTGTATATGTAACAAAAAGTAATACTGCATTTGAAAGTTTTCTGATAAAGTAGAATCCAATTTTGCATTGAAAAGCTAAGATGAATTTTAACCACTTTTTTTGCTGAAATTTCATCAGTCAATCTGGACTTACTAGGACATGAGAAATTATTCACTTAAATCTTCAGTGATTAAGGACGGACAAGATTATTTTATTAGAATCACATTTTACAAGTAAAGGTAGAAATGATCCTAATTTATTTACCTTATTTTGTAAACTTCTATGTAAAACTATCTACATATAGATATATTTTATATACATAAATATGGTTTATATAGTTCTATATATATTTCTGCATTGTTTAGCATAAGAAAAACTTCAGATTAATTCTGAAGTCTAATTGTTTGTGTGCTAACTAACTTCAGTATGAAACTATTTCAGACATCAATATGTTTTTCAATAACTTTGCTATTTTAATTGGTTCCACTTTGTAACAAGATACAGTGAATAGAGCTTTACTAGTACATATGGCTTAGTTTTACCTACAGCACAGTTCATCTTCAGCGAGACCGTGACAGTCAATTCCATATGTGAACTATATCACACATACAATTTTGCAATAGCTCATGTCACCTGCACTTAGTTGGATGGGAAGTTTAATAATTGGCTCATAAATTGAGAATTCTGCATATCAGTAAATGACAAAATACTTTCTGGTGATCTGACAGCACATAGAACAAAGCATAGGGCAGGTTAAAAAGAACAAAATTGTTTCATGTGTGCAATATCTAAATATATTTCCCACAGGTAAAGCCAGCAAGAGAAGGAATAGAGTAGCTGTTTTACAACACTTTCCAAAAGGGCTGGGATCAAAAATAACTTTCCTTCATTGCAATGTGTTGTATTTACTGAAAATGAATAAATGTGATATATTTATCAAAAATACTTACTTTGAGCATGAGCCTCCATGTAATAAAAGAACTTATATATATCATTAACAATATGCAAAACTTTTATATGTAATGAATCATAGAATCATAGATCATTTAGGTTGGAAAAGACCTTCAAGATCATCAAGTCCAACCATCATCCATGCCTACTAGACCATGTCCCTAAGTGCCTTGTCTACATGCTTTTTGAATACCTCCAGGGATGGTGACTCAACCACTTCCATGGGCAGCCTGTTCCAATGCTTGACAACCCTGTCAGTAAAGAAATTTTTCCTAATATCCAAACTAAACCTTCCCTGCCACAACTTGAGGCCATTTCCTCTCATCCTGTCACCAGCCACCTGACAGAAGAGACCAGCCCCCACCTCACTACAATCCCCTTTCAGGTAGTTATAGAGAGTGATAAGGTCTCCCCTCAGCCTCCTTTTCTCCAGACCAAACAACCCCAGTTCCCTCAGGTGCTCCTCATAAGACTTGTGCTCCAGGCCCCTCACCAACTTGGTTGCCCTTCTCTGGACACATTCCAGCAACTCTGTGTCTTTCC
>JANZLQ010000044.1:5621902-5656794 GCA_026212715.1 Elanus axillaris | reverse complement strand
AGGTCGACAACATCCACAGCCTTTCCCTCATCCACTAAGTGGGTCACCTTGTCATAGAAGGAGATGAGGTTGGTCAAACAGGACCTGCCCTTCGTAAACCCATGCTGGCTGGGCCTGATCCCCTGTTTGTCCTGCACGTGCCATGTGAGCACACTCAAGATGAACTGTTCCATAATCTTCCCCGGTACCGAGGTCAGGCTGACAGGCCTGTAGCTCCCCAGAACCTCCCTCCGACCCTCCAGATCCTCCCTCTGCCTGTAATACACTTACTTTTCCAGATTACTTTATTCATCTATTGCTCTGTGTAACTAGCACAAACTTGTACTAAGAAGTCTATATTCTGAATACATTTAGAGCAGAAACACCTGATAATGAATATGTCTTACAGGATTGTTGAGTATAAAACAAAGTGGGTTTATTCTTCATCACATTTACAGAAAACTTTGCATACGACATGACAAAGTGTTTGGCAGGAGCACTGGATATGGTGAGGAGATCTGTGATTGGGAAAGTCTTCAGTTCACTGGGAAACTATTCAGTATTGTACCCTGGGTGAGTGCCCCTGGGACTGGATTGATTTAATCTCTTACAGCCTGACCCTGAAGGCTGATTCAGAGCCCACTGGTGCCCATGGAAAGACTGCTGTAGGGTTTTGGATCAGGGCTGAGATCCTGCAGGGTGGTTAGTCAGAGGGGCAGGGATGTGCTCAGATATCACCCATGCTCAGGAGCAGTGGCAGCCTCTTTAAACATCTCTCTCTTGTTGCCTGGAGATAATAGTTTGTCTGTTTTATGGCCTGGGGGGAAGAAGTTTCAGGTGAGCACCCCAGTTGTTGTTTCCGTGCAGTACCTGTATGGAGCTGTGGTAAAAAACAGTGCCCATTTCACTAGTGATGGAAACAAATGAGATGTGTTTCTTTAAAAATAATATATTTGGATATATTTGAAGTATTAAAATAAAATACAAGCAATACATTCAAACTAATAGTTCAGACAATTTTAAAAGTTGCATACATTGTCTACATCATGAACAAATATGGCATGTCTGCATCATATAGGATTATTTCAGAAGCATTTCTATCTGGTTAATCATTAGCAAGGCTTTTCCCTGACAAGAAAGAATGTGCTGTTTGTCTTCCATGCTACTCAGACTCATAGCCAATTGCTGTTTAAAAGGACAAAACCCAACCAAATAACAAAACAAAACAAAAGCTTGCTCCCAATCAAAAGAAAACAGCACACAAAAAGGTTACAAATCTGAAGTCCAGACAGGCAGTGTACTTACATCAGGTAAGCTTTCATATTCTGTAGCTTGATTTGAAATTTCTGTTACAAAATTATTAACATACACATAATTAAAACTGTGAAGTTATGGAAACATCTTTTTAATACAATTAGTTGGTTTTGAAAGTTTATTTGAAAAAAAAATCCCTTTTTTTGGTTTTAATTGTAATTACTACTTTAAACTTTGCTGGAGAGGTGAGGCAGTTTATGCTCCTTTTTTAGGCTGTTCATATGGCATCATTTGTACACTGTCACTTTCACATTTTAGAACTTCCCATTAGGAAGCAGAGTATTGTCATTCTGCTGTTAGAAACCATTTGCAGAAGGTATTATGGACCACATAAAAAAAATCAGTACTGTATAGTCATTCCCCATATGTGCTTCCCTTTCTCACCCAAAATGCTCATGACTGACTGCCATAATTGTCCACAGGTCACTGCTTTGAGATATATACCCAATGTGTCTGTCCAGACACAGCTTCAAGTATAACCTCATGGGATTTAGCTGGTTGCAGGTAGAGGTGGAGAAGGGAAGGGTGAAGAGATGCAGGACATTGTTTTGGTGATGTGGAAGGAAAAAAGAAGATACAAAAGGAAAACAGTGGCTCCTACAATTGGTGAGAGCAGAGATGCATACTTACATGATAGCTTTCCAACTAAATTCAGTAGGTTTAGGGCCTCTTGAGTTAACCAGTGTTATTTCTGTGTCTTCTTTCACTCAAAGAGCTTTGGCATTTGTCTGTCTCTGTCTCCAAATGGGTCATTTACTTTTTCCCACCTGCTGCCATCACCTGTTTTTTAACTCTTCTGCTTGTAATCTCATGCCTACCTCACTCCTACATTTCATTCTTTATCAGTTTGCACCAGTTTAGAGAAATTCAGAAGAAGTTTCTTATCTCAAACACCAAATAACCTGAGTGAGAATATATGACACAGGTGCCACTTTTCAAGGACACATTGCACAACTGGCTCACTGTAATCTGTTCTAGAATGCTTAAGTTTTAAACGGCACAAAGATTTTGATAGCTGATTTTGTTTCCATATTTGTGCATTTATATTTCTAGCACATTTGATAAAGTACAATTACAAAACTGCCTCTTGGCTCTGGTGTTAGTCTTTGTACCAATGTTTTTTAATGCTTTGCTATGTGATTCTGTAACAATCTATGTTTATTAGAAGAAGGTTCACTTTCTGCTATAATAGCTATGTCATCTCCACCTTTGTATCCTCTGTCAATCCTTCATGTCTGACTCAAGTTTAAAACACTTGTCCTAATTTCTGAAACTTTTCTTCTAAACTGCATTTAAAGCTTAATGTTTTTAGCAATCTCTTCTTTTCCTCTCTGCTGACTTTGTTCCCGTCTTCATCTTATGTCTGATCCACTTAAGTGCCTGTGACTTTTTCCATGCTACTGCTTATAATTGAAGGTGTTTACTTTGCTTTGTGTGCCAAATACCCATCTCTTCAGATCTTTTTTTCAGACAGCAAGAACCCTCTTTACTTATAAGTCAGATTCTCCTATAGAGAACTTGTCATCAGTACAGCTTACTGGCCTCACTAAAATCACCCACATGTGATTTCTAACAGCACACTTTGTGCTGAAACAGAAACTCTTTCATGTTATGTGTTTCTGTAATACCAAAGAGAGTTGCCATTTGGTAAAATTCACAGTGATAATATATAGCTCTCTGGCCTCATACTTTTTTTTTTTTTTAAATTGTGCTGCTAGAACTAAAATTATATCTTATTTCATCTACACTGTGTGATGAAGCTAGGACCTGTGTTCAGCAGGGCTTGTGAGTATATTTTTGTCTTAATAAACAAACCCTGTAATTTAACAGAATATATTTTATTTTATTGCTCTTAGAGAAAGGCAGCAACTGTAGGGCAGGAACAAGAGGCGAATTTTTACACACCTCTTCTTGTCTTGTTAGTCCATTACTGTGTTTTAGCCCATTCTCCCAGTGGGAAAGTGTGAAGCGTAAGTGCAGGCAACACAGTTAAGCTGGAATGTCCTGCAGAGATTCACTATCACAAAGGGTAATACTGCTTTATCGATCCTTTCCATACTGTCTCCCACAGTTGTGTTAAGCCTGTAGCAAGTACAACCTTTACAAAACAAGATCAAGAGATATGCCTTACCATTTAAGTTGAATACTGGCTTTAAAATAGGATAAAAGGATGTTTCTTAGGCATGACATATTGTTGGCATTTTAGAATAT
The DNA here is from genome assembly GCA_026212715.1 of Elanus axillaris. Classification (NCBI taxonomy): domain Eukaryota; kingdom Metazoa; phylum Chordata; class Aves; order Accipitriformes; family Accipitridae; genus Elanus; species Elanus axillaris. The sequence goes on along the minus strand of JANZLQ010000044.1, from coordinate 5,653,290 downwards.
AAATCATAAAAAATCCACAGAGTGGAAGTTCACATTTATTGGAATAATTATTTATTTTTGAGCCCTACATCTGTAGATGCAAGTGATAGGGCCAACTTCACTTTATATAAAACACATCTTTAAAAAGAAAAAAAAGAAGTATTTTCAACTTTAACCAGATAGCTTTCCTAGAGAATTCAACTTCCCGTTCCTCCCCATATTCTGTGATATATTACTTAGTCATTTTTTTATTTATACTGTAGGAGTGAACAAAGATTGTCTTATGATTTAACACAAGACCATCAGACATCTTTTCATAAATATTTTTGTGTTATTCCCACTTCTCTGTTATACACAATTCCATTGCTGCAGTAATTGCAAAAGATGCTTATAAAATATTTCACTGTTGCTTACTGAGAGAATTAGTACTCCACGCTTTCGAAAGACTGATGAAAGGGCTTTCAGTGTAGTAGTGCAGATTCTTGCTTCAAGTGTTGGCCTGTACTTACTGAGAAATACATTAATATGATAGGTCTTAATTTCTATTTTGAAAACCACCAGAAAAGTGTCACGTGCTTTAGATCTGACAGGATGCTGTTACCTGTTATTCTGTGCCTTACTGGACTACACATTACCTTCACATGACTGAGGCAGAGCGGGGTCAGAAAAAAACAAAGGAAATTGGAAGACTGTTCTGTTCAGATGCTAGCAGTGGTGTTTTGTCATGTCCTCTCCCCCACAGTGGCTAAGTGCCTTATCTCTAGAAATGAAGTGCATTTGTCCTTGAATGCAACACACAGGCTTTACTTTGCAGCTTTTGCCTGTATGCTGCTTTGCAGGACTTTATACCTATGGAAGGAGCTCATCTACAGCTTTGCCTTGACTGTTCAGCCAAGCCTAAGTGCCTTGTGCTAAACTTCAATTATATCTTAAAGTTATTTCAGTAACTGACTTGAAAAGAATGCTTTTAAAAACAAAAAAAACCAACAACAAAACCAACATCAGCAACTTAAAAACCATAACAAAACCGATCAAACAACCCCTGCCTCAAAACAACCAAGCCCCCCACCAAACCTGATATCCTAGATACCAACATATCTTTACTTCTCCCTTTCCATTACTAGAATAACATTACCACTCTCAAACAATGTGCAAACAAGTATTATGTGACCTGTATCTTAAGGAAGTTACAAATTTTCTGTATTGATGATGTGGAAGAATATAAAGACTGCTGGGAAATAGCAGAGTTGCAACTAAAACTGTGATCATCTCAGTCAGTTCTTTGTCTTGTGATTAAGACTGCTTACCCCATAGATGACTTGTCCAGATGAGAAATTCAGCAATGAATTGGGAAGAAGCCAGTAGCTAACTTTAGACAGGAATAATAGGAAATACCTATCAGGAAACAGTATCTCAAATAACCCCCTCCCCTGCTTTGCTTTTCAGGATGGTTCAGTCTTAGACTTGTGCCTGTAAGTTGTTATAATGAGCAACATGAATAAACTTTAAAATCCCTTGTATTCAATTTTAGATGTAATGAAAATAGTGAAGTACATTGATTGTAGTGCAGTGATCCACTGAATGCATTATTTACATAGATTACTATTCACTAGCAAAGCAACAGGACTGCAAACAGGTAAACGACTGTCACTGAAGTCAGACTTAACATCATACTCTATTCTTTTTGTTTCATATAGTATAGGTATATTTTTAGAAAAAAATTCAAGATGAAACTAGTTGTTATAAAAATAAATTTTGAGGGCAAAACCCAGGTAATTGTAAGTTTTTCCATTATTTAGACAGCGAATAGATTAAGAAAGATCTCTGGTATGTGCATGCCACATGAATGGAATTCACAGAGCTTGGCAAATACAGTGTATGCTGTGAAGTATCTGACAAATAAGAGCAGAATTCTTTATTTCCTTAAGTAATTTTAGCACAGTCTTGAAGCAACACAAAGAAGTACTTCATTGTTTTGAAGCTTCTGATTCTCTAGTGCTAATGACATAATTATTAAATCAGTACTGAAGTATCTAGCTGATTATTATTATTGTTGTATAGTATGAAAATAATAATGTTAAAAATATTTTATTTCTGTATTTAAGTAAAGAAAATAAGCATCTTAATACAGCTCTTCTTTTTTATGATCTAGATTGCAGGTTTGATAAATTCTAGTATAATTAATTAAAGTCTGAGGATGAACCCAGGCCTGGAAGAGCAGACCAGAGAGATATTGGCTTAAAATGAAACATGTAGTTGGCAGATGAGTGCCTTGCTAATTTAGATGGTTGAAACTTTTTAGAGGGTGGTTCATAGCAAAAATCAAAATCTGCTTATGAGCAGACTACTAAAAAGTATGGGTACTTACGTGAAAAATTTTTCTAAGAATGTACTCATTTTTACCAGTGTTTATAAACAATGAATGTCTGTTATCTCTTTTTAAGTTTGTTTATCTACCTGTGAAATGTAAACAAGAATATCTACAGAGGGGAAAAAAAGGTGATAGGTTGTTTGGATTGGTACATTGCATCTGAAACAGTTGTTGCTTTGCTACTAACGTATCAAAAGTTATGGGTAAACCAGTTAATAGGACTATGCCTGAAAAGTAGAAATAAATGAAAAACCCACATGCTTTTCGAAGTTATTAAAATATATTGAGACTTTGGATAAAAAAAATTATGTGGTAAATTTAACAAAAAACATTAAATAGATGCCACTGCATTAGAAACAGTCATACAATGCAGCATAGTCACAATACAGTACAGTTGCTCAAATACAGGAATTCAGCTTTTAGGGAAAAATTTTTACTGTGTTCTTATGTATGCCTTTGGTAATGCACAGTAATGTGCAGTACTTTCTTGATCTCTTTGAAGCTTTGTACCAAGCTATTAGTTTTTTATAGTGTTAGAGGAGGGCCACACACAAGAGTAGTTTTGCTAATCCATGGCTGGAAATTACCCCACTTTAAAGTACTTGGTGATTGTACATGTGCATGTAGAATATACTGCACATCTTGTGTACTTAAGTTCCTTTGTGAAAGAAAGTAGCTGGGAGTAAGTAGCTGACACCAGGAATTTTATCCATCCTATTCCTAGGCATATTGTCTCCCAGGGGCTCATTGCCACCCCCTCCCAGATTCGTGAGGGAGATGCTGTGGTGAAAGATGTCACTTGCAAATGGGCAGATACTGGTGCCAGTCCATTAATCTGTATTTATGACCCTCTCAGTCCTGTAAAAAAAGGTTTCCACATGAAGATCATCAGCTGAGATGAATAATTCCAGATGAGTAATTCCAGCAGATCGAAGGTAGCACGTGCTCTACAAGTTAAGCACTTCTCTACGACAGTTGTTCCATAGCCAGCAACAGTGCTTCAATTGTGTATTTAAGAAGTGGTGTGGTTTACATGGAGCTATGTTGAGGGTTTGGGGCTTTATGTTTAATTAATACTCATAACATTAAAAAAGTATTAATGATTTTCTGATAAATTGAGAGGTGGTAATCAATGGATAAATGGTGTACTTATGTTTCAGAGAATAATTATTCAATTCTGATATTCTGGTTAATTCCACTTTGCTATTTTCCATCTGAACGATTTATAGCTAGCACAAGGCACATCCTTTTGCCACATTCCAGTCTATTGTGTATGTATTGTGCTTTAATGTATGAAAGGCATAGATAGAGTAATAATCCTTTAAATTTGTGTAAAGAATATTCTATAGACATGATATATTGAAAGAATGATTTGGTGGCTTTCAGAGAGGTATATGTATGTGTTTGTATGTCAAGGATTGCAAAATATGTGTAAAGTAAAAGAAATGATGTATGCATACACTTAAAGCTCATCCTGACCCTGAGTGAACCTGCTTTTGAGATTTGCAGGGGAAAAAAAGTTTTGTATTATCATTTTTGCACAGTTTTGCTATTTGGTTCCATTATGGATTAGAAATGTGAAAATATTATGGAATAGTGGCTGTCAGTCTGAGCAAAACCTAGTAGTAGTGGAAATCTCATTAGCCTGTCTATCAGGTGAGATCTAGAAAAAACTTACAAGCAATCTTAAGTGGAAGCTACAGTGTTAAAGCTTTAACATGCAACAATTTGTTCATATATTGCTAAAAATGTATATGCTGTGTTCATTACTGGCTCTTAATTTTTAAGCCAAACCCCACAGGTTAGTAGCAAGCCATCCTAACGCTTTGGTAGGATTGATGCAGAACCAGTCTGTGGCACATAATGCAATCTTACTCTCAAAACACACCCTTCCATCTCATAGCATATAAAATGTATAATGGGAAGATCCTTGTAACTCAAGAATATATCTGTTTTTGTGATGCGGTTCACTTCCATACCCTGCATTGCTCTCCAGGTGTGCCCACAGAACTGAACCGTTGGCCACTACAGCCATGTGCAGCTTGCAACCATCTATAATGCCTGTTTAGGGGTGCCTGTATAAATTCTGTGTCTGTAGAGATTAAAGATGTATTTGTTCATACACACATTTGTCTCTCCATAATAACAGTGATTTGTTCTCTCTGTCAGTTTTTCTTCTGTGTGTTCATTTGCATTTAGCATACCATGGGGCTCAGAGATGCACCAATACCTAACCAAGACATGAGGACATGTATGCATTCTCCCTGTGCAGGAGGATGAGGACATAGCAGCAGGCCTTGGTGTCTTCCAGTGACCTCCCAGATTACAATAGCACTGAAGAATCTTGCCAGTCCTTCGAATAAGGCAGTCATAAATTATCTTTTATCCTTCTTTCAACTCCTTGGCCTACAACAGTTAACTGTATATGGAAAGTTCTAATTCTCAGGGTGCGGTCTACACTCAGCCATTCACATTTCATCAAATATCTAAGGACTTCACCAGCTTTCATTTTGTAAGTGTTCTTTTCACATACTGCTAACATTGTCTTATTTAAGACTTGGAGACTTACCCTCTCATCTGCCAGGCACTAGGGGAATAAGAGTACCTTGATTTCAGCTTGTTCTTTTTTTCTGTACCTCAGATAAGTTAGATCTATAGGAAATACCAGAAGCAACTTATAGTGAAATGATGGAAGAGCAGAATTACTGCATTCAGGACTGAGGGAGTGGCATAACTGTGTCCCTTTATGTACATAATCAAAGGAAAGAGCTGTCTCATTTCAAGTATTTAGAAATGTGCCAGACCCATGTGTTTAAGCACCTCCTTGTATTTCATATCCACAGTTAGCATTTCAGACGTGGGCACATTATCAGGTTATTGCAAACTCAGGCTGTTTTCACAAGTCATCTGTTCTCTTGTGACTGACTAATCATGTTCTTAGACTACATCAAATGTTTTTGTCACTTATGGGCAAACTGCCTTGTATCTTTATGGAGTACAAGTCATCACACAGTCATATCAGACTGCTGATGCAGCATGTTTACACCAGAATTTACTTTCCTTAGTTTGAGTGTCGCTTTCCATTAGTTATACAAGATGTTTATTTTTTTTCTGGTTAATCTTGTTTTTAAAAAAAGCTGTATCCTCATTTTTCATATGCTGCCTATTTCCTACATCCATCCAAGTACTCTTCAGTTTAGGCTAGTTCTGGCCTCTGAATTATGCATACTCAGCTTGTCATTCAGTGCAGCACTTACAACATTTCAGTAGAAATTACATTTCAAAGTCCTTTCCTCAAAGATGTATTTCTGGAACATTAGTGTGTGCTTTGAAATCCAGTGAGAATACGCTATAGAACCAGGAAGCAAACATACATAACTAAAAAATTATGTATAAGTATTTGTTGTTAATAGTAGTCATTTAGCAATATTCAGGAATCCAAACTGTTGTTTCTCACATGCTTGCAAAATTTCATGTGTTTCCTCCCTAATCTTTCTTCTTTAATCTTAAAAACACACTTACAAACATACATTATATAGAACATTTAGTTTCTTTGGTAGGTTATTGTTCTCCTCATCTCTTTGTACTTTAATAACATGGTAAAGCAGGTGAAAAACAAATCAATATTATTAGGAGAGCCATAAAAATATGGAAGTTTTTTATTTTATGAAGTTTTTAAGTTCATTTGCAATTGCACAAATACTACAGTTATTAAGTGGAGCAAATCTTTACATTGACGATGTATAGTTTATAAAACTACACATTTTATGTATTCCGCCGATCAAGGTAGTACAAGGACTCTGTATTGTGAGTGATGGGGAGTAGCATTTAAGATGAGAACTATGTGTCAGTAGAGTTTTGTCTGTGTTGTTTGCAGGATCAGCATTTATATATGTTTCTTTCTTAGTCTCACTGGGGCAGATAACAGTACAAAACCAACTTATTCAACTCTTAAAAGGATTTGCAAGTCCTACCAGGGAATGCAAAACCAGCTGTCTTTCAGTACTTTGCTTTTATGTGGTAACTCAAATATTTGCCCAATTTGCATATGTATTTTGGCATGTGACTTATTTAACTAATACTTTGTCTCATTAATGCATTGACCAGTAATACCTACCTCATGTTTATATACCTCAGTAGAATGGTAACCAGTTTCTTTGAAAAGAAACCCACATGGAATAAGAACCTATTTCCTTTTTTTGATTTTGTGCAAGTCTTGCCAGTTTGGTTTAAGCATTGTACAGGTGATAGAAATCCAACAGAAAGGAATCTAGCAAATGTCTTTTTATGAATATTATTACAAATGGAGTGAATTCTGTAAAGGATTTGCGTTCTAGATGTCATCTTACTTTCTTCTTTCTGCATTGCAGTTTGAGTTAACTTTTAATTTTACTCTAATGTTTCAAGCAAACAGGGGAGCATGAAGTGGTTGAGGGGTTTGGGGATGGGAAGAAAAAAGTTCAGTGGCTCCTTTTTTCTTTGGCATGGGTGAACACTGCATGTCATGACAGGTCCTGAGCTGGTTCACTAGCAAAAGTGAGAATTACTATACTTTTATTATACCGCCTCCTGGCTACTTGGTATGCATCTCAAAGATACAGAGAAAAACTAGGGAAAACATCAGTCAGGTCTCCCTAAATACAGTGAGAATTTTACTTTTCTGAGGGGTGAAAAATATGGCCCTGAACCTCTGCCCAGTTAGGAATTAATCATGGTGGATCTCTGAGGAGAATTGCAGTCTCTTCTCATAAGATCAACCCAGACATTATGCCCATATTTTCTTGGATTTAAAACTGCTCTCTTGTTAGAAAAAGATATTTTCTTAGTCATTCTGTTTCCTATTCGATAAGCAAAATAGCAAATATACTGTAAGATTGAGGAAACTGTAGGATATTTAAATCAGTGAAAATTTGTCTTGCTCAGGCAGCTGTTCATTCACAACAGCTATGACTGGCTGTGCTGGGTTTCAGACTGCAACTCAGAAAGCTTAAAATTTGCCAAAGGAGATTTGGTTCTGTGCTTCCAGGAACTGTTGTGTTACCACTGATGCAAATCATGTTGTCTATAGCCAGGCAAAGGAAAATGCTCACACATAATTTTTGAGGTACTCTGTTGGAAATTATACGGTTTTAATATATTATTGATTGATTTATTTTAATAACTTTCTCCTGATATATTTTTGTCCAATTATCTGTTGCAAGAAGAAATTTATTTTTTTCATTAAAAATTCTGAACTATACCAGGGTTTCTTTGTTTAGCAAAACAACCTTATTTAAGCTACAATCTATCTAATCTACCAGCTACAAGTTGAAATCATACTGCCTTCCTGAAATTTATGAATAAAATACTGCTGTAGACAGATTTGCACATATGAATTGCCAGCATCTGTAAAAGCACGGATCTATGTTGGATATTTAAGGTATGCTGGGTTTAAAGTGAAAATACCCTCCAAAACAGAATACAATTTTTTTACAATTTTTTCATCATTAAAATATAGGATGATGATAAATGGCAATGTTACAATGTAGGAATAATATTTCCAGTATTTCCAATACAAAATGATGTAAAGACATTTTTATTAATTTTAATTAATTTAATTTAATTTAATGTCTAGGTCAGGAAATAATTGACCACATGCTGAAGATGGTGAATAGTCCTGCTAGCTTAATTGGGACTATTAATTGATTTAAATTTCAAGAAATATGTAAATGTTTATGTGATGGCATCCCTAGGCAGAAGTAAAATAATTTAGCAATAAATTGTCATTTTAAAATGATCTAAGTATTGAATAGCTAAACAAATTTGTGAAAATCTAGGAACTAACTCATTAAGAGAAGTGAGACCTGAGGCAAGACTTCCAAGCGTATTCACATGAGTGCATAGCTGGCAGAATTGGCGGGCTAGAAAACAAAATAGAAAAGAAGTTTTCTAGGCACCAGGAAAAGTGAGTCCTGTGAAACACATCTGTGAAAGGACATTCTCCTGCCTTTAATCCTGGTTTGAGTGACCAGATACCATATGTTGATGCTTCCTCATTTATTCCTTGTTTGGATTTAGAGCACATCTTATTTATGTTAGACGTTATGACACCTTCTCTTTAAGTACACCAAGTATTAAAGGGAAACTACTAGGATGTAACTTTTGAGACTTTGTTCTTTAATCTTGTTTTGAGTGAGGAAAATATTGGTTATAAACAGCTTGGAAGAACTCTTACGTAAGTGTTCAAGGGAGGAATTGATTACTTGTTAAGCTTGAATCTCTGGGAATTTGGCTTCTATTTTACCTTCCTCACAATCATTCTCTTGTGTTAATGTGCACATTCCAGTTGCATGTGTCAAATCCCATTGGTGATCTGTATTTGTCCCTGCTCATACCCTAAACCTGCTCATGGTTTTGCTGTATAACAAATTCAACATAATTGGTATTCAGTGCTTAGGCAGACCTGTGGTTAAATGAAAATGGAAGTGTCTGTGTCTACAAACAGGTAATCTTATTAGATTAATGATATTCTGAGATGATGATGTTAGTATTCTTGCAACGCCTGCATTGCTCTGAGTTGCATACCTTGCTGTGAATGTGTATTCCATGTTAGCAATTTCTGTTCTTAATGTTCTCTTTGTAAAAAGTATCAGACAGGCAGAATAACTCTAAACTCAGACCTTCATTTCTGTTAGTAAATGAAATCAGTTAAATGCCTAAATGCTTGGTCTTGTTTGTCCTGTATAGGAGATCATACTGACTATACTGCTGAAGTTTGCTGTTAAAGATTTTATTTGACTGTAGAACCGTGTGGTCTCAAGTCTACTGAAATGAAGGCATCCCATAGTCTTTCTGTGCAGAAAAATTCTCATTGAGGCAGATATTCCAAAGTTCAAGTAACTAACATAATTAGAAGGTTTGGATAGGTCTCTTTTCCCCTGCCGAAGTTTTTATGTATTTATATGGTGAATTACAAAGGTGTTACTTTATTTCACTTTTAGAAGTAATGGAAACTGAAGGATAAAGTTTATGTCTTGGTTTTGATATAACAGCTGCTGACTAGGAAACCTGTTGTTCCTTGGTTAGTCTCTGAGATTCTTTGATTTGGGAAATACGGCTCAAAGATTAGATTATGTGAAATAGCTTGTCAGCATCAGAGTAGTGAATCCCAAGTCTCTTCATTTCTTGATTGCACAAATTGGACATGGATACAGCAGGCCGACAGAATGATTTTAGCACACAAGTGGCAATAATGATAGGTTAATTTTAAATGTATTAAATAATCATTAAAATCTGGGAATTTCATCATGCTTGCAATCAATGTTTTCTCCTCAAAGCCTGAAATAGAAATTACATGGGATAGAGTTGTTGTCCTTGATTGCCAGCCTGTAGGACAGTAGCTAGGTTTGTGCACTGTGAATGGATAGGCCAAGAAGGGTTTGAATATGGTTGGGTTGAAAAACCCCACCTCAAGGACCATGTGTGGCATTAAAGGTTATTGCAGTGCATTAGCATGGAGCTACAGACCATCCCCCTCTTTCTGCTTCTCCTCCTGGTTACTGAAGCTTTCCTGCTTCCATGTCTCTTACCTCCTTGCTACCCCCCCTGAGGATTCTGCCTCTGTTCTCTAATAATATTAACTGATAGCAAGGAGTATACATGGCTGCTCTCCACAGCTAACTGATGACAACATTTTCCCCAAGTCTGTAGTGCTTTTTGACCATGTCCTGAAACGGTAGCACTATTTCATTTCATGAGTAATTACTATATGCTGTGTTTGGTTAAAAGAGTATGGGTAGACAGCAGAAGTGAGTGCTGTATCTTTACATTTTTCTGGGTGCTGGACACTAAGAGAGAGGAGAGGACATGGCTCTGGAGCACCCTCCAGAGGAGTGGGTGCCTTTTTCCTTTGGCAAAACCAAGCACGCTTCTGTAACAGGAACTTGTAGGTCAGAGGATACAGCTGGTGTATATCTATTTTCTGTATTCAGAAAAGCAAAAAACTTTACTCTGATCCCTATAATACACAGTCTTTCTAGTGTGCTCACAGAAGCTGCACAAACATGTATTTCAGAGCACAAACCAACTTCTATCTGGCTCTTGGGGACTAAGCAGGGGGTACCTGTCTTCTAGCTGAAAACAACCAGTGAGCATGTACACTTTCTGCTCATCTGTTGGCCTTAGAGATGCCTGACATTTTTTCTTTTTTTTTTTTTTTTTATTATTGCTTACCTGCTCAAAGCGTAGTTCCTAAGCCCCTGGGCAAACTAAACATACGCACAAACTGCCTTCTTTGCTAGCATGATGATTGAAGAGCTGTTGTGGTTCGGTTAGGTTGCAATCACTGAAGATCTCCATTACACACAACTAACAGGTCATATGTTTATTCAAGCTTGATCTAGGGGTCTGATGTACCTTCAACCTTCCGTAGTCACGCTTGGAATTAATAAGAGCTTAGATTTAATAATAACTGATACCTACAAAGGAGTGTCAGTGATTATGCAGTCTGGAATGTGATAGCAGAGCTTTGCCTCTTTGTCAGGCTGGGTTGTATCTGTTGCTGTCAGGGGTCTTTCTCAAGTTATGTAAGCCTACCTTTAGATTTCTTTTCTGTCTATAAAATACTTAATGCTTATTATAAAGCTTGTGGAAGGAAGCATGCAGATAGAAGGATTAACTTGGTTATTGTCTCTTTTACTATGGTTTTTTTTTATACTATTCCTTCTACTATTCTGCCTTATGATGATTTGGACCAAACCATGGGGTTTCATCACATAAAATGCAGCATATGCAGCTTTAGCCTGCATCAGATGATGGTGACAATTTTAATTGGTAAGCAATTCACCCTTTGAGAAAAACACACAGAATAATGAATGCTGATTGAGTATTTTCTTCTTTTTTAAACAAACAAAAAATCCCTTATATAAACAAGATGGATATACAGTATAATTGTAAAGATAAGAAATTTACTTTCTCTTCTCTTGGGGAGTATGTACAAGCAGATCCTGAATATGAATATTTGGCATTTAGCCTGATGTTGAAAAAGGCCCCAGAACATGTCAGAAAGAATTTAATAGATGATTGCTGATGACCGACTGCCAGTCAAATGTACAAAACCCAAACCGAGCAGGCAGAAAAACAAGAGACTCAGTAGTTGTATCTACATCCTCTTAGATTACATTAGGCCAAATACTAAACAGGAGGAGGAAAAAGGTGGGGTGGAATGGAACTTAAAAACTAACAATTACTTGTTTGAGGGAGTTTCTAATTGTTTCCTGTATGTGTCTGGTTTGTGTAGCAGAATAGTTAGAATAGAAAGTTGGTTTTATTTTAACTAGAGTTTTGATGCCTGTGGAAGGAAAATAAGTCTGTAGGGTTTCTGCAGTTTGGGGGGAAGAGTAGGAGGGGAATTTCAGACAGTAATGTTTTTTCAGTAATTATGTAAGGACTATGATCAGTTATGGAAAAAAATAATCTAGTGTTTTGAAAAATAATAGAATCTGCTGTTACATTGCTGCTCTGCAATGGTTTACTTGTTAAAATAAGAGAGTTTACAACATTTAGAAATGGTAGGGGAAGCATCTTGAAAGCAAACATGTAAGTTTGTATTTTAAAAGTAATAGCTTTGGATTGTCCCAAAAGTAATTCTTGCTTTGATTCCTGCTTCTGCTCTCCAAAACATAGCATAGCTTCTGATGGATTTGTAGGGAGTGTATTTGTCTTCAGAAATGTAATATTAGAAGATAAAAAACAGGGTCAATAAGCACAAATTTGTCTGGGGACTAGTTTGACCTAATAATTTTCAGGAAGTCTTAAATACTAAATAATTCTGTTAATTTGTGGTCTTTACAACATGTGCAGCATCTCTTACAAGGTTTCACAACGAAGAACTTGCTTTGTCTACAGTGGCAGTTCAGAAGGAAACAGGGTAATGATCTGAAGGTCCTGAAAGGTTTGTAAGGGTTATTGTAGCTTTACGGTTTCTATCAGATGCAGTGTTATCATCAGCTTATTTTTATGAGAGGTTTGATTGGCTTATTCTTCTAATGTGTCTCTTTTTTTTCTCTTTTTTTTTTGTTTTGTGTGTCTGTCTGTCTGTCTGTGGAAATGGTACATCATTTATATATGCCTGAAATACCTCATTTGTCCCTGTTTTATCCTCCTAATTTCTACTGACTCTTATGTTTAAATATTGAGTAAATTTCAAGTATTCCTCGATCAGAGTTTTGGAGACACATCAGTTATTTTGTGATTAGAAAGTCAGTTACAGCTGATGCTTTGCTGCCAGGCTTATTGGGCTTTGTGTGTTTTCATTGTTAACGTGCTTATGAAGTAAAACTAGATGTTCAGACACTTGTAATTAGTTTTTCTCCTCTATGTTAAGCAAGTGTTGCTGTTGCCTTTTAAGGGAAGGGGGCACATTGCTCCCTTGGAGGCAAAGTGGAATGATGGAATGAGTCAGTGGTCAGGAAAAGGATGATCGTCAGCTGATATCAGTTGTAGCCAAGATACTTTCAAAAGACTGAGACTGGTGAACTACTCCAAAAAGGCTTAAAAGTGCCAGATGCTGGAATCTGTAAGCTCTCTACATGCTTACAATGAGGTGCATAAAACATAAAGCAATATTACTTTGTATCATCAGTGTTTTACAAACTACTTTGTCATACCCACCCCGAGCTCCGAGAGAAAGTTTGTGGTCCCAGCTGTCTCATTGATCATATGCCACTAGACGTGGCAGCACACACAATTGAATTGCTTTTCCCTCAGGGAAACAATGTCTCCAGGTGTGCTAATAATAAAATTAATAGCTTAGAGAAACTGCTTGCCACAGCAGCCATGGCTCTACAATGAAAGGATCGATTCCAGTGTTTAACTGTCCTAATTCCATAGTGGATACCCGACTCAGCCACTGCTGAGATATGTTCAGTCTCACAGTTAATCAATACATCCCTGATTTAAAACAAAGAACCAAGATCCGGGATTAGAAGTCTTTCTGAATAAAAGGATGTAGGTTAAAACTGTCAACACCCTTCAACTATTACCTTAACATAAAAGCTAGGAGTGCTTTAGCTAGTGCCTCCACAGGAAGTAAACGTTGATACTGCTGAATATATCCTACTCATTTTGTGAAACATTAGCTTGTAAATATTAGAATGTAAAATGGCACTTAAATCATCTTCAGCTGGCGTTTTGTAGAGCTTCATGAATTTTGATTGTAATTGATAATATTACCTTAGTGAGGATAATGTATATAGTCATACACTGTAGTTATTACTCTGTCACATAGTGCTGCTGTCAGGAGCCATAGATTTGACTGCCAGCAACGTGTCTTGAGGGGCACACATGCTTTTCATATTGGATTTTGAGGAGTTCTCAATTCTGAATGCTTGTAAATGTCAAGGTTTGGCTTCTGTATGAAAGAAAAGACACATTCTCTTAAGTTGATAGTGGGAAGTAAAAGAGCATTACACATTACTGTGTGGGACAGGGGGCTGAAATTTCAGTGACAGCTTCTCAGCTGCAAGAGGAATGAGGACTTTGTTAAAAATCACTTGTTTGCCAAAGCTGGTTTTTAACCTGTAATTTGGTCTAATGACAGCCATTATTGTTACTTGCTTATATGCTTAGATGATTACAACTCCACCACAGCTACCTGCCACAACTTTACTACAGTTACCGAGGGAGGCAGCTGAAGACGTCTGAGACATTTCTGTGAGCCGTTAAGCATGGCAGTTCCCTTCAGAGGGAAAATAAGTTCTCCTTTCCCCTCCCTCAGATTTCAGTGTAAGGAATCGAAATCAGCTCTCCCTATTGCATTCATTACCACCAGAGGAGTGTGGCTTCGTTTCATTCTTTAGAGTTTAAGAAATCTAAGGCTAACCATTAGAAGAAGTTTGAGAGTGCTGCCCTAATCTGCTGTTAGTGGCTTTGTAGGTAATGGGCAATTGGAGGTGGTACCAGACCTGAAAAAAATAAAGGAGTTAGGGAAGGAAAGGCTTCTAAAAAAATTTAAGTATTAAAATGCTGTTCATAACCTAGAAAAGATTGATGTATGTGATCTGAAATGTGTAGAAGTATTGCTGTTACTTTCTTTACATCACTTAGCAGAGAGGGTAGGGAAAAAATTCCTGTACTAGTAGTATAACTGATCTCTAAGCTATACCATGACGTCATCTCCCAAAAGAGCTTGCCACCACTCTCATACTTCAGCCGACATACTTGGCAGTAATGTGACTTGGCAGGTAAAGATGACAGAAATGAGAAAATCCCTTACAAAAACATGCTTAAAAGAGAACTTCAGCCACCTTCTATTTACACCAGCAGGTAAAACACTGCTTGTGTGGATGGGAAGCATCAGCACTGAAGCAGCGCTGGCAGGATTTGCAGGCCTGTGAGGTGCACGCTGCACTTCATCTGAGACCTGTTGCTTTTTGCCTCAAGATTCTGGCCTTTTTTTGCAGTAGTTAGTTATGACAGATGTGGGAGAGGCCTGCAGTTCTAGTTTTATCAAGTGTGTTTCAGTAACTTTGTTTCATAATAAATTGCTTTCATTTTTTAGTCTTTTAATGAATGAAACAACATCCAGAGATAAAATCTCAGGATAAATAGTTTCAAGGGAGTATCTAGGGCCACGACTAGATCACTAATTAGTGGTTTCTTCTTTTCTACTCTGTGTCCCAGTGTCACACACTTTGTACACAAAGGTTGAGGGCAAGAGATAAATTTGTTAAGCAGCAGCAACTTTTTCCTAAATGGGGAGGATGGCCTACTTATGAGGGCAGGCAGAGTCTGAAAACGAGGCTTTATGGCATATTTCTGAGGCAGTTAACTTTAAATGATTGCTGGGAGCTATTGGTAGGAATGAAAGCAAGCCTTTGTGGTTTTGATTGTTTGAATAAATAAATTTGTTAGGAAAAATGTGCTTTGAGTTACTCAGATACGCTGCTGGACACAGGCTTCCAATGGGGAAGCTCTTAAAGGTGCAAATTAGAGTTTGGTCTGTTGCTTCAATGCGTCTGCAAGTAGTGGGGCTGAGAGTCTGAGTAGTGCTAGAAGATCTGTAGGATTGTGTTCTGGAAGAAGTCCAAGAAATTGGTTCTATCTGAAGAACAGAGTTCACATAGGAGATTAAAGAAATTATGCTTCTCCTACCATATAAGGGTATTGGTCTGAATGAGAAGTTACATTAGGGGAGAAACTTAGAGGTCCCACTCAGAGAGGCATTTTTTTTTTCAGTGGGTGTCATTACAGGTGAAGTTTTTCATGGTTCTATGAAAAATTTGGATTGCATTTTCTATCTTTTCTTTACAGCTGCAAGCATTCAGCTCTATTTATTAAAAACTGTCATTTTCAAGAAATGAAGGTATGCTGCAGTAGTATACCTAAATTGTCTATTATTCTGTGTTCTGAACTTGTCCACTGAGGCAGGAGTCCTACTGACCGAAGTGATACATGGTTGCCTACTTAGAAGTGTAAGGTAAGAAATAAAATTCCTCATGCAGTATCACAACTGTTTTGACCTTGGTCATTTCCATTTTCATTAGTTCTTTTCAGAACATACATATTAAGTGAAACGTTCTCTAAAACTATGTCAGGTAAAGTATATCCTTGCAACATACAATACAAGTTTCTTGCTCACTCCAAGGTATATTGATTTTTATTGAACAGTAATAGACGTGTTAAGCATCCTGGTTATTTGAGTGTAGGTTTTCTACCTGGGTTTTTTTGCCTAAGATAATGTGGATGTCTCAGAAGTGGTGCGTAAGTCCCATAGCAGTAGAGCCTATTGATGGTATTGGCCTAACCATTTTTTGTTGCATTAGAAAATGCCATTGAGTTTTTTACTGTGTTTTAAAGTATATTCAGCTTTAAGAGAACTAGTTCTGTAAGCTGCAGAGCAGCATCAGTAACTAAATAATAAAGAGACACCATTTAGTTTTCATGAATATTACACTTACTAGATTAAAACAATGAATTTTTATTAAATAGACTTGTATAAGAAGTCATTTCGATTAAGACGCTGTCTTTTCATATAATGGATGTTGGTTCCATACAGAGTAACAGATGAAAATTGCCTCTAGAAAATAATAAAAAATGTGTAGAGAGAGAGGGAAGCAAAGGTTTTTTGTCATGGCTTGCCAATACTTGCAAACATGATTTAACAATTCTTTTGTCTGCTTTTAATTTTACAGAATTAACAGCTGGCTTAGGGTCATGTTGTCTATTTAATTTGTTAAAGCACTTTTTTAGATGTTCTACTTTATACATAACCATTATTCTTATGTTTTTGAAAATACATTTCAACTAACCACAGGGTTTTAATATTATGGTGTAGTCTGAAAAGATGCTAAGAGTGTGTTTAAAACCACAACAAAAAAATTAATGAGTTGCATTGTTACATTAGGATTGAGTATGTCTATCTGTAAATAAGAATCGGTATGTGAATGTGCTTACAAGTTGGTTTCAAAGGAATTCCAAAAAGCATAGCACATTGTATCATACATATCTGTGATTAAACCCTATCAAGATGCTCATCATAAATTGAAACTTGAATTTTCTTTGCAGTTGTGCTCGACTTAGGCTATCTGTCGTGGAAGGAAGATGAGTGAGCTGGACAGCAAGCGGGGTGCACATGCCAAGTTCAGGGGATATTGGGCAGAGTACCTCTAGGTCTAAGTTCCCTCACTGCAGTCCAGAAAGTGCTCTGCTTTGTGTGTTGTGTGGAGTAGGCAGAGGAAGAATGAGTGGTGCAGCTGCTGGTGCAAAGCTGTGAGTTCAGTTCTTACATTTTAAATTTAGAGAAGGCAGCAGCTCTGCAAGCTTTTTCCTACTACCTCCATCTATCTCTTTGTGCCCCCTTTGCATTCACAGGGCCTCAGAGCGGCAGAGAGGGGACCCATCTCAAGAAAGTCCATCCTAAATCGTCATTATTCCTATTGTACCAATAGCTTCTGTGTAGCCAAGAGAGAGGGGCGGGGAAGGGAAAGCAAAATTCTGTTGTAAAGCTCTGCTGAAAAGGCATGTTTTCTTTAACCCTTAGGCTATCTACTTGATGAATTTCAAAGTTCACTGTGAGCAACAGAGGTGTTAGTACTTCCTAAGTAGCTTGTAAAATATGAAGCTAAGCCTTGAATTAAGATGTTAAGCTTTGTACAAGTCTTCTTACCAATCCCTCCTGTAACATCCCGGTATAACTTCCCCAAATGGAAAGTTTTGATTTGTGATGCCATTAAGAAGATAGTGCCACAGAAGTGCAGATCCTGGTCTTTGATGTTTATTTTTTTTAATAATTTATTTAACAATAATGTAAGTGCCTTTTGTGGTGTGGAAGAACAAACTTGTATAAAGAAGAGCATTTCCTTTCATTTATAGGCTTGGGCTCTAGTAAGAAGGTGTTGTCAAGGATTAATTGTAATCATATTCAGACTCTCATCTCTTAAAAATTAATTTGACAAATGAAACCAGGACAGACAGCATTTTCAGTCATTCCTATAAAATGTAGCTTTGTGTTACCATTCAACATATAAATATCTATAAGCTGCAGTTCTAGAACACAGGCATGGAAAAGAAATATAAATGCATGATAATTCAAAGGCCGTGGTCTTTATTATCCTTTTAATGAATAGCTGAATTACACTGCTAGCTCGTAAGCCTTCTGTGAATATTTTGCTTTCCTGCACAATGACTGTTTAGTCTCACTTGACCTCAATGAAATTATATGAGAGGTGAATCTGATTATTAGTTACAATCTGAAATACTCTTTGATCAGTTTTGTCAGCCTTACTTCTTCCTGTGTGGCTTTACTTTTTCCTGTGGGACAGACCCATGTTCCTGAAAATGGCTGTAATACTTTTATAGGTTTTCCTTTTCTTTTTTTCTTTTTTTTGGGGGGGAGTGTGTGTGTGTGTGTGTACATTTTCCAGTGCTGGAGAGTCAGAACTTAGGAGAAGCAAGATCTTCTCTCCATCCCTAATTTCTTTGCCAATTGTTTTACTTTTATTCTGTCATAGCAAAATACTATTCTTTGATAGCACATCAGAGCTTTTGTCCGTTAAAATTAAAGAATGTTTAATACCTGCTGTGCTGGAATACTTACAGGAAAAACAGCATTACAAATATGGATGGTCAAAAGGTAGAGATCCAAGCTGCTAAGTGTTGGAGCAGTAAGTTACTAGGAAGAGTCTGTTTTAGACAGTTACAGGAGAAGACTGTAAAAGTAATTTTGAAAGAATGGTAATATGTATTAGATACTTAATGTACAAAAGATAAGGCTGGCATTTCATTTCATAGATATATTCCTAAGACTGTAGAACATCAGCATCTTAGGAAGGGAAAATCATTTATGTAACAGCTTTAGGTCATAAATGTGAAATAAACCCTCTCTCCATCATTAATACCAGGTGATGTCAATCACTTCTCTCATGCTAATAATCACTATAAATAGAGCAATTACTACATAAGCAGTCAATTATAAACCGTTACATTGTGAAAAAAAACCCACAGTACATTGGCTTGCTGTCATTTCCAGAAAGGGTTTAACCTGTTACTAAAAAATAAATAAGTGATTATGATTCAGTGGGAAAGATCTAGAAAAGCTGCTGAAAGAGAAGAAGAAATTGGTGGTGCTTTTACTTGCATAGGAGTTAGAAATTTCAGTGTTCCTTAGCCAAGTTCTGTTTCTTTCTAAGATTGTTTAGATTGAGATGCTAGATTGAAATGAAGATCCTTTGTATTTGCAGGGCCACAGGGGCAACAGTTACTATTTGACTAGTGAGAGGAAAAGAGTTTTTTGAGAAAAATGTTCACAGCTGCAGTTTAGTTCCTCAAGTATTTGTTCAGCAGGGTGGCACAATACCAGGCATTACAGGACTGACTCAGCTCTTCAGCAGATGTGGATTGTTTACAAACCTCTTTTTTTTTGTTTCTGAGTAACTTTCCTCATGTGCCTTAGAAGAATTCAGGCAGGCATTAAAGTTACTGAGTGGTGAACCACAGTTGCAGAAATTAGCATTCTTACATATGAGTGTTAATATGATATAACTTTACAATTATAGTTCTAAAGAACTATAGAGCTACCCTCTATTATTTAGCATTTCTGTAGATTATATTGCTGTTACAGATAGGTAGTGTCATGGTAGGTAGTTCTTACTGTGTTCCAGTGACACAATTAGTTTCTTCACTCTGTGTTGTAGAATTTGAAACACTCAGACTCTGTGAGTAGGATCCATTAGATACATTTGGACACCAGCGTGTCCACGTTCTGCACTAGAAAACCACAAAAGAAACAGAATTTTCAAATATTAAAGTGTGGAGTGATGGTCAAAACTGGAAAGAAAGAGAAATGTGGTATGAGTACTAAAACACTTAATTAACCTCCTAGAAATAAATGGTAAGGTCAGTTAGACAAGAAAACTGTTTATGTGGGCAGGCAATGGAAGCAATGACATCCAATGTGTTTGTAACTAGACTCAAGAACTTTTGGACAAGTTAGTGAGGGAGCAGCCATGTGTCCTCTGCTTTCATCAGTAAGTCTCAGTGCTGTGATTTTGAGGCCTGTTAATTGACTACTCTTCTTATTGAGGTGGGACCCTGTACATCTCAGTTAATACATTTACTATATTCATTACAGAGTATGTGCATCATTAGTAAAATCCGGGAAGAGAGATTTGATACCTCTTCATACATAATCAGTGATTCTCAGGTCCTTAACTGTTTGTTCCACAGTAAAAATAAATATGTTGTTCTTGTATTAATATTATAGTAAGACCTCCTCTGTATCCCCATTTGGATGTGTGTTTAAATGAAGAAGAAATTCTCACTTGTGTTATTTACATACACTGCATAATATATAAGTAGTACTCACTCTGTTGAATAAGCTGAATTTAACTGACATTGTATGTTATTGTCATTACTGTAGTTACAACAATACTGAAACTTTTTCTAACAGCTTTCTGTCATTGATGTTTTTTGAATAGGCTGACTTACCTTACTTGGGAAAGCTTTTTTGAGTTGTAGTTGAAGTGACTATGTGAACTGAACAAGTTTTCCTTCTGGAAATAAACACTGTACAAAGTGAGACACATTCCCAAAATTCTGTAGGGGAAAATATGATCATCTGTGATCGCTGCAAACAATTACAACTACACTGTGCTGAACATGTAACTTTTTAAAAGCAGTAGCATTTAAAGGGATCAAATGATTAGAAGTGAGCTCTTCAATCAAATACCTCTTGAGACGAAAACAGGCTTTAAAAGTACATACTTCAAACACTAGGTAATGCTGTTTCTGAGATGCAGAGAAAAGTGAGGTCAGAACCTACGTAGAAGTTAGAAATTCTGTAATACCAAAGAATAGGGATGTAATACTGCAGGATGGAAATGAAGTTTGGCTCCTGTTTTGTGAGCTGTTTCATATAATGCTGCTGTGCTAGAACACAGGTTTATGGATAGGAAATTTAATTTTGAGACCTTTTATGTATAAGGAACATAGTTCTCAGGAGGTGAAACTAAAGGGAAAAAAGAGATCTGATTGTTGTTTAAATTATTATTCAAAATGTTGGAGTTGGTTGTTTTGAAAAATGCCTGAAGTGAATCAGATACAGTGAAGAAATCTTTGGTGTTTAATTACACAGTACTGCCACCTAGCATCAACTCACAGATTTGTATGTGTGTTTGTAGATTTAAAGCTGTATCACTCTCAGGCTTTTACTTAAATTTATTTTTCTATTGAACCTTGTTATGATCTTTAAGAGTATAAGTGTCTATGTTGAAAAAAGACATATCTTACATGGTAAACCTCAAATATTAACGTGAAAAGCTTTTCAATTCAGGCAAATTGAAACAGGAGTAGTAAAAGCTTTTTTGTTAAATAGATGTAACAATAGTATAACTAATATAATAGTTAATATTAATGGTTTCCAAGATTGTCTTGGTAGATGCCATGTTAATAGATGTTACTATTTTAGCAGCTCTCAAAATAAAATGTTGCATTTTCAGTTAGTAATGTCCTTCCAAAATCAAGCAGAAGTTGGAAAATGAAGAAATCTCATGTTTTTAGTGCACATACCCCAGTTTTATGGGTATTTTTTTTTTCCTAAAAAGAAGAATGCCTGTGGAATGGTAATAAGCAGGGTCACAGTAATCAGGACATGACTGATTCTGTATGCAGCAGCAACTCGGTATTTTATATTGTGAAATGGTGAGATTTGTTGAGATATTTCATGCTGACATATAAAGAAGCACCAGCTTACTTAGTCATATATCCTTTTAGTATAGCACAGTGTGAAGTCTTCCATCGTATTACTCTCAAGTGTAGTATGAAGTTAACACATCCAATCAAAAAGCTATTTTACCTTAATAATTTTTTAGTGCTTTGTTCTATTTTATTTCACTTTTTAATACATTAAAAAAAGAAGTATCAAAATATTATGTTTAGATGGACGCTGTATTTAATGAGTCCTTCATAGGATGTAATACCAAGTGTTAATCAATAGACATGCCAGAGTAACTTCCAATACAACCTTGTAGAGTTTTTTAAATTAATTCTTATTAAAATTATTGACTTGTTGTGACTTACTGGGGCTGCAACTGGAGCAGTTTTTCATCCTAATTAGGGGGTTAGGTTCCACTGTTCAAACTGCAGATAATAGTGTAATGATTGTCATCTTGAAACATAAAAATCAATGTGAGATACTATCAAAATCTGCCGACTGTCACAAATTATGGAAATTATTCAGGGTTTTAAAAACACTGCTAAATAGTGTTTCCTTTTATTCTTTCTAACATATTCAAGCACAGCTACTCAAGAGAATGTCTATTAACATAAAGCAAATATCAAGTGGTGCTCAGATAGTTTGGGCCATCTCTTAATCTGTGATATAATTTACAAATCATTTAGGAGAGATATGGAGTAGTCTTATTTTTTATAGTATTAAAAATCAAATATTGTATTACAGATTATGTAGCTGGATTATATTGTAGTCAACACTGTGCTCTATCTTCTGGTCAATTTTATTTGTTTATGCAATAAAGAAACTGGAATGTGAAGGTAATGACCACATACATGCCTGTACATTTCCTTCCCTGGAAACATCATGAGAACTGGAAAATTTTAGGTTATTCTATAGATACATATTCCATCTTTTCTTTTACTGTTTTCACACTGCTATGTCAAGGGGCAAAAATGAGAGAAAAAGAAAAAATTGTTAGTTGTCACTGGGGCTGTGCTTCAGTTAGAGGTTATTTATAGTGAGTTTGTTTTTAATATTTGATGTACACAGACCTTTCCATCTCAGTCAGGTGTAAATCTGAAAAACTCCTCTTCTATAATTGCCTTTGGAGGTCTATGGGCAGCTTTAAAGCCTCCCATAGATTCTGAACATAATCTGAAGAGAGTATTTTCTATCTGTTCAGATTAAAAATCTATCAAGTAATAACAAACTTGAAGGTATTTTACTAAAACTGCCCAGAATATTTGCTTGTAGAAATATACTCAAATACATGAAATGCAGTTACAGAAGTGAATAAGATACACGCTATTTGATTAGTCCATTATAAATTACTATATAGTTTTCCATTCCATCTTCCCTGTCTGCAAAATTTATTCTCCCTTCTTCTTATGTTTCATAATGAAAAAAGGAGTGTTCTGCATTTGAATTTTGTGTATATCATGTGTAAGGGGAAATGAGGAGCAAAACCTTTGGATTTGGAAGAAAACTAAGCTAAAAATATGAATATTCATATTGCATATGAATATTCACCAAGTTGCATCCATGTTGGTCTTTGTTTCCTTGTAAGTACCTTAAAGCAACTAATTTCAAGTTTGTAATGAAGCATTTAAATATCTGGGTCCCAATTTTGCGTCTTATTTTGCATTTTTTCTTCATCATCTATGTACACAGGGAATTGCTGACAATTCTTCATAATGGGCTTTTAAAAGAACCTATGATTTTAGATGTAAAAAGCACAGAATCACAGAGTGGTTGATGTTGGAACGGATCTCTGGAGGTCATCTTGCCCAACCCCCCAGATTATATAAGACTTCTCAATTTTCTTCTTTTCTTATTGAAGACTTTCTGTTAAAAAAATAAAGTCCATGCCATTTTCAAGCATGTTCAGTCCCCATGTGACCAAGTATGGGTTCCAGCTGGAGTTAAAATGAACAAATGAAAGTGGTTCTTCATACAGTAGGTAGCCTGGGCTTGTAAGCCTCCACACCAACACATACTGTGACTGCAAAAAATTAACATAGGCTCCAGAGGAGACTGAAAAGTACTTTCAGCTTGAGTTACCTCACAACAGTTTGAGTAAATCCTGAGCTAAAAAGACTCATCAGTTTGGACGTGTCAGACCTACATCCTCTCTTCTTCCTTTTCCCTGGATTCCTACTTACTGCCATTGCTGCAAACAGGATGCTGGGTGGGATGGACCCATTGTCAGAAACACTTCTGTCCTCCTCAGGTACTTACTGGGACACAGTAAGCCTGGGGGAGAAGGGGAGGTAGGTCCCATGTGTGAGAACTGCAGGTTTCACATCCCAATAGGATTACCAGCTGCCTTAATTTTAAATTTCAATTGTCTGTGCTCTAGCAGCGTCCTGTAGAGGGAGAATTTGGTAAGCTTTCTGTTGCTGGTGATAGGATATCATCATTGTTTTTCTGTGTTTTAAGTATATTTGAAGTTTAAGAAATGGAGGAGCCTTTTACAGAATTGTATACGGGGACGTGATTTAGGTCTCTTTCCTGAGAAGTATATGTTTTCTTAGATTATTAGGTAACACAACATAACAGTTCACAACTCTCCACTTTTCAGATTTTAAAATGTGCATACACCTGAGCTTGCAGATATAGTGTGAACATGGCATACGTGTCCAATGATGTTGAGATTTTATTGTTTACTGTTGCTCAGATATTTAGTGTCAGCTGATATGTAACTGTGGTGTGATAAGTTCACTGAAATTCATAATGGTGTATTTAAATTTTAATGTAAACGTATTTGTGACAAAACCAAAACTTTTACTGGTATGCAGCTTTTATGTTTTCACTGAAAAAGAGCTTTCAAAATGATGATGCTAACCCTGCTTGGGGGCAGAAACTGGCAGAATTCTCAGCTGATGCAAATCAACATATCTGCATCAACTCAGTGGAGGTGAAGTGATTTATAGGAGCTGCAGAGCAGATAATCATCATTATCTTTGTGTGAAGAAGATAAAACTGGCTCTGAAGATCTACACAGTAGATTATAACATTATTTGAAAAGTGTTTATTAACCTTGCACTGTTAAACAGAAAGTAGCTTCTGGTCTGTGCTATAAGAGAATCTAAGCTTTGCAACACTTGAAAAGGAAACAGTAACTTTGGCCTACTCATTAACATTACTTATAGCTTAAAACAGCTATGCCCATGGTTTTGTAGGCTTTTGAAAACATGCAGTTGCGTCCATATTTGGATTCAAACCTGCACACTGCTAGCGTTAACTCACATGTCAGTAATTCTTCAAACTGCTCAGATGATAAAACAGGATTTGTTGGGAAAAAGCCTCTTGTATCAGCATTAATGCAATATTCCAAAATTTAGGCAGCCTTAAATTCTTTCTAATACAAAACAAGGAGAATTGTGACTACAATGATTAAAATCACATTAACTAGCCCAGGACAGGCTGCTTTTCTCTATTATAGTGTCAAATTCAACCTTCAGTGTAAAACCAAAACAAAACGTAATTTCAGTTAAATGTTTGTTGAGTACGAAAAGAATTATTTTCCTTTGTAGACTCCTTAGAAACAATTAAACATTAGCTCTGTCACATAGTGAATTGTGATTGAATTCAGTTTAAAGTATGTGAACCATACATTCTTTGAAATTTGCCTGAAAGAACTCATTATAAAACTAATGCCATGAAAAAGCACTCCTTTTCAAACTGGGTAAAGCACCTGAATACTTTTTGTAAGCAACTGCACATGTTTTGAAAGCATTCTAGTAATGCCTAAAAACCTTCCATGGTACCTTTGAACCAGTAAATTTCATATTCAGCACACCTGTGTTCCTACAAGACTTGCAGTAATAATCAGATTGGTTAACTATATATTTTTTTTTAAGATTGATTTTAATGCTTTTATTGATTTGAAGCAGATAAACTCAATTGTGCATGAAATCTTATTTATTTTGGGGACAAAAGGGAATTGAGTCTTGGTAGAAAAAACTTACCTTCCAGGGAGGAAAAGTCATCAGACTTCACTTTTTAAGGCATGTTCAGCATGCTTAAAAATTCATAATTTTGGTCAGCATTACTTGTCAGATACGTAGTTTGGTCTATTATTACATTTTGGATCCAGGACAACAGTTACAAGTATTACTGAATGGTACTGCAGATAGGGGGATAGTGTATTAGTTATTTTTCTTATATCAACCCATTTCTCCAAGTGGCTTTTACTGGCTAGTAATGATTACTTCAAAGAGTTGCATATAAATATACACAGTAGAAACTCATTAATTTTCAGTAATTTTGGAAATGCACATGAGGAATGGCTGAATTCTGCAAATCTGTGCTGTTGCCCTGTGCTGGATTCATTTATAAAGAGAGTGGTAGATTGTTTCAAATGCAACTCCACCTAGAATTTGTGAAACCAAGAGAAATGAAGGAGTAGGATTTCCAGAAATGCAGATGGGTTTGGGGAACAGTCAAAATTAAGAAGCTTATAAAAGCTGAGAGACAAAAATGGGTCAAAATAAGTAGCTGAACCCAAGGAATGTTAATGAAGCTCTCATTATAAATGGAAAAAAGAAAACCTTACAGTATTGTCAGTATACTGCTGTGAAATGCATGCACCATACTTTGATCTTTATTCGTTTCCTTTTATTTCTTTTTTTTTTTAAATCTTTTCGTTTTGCCTGCTGTACAACAAATTTTCTACCTAGTTGTCCATTAAATCTGTTTTGGGCACTTTCAGTGTTACTTGTTTTGCTTTTTGTCACACACTGACCTGGAGCAAAATTCTCTACTGCCTGGAATACTTTTCCATTGTTGTTACTCTCTCTTTTATTACTTTACAGGGCTCTAATGTAAGTCAGAGAGGTTTGGTTTGACTGTAGAGCTTGAACACAGCATTTGTAATATGATGTGTGTGTATTTTAGTAGGAATTACAGGTGGTTTTCATGATATGACACCTTACTTTTCCATAGTTAATTTCTTACTGGGAATGATAAGGAAACATGCTTTTGGTCCTTCTGATAAATTATGTTACTTAGCAAAGCGAGGATTAGCCTGGTTCTACATAGATAAGTAGACTTACACTTAGACTTATCTGATTTCCGGAATTCTTAGGAAGTATGGATGAGTCTCTCTATATAAAGAAATCACTTTTAAAAGCATTTTTATTCTTCATTTAAAAAAATCTAATCAACTGATTTGTCACAATTTCACGTTGAATTACAATTTTTAAATCATACCCATTTGAAGCACTGATCTGACCATCTGTCTGATGATGCACTTGCACTGTATCAGAACTAACATTAGTGCAGTCTAAATGGAGTCATGGGAGCTACGGACCAATTTGTATTTCATTCTTATCACTCAAAACTCAATTTCCAAATAGGACATTTCCTAATTCTGTAGTCTTGATTATTGGAAAGTGTTCCAGTAGCCTCTTGTAAGTTTTTTATAGTGAATATAAAAACATTTCAGATGACTAAATGACTTAAAGAAAGGCAGCTATCTAACTTTTTTCACCTCTGCAAAACAGAGGGGAAAGTTTGCTTGGTCAGGCTAGAATTTCTGAGAACTAACATTAGTTCTGAAAATTTAAGCCAATCCAGCTGGAAAACTGAGGATTCCATCAAAATATTCTGTGAGTATATAGATATCCTTGAAGGTATTTATAGGAAATGAGATAACTAGTTTTATTTTATGCTTTAGAATCACTATTTTCAAATAAAGGTTATTCTATCTACATAAGTTCACTTGCACTTTAGGTTACTACAGGTCTTTCTTTTGGGGACTTGCCTTAAGTCTTAGTCATTGAGATTTGTGTGTTGTAGAATCTCTCCTCTGCAGATCTTGTAATATATAAATGTAATCACAAATTCTAAATTACAAAGAGATGAACCTGATCTGCAAGCTACTCTTAAGGAACTATATTTCTTTTTCTTGTGCCCTTTTTGCATTTTATTATTTTAGTGTGTGAACATGCTATTCCACTGCTTAAAAAAAAAAATTAAAAAAATTGGAGTTGAATGTTGAGCTGAAGCTTAAAAATAAAATTAAATCATTAAAAAAAAATTAAAGGGTTCATGCAAACTGCTTTGTCCTTGACAGTATTTTATAGGAATGAGGAATGGGACTTACAGCCAAAGTAAATAAGTAGCTTGTTTATTTATTTGTAGGAATACCCTATGCAAAAATTCATGCAAGGAAATTTTTAAGTTGTGTATATATATCAGATCTTGACTAAAACTGACTTTTTCATCAAAATTGTGGAGTTGGACAGTCTTGCTAAATTGCTGAAGCTTGATTTCTGTTGCTTCTGTTCTCAGTTGTTAACTTTTAGTGTGCTTGCTTCGTCTGGTGATTGTTGCTCTTTTAGCTTGCCTCTCGGAAAATGGGAAAGAAACAGGATCTAGCTGAGTGATCTAAATGGAAATCCTTTGTTCTTATGGTAGCTGAAATAAAAAGAGATTGATCGTTGTATCTTCAACGGTGTTAGAATTAAAACCAGTTTAGTGGTTTATTCACAGAATCTTGTTTTTTGGGTTTTGGTTGGTTTTTTTTTTTTTAGCCTAATTGCATATGATTGAACAAATTCTGGTTTGAATTCTAGCTGCTTGTATAAGCACAAAACTCTTGTCTGTAAGAAGTTGGCTGTATGGTTCCAGGAGCAGCTTTTTCTAGAATTAAGTCAGTATGAATTACTAATAAAGGATGTATTCATGCTACCTAATGCACTACCTTCAGATACAGTCTTTTGTGTCACCTGTTATTCTGTTACTGGGAAGGTAGAACAAGAGGTGTCCAGAGTCCTTCAATAATTTCTGTATTGCTTGAAATCTTTATGGTAGTGCTGTAAAAGACGTCAATGTAAGTGGCTTTAGCTATGCCATTTGGAAAATACTCAAACATACACTTTAATCCTGCTCTTTTTTGGGTAGGAGGCTCTGGTTTTGGGGAATATGAGAGGTCTAAGGTTTGTAATAAGCTGTTTAATTCTGAGGTACCTGGAGTTCTCTTTTCAGTACCTGATAACCACTGCCTTACCTGGCTATGGACTGAGGTCACAGATCAGGCACCTCTGGGAGCTCGTAGTCACAGTCTCAACCACTGTTTGTGCAGATTTGCTTTCGGAGAGTGACATAGGTGTACCACTGAAAATGACATCAAGAAAGATATTTCTCTCCTTTACTTTTTAATTTAATAATTCATAAAAAATTTCATGCAAGTTAGAAATTACTGAGATAATTTGGACAGCTGAGTAAATTGGTAATGGTGTATGGATCATTTTACCTGTAGGTCATTGTGTGTCTCGGTATTGACCTAAATTTACAATCTGATGGCTCTTAATGTATAGGAAAAGCTTTGTCAGATACCTTTCCAATTCTGTTTCCTAGTAAATTAGGTTAAAACTGTTCATAGTTTATTGATTTCAGTTCAGGATAATAAAGCATTTATAGTGTTTGTTTCCAGTTTCCTTCCTGCTCTGAGAGGTACAGATACAGGAGATTGTTTTTCCCACTGCCTCTGTTTTTCCTATTGCCTGTAAGGCAGAACAACCTACAGAAGCTAAGGGAGGCTTTAACTAGCAGGGTTGCTCTGTGACTTTGCCCTTCTCTGCCTCAGTAACTTTATGTATTAAAATATGGGATTGCAGTGCTTTTCTTTGTGAAGAGGAGAAATGCTTTAAAGGGTGGAGCATTAGTAAAATTGTTTGTGAAAGATGTAGTAGGATGTTGCTTAAAGTAGTCTTTGTCCAGGGGATTGAGGTGCATGTGTGACTACCATTAAGTCACAAGCGTATGTCTGGGTGATCAAGGTTTATGAACATAGAAATACAGAACTTGAAATTCTGGACCTATCAACTTTGACAGCAACCCATCTCAGACATAACTGCAAAGAAGGCAAGTTGATTAGGTGGTTGATTAGGATACTTACTGACTCTGCACACCTCAAGAACTACCAACACTAGTTCATGGAATGTATCTAAGTATTCCTTCCTTCACGATTTCTGCTGGCAGAAATTATCCCTAATCCTCCACAGATGGTCTGCAGCTCTTTGGAGAACTTGTAAGAAAGAGAAGATGCTGGGGAAAAAGTTGAGTATTTAGTTAGTTTGCTTTTTACACTAAGCAATCACAGCTCTTTGATGCAGTTACCATAGGTGATGCTCTTTCCAGAGGTCAGTTCCAATTCTGTTGGGTTTCCTCAGTAATAAGACTGTGTGGTACTGTGGGGAAAATAAAACAAACAAAAAAACCCCAGAAAATTTCAACTGGTTTTCTGACCTACTCAGAGGATAACAGTTCTTCCTCTGACAATAACTAAAACCTACCTCTGGTAGCAATGGACAAACTCCTTCTTGGTTCACCAGGACACCTGGGTGGTGCTGGGGGACCAAACCTTTCCTATACTAATCCCAGGAATGCAGTTATATGACTGTTCTGTCTGTATACCCTGGCCTAGTAGCTTGTGTTCTCCATGCACAGAGAATGACCTTTGCTTTGAATTAAATACAACAGAGAGGAAACATTAGCCCACCACCACCCCAGTATATTGGCTAAAAATAACAAGCCTTTTGCAGTTTGGCAGATGGGATTATAGAGGATGAGAAACCACCATTGACTTCTGTGGAGTCATGGGTTCATACCTACTATGTGTGCGACATTCTGCAGCGGAAATAGAAATGGAAGGATTTGGTAGGTAAGTCGCTATAAGAACTTCAGTTTTGGATATTTTTTTCTGTTATATGACAATCTATAGATTTTCAGACAGAACAATGTACCATATATCTGAGTATCACACACACAGAGCTAAAGTTGGTCATTGGCCTCACATCTATAGGATAGGCATAGATGAATGCCGTGCTTGCTGGGCTGCCAAACAAAAGACAAAATCCTGAGGGGAAAAAAGAAAATGCCTGTATTGATTTACATAACATGGGAGTGTGGCTGTGGCTGGTGGAGAGGTGGACTCGGGTGTTAGAGGTTACAATTCCTTCTCATGCATTGTTTTCTTTAGATTGATGGTAGTGTCATTATAACATATGGCAGAATTGTTTTCTTCTTAATTTTTAAGGGACCTTTTCAAAGTCAGCACTGTCAAATGACATATTTGGAAACAAGAGCTTGCAGTAGTTTCTTGGGATTGATGATAGAGCTTGTGCTTGTTACTTTTGTTAAACTGTGCTTTTAGTTCCTATAGATTTTCTTCACTCTAGAACTGCATTTTGGGCATTTTCTGTTTCCTCAGGTGGGTCTGTATTGTGAAACTGAAGAACCAACAAAGCCCATTCTGCTTTCTGTGGCATACCATTCATGTGTGACTTCCTTTTGTTCTGTCATCAGCATAACTGTGTAGCAAGGACCCCACTGCAGTGGTGTTTGCTTGTCCTCTGCAGTCTGCATCCATGTGTGGACATAATGTAGCCTCTGCCTTTTTAAGCCTGTGTGCTCAGCTTACAAAGCTTTCATTATGTGTTCACTTTGCAGTCTTGTTTCCTAAAGAAATACTTTTTTGGTTTGTTTGTTGTGGGTTTTTTTAATGACTACAGAGCTTTTCCTAAATTAAGAATAACACAGAGTCACAGACCATCAAGGCTGGAAAAAGCCTCTGGAGCTCACCTAATCTAAGCTTCAACACTGAACTGAGACCAGATTGCTAAGGGCTTTATGCAGTTGAGTCCTGAAAATGTGCAAAATTCCCCAGTCTCTGCACTAACCTTTTCCAGTGCATATTTGTCCCCATAGTGTTTTCTGCCCACCTTGTTTCTGATCAGAGCTTCCTGTATGTATTGGGTTTCTGTGGCAAGGTTTTGGTAGCGGGGGGTTACAGGGGTGGCTTCTGTGAGAAGCTGCTGGAAG
>JANZLQ010000044.1:5602298-5621802 GCA_026212715.1 Elanus axillaris | reverse complement strand
TCTAGCGAAGAGGGGGGGGGAGTGATAGAACGACTTGGTGGGCACCTGGCGTCCAGCCATGGTCAACCCATCACACTGTACTTCAGTTGTGCCTATGGTTTCTCACTCATCTATGATTCCTCTCACTAAAGAACCTGTCTCCTTCTCCATAGCCTCTTACATACAGGAAGGCCACTGCTAGGTCCCACTTAGCCATCTCTTCGGCAGGTTAAACAAGCCCAGTTCCTTCATTTCTCCATGCAGATCACATGCTCCAGTCCCTTGAGACACAGACGTCCTTCCCTGGACTTGCTCCAGTTCATGAACATCTTTCTTGTTTTCTGGAGGGAGTGGAACTTGATGCAATATTGTTGCCATCTGTAAAGTACTGCTAAAAATAGTAACATCATGAAATCATTTACCTAGATAGATAGATTTACCTAGGTAGATAAGACAGCATTGGAACAAAGAAAGCATTTTAAGGCTTGTGTTTAACTTTTAAGAAGTTGGTTATGACCGTAGAGAATTCTAGTTTCACAGTGTCATTTTTGTTAAACTGCACTATTTATTCTTGTTTTCTGTATATAACATCTAATAATTAGTAGAAGAGTCAACTAAGTTTTGGACCTCTACTTAATTTTCTGTTTCGAAAAACAAAGCTATAAATTTTATCAATTCTAATATCTTTAGAGAATAAGTAATTTTAATAGCAATTTAAAAATATTTTTAATTCCATATACTGTGGATGTAGAACCAGGGTGTCTCTATAGCTGTACAGATACAGTAGATACTTAGTTTAAACCAAGTGTCTTCACTGAAGTTATAAATTTTATTTTGCAAGAGTCAGTGGTACAGCTGAATAGTGGTAGGTGAAACAACATTAGTTTTAAATTTGTTCTGAATTTTTCTTGCCAGGTTCCCTTAGGTTTGATCTCTATGCTTGTCATAAAATGCTGATCCTTTTGCCTGTGAAGTTTGACCATGGCATTTGAGGAATGTAGGCATCTCTGTTCTGGATACACAGCAATCTAGGCACCAGATGGCAAAATTGTGGGGGCTGGCTTTAATGCAGTGAGCTTAGTCTCGAGAAGAAATTAGACATTGCAGCTTTTTTGTTCTTTCTGTGAAATGGCAATGGAAAGGAAGGACAAAATGAATTCTGTAAAGATTCCTTGCAGTTTTGAGAGTGTTTTTTAACTGGTTACTTCCTTGTGACTGTTCTTGTGTTCTAAAACTCAGCCACACATGGTGAATAGGAGATGACTGTTTGCATTTCTCATGCAATAGCTTATCTGAGAATATCCCCATGTGAGCTCCCATGTTCTGTGCTGATACAGCTTAAGAACTTGCTGTCTCCAGGTGCCTTCAGGCACTTCCTGCTGGGTGTTGGATGAAGATCACATACAGGGTTGAGAACTGTGGCAACCAAGGAGCCAGGATGGGCTTGCTTCTGACAACTTAGCCACGTGAGCAGTAACTGCCGACAAAGTGACACAGAGGAAACCTCTTATGCACCAGCAAATGCCAGACTTTGTTTGGAGACATCCACATATAGAGGATAGATAGTAAGCAAAATAATGGTCCTATCCAAGAAGTCTGCAGAAGGAAGTTGCAGTGTGAGAGTATATATTGGATTACATCTGCTGTCCTAAATGACTTGAATGAAGCACGTGGCTTCTTCTCTAGAGTGATTTTCCTCCAGAGTGATGTGGCCTTTTTCTTTATGATTTAGAGATGGAACAGAGGGTATAGTAATGTCTGCACAGTGACTGTACAATATTATGAGGTATTTGCTGCTTCTTGTGGTCTTGGACCAGTTGATTTCCTAGAAGTGTATTTTTCTAAACTTAAGTTATTAAAAATATTTCCATTAATCAAGATAACCCTTTCTGTTCTCTTCTGCTATGATAATATGCAAGCAAACCTTGCACTGCAGGTTTGAGTGGACCAGCTTTAAGGGTGACAGGACCTCAGTTCTCCCTGCCAACCCCTTGCTGTGTGGACACTGGAAATTCACTTCAGAGATTTTGAGTTACAGTTGATCATTTTATATAACAGTTGTATTAATTTTATCTGTTGCTGTGAGGTTTAATAATTTTTTATAAAACAGTTCATTTTCCTTTATTGAAAGATAGAACAACACTTGAGGTATAGCTGTTAGCTGTGCAACTTATAGAACAGCCTTCTTACTTCATTGTGCAAAGTTTCATTGCTGTGAGGCCATCTAGAATTTAAAATGTTTCAGAAAATACTTTTATGGAAGCTGTTGAGATATGTCATCTGTTGTCTTCCATTCGTGTTTCTCTTTTCCCTTTGACTTTTTCTTAGCTTACCTTGCACCTTTAAAACAAAGGTTCACTTTAGAAAGTTGTTATTTCTGATAAAATCTGTGTGCTTACAAAAGCAGAGAACTCCCAAGGGGTAAGGCTAATAGTTTACACAAACAAAATTACTCTTTTTTTCCTTTTTTTTTCTTTTCCTTTTTTCCTTCCCCCCTCTGCCCCCCAAAGGGAGTATCAGGGCTTAGCTGAGTGGGTTATTTACTTGTGTAACTGGGAATAGCTGTCTTCATTGAAACTCTACTAAATCTATTAGGCATTTTAAAATATTGTTGCATTTTATTATCATAAATGTATACAGCCTTAAAAATGGTCTCCAGTAAACCCTTCTTCAAAGAATATTTTTGTAGGTTGACACTGCTAGCAGTGTCATATTAAAGCATCTTGTTAATGAGCATATGAAAACTGTTAGTGTCAAACTGAGGTAGGAGAGGTTCCATGGAAGCTTTAAAGAAAGGCGGTGAGTGTTTCTTGGACAGAATGAGAGAGAATGATGTAAATTTAGAGTCAAAAGCAGGTGGTGTTCTCAAATGAAATGATAAGTGAAGTACCTAAACTCATAACTGTTTGCATGATTGCTACATTTGATGAGTTCTGACAATAAGACTATTGTAGAGGTTTGAAAATCACTGAGAAACCTCTTCAGGAACTTGATCTTCTTATAGTAGCATCCTCTGATGAGATGTACAAAAGAGCTTTGCTTGATCTCAGATTCTGGAAAAGTTCCCCCTTAACAGTGTATTCATCTATTAAGAGTAAACAAGAAATGAAAGGTACATTCCTAATGGTTTTCTTTTGGCTGATATTTTACCCAGTGGTACAGCTTCTGCTATTGCCAGCAGGAATGAAGGTGCCCAACAGGTGTAGAATTACAGAGTGTTTTGTATAAGGAAGTGGAGAAGAATTAGGAAGGAACTGTCTTAAAATTCTTGGCATTGGACCTGCTTGGGTGCAAGAAAAGTACAAGTCCATTCACGTCAGTTACATTTCTCCAACTTTATAGCACAGTTGTATGTTTGAAATCAAAACCTTTGAGTCTAATATGGAAGCACAGTGCCCAGGAGTTCTCAGAGACAGCTGATGGATTAGCCTGGATGTGGAGGAAAAAAGGCTTGTGGAAATGAACAGCATTCAAATCCATAACTGAAACTGTGGGGATAAATAAGGTTTTTGTGAAAATGGAAAGACAGAGGAGCCTGACAAAAGGACAGAACACTGGAAAATGCTGGTGGAAAAAAAATAGATAATCTAATGACTAAGTGCTGGCGAAAGCAAACGAGTGGAAATGGCTGGAGCACAACTTGTGCTCCAACCAGCATGATGTCTTAGCTCCATTGCAAGTAAGGTTAAAAATCCCATTAACTTAATTAAAGACAGCATTCTATCCTAGGATTAGAAGCAAAAAAGAACATCACCAATGGACAATTAAATAAAGCAAGTTGTCATTCAGTGCATGGGCATTTAGATCTATCTCACTTCTATAAATGTTGATCAGTTTGATCAAAGTCTTAATCAAAAATTATTTAGCCAATTATTTCCTGATTCAAAAGTATTCTCTAGTGAGAGGAAACTATTATACAGAATCGTTAAAGCATGCTTAACTGCATTGTGTTAATTATGCAATGATAAATTATTCTACTTTTCTTCATTAACAGCATTTTAGCAGTAGATAATAGTATTGTTTGTTCTTTCTAGGCAGTAGAAGAGTAATAATGTTATTTAGACAATTATTTTTAGCAAACAGTCTTTTGAAGTGGCCAGTTTGTATTTGATCTTTAAATCTACTTTGTGAACTTCTTCAGCTCTACTAATTTTAAGTAATTATATTAATTGAGAAGTTGGCTTGTTGTATTGTTCTATGGTGACTTGATTCTTTTTTTTTTTTTTAATCTGACTGCATAGAATGATGGAAGTATGTAGATAACAATTATATTGCCAGCAGGAAACCAAGAACTGGAACTTGGGGTTCCCAGTCTGCAGCAAACTTGTACGACCTCAGATGGGGCATTTACCCTTTCAGTGTTTAACAACTTCTGTAGAATAAAGATGATGCAGGTTTAGCTCTCATGGCTGTTCTATAGCCTAATAAATGTTTGTCAATAACTTCAAGTTAGGAGTGGAAATATGTTATCGCTGGGTAAAACCTCAATTATTATTTTTTTTTTATTTGGCAAGTGTTTGGAATGGGGGGAATGTTAATGCTTCATTCAGAAAAGAAGGAAAATCCAAGAGGAAGAACTTGAAAACTTCACACAGCTGAGAAACTCCAAGATACACAAAAATTTTTATTCTGTCACTTTCTTTTCTTTACTTGTCCTTTGAGTTTCTACTGTTCTACCTCTGTGTATCTGGGAAGAAAAGTAGATGTCATTTCAACCTCATTTATGTAATGAGTAATGTTCTGCGTGGTACTAATTTGGGTGGATTTATAAGCCCTTCTCTAAAAGACGAGTTAAACTTTTTGTTGTTTGTAAATGTCTGTACTTTCTTCATTGCTTGTGTCATGTTTTGTAAAAACATGGCCATCTTTCTGAGTGAGTGTGATGCAATCTGCTTCTAATGGCTGATGTAACATCTAGGATGGGAAACAACAAGGTAGTTGACATAATCTTTTGATGACCAGCTACTGAAATATATAGGATGCAAGTAATATTTTAGTAAGTTTAAAATAACTTCTTTAGAAAAAATCATGTAAATATACTTGTGGGCTAATTGAGGCACTAAATAAGTTTTGTGTGATGGAGTCTTAAAGGCCACTAGTTTTCTTCCTGCTCTGGAACCTATCAAAAGTGTTTGTGAAGCTTGCTATTTCTCATGTTGTTCTCACAGGGGGAAAAAGCACACAGTTCATAGCAGATGAAATGAAAATGAAGAATCGATTGGTTCATATATGCCACACTCTGCCTCAGACTTTGAATGCTGGCAGATGCTTAGCTAATAGTGAAATTTTACTGGTACAGTTTCCAATTCTATGGTGATCCCCAGCTCATGAGGTTCATAAACCAGAAGCCACATTTAATAACATTTAGGAATTTGTATCTGAGTTTGTCTAGCTGCTTTTTCAACTGACATAATGTACCTTTCAGAAAGAAACTCCACATTTCAGTATTTGGAGAGGGAAAAAAAAAAAGAACATGAAAAATCAGAAGAAAGACTTATCAATGGAAAATGAGGTTACTTTACTACACAAAACAGATTTTCCAAATATACTTTGATTTTTGTCCCTAATCAATACTAGCATACTTGTCATCAACATTATTTCATGTGACAAAGTGTACATACTATAGTAGTATTTCATTCTAAAATTGCATTTTATTTATTGCCTTTTAAAAAAAGCAAAGGTGATCCAGAAGTAGAGATTCACTTTTTCACTAATATTAAAATCAGCAAAAAATACAGCAGTTAAATAACCCTTTTATTTATTCCCTGAAAATTTGTTCTGTGCCAAAGCTGAATTATTGAATTTTCTCATTTCAAAAATAGTCTTTGCATAAAATAATGAACAGCATTTGATTCTCTAAATCACAAGCTTATTTCCAATTGTTGATGATGAAAAGAAGTACAGGCTTTTAAGAGACCTGTTTTTTAATGATCAGATTGGTACATGGTGTGCTACTTTTTTTTAAAAAAAGACTGTTTCTAATATTGTATGCCCTATTGTAATGTTTTGATCTAGTTGTGGGAGGTTATTTAGGGGCACAAAGTAAATGTGAAGTGCTTTGTTTTCTGTTGAACTTCCAAATGATTACTGCATTCTGTCTATTGTGAGTGGCAGTCCTAATGGCCATGTACACTGTAATAGTATAAGGGATCATTAGAAAATGCAAGAAACAAGCACATAAGTAAGATCAGTGTACGAATCAACTTCAAATTTAAAGAGAGTTTTAGCATAGGCTTCACTAAGCCATTAAAATTCATTTTGAGTCCTCCCTCCATGCCTCCTATTGATTTGACTTTGCTAACACAAAAAGGAGCAGTCAATTTTTTTTAAAAACGCCAAACAAAAAACTGGTTTTTACTTCTCAGCTCCTCAGCTTTTTCTTCTCTTCTCTCTTTTCTCATCTGTCTTCTGTTTTCTCTCCTCTCCTCTCTTCTCTCTCCAGGACATACAGTGTTTTAATGCCCTTGGACTACCCCACAGTTACCACTTCATGCTCTTGTTACCACTGCTGTAGTCATGTCCACGTAAATGGTTGTTGCACATGAACATCAGAAATCTTATACTGGGTGAATAGTGAGTGCAAAGTTTATTAGACACATGTAACTTGTGGCACATGCCGTATGTCAGCAGCAAATACAGCATATCCCATTTATTGCTTTAGATCTACTCTCTGTGGAAGGTCTAGATCACCTGAGACTATCCATCTTTGAAACTTGACCAACCCTTTTGCAAGGCATAAATACCTTATTCAGAAGGTTAGATAGGGGTCCCATTAGTCCTTCACTGATATTTAAAAAAATGCTA
Organism: Elanus axillaris; assembly: GCA_026212715.1. Taxonomy (NCBI): domain Eukaryota; kingdom Metazoa; phylum Chordata; class Aves; order Accipitriformes; family Accipitridae; genus Elanus; species Elanus axillaris. The sequence goes on along the minus strand of JANZLQ010000044.1, from coordinate 5,615,019 downwards.
GATGAGAAAAACACTTGAAGTCAGTTGTTAATGGTTGTACTACTCTGTAATATAAGTGGGTCAATAGGAGCAGTCTTAGTGAAATCCTTTGAAACAAAAGAAATTATTAAATCAGTTACTATTTAGGTCAATTACTCAATATAAACCATTCACAGAGTGCCCTTGAGACAGGCAAGTCAAAGAGTATCAGGAATTTTAAATTCAAATTGAATTTCTCCATTATTCTTGATTAACCAAAGCTATCACATTTTACCTTTCCAGGAATACATTACATAAGGATTTGACTAACAGGGAAGGTATATAGCATTGAATTGAAAAAATATTTCATCTATTTAAGATAAGTATGAAAAAAATGTCAAATAAGTTTTCTAGGAGTGTGTTACAACTTCATTTCACTGTATTTTAAGCCATGTGTGGTGATATTGTTGTCTGAATTTTAAGAGTGGTTTTTTTTGATGATGCTATGGAACTGCTTTTTGCCTGACCATTTTGTTCATAGAAATCCCCAAATCAGAGATGAGGATGAGAGAAGGATCTGTGAGAATATTTTGTTGCATTTAGGTAGATGTATTTAGTCTCAGATGCATGGGATTTGTCCTCAGGTAATAGAAATATCAGAAAAAAATTAGAAATACCGTAATAAATATGAACATGTCATTGAATAAAAACCTAAATACATTTTTTCAAATGATCTATAATATTTTTAAGCATCTCTTAAAATTTAGTAAAGTTCAAGAATTTTTAATAGTATAGTATTATAAAGATCAAGTTATTTACCAAATTATTACGACATCTGATTCGTGTAACAAGATTTTCCTTCAGAAGGGTCAGGGTAAAGCTGTTGGGACATATTTATCATATTTCTACATTTATTTTCTTGTGTTAACATGTTGGACTTGTCATGGTAATGACAGTGCAGACGTTGCACCTTGCATTCTGCATGAGGGTGACTAAGAAATATTTCTTGGCATTATCAACAGTAATTTTCTTACCATTTCTTTTTATTTTTGTATTTGTGGGGTAATTGCACAAACTCTACAAAAGAATGTTTACTGAGGAAACAATTTCAAAAAATCTTGTCTGCCTGAGAAGATGCTTTAATAAACTAATATCATGGAAATACTCAGAAGTTTTATCTCAGTTATAGTAAATCCCTCTTTCAACTATAGTAACAAGGAATTAAATGTTCTTTCAGAAACAACAGAAGTTAGGCCAGACAGTTTAAAGTTTAGCAATCATAAAAACAAAAAGCTGTTTGTTTTTCTGAATTGATAGACAATACCTTCATATGGAATAATAGGCTTTTGTATTGAACAGTAGTGTGAAGACGTCCAGAGAGTAATTGGCAGGTTTTTCTCAATATTGTACTGTATTCATCTGTTTCTGTGTTTTATAATTGTGATACATTGGTGTCTGAATTTGATGAGATAGTATTGAACCAGGATCAAAGAGCCAAGCATTGTTAATCTAAATGATCATATATCTCCTCAAACTTCAAGCAAGTGTTTGTGCCACCAGTGTTAACATACTTTACAGTTTAATAAATATTACAGGGCCAAAGAACAGAACTGAATAATTCAGATACAGAGAAGTCAGCTTAACCACTAGACGTTCAGAGGAGTGAGGAATGGGAGTGTATATTGACTCTTCCTTTCTCTTTAATCAAAAATTCTAAAACTAACCCTCCCAGTTTTAAGTGCTGAACATCTTCTGTTTTGGCTTTTCTGTGTGTGTTGTTTTGTGGTTTATTTTTTTCTCCTCTGAAATGTACCATCACAGTTAAAAATAAGAGAAAAAGGAGGAAAAAGTAAGCATGTTTACACTTCTTATCGCTCACAGATTGCAGAGTACCTGTGGGTGGTTTAAAGCAGCTGTTTCTCCTGGTTATCTAACTTTCTTCTTTAAAATATAGAAAGAAAAAAGAAAAAAAGAACACAACAAGTGTAAATGTCAGAGTCTAAATGAAGCCAAGAAACCTCTTCTCAAGTCACTAGCTCGTCTGGCCAAGTACTTTTATTCTTCCTTAGGGACATAATCTATTCCAGCCAAAAAGCAATGATTTAGCCAATATACTTATGCCAATGTTACGACCTACTCTCCTACGGGTGAAAACACAATGAAAGACATGACTGCCTTCTGGGTTTTTTGTTGTCTTTTGCTGAAGCTTGTTACCTTGGTGGCAGAGGTTGCAGAAAGAATCATACTGCTGAGTGCTTTGATAGTTTAAGACTCTGGCCTGCGACTGGGTGTAGCAGATGTGCAGGACCTGCTCCCGTTCTGCTGGGTGGGCTTTCAAGTAGGCACCTGAACTGAGAGGGGACAGTGAGAAAGAAAATGTCTTCAACTGTCCCAGCTAAATTTGCCAAAACCATTTCTTCTCCTCCTTAGCCATGTATAGAAAAGCAGAGTGTTTGTTCCAGTTTTTGCTTGTTAGAAAATCTGTGTATTTTTTGTGGGGGAAGATTTCATTTCCAGCAGAAAGTTTTGTCATGAGGATTTCTCAGGACTGTTACAGATCTGGGCTTAGGATGCCATGAGAGAAAGACGTACATACAGATACCAACTCAAAATAATTAGTACCCCAGTGGTTAGGGTGTTCATGCTTAATGTGGTTCTTGCTTTCTACAGTATCTTTCATTTTGCAGTTTATGCATGCTAACTGTGCACATATGAAAATATATATGCCACAGTAAGGATGTCCTAATTAAGTAGACTGTGAGAATCTATCTCTTTCCGGTCCAGTGAGCAAGAAGGTATTTACACAATTTTGAAGAGCTCAAACTGCTGATATGGATAAACTGGTCATCTTGAGGGATGGTGAAGAAGAGCATCTAGTCATGTTCTGTGGTGCAAAAGAGCAGCCAATTCCCAAAGTTTGATCAGAGAATCATAAAAATGCAGAAATGTTGAGGTTGGAAAGAACCTCTGGGGACATCTGGTCCAAGCTTTTGTCGAGAACAGGGCCTTGGATTATGTTATCCAGGGGCAATAAAATCAGTTGCTGCTGCTTGTGAACACATTGTTAAAGGATAATGTACACCTTTGTAATGCATTAATGCGGAATAGGAATAATCTCCTCTATGCAGCTTTCCTGCATGCTTCATTCTTAATTGCAAGCCCTCCTGCAGGAAGAATGGAAATAATTAAAGCTGGTTTGAGTCTGCTTTTCTTTGTACTGTTGCATAACAGGAACCAATATCATTCTGTCAGTTCTGTGCTGTTATCAATGCTCATTCAAAAATCAAAAGATAACAGTGTTTTTGTTTTATCATTATTTTTTTAAACTCTTCAATGAGATGATAATTTAGATAGAAAGCAATTCTCTTGATTTTCTCCCCCCACCCATTCAGGTCAATTATTTCAGTTTCTAAGGATGCATCATGTGGGTCTTTTCTTTGTGCTCAATCTGTGCCGGATTGTTCTTCAAGGATAAGTCACGGAAAGTAGAATAAAACAAAATGTAGTAGCAACATTGCTCACTCTTTTGTTATCCTTTCCAGGTTTTAGGTGACTGACCCCAAATATAAGTGTGACTTTTCTGAAAACGTCCTACCTGACTCAGAATAATGGATATAAAAGATAGACGACACCGTTCTCTGACAAGGGGCCGTTGTGGAAAGGAATGTCGCTATACAAGTTCTTCGCTAGACAGTGAAGACTGCAGAGTACCAACTCAGAAGTCTTACAGCTCAAGTGAGACACTGAAGGCTTATGATCATGACACCAGGATGCACTATGGAAATCGAGTTTCTGACCTGGTTCACAGGGAGTCAGATGAGTTTCCAAGACAAGGTATGTTTAAAGTCAGAACTGGTTTCTTTTACAGCAATCTGCGGTAGACAATCTCTGTGGCTTGTTAAAGTATGTCAGTGTTATAAGGAGTTTTAATGAAAGAACTGTAGGAGAATGGTTGCCATTTTAACGTTAGTTCAACTGTTTTGTGTTAAATTAGGAAGTTCTTTCTCTTCTCAGGTTTCTGATACTGTTGGAATTCAGTATTGGTAAATGAGGCAAACCAGGATCCACTGTTCCTGATAAACACAAATCCTAGTGACCCTTAACCAGATGTTGTATTTGTCATGGATCTAAGGGTCGGCCAATATGCTGACTTTCTATTCTATTTCCTACATTCATTTTGGAAATAATAATGGCATTTTCACCTAAACTTGTCTGTCTTTAACAGAGTGTCTTTACTGAAAAGATGACTAAAACACTGTTATAGTAAAACCCCATATGGCCAACATATATTCATTATTAATCAGGTGCCTTGGAATTCCTTTCCTGTTCTTGATGGCTCTGTAGTTGGAATGTGGGAACAGGAATGCTGTTTCCTCTGATTTCATTTTGTCACTGCTTACCCTTACTGCTTACCCTTCACCTCATAAAAACTGGAAGGAGGAAACCCGTCTAATTACTTTTATAATTGGCTATAATACGTTATCACAGCATCGAGATCGTAGAACTAATATTTGAAGTAACCTGCCTGTGTGAACTTGTAAGCAAGGTGAAGTAACCTCTTCTTTTATAAAATGTTCCTTAAATACCTGTTATGTCCAGTGAATTAATGAATTAACAATCTAAATGGTTTTAGTTGAAAAAAACTGTGTTTATGACTTTCCACTGTACACACACATAGTTTTACTCTCATTCAGGTATTTACTTGTCTTAGTAAATCGTAAGTCTGTATGTTGAAACCGTTAGTGAACGTTGCTTTATAGGAACAGTGTTTAATCATCAGGTTAACTTGACCAAATAGCCTGCTTAAATCGTCACTTAGTCAACAATTAGATATGGTTTTTAAAATAAATTACTTCATTTAGTTTCAGTTGAAGAATCAGATACGGTTTATATATCAAGCACGATATAGGCAGTTTTGAGGCATAAATGTATAACTCTTTTCGTCCTTCTCAATGGAAGGTAAATTATCTAATACATCGTTAATTGCTGAAACTCTACTGTTTTATGTATGTGCTTGTTAATGGCATATGATAGTTCTCTACTACACATTTTAATATTGTGACTCAGGAAATTCTAAATTATCACACTTCTTTGTAGAGATCATTCAATGAAAAGTCATTTTTTATACTTGATATCATGTCATGCAACTTGTTTAAAGCATTCTGCCAGCAGTCAGTGCCTGTCTTCACCTTTAAATCAAAATATCTATTAATTAGCATAGCTAATTAAACCCTTGTCTAATCCCGTGTTTCTCTTGCATTTGTATACAGACACTTGGAAGTGTTTGCATTGTGCTTGGTCTATCAAACACCCAGTTCTGTTTCCTGAGGTAATCTCTGTTCTTGTAGAGTCTTTCTTTGCTTATAGGTATTTACCTAGAGATAATGCATCAAACTGCAACTAGATCATACGAGCTACTGGAGCCATTTTCACTGTGGTTTGTTCAGCCTTTGTGTACAGGAGTCATCTAAATATTGCTTTTCCCTATCTGGATGATTGATGCTTCAGCTCAAGTGCCTCATTTTAGTTTCCAGGTCATTATTCGGCATTTCATGAGGGTGTTCTTTTTCTCTTGATTACTGATTTGACAACTGTTCATCCTCCTCCTGCTCTTAATGTGTTCTTATCTGCCCTCTTTATGAAGGGGAGTGCAGATTGTTGGTAACTGAATTGAAACGCTCAGGTTTTGGGTTTTTTTTATTATTATTTTTTTTCCTCCTGCTAGTCTGTGTTGTTATGTCAGATGAATAAAGTTTATTTTAGAGGGCCAGAGTAAGTTTTTTGTTAAATAATATGAGCAGTAACTCCTTATTTTCCTGCTTTTGTTAAGTTTGCAAAGCAAATTTCTTTAGAAAATAAGTCTGTATGATGACTTCTCCTGTTTGAAAGCTCTGTATCTTTCTGATTGTACAGTTCCTCTACTGACATGAAATTGGAGATAATGTGGCGAGTAAATGTAGATTAAGACTTGCTACATGTTCTCACTTTCTACATTAATATTATATGGATAGAAAAGTGGTTCATATAGTAGGAAATACTGTTCATTTCATCTTACGGATGCAGTTTCCAGCTGCAAACATCTAGGAATTTATACATGTAAATTTATTCTACATTTGAGTGGGTGTTTTGATGGGATTAAATTCTGTAGGAAATAAACATGCTTAAAATAAATAGTCTTTAGAGAATTTTTTATTCTTCTATTATAAAAAAGCTTGACATTTTTTAAGCAATTGTAGATATTTTCCTCAATATTTTGTCTCTTTTGCTAGTAAAGCTATATGCATTTGACTTACTGAAAACTATCTGGTTTAACCATGGCACTGGATCTGCTCAGAGCAATTGTTTTAGGTGCTGCCTGATCATATGTTACTCGGTTTTGAAAATCCAATAAGACCAAGTTGTACTACTTCTATTTTTGCTTGTGATGGTTCAACAATGAAATGCTAATAATGAAAACTATATTGAGAGCTCAGAAGTCTGAAACAGATCATCTTGGTCTGCTTTAGTATTTTATTGTCCTTCTGTTCTTACTTGTTTATCTCATTCTTCATGAAAAAGCAGATCTCCAAAGTATAAATACCTCTCTAAGCTAGTATGAATAAAGCATTTGATAGGAAAATTGAATGTTGGTGGAAGTGTAGCTCTGAGAATACAACTTCAAAATTTTGTCATCATTTGCATGTTTTGAAATAAGCTTTTTGTGCTAATCATTGACAAATGTGCCTACCAAAGAGAGTTCCTCTGTTGCAGCTGCTACTTTCTGGTGCAGTATTTGGAAGTTTTGGTATAAAGGCATGAAGGATGACATGACTGTGTATTACCTGAAGCACCTTAGTCTGGCATTACTTCTACTGTTCTTTTCCTAAGATGTTTACCTGTAATTTTTCTAAGTAATAGAATTCCCCTTTTAAATTCTGTTTTTAACATAGCAGTAATAATATTTGTGCAAAGTAATTCGGAATAGGTTTAGTATTTTTGTGTCAAGTTTATTTTCTGATCATCTTCAAAACAGGTGTTCAGGTTTTTGGATAAAATGACAGGTCCAATGCATACTTGAGCTGTTAATTTGTCTTAGATTTTCCCTAAAATAGATAGAAACATATTTGTAGCTCAATACCTGCACTGGATTCATTAGTCAATTGATCTGAAAAATACAGTCCTTCAGTGGATCTGAGAGAGCATTGAAACATTACAAGATTTATTTAAAGCTGAGGAGTCCTTTCTGAATGCTGTATTTCAAGATGAACAGAAACTTTTATACTTCCCGCTAGGTTATGTCAAAAGCTTGACAACAGTTCTGACACCTCTGAATATTTGGAATATTTTAGAATCTTCTGGTAACACGTGAATTTCTCTATATGCCATGTATTTTTCCACCAAAGAGAACCAATTATCAAACTTTTTGGTTTTTTTAAATACCTTCTTTCTAATTTCATCTGCTGACACAGCATGGTGAAGATAGATGTCCTTTAAGGCAAAAACGAGGATTTTGGAAAACCTTTCTTTAAAGAGGTTGCTTTGAAAGGCAACTTTTCTTCAAATATACTTTGTAACCAAATTTTGCTTAAAAGAGCCTCTACTGAGTTGTTAAGGGCTTTAAACTGGGTTTCAAAGGTGCAATTGCAAACCTCACTGTTCCAGAGTTCCTCACTTGGCGTTCATAGCTCATGGATTTTGTGTGTCTGCCTGGGCCAAATGCCAGCTGATGCAAAATTTATTAGCCAATAGTTATACTGAATTGACTGCTTTCTCATTCTCAGGTCAGATCTAGTTTAGCAGTAAATCTCTGCTGTGAAATGTTAGAACAACTAGAGTATATGATTGAAGTTATTAAAAATAAGTCTAAAAACCACAGTCATATTAAACTGGACCCAACAGTCTTCTGAAATATTTTGAATTTTTTTAGCGCAGTTGAATTGCTTTGTATATGTCACAGCATCTCTTTATGTATGGCAAGATAATTTCAGTAAAGAACAACAGCCAATACGTTTCTGAATGCCAGCTCAAATTCCATATTTTATTCTTTTATACTTAAAACCATGTGCTTTTTGTATCATCTTTAACACTACAGGTATATTAATGGGAGTTAGAGAAAAGTAGTGACAATGATTATAATAAACCCCTTATAATGTCTCTTAAGATTGTCCAGTATTTTTATTAACATCAAATAGAAAATTAAGTTATTGCAGTAGAATTCTCAGAAAGGGGCACTTGGGAAGTGTATAGTGCACTTGGTTTTCTTTCACATGAAGTTGTGTTACTATGCCATACTACTCATCATGTCCTGGGTATTTCATACTGCATCTTTTCTCCATACATATTAAACAGGTTTCTTGAAGAAAAAAGAAAAATATCAATAAAACAACTCCCCCAAAACCCAAACCCAGTGCAACCCAAACCAGTTTGATGAATCTACATTTTATTTATTACAGCCTACTCTAGGCAGCTCTCATTGCTGAGAAAAATGAATGTTGTTTTCTCTTCTTGTTCTTCACGTCATAAATCTGTCACCAGATAATTTACTGGGACACATTCAAAGAACCACACTGCAGTAAGAACATTTCATGAGAGTGATTAAGCTTGTTCAGATTTAAAGTTAGTGCGGTCAGGTATTCTGTGTTCAGCAGTGAGTAATGTGCTGCTGTATCGAGGGATAGTTGCTGTTACAGGTTCTAGGCTAACTAGACTTTGTCTCACAGCTTATATTCTGACTAACGCCAAGATGAGATTTTTGGTTATCTTGTCATCAAACACAAGTCGTACTCAACTTTTAGGCTCAAATTAGTGTATCCCTTCCAAATCCAACCGAGTTTTACTAATTTTAGTTTTAATATTTCTTTCCAGAAACCGTGACCTTTTGAAAATAAAATGTTCAATATATAGGTTTGGATTAAAGATGTTAAAGAAAACTTTTCCTTGTATTCTGGTTAGAGTGGGAGCACAATCTTAGTTTTCCTTTCTCATGTTAGGTTTTGAGTAGCAGTCTGAAATACATTGCTTTTTGGTATATCCATACACTTACATAACCAAACAAAATCCGAGGTAGAGGCAGGTGGCAGAAGCTTAAGGAGGAAGCCCTTAACATGGAATCAGATGTAGGATAGCTTGTGTGGGGAAAAAGGCCTCAAGGCAAATTTCCTGTTATAACCAGTATACACAGGTAACTTGCACTGCTGTTGAATCAAGATTACTTTGTTTTTAATGGTTACCTAAGAGATACATGATCCCAGTGTAAAATATTTATTAAGGTGAGACAACAGCTGCATTTGGTTTCTCTTCTCTAGAAAGCATGGCATTAGTGAGAAATAAAAATTTATATTTTATTACCTATACCTTATTTAATAAAGCTTAGATGAATAAAAACTCTCTCCCCTACCTTCTCCCTCCACAAATCATAAAAGATTATATGTTTCTTATTGTTAAGTGATTTAAAAACATAAAAGCACTTTTGATCTGTGCTTTCATCTGTGTTGATATTGTTAATGATGGAGCTATGTAGCAGCATTACCAGACTAGCAAATAAATTGAAGTACAAACTTTTATAGCACCCTTCCCCAAATATTCTTTTAGGAAAGGAAGATGTAAGAAAGTCTAACCCAAAATCCAACATGCCTTCTCTCATTTATACTCCTTTAAAATTAAGATCTGCTGACAAACAGGAATTAAACTAAAACTTTGTGTATATTAGATCTGAGTCACAATAACATAAAATCAGAAGGAAATCTCTTTAGAAGTGGCTTTTCAGGGAAGCATCATGGAGTAGACTCTGAGTTGTTGGGGTACTTCCAGGTACATACACATAAATTGTTTTCTCTTGCTCTTTTGTGTTGTGTTTAGTTGGGGTTTTTTTTTGGTTTTGGTTTTTTTTTCCTTTTGAACAGCAAGCTCAATGATTTGTAAATAGTAGTTTAAATCAGTTCTGAAAATCTCTTGCATTTCCCTTCCATCCTCCTTTCTTGGTCTTTCACCATTTTATATTTTCATACATTGTGGCTTAATTTGCTGGGTGTGGTTGGTTGCTCACACCTGCTGGAACTAACCATTGAGAAGTCAGACTGTCTAACAGGGACTTGTTTAATGAAGGTGTAACTCTTGCTCTCTTACCTATTTGATTAGTAGAGCCAGCTTCTAGATCAGTATCTTGGCCATTAAGAGTCCTTCTGTGAGAGAGCAGACACTGAATGACAGGAGATGTATTCCAGCCCAGCAGTTCAGAGCTGGCCGTTGCAATACAGCATGCTGAAGTATTTAAAATGTCATTGCTATGGAAAGAACATAATCAACTAGTAAGCTAAATACACAACGTAATCAATGAAAGTATTACCAGGAACCTCATTCTAGGTGAACATAATAAAGATTAAGTTGGAGTTGAATAAAATACTATCTTCTGAAACTATATAGAGAAGCTATAATGCCGACAGAGGACTCCAGTAATAATTAATATGGCCAGTGCTGAAAAAAACAGTACTGTTCTAATATTAATATGTATTTGTAGAATAAACAAAAACCAGCCAGACATAATATGCGAATTCTGTGTACACAGTTTCTCTCAGGGAGTAATTTTTTATTCTTGGCAGTTTCTCTCTAGTGATCATTATTAAAAATCAGCATTTGTTTACAGTTTAAAATAGAGAATCAGAATGCAGGGATTTCCAATGCAAATATAAAGGTATGTATATAGACTTGTGCTCCTTTTTTTCTAAAATTATTTAGCTTTCAAAAAGAGCTTCTGGGTTTTTTTACTGCAGCTGTACTGGACTCCTCATTAGTTGATGGTTAAGTTAAACTAGGTTCTATTTTTTTACCATTTACAAAGTTACATGAACATTATGTACACTAGATATGAAAGGATAACTTCTAAAAAGTAGACGTTATCAACGTATGTAGTTAGCACACACTGTGAATAAAAGAAATTTAAAAAAAAACAGGTATAATCTAGAATAGGCTTAGTAGCCATTTTAATGCAAATAACATTTCAAAAGCACTTTGAAATTAATAGAATTATGTTTCCTATACTTTATGGTTACAAATTTGTATCAAGCAAAAAGATCTTTTGCCTCAAAATAGAGGAGTACTGTTTGCTCACCTAATTATGCTAGGGCCTAACTGAATGTTGAAGACAACCTGTTCTTTGATTACTTTTTTTTCTCCTTATCCCTTTGCTTGGCTATGAAATAGAAGTCTAAGACTTTGGACACTGAAAATAATAATTTTTGATCCTATAAATCCTTCTCCATTTTCTCATACATGCACATGCACACACTTTTCTAAGAAGTTTGTAATATTTAGGCCCAGCTATGTGGATGATCTTTTTTACATTAAAATCCATTGTAAAAGGAAATAATGTACTCCAAGGAGATGATATAATATTTTTCTTTTTAAAATAAAATACTCTAAATAAAAATGCTTATTTCTTGATTAATCCTACTAACGAAAATGGCTAACTTGTGCAAATTCTGCAAATATTCCACCTTCTCTGGGTTCTTGTCTTCAGAAGTATCTGCAGTTTAACATAGGTATTTTTTACAATGTATTTTCCAGCAAGAAGAGTTTGGAAAGTAGTCTGATTACTTGTGAGTGTTCCCAAGCTGATGAAGAGGCTCAGATGCTTTTCTAATACACCTATTACCATGAAAATCTCAGATTTAAAAAGCTTTTACGCTTGATCTGGGTTTGAATTGGGCATCCTTGCCCCTGTATTCTAGGCATGTAGCAGAAAATTAGTCTTTAGAAGTCATGTAGTCCAGAATTTGCATTAGTGAATATTGTTTTGTTTCTGCTGTGAACTTGGAAAACTCACTAAAGCTTTTTTTCTGGTAAAGAAAATTAGGCCATTTGCTCCTCCTCTTCCTTTCTCATAATAGAGGAAGAAAGGAATATTTAAATAAAATGGAAATCCGTAAATTTTAAACTGACAAAAGATATTTCTTTTGGATTATACATTGCTGAACTCTCTGATACCAGAAGTTTTTTAAGGTCCATATCTTCAGGAAAACAAAGAAAGTATTAGACATTTGTATATTTTTGGAGTGCGTGGAAGATGAGTGTATGCACTGCTCCAATGTACAAGTCAGTTTTCAGCTTAAATACATTGGGAGCATGTTTTAGGTGTTTACTGTGTTTATTCTGTAATTGTCTTTTACACCTTATTTTTTTGCCCATGTTCTTTTGAAATATCTTACTATTGTTGGGGAGTAAATTCTAGACTCAGTGGACAACCGGTTGCTCTGTGGTGATGATTACTATGTTTGCATATGTTTTCTTGTCCCTGTTTGTTCTCCTGATACCTCAAATGGATTATGTGATTTTTAGAAGCTTTTCAAATATTATGACTGGACCCAAATACACAGTTTACTTAATAAGAAAAATATGAGGAAACTTTCAAACAAACAAACAAAAACACCACCCCAAACTCATTTTCTTCCTTAGAGAACCATGGACGTTTTGGAGTTGGGTCGAAGTGCTGATGATCATTTCACTAAAGCATATAAATGGGAATCAAAATTAGTAGAAAAGACAATAAGAAGCAAGTATAATTGGGTAAGCAGGGCCCAGCATTTTTTATTTGTTCTTTTTGTTTTATATTATTTGTATCCTGATTCACAGTTTAAGTTCAGAAGGCCTTCCAGTTTTCTTGTTTGGCCTGCTATCCAGTTGCTCATTAACTTTCATCAGATTATTTCTACGTGTATTGGGTTTCTGTGGCAAGGTTTTGGTATTGGGGGGGTTACAGGGGTGGCTTCTGTGAGAAGCTGCTGGAAGC
>JANZLQ010000044.1:5506749-5561919 GCA_026212715.1 Elanus axillaris | reverse complement strand
ACTCATTACACTTACGCTAAGGGCCAGTGAGCCTGCCCGAGTTTGTAAATCAGCCTGGAGAGGGGGAAAGAAATGCACCATTACAGGACTTCATTCACCACTTCCCATGGGCGGGCAGGTGTTTAGCCATCTCCAGGAAAGTAGGGCTCCATCGTGTTAATGGTTACTTGGGAAGAGAAATGCCATCGTTCTGAACATCTCCCCTTCCTTCTTCTTCCCCCAGCTTTATATGCTGAACATGACATCATGTGGTCTGGAATATCCCTTGGGTCAGTTGGGTTCAGCTGTCCCAGCTGTATCCCCTCCCAACTTCTTGTGCCCCCCCCCAGCCTGCTCGCTGGTGGGGTGGGGTGAGAAGCAGAAAGGGCCTTGATGCTGTTCAAGCACTGCTCAGCAATAGCTAAAACATCCCTATGTTATCAATGCTGTTTTCATTTACAATTCCGAAACATAGCCCCATACCAGCTACGGTAAAGAAAATCAACTTTACCCCAGCCAAAACCAGCCCAGAAGGTGAGGAGGAATCTCCCTGATGTTATACCCTCAGAGCAACTATTCAGGCAGCTGATACGAGCTAATGAAACCAGCTCTCTGCTACGCATATTACTTGTGATAAAATTTAATTTGTTACATGTTGGATGCCTCTCAGAAGAGGATGTCTTTTAGATACTTATTTTAGGCTCCTCCCCATACTTACTGACTGTTGTCTTGGTTTCAACAAAGCCGGTGTGCCTGGCACTAGAAACACAAGCAACTGCTTGTCAAAGCAAACAAGGCAAAACTGAATTACAGGTTTTATATTGATAGAAAAAAGCTCAGAAAAGTGCAATTGATTTTGCTTGTAACAGCAGTATTTTTTGTTGATTTAAATTGAATCTTCAGGTAGTATCTCCCCTCCATAGGCATAGCAGGATACATTTCTCTGTCAAAACCAAAGAGGAAATGTATATTTACTAATAATGGTATGTACAAGGAAGTCAGTATTTTAAAAAGAATCAGTGACTGATTAATTGATTTTATTTTTTTAATAATACCATTCACAGAAAACATGACAGCTTCCATTACTTTAATATAGTTTTGATAAGGCTCCTGTGCATAATTTCAAATAAAAAACCTGACTAATGAAATTCTGGCATTATGGAACAATTGGGATTCATCTTTCTAGCACGAATTCACTTCACTGAAGGTGACTGTGTCCATTTCAGTGGAAGCACTGTGCCACACCTTTTGTCTGAGAGAATTTAATCTCAGGATTAACTTTCATACATACTGTCACAGACATTGAAAAAGAATGTGTCTGTTTGTTTGCATTTCAGTTTCCTCCTTATACTAAGTGAATTATTAAGTAATTAGAAATACAGTGCAGTGAATCCATTTTGAATAGGTAATTTTTCTAACAGTGATGTTAATAAGAGAAGGAAAGACATGATCAAACAGCATACAAGAAACAAACCAGTATGTGAAATTCATTTTTACTTGGAAAGGTTTTTGTGATAACGGTTTCTGTATGTTTGAGCGTTTAAAAAAAATTATGCAAGTTTGAAGCAACTAGTATATACACAGAGGTGTTAACTTCAGTAAACTTTTTAGTCTTACTCTCTCATGAATTCTGGTTAGCTCAAAAATCAATGCTTCTTCACATCACTGACTTTATGAAGTTTTGAGATGCATTATCATATAGATTGACAGTTGCCCCACTGGTTCAGCACCACAGTGTGGACACTCACAAAACCATCATTAATTTCTTACGCTTGTGCCCAGCAGTGGTTTCCTACATAATAAACACTATGTCCTTCAGAAGCAGATCAATAACCTGCTAGGTATTCGTCTTCAAGAGGAAGTAACAAGAATCTATACTTGAAGAGAAATTTGCTCTCTGATACGGTTTCAGATTTGCAGGTTACTAGCATAAAACAAGACATTTCTTGGTATGAGATTTTATCCATTTATGCCTAGCAATATTAGAGTGAACTCACGATACACAGACTACTGAGTTTTTTTAATGTACCGCTGAAGCTTTTTCCCCTGATACAGTTCAACTGTTGTGTTACAAAACAGTAGTTCAACTCCAAAAGGTGATTTTTTTTAATATTGAGATGCTATCAATTTATATCATTGCACATAGAAAAACCCCAAACAACAAACCACACGTCTCACTTTTTTTGTAATATTAAATCTATTTTGTCACTGTTAGTACATCTCTAAGTAGCACAGAGGAGGCTTAATTGCTAAAAATTGCTCTAACAATATGATTTGTTTCCCATTCAAATCCAGTCACAAAGCTTATGACCATTTTCTGCACTTCCAGATTTAGTATGATTTAATTTTATCATAAATTAGAATTCTGTGAACCTTGAAATATTAGCAGGTTTGAAAAGCGTATAGATAAATTGAAATAATGAAAAGTCATTTAAATTCAATCTTTTACTTAGTATACTAAAATTCTTCCTAACAAAACACCTTACTGATGATCCAATTTGAAAAGCAACACTTATTTTCACAAGTCTGATTAGGCTCTAAATTCTTCTCATATCTCACAGCTTTTACTAATATCTCGATCTGGCCATCTCTTCTTTAGGCATGGCTATGTGAATATATAACAGCAAATCTGCCATCAAAATATTAATCAATATGATGTATTGAGTTGTGAGTTTTGAGTAATCTTTTTGTGATATATACAAATGTAAAAAGTCAATTAGATATATAGCTCATTTCTGATGTCATGTGCCAGCTTTGTAGAGAGAATTGTTTGCAGGGACCCACAGGTACACAGTATAGGGGATATACCAGAGATCCCGAATGCTTATTTTTTCTTTCCTTTTATTAAATCCTGTAACTATTTATTCCAAAACATCATGGACAACTTTTCAAAAGTAGCATTTGTCATCAGTTGTCATGTGTTCTTTCCTAAGCCTACAGTATTCCTATTTCCAGAGTAAAGCCTAGGTTTAGGTATGATTATGTTTAGGTAGTGGCCTTGAAGCAAGTACTCTTCCAGGGCTAGATTTTGTTTACTTTTCTAAAAGGAGAGCAGTTGTTCTTTTTTTTAAGTTGAGTTGAAAATTATGTTCTCAAAAATACAAAACATGTTGTAAAATAAAGTTATTTTCAATATAAAAATCCATGTAAACAGAACTGTCATAATTAAGGAGGACTGATGTACAGAATGCTTTTGCAACAAATCTGCAATTGTCTCCCTGGCTTCACTCTAATTGAATGACCAGTTACAGGCTGTTAGGGAGGTGATTAAATTCAACCATCATTAGGCAGATGAGAGTGAAAAGCTGAACAATCCAGTAATACAAAAGAGAAGACATAATCCTAGGTAGAAGAAAGGAGAAAAGTAGCATGTAAACTCATAGCAGATCTCAGTTACATTTCAGAGTGCTGAAATGAACTAATAGACCCAAAAAGAATCCACAAGGAGTACTTCCAGCTTGGTTTGAATCTAGATCATGTTGATTCTCCTGTTGTAAAAAAAAAGAAAACATCTAGAATCATGTTGGTGACCTTTTTTTTTGATAGTAAGTTGTTACCTTGATACTTTTTGTATAGTACCTTTATTGTATGTAATGGATAATAGCACTGGTAGAATGGGACATAATATAAAATGTTTATCATGAGATTTCTACACTGATACTGTAATACCAAACACTTGAGATGTTTCTGGTTTAGATTTGTGTGTTGGAAAAGAAGAAAAGCTTGTCTTGAGGGAGGAGGAGAAATTCCAGGACTGAAACGATGTTATTAAAATAATGTCAGACCCAAAAAGATGATCAAGGAATGCTTTTATCTTACCTAGTAGTGATTCTGTATTGAGCAGCAAGACAAGAATGAATGGGAAGAAATAAAGCAATCTCAAACTTCAGCAAAACAAGGGAAATAGTTCAAGGTCATACTTTGGTAATCTGTGTGTATGTTTTAAAGAAAACTGCAATAAAACACTGTAATTTTGGTAGCTTTTTGTAGATAATGCCTATGAAAAGCAAATAATTTTGAACGTATGGAACCATTTCTGTGTTGATAGCCTAGCTGTACCTTGTGAGGTGTGGAAATGTGGTGCATTATTGGAATGAACCTGGAGAGTCCTGACGTTGAATCCAATAGTGCCATGCACTTTCCCTTTCCTCACTTCATCCCCTTTTCTTTCTGGAGATCTTCCCTACTCCACTGCAGCCAGCCAGTCTCCAGCATCAAGTGTGATGATTCAGGACATGCGGAAAGGTGTTGTAGGATGCTTCACAAATATTTTCAGGTTCCATATCCATCAATATTTGCTATGCTCGACATATCGGTGACAATGAATTCTATATTTTTTTCTGCATTACTATGGTGGGTTTTTTATCATAGAAATTAAAAGTTTGAATACCAGACAATGCCATGTGTGCATATGACTTATTAAAAAAAAACAAAAAAAGAGTACCATGAATAAAGTAAAATGAAGTTGGGAAAATTGTAAGATAAAATATGAGAAACTGTATTTATGTGTTGTACTTCTGATTGAATCTTATGAAAAAAACAGGGAAATTATATTTTCCTTTCTTTTTTTTCCCTGATATGAAGTTTTCCATGGTAATTTCATATAGTGATTTCTCAAATGCATATGTAAAGTAAATCTTAAAAAAACATACAAAAACCACCCCATAATTCAAACTGACCTCATATTTTATTCTTGCTTCATTTTATGAGCAATATAATCTGGGTTTATCCTGAGATGTTGTTGAATAATGGACTTAGACTTACAATAGAAAAGAAAAGATATTATTGTGTCAGAGTTTACAAAGAGGCACCAGGCAGATGACAGCACGGAGTTTATTTTCTTATTTTTACTGTTTTAATTTTACCATATTGTTCTCAGTATTTCATTACTTTGATTTTTATTCAGCTTTCTATTTCACACTTCATAATTTGCAGAAAAGGTTATGGTGAAAATGTGATTCCATTCTTGAGAAGATTTTGGTTTTTGTATGTGTGCTAATGTCTCTGAGTGGTAAGACCAGTTTGGAAGTAGAAGGTTTTAATGCTCCTGGTGTCAGAATTCTATTTGGGTTAAAACAGTAGGAGATTAAGCTTGCTTCCTAAATATTCCCACTAAGAAATATTCACTTTCGCCTATGGGAAATACTTTCCTTATTAAAATGGGGTGTTTAAACAGTGGTGATACAGTTGGAGCAGACTTGTGTAGTCTTTAATTGGAGGGCGGGAAAAATAATATGACCTTATCATTTTGAGGTAGTATATCCATATTTTGTGTACAAGAAGAAGCAGGGAAGCTGTAGAATTACTGTATATTACATAGGAAAGTGCTAATTTCAGCTGTCTGTACTGTCTAGGACTGTTGTGCCCATTTCCCCCCCAGATCAACCCAGGTAGCTTAAAAACATCAGGAGGGACAGATATGAAAGAGAAGAGAAGAAGAGTTGTGCAACTGCCAGAGTTGTACAATCTGTTCATAGCTGAGAAAGTGTCCAGATGGTCCTAAGGAAACGATGAGATTTAAATGAAATGTCATAGACTCAGAATATGGAATCACGTACGTCATATATCAACTAGACTTCTTAAGAAGGAGTGCTGGGGAGGTTAGCTCATGCATGGGCATACTTCATCTCTTCTTTAGGAAGGCTTGTAAAGTACTTTGTAAATGACAAATTTAGCAAGTCATTAAGCACAGTATCAAAGCTCGGTTGCTTAAGTGGATCCAATTTTGATGTGCTCTCAAAACTTGAGGGCACTTCTGATAGGAAGTGGTTTCCTAATGAGGGAATTGACTAGCAGGAATGACTTTTAAAGACTTAACTACACATCAACTACAATTTTGTCCAGGTAAATGGCTTATGCATTCAGTGCAGAAGGAGGCTAGATGATGGGGTTAAGGACAAAAAATGGATCTGTAGCACTGGTAAACTTTAAAGCCTTGTGGAAGACATGAATATGAAATGACAGTATATAAAATCTTAAACATTTGTTACAGTTTTAATACAACCCAGTAACACTGTAGTGTGGGTTGGCAGGATGATGCAATAGAAGTAGTGCTAAACATACCGGTATATTGAAAGAGCTAAATAAATACTATCTGGAACACAGTGTTTAGTGTTATTCTAGAGAGTAAGGATGCACGTGTGGCAACAGGGTCAGGTCTGCTTAGGTGGCCTAAAAAGGATAAAAAATTGCCATCTTGATATTCAGTTGCTTGTAGCTGGAATTCAACAGTTTGGCAGCTATTAGATTTTTCCATTCAGTTCAGTGTTGACCAGAGAGATGTACACCAGGATCTCAGGTTTTATTCTCCCAGAGATAGATGAATTTTTAGCCCTCATGATCATAGAAGAAATGGATGGGGTGTAAAAAGAAAAAAATCTCTTATGCATGGTGTGGTGAGGTCTTATACCATGCGTGTCTGAAATCTTCTTGCCCATTCATTTGAGTCAGGGCTCCAATGCCTGTAAAAATTGTAAATTGTCATTTCTCTGACTTGTCAGTGATTTCAGTACCTCTGCCACAGTCTGCCATGCTCTGGTTGCCGGGCCTTGACCATTGTGGGTTTTGTCCATATACCATATGGGGACCTGGCTGAAGCTGTGTCCTGTTGTGCAGTCTCTCCCTTCAGAGTGACTTTTTTGGATTATATGAATGCCCCCTACATAACTGCATGAACGAAGGCAACCAGGAATTGTGACCCAGGAAATGAAATCCAGTATTTAGCCAGGAAACTGAGGAAGACAGAAATATAGGCTAGTGAATTAAGGCTACCTGGAAAATACTGCAGCAGCTGGGTTCATAAACTGCTGAGGCTAGCTGTGATCTTCCTTTTTCCTGAATTTGGAGGGAAAGAGCTTTTGCCTGCAGCTGTATCTACATCATTGTGTGAAGGTCACAACATGGAGAGCTTTTTAAAAAAACTCAAAATAACCATGAGATTTTTCAATTAGTATTTTAATTATAAGCCTTTCCCTCTACTAGAGAGAAATGATGAAACTATGTTTAACAAGAACTCCATTACAGCACATCATTCAGTTTGTCAATTATTAGTTTTAGTAAAGGAAACTTAGATGATATAGGTCACCTAGGTAAGCAAGCGGCAGCGCCTTTGTTCAAAGTATAACTGAGTTAGAATAATGCCTTTTTATACTTTCCTATAAGAGATGTGTATCTGATAAAGTTAATCCAGCTTGGTAATAAATGCATTGTGAGTGGCTGATGAGCGATAAAACCTTCACAGAAGCTTTGTCTATATGTGGTGTTTAACAAAATTTATCATAGTGAGACAAAAAAAATATGTTTCACATTTCCCTTGTAAACCTAAGCACACATCACACAAAAACATATACTGAATTTATTTTCTGTCTTGCCTTTCAAAAGACTGTGAAATTTTACCAAAAGCCTACTCTAAATTTATCAGACCAGATACTGGCACCTTTCCTCATGTAGCATATCCCACTATTAATAATATTCCTAATTACAAAGACTTGCATATTTCAGCAAATAGTGCAAAACTAGGTCAAGGTACATACTGTTTTTTCATTTATGAAGCTTGGCCTGAGTCTGACCAAGGAACTCTTTTTGACATTACAGTGAATGCCTATTTGCCATACGTGTAAAACTACACACGTATATGGCTGTTTCAGTATTATTACTGTTTCTAAATATTTCATTTCATATGCTTTGTGTTTATACTCTGCACGCTGTTCTTTTCAAGTAATCTGGCAGCTTGTCGAAGACAACGTATTTGAATTGACTGTTAATGTGATGTTGAAATGTAACATTCTATTCAAGTAGAATAGAATTCATCTTCAGTTAGAAAATGGATAGGAAACTACCTTAGCTCTCTTAGTGCCAGAGTTTTAATATGGATATATTTGAATCATCAGAACTTGTTGAAAACTAAATAATCCCATCATTACTGAGTTTCAAGGGAGATTATTATTGCTTTATTGTCTTTTATTAAAAACCTTATCTAGTTCTTAAGTAGTAATGATAAAGATGTGCCATAAATTCTGTTCCTTAGATCAGAGGAGAGGAAATCTCATTCATGAGCCCAAGTTTTATGTTTTTACCCGCAGTTTTTTTGTGACTCAACTTTTTTACAGAAGCTCCTAGCAAAACTGGACTTCTGTCAGATACTATAAGAGAAATCTGGAAATCAACTGTTTTCTTTACTTTTAATTTCACTATATTTCACATGGATCAAAGACAACGTTATGCTTAATTTAAGCTTTTACACATTCTGTGACAGTCTCCTTCCTTGACATTGATAAGGGAAATACTTTCATATATTCTTTCAGTCTTTCTGTAGCATTTGAAATTGCTGACTCTGACATTCTCGCTTTAGGAAGCATGGGGATGATTGGCAATGCTTCAGAAAGGCTGAAGTTCACCCTTTCAAATCAAGTGAAAGATTTCTTATGAGCAGCTCTTTGTCCACTTCCAAAACACTCTCCTGTTAAGTCTTTGGCTCACAGACCTCTCATCAATGTTCTTCAACATCTCAAAAGCTGTTGGTAGCACTACAGAGACCATGCTGAAATCTTAACCATATGTGAACTTGAAATACTATCTATGATAAAAATAGAGGACGATTTTTTCAATTTATATTTTGACAATCTGATGGTTAAAAAACATTAGATTAGGCTAAAACCCATAAAAGGAAGATACGGTGATAGCAGAGAGATAGAAGTATTATGAAGAACTTGCCTTTTCAGAAAAGTTGCCTGCTGTTGAAGGCTAGGTATCATTGTTCCTAAAAATGTCCACCTACATTTTGCAACTTGCTGTAGGAATGTTTTCTGTGTAATAAGTTTACATAAAGTAGTATCTTTAAATGTTTTTTCCAGGCTGAATAATTTATCTCATTATAATGTGTTACTGTTTGTCACCAGAGGGTGCCATTGCTGTGATCTTGCACATTCTTGTGCTAAAACCCACTGAATTTTGGAAGAGGTGCTGCTCCTAAACAGTACCTTTTCCTTTAGTTGTGTAAAGCGATGGCAAAAAAAAGTGGCCTTATGGAGAATAATTTGCACACCTGGCAGCAGAGCTGTGTTAGCTTCAATTCTTCTTCACTCAATGCTGTTGATCTCAGGAAATCAAGCAGTAGCTGGAACAACCAAGTCCTAAAAAGGGGCTGTTTCCTGGTTATCCACTTGGGTTTGTTATGCAGTTATGTTTAAATAAAACCACTTACACTGTAGTTGTACAAACTCTACATCATTCATTTCTTACCAAGAAAATCACCTCGAGTTTCTAGATACTTAGTAATGTGCAGCAGAACACCGGTGTCAGAAGAAGAGGTAGTTTTATTTGTGAATGAAGTCACAGAAAGAGATATAGTTACTACAAAATAAGTTGCTGATATACTTTGTGCTGGCTCCTCAAGGTATCCAGTTCAAGGTGCCTTTCCTAATATTAAAAATGTGGAAGAAGCTTAGGCTTGTATGTACTATCTGTCCTACCTGTCCCCCTAAGTCTGTGGTTGCCCAGTGATTACCCATCCGTGGTCAGGTGATGGGGTCTGACAGAAAGATTTACACAAGCTGGACTCTAAGAAGCTTAGTTGAATCATGGAATATATCACAGGTACTGTTCATTCACAGAGTATATCAGACTGTATTTAGGGGCAATATGAACTCATATTTATACCTTCCATCCTTTGGTATCTTTCTTTGTGCTCCCAAATATACAATGCATCTATCCAGGTAAATGAAATAGAAATATGAACTTATCAAGCTTCTTTTCCTATAGGCTAGGATAGAAGAGGAAGTTCTGGTAGGTTTATTACTTTTTAATTATTTAGAACTGTGCTGGTATTATTAAGGGCCTTCAAATAGCATCTCTTTGGGGCAGATTTTACAGCTGAGCAACAATTCAGTGGAAAGACTGGCTTTTGTGATTTCTGAAGTTGTTATAAATATCTCAGAAATTGCTGACTGTTCAAGTCATTGTAAGGTTTTCCAGTAGCATGCTGCTGATACGGAGAGGAAGACCATTCAGTTCATGAAATTGTATTTGCCAGGAAGTTCAAGATGCCTATGGAAGCTGATACTTCCTTGCCATGTTTGCCCTATTGAAACTGAGATACCGTCTTGTAAGAAGGCATAATATCATTCAATTACAACAACATGCCTGTAGGCAAGGCACAATATGTGAACATCATTTGTTTGCTTAGAGCCATGACTGTCATTCAGAAATATTGAAAGGTAGCAGTTGGATTTTTTCACACAAATGGTTAAGGGACTTTTCTCAACATCAAATTAGCATTCAAGAGTGAGAATACAGCTTCTGTTTCCTCAGATGCTGAGCTGTAAGAATGAGTAATCATGATTCCTGGGGGAAAAAGTCTTTTTTTTTTTTTTTTTAACTTGAGTGGTACTAGATAAGAAATGGGTTTATCAGTTTTCCATAGAACACTTCTATTTGGTAAACTTGAAATAAGATGAATTACAGTGAAGTTACTTCTCTTTCCAGTTTTCTTTCAAAAGAGGGGAATTATTTTTAAGGAATTGTATGCTATTTTTGTATCTCCCACATAACACTATAGCTTTAAGCTATACTACACAATGTGAATAAGGACAAAACAAAGGAATGGATAGAATTGCTTAACAGAGTGGAATTTGTCTTTTGTAGCTCTTTTTTTTTTCCTGTTTAAACTTCTTTTTCCTAAGTAAAACACAACATCACTAACGTTTGTGTTGAACAGTTTTGTACAATGCATAGAAAGAAGGTGTGGGGTAGGAAGGATTAAGTAAAGGCTAAGACTGTGACCTGCAGTGTGAAAAGATGAGTGGGTGAGAATGAGTAGTGGGACATGAGGTGCAAAGGAAAGAGGAGTCCAAGGAGGCTGCAGAGAACTCATCAAATGCTTAGGTTTAGGACAGCCAGTGAAACAACAGACCTGTGCAAGGAAGTAGTACTCTGCCTTCAAAATTGTTTTTACTATGTGTGTATGCTGTTTTTCAAAAGCATGCTATAGCAATACAGAGAATAAGTTTTGAATGGTTTCATCTGTATATAAATGCTGATGTTCACTCTAATAACCTCTTTAACTATAGCAAATGTTCTGAGCTGTTGACCTTGAAGGGTTAATGTGTCAGCGAATGCCACAATATTGCTAGGAAATGAATAATTGTATTTGTGTTACGTGCAGGTGAATGAGATACAAATATTTGGAGTTTTATTTTCCTTCTCATTTTTACGCATTTCATAGCTATTTCTAAAGCTAACAATATATGTAAATAATTCAATTTGTTTCCTTCCTTTGCAGAGTTCTCTACATTTTCAGTATTAAATAGTGAAATAATAAATCTTATCTGCTCAGTCCTGTCAATATATTCCTGGGTAGCTGCTCAAAGACTCCTTGAGTTTTGATCATCTAGATTAATTTGCCAGCTCTAATTTTCTGGATAATTACTGCATAATTCAAGACCACTTCTATTGTGATACTTAGCCAGTTTTTATTCTTTGAGATACTTTATTTCTTGACCTATAATTTGACTTCCGTAAGAGTATCTGAAGACAGGTATCCATTATCAGTTTTATCCTAAAATTTGGGATTGGCTCATGCTCCAAGCCTGTCCTCTGTCTGTCTCAATCAGGACTCATTGTCCTCTCCCCTGTGGACTCTCTATTTGTGCACTTAATGTCCTTACCCAGAAGTAAGGACATTTTATATGTAATGGAGCACTGTATCGGTTCTCTTAGGTGCCAGAATGCCATCTAATCTTTTCAAATGAATGTTTCTACTAATTTAAAAGCAGACTTTCTCCTATGTTTTCAGTTTTTTGGGTGGTTGGAATTAATGCCTTACATTTTACTTCCATAGATATCAGGACAGATGAAGGCAGCCTCGTGTGATTACAATCATAATATTTTGTGTGGCACTTTTTTTTTTTTTTTTGAGATAGAAAGACAAAGAAGAGTCCTATGATAAATTTTAGAAGACTGACCTATAACCACAGCAGGCAGATGTTAATAATCAGTGTTTTCTATTAGCTGTTTTGCTAAAGATCCTGATAAGACATTCCAGGAGTGATCAGTACTGCAGCACTACAATTTTGAGGACTTCACAGTCAGCATCATTAAGAAAAATAACTGTACGTGGTGAAATGTAAAGGAGGTGGACCAGGTAGCTGTACACTTTCTATGGTCTTTGGTCAATCCCCTGATAATTTTTATTAACCTTTTTTTTTTTAGATATTTCATTTTTTTACTGATATTTTTCACCATATTTTTCTCCCATCATTTTCTGTCTTGCTAAAAATATTATGGCATTTGCTAGTCTTTGCCTGTAACACCATTTATTTGCCCTTTCTGCATTTTATTTTTATATAACATAGTGCCTTGAGCTTAAGAGTTTAATGTGGTTCCAGGTAATCTCCTGGTTTTGTTTGACACGTGATTGTTTAAAAGCATTCATTATAAAGCAGAATGACTGTGCAAAGTGAAGGTTATTTTTTTTCTAGTGTAAGATGAATTCTTTGCATGGCTTAAAAAAAATGGAGGAACAGATCATCTTACAGAAAAAATGATCATCTTAGAAAAACGATCTAAAGAAATCAATATTTTTCTTTTCTCTACTTTTGTCCCTCCTTATTTGAGTCTAGTTCACATAATAACTGCATGTTAGAAATGCTTCAAATCATTTCTGTGGTGATAAATTTTGACACTTTCTCAAATAATGGTTTTATGTATTTCCTTTTTGTTAGTCTTCTTGTGCCATATGTACTGCAATAGTACACTCATTTTTCTTAGCATGAAAGAAATGGGGTTTTTTAACAAACAAAAACTTTTCAAATAATTTTAAATGTGATTTGAAGCTCCTAAAGCATTACTTGAGCTTGGCTGTTATGTCTCAGAGGAGTAGAACATACGTGGCAACTTCTCCAGAAAGATCCTCTCAAAAGAACATATTAAAGATGAAATATAAGGATTTTTAGATCAAAAGGATAATGATTTTTTTAAATCTTTACTATGTGATAAATTAATCAGAAGGTATTATAAAGATGTACAAACTTGCACAAGAAGAGAGAAGAGAAAGTAGACAGTGACTTTGAAATTAGTATAGACGTAGACCTAAAGACATACTTTCAGAAGTTTGTTATAAACCAACAGCCAGGTAGCATATGCACTTGTTAGAAATCTGAACTGTGTCAGCTTGAGTGTGATGAGAAAAATTACTGATATGATCTCAAATACCTTATATATCAGATATTTTATTGTATTTACAGAGATGCTAGAATGCTCAGACATAAAATAATCAGGAGTAATGCAATGACTGTTCAGAAGCCCAGCGTTAGCCTTTGGTGTCACTCAGGTCTTCCGATGCAGTATAAGCTGTATACCTAGCAGGGTGAATAAAATTATAAATAAATTATAAATTATAAAATAAAATTATAAATCCTTGCAACTTCTTTAAAGAAAAAAAAGTGATTCTTAAAACTGAAAATAATTAGCTAACATATATCAGTGTGAACATAAGTTCCATGTTTCTGACAGGAATTATAACCAACAGACTTGACTCTGTAATTACGAAAAAATTCTGCAATTTAATAAAAGCCCAACAGACTTTCATAGCAATGAGACGTATGTATCCAAAGGCAGATGTTGAACCAAAACACCTAATACTATGATAATATGTTTCACATTTCTTGTGTGAGCACATATATGACTCATTCATGCTTAAAATACATTTGTGAATGGATGAATTTGGTTAGGTAATAATTTTTGCTTCAGGATACAAATATAGTAAAACCTGTTCTAACAGATCAGCTGCAACAAAAGCCAGCAGCAGGACAGGAGAGTTTGTATTGTAGCTTTCCACATGAGGTTCACTCATATCACGTAAGATAAGCCTTACCTGCCCGTCCCCCCGAAAGAAAGATACACTAATTAAATTTATAGTCTTTATTGCAGTTTATCTAATTTTTCAAGATCTATTTTACTTACTTATGGAAGGCAAGGTAAATTCCACAACTCTGTGAGCTGTTATGATGCTTATGTAAGCACAACGTGTTGTAAACAGGTTTAGTAAATCTTAACATTCAAAGGAATTTTGCAAGAATTAGAAACAAAAAGCTTGGTTCTGCAAGTCCATTTAAGTTTTAATTAAAAACTACTAATAGTATTTTAAGAAGGATTCTGAGCAATAATTAGTGTAACTTCATTATTATGATTCTCAGTAATAATGAAGGAAAGTTCTGGGTTGCATGCACACAAATTGTGAATTTATGGCAACGCTATGAAAATGTGATGGTTATAGATATGGAACCTATAATAAAAATGCACAGTTCTAGCAGTGCTGGGTGTACTAATATGTACTCCGTGCTCTGTCTATTTGTCCATAAAAAAGTATTCATCAGTCTGGGAAATGGTTGCAAACCTGATGAAATTAGTTCTGTATACTCATGGTCTCAAACTACTTGCCTCATCTTTTAAAGAGTTCCCAAAGTCTGAGGAATTAAAAGGACAGAGGCAATGTTTTTTACCGACTTTTTCTTATGATATTGAAACATAAAGTTCAGTAAGTGAATTCTGATAATTTTGTACAATAATTTCTATGAAAGATCCATCCTATTAGGTAATTTCATTTCAACTGCTATTATTAAAGAGATAATATAAAGCCCTTGCCAAGCAGCCTTTATTTAGCAATAGCAAGATCATTATGCAGGTTGAGCATGTGCTTGAGTACTGGTTCATACTCTAAATCAAATATTTGGAAGAAAAATTATCTCATGGTAATTTTGTTACCTAAGGATTATTATCTGTCACCCAGGCATAGTCTCACATGGGACCATAACAGGCAGCACATGAACTGCATTCACACCATGTCCTTGATTCATACCTAAAGTAGTGTCCAGCGAGCCTCTAAGCATTCCTGCTTCTTACGTTCGTAATTAAGGATGTCCTTTGATGGGGTGATGGTATTGCACAGCCCCCCGGCTGAGGCTCTCCCAGTCTTGCACTGCACCTTGTCTCTTTTTATCTTGTTCTGCATTAGAAGAGAGGTACCTGCACGGTTGGTACCAGTTTGAGCTGAGCTGCCTTGCGTTAGTCTGTGGTGACCATCGCTTCCCACCTGTGATGGCTGAACTCATGGTGCAAATGGCCTTCTGTGTTGGAATTCAGTGTCAGCTGACGTATGTTTATTTACTGGTTAGGGGAGTGTTTGAAAGACCAGCCAGTTTGAAAGTTCCAAACAAGTCTCAGCTAGACCGATACTCATTAGTAGTAAAGATGTAGTTCTTGGTCATGATTCATGACATACTTGCAGAGCTGGTGCTCACCAGTCTCGCGCTGAGCCAGCCATGCATGTGCAGCACCCAGGGCTGAGCTGGTGGCCAAGGACAGGCCACCGGCTGCAGACATCTGCTGAGGGGGAAGCTGGAACCAAAGGGAATAACTTTATCTTCCCCATTCTTCCTCACTCTTCCTCAGTGTTTTTATGCTTCTTGTCCTCCTCCCCCAAAAGCAAGGATCTTGTTTGGTCCCTGCATAGCATATCTTACTTTCAGGACCATGTTCCTCTGGACATCTTTCTTGCTTGTTCTACTGCCCTTGTTCTTATCTTGCAGATTTTACTTCTCATGCATTTTACTCTGTGCCCCGTTTGTCCAGCTATACCACAACTCTCATTCTGCCCCTCTGTAGTTATATATTATGTATGTACTTATTTAACAGTGTTACAAGATGCTTCTGCGCTGTTGCTGGTTGTGCTTCTTGCAGTGTTAAAGTGTTAAAAAATGTCCATCCACTGTCACGGGTGGTACAGGTTTTACCCAGACCCTTTCTGTCCACGTGGAAGGCAGGCATCCCGCCTCAGGGATATGGCAGCCTCTGCTTTGGCTGTGCATCCCATGACAAAAGAAAATTTAAAAAAGATTAGCTTAAAATGCAACTTGTAAAACAACTTTTTTTTCATGCCATTACAACCTTCATATAACCGATTTCTGTCCATAGTGCACAGAAAAGGGAGCTGTTGCGGCTGCCTTGCCCTGTCCTGCCAGGTGACGGTGAGCAGGGACATGGAGGGCAGCACCACGTGGACCTGTCGCTGTTGGAGGGTGTGTGGGTGAGGAGTCAAGCTCTGGTTCAAAAGCTGCTTTGATTAATACAGCTTTAAAACAGCAGAAAAGTGTTGTAGCAATAAATCAGTTCCGTAGCATACCCAGGACTTCACTGATGAAACCTGTTTTTTATTTCTTTTGGGGTTTTTGCCACTTGCGGTTTTCAGCTATCCCTTTGACTATATATAGGATTTATTTTTGTTCAGCTCTGTTGTAAAGTGCAGAACATAATATGCCCCTGAGTCCCAACTGAAGCTTCATGTGATTTAAATGAACAGTAACATTCACCTTCTGAGTCAGGACCAAACCGTACAGTATTTCTGCAGCAGCGATGGCTGTGTTATCTTATTGGCCCCTATGACTGATTAGGGGCCAATAGTCTATTGATTGCTGCTCCTTGGCTTCTCTCCCACTTCATGCTGGATTTGAAAGAGCTACTTGGTGACTTAAGAAGTAGGTGCATAATCTATGTGTTTATCAGTCAGAATGAAAGAATCATTTTGGTTCAGACACAGGTGAGTTAGTGCTGGTGTTGGCTCGAAGGCTACTAGTGAAAAAGATTTCCCTGGAAAATAACTAGACAGGAAAAATGAGTTGGACTTGTGAGGATTTGAAGTAGAAAATATGCAAATTACAAGACTTTGACATACTGTTAGGCTTATGCTTTTTCCTTTGATATATGGAATTTGTGTGATCTGCTCAGTCCAGCATCTTATTTGTGATACATGAAATTTGTGAGTGGCTTCCTTTTTTTTTTCTTTTTTTAATGTGAGCATTTTGTGACAGAAATTCTAAGTCCAGTTTGGAGTGTTATACTTTAGACATCTGTCTCTGTAAAACTTGACTGAAAATACAAGATGCCTATTTGAATAACACGGTGTCACCAACAGTGCTTGAAAGTGATGGTAGAGGTGATGGTGCTCCTTATGGTTCTCTCATCGTATATCATGTAGTACATTTGTGCATGTATGTGGGTAGTTCTTTGAAAAAGAATAATAAACAGGTCCAAGATGTGATGTCAGATCTAGTTAATCAGAAATACATTACCCTGAGTCTTGGTTAGAAAAATAGTAATCAAAGTCTTGAGTTTCTTTTCGTTTGGGGAGACAGATGGCATATCTGCTTAACGGCAAATATCCAAAAGAAATTTTTTTTAAATCCTATCTTTCAAAACATGGCAATCAGAATCATCTTGGAAAGGAACTATTAAATTTAATAAGCCATATGTTCAGTGAATTTACTTATTTTGTTCTGAGATGTAGACATAAAATTCACCTCTGTGTCCTTTTGTGTAAATTAACTGCCTTATTCTCTGCTACACAATTAAGGTATTTAACAAAGTTCCAAATGTGCAATGTATTATTAGCCAAATACAGCAACTAGTTTTCATGTTGCTAAAATAAATGCATTTAGGTGAACAGTCTGCAGTTTACCAGAGTTCCCTCTGTGGAGTTCAGTGTGTTTGAAGATCAAATTGACTGGCAGCTTCCTTGGTATACATAAAACAGATCTAAAATTATTTCAAATAGAAATTCTCTGAGGATTGTATCATCTTTGCTGTTCTGTTGTACTGAAGATGCAGATGTGCCAGACTGTTCTGCAGGATTATAAATGCATTAGTGAAACCCTAATACACTCTGTAACAAATATATGCAGTGCAAGAGGTTTTCTTAGCCATCTTGTACCCGCTCATTTTATTTATTTCATGTAATTGGCATGTTGTTCTGCTTTTATAGCTTGTTAAAATGAGATGTGAAAATGGCTATAGCTAATGGCTGCTGGAAAATCTTTTCCCATGGTAGGCAGGAAGAACATTTCAGAAAAAATACATTGCAGATTTTAAAGCACAGTGCTCTCCCAGTGAGAAACAAAGATTAAAAAGATGGATGTAATGCATTGGTATGTATAGCAGAAGCAAGTTTTAATGACCTTGGATATATAAATGAACATCATATACAAATGCCCAAGTGTTGAAATGGCATCCTTTAGTAGGTGCAGGGATACTGGTGTAAGCCAGGGCTCCATGGCACTATGGTGCTAATACTGAGGCATAGGTGCGGTGTGAAGGGTCTGGTGGTAGCAGAAGGGCTTTTTTCCTTTCCTTCTTCAAAGAAAATGGTAAGAGAATACCTGGAACAAGGCTTTCTGAGCATCTTCCTGTTCTCTCATTCTAGCAAACAGACTGTGTTCCTTGATTGCATTTTTCCCACCTCTCCTTCTCGGATGCAAAGTCTGTGTCACCTCGTGATTCCTAAAAAGCTGGTCCTTGCTGCCAGCCACTGGGTAGGTATGAGCCAGAGCGGGTGTGCGGAGGAGTCATTTCACATGACTTTTCTATGCAGTCTGACCTATAGTCCCTTGCTCCATGAAAGTCACCATATTGATCGGTTCTAACCCTACCCTTTCCTACAGAGTTTTGTTTCTTGGGTTGCCAAGGGCTAACACATTCAGCAAAGTTTGTGGTTTGGAAAGGGGGTTTTTGTTGTTGCTGCTGCTGTTTGTTTATTGGGTTTTTTTCCCCTGCCAAGTATAGCAAAATTGGAAAAATGCTGAAGAGAGTTTCTTTTTTATCCTTCAAGAGTCTGCTGCCTTTATATCTCCCTTTGGGTTGTTAAAACATCGGCTATTGGTGCATTGGTGAAACTTGCCCAAAACTTTTTTGCTGAAGGTATCAGGGAGAAATGGACCCTGCATGTTAATGTTTTTAATGAAGTTACATTACCATTTTATGGTCTCTCTTTCCCCTCCTTGCCCTCTCTCTTGTTTCTGTGTCTCCATGAAATGACTTTTAGCTGGACATTGACCATAGCTGTTAACATAAAATGAAGTTTTCCTTCAAAGGAAAATTGTCATACTCTTCGTGATACTGTTCTGTGGGCTTTAGTCAACCAACAAGTTGCTTCAGTTCTAGGGAATCCTTTCCGTAAATTACTGTGGCAGTGGCTCCCTCAACTTACCAGATATGATGAATAAAAATATTTCTCATTTAGAGAGAAATAATTATTATGTAACATACTTGTAGCTCTCCCCTTTTTCGTTCTTTTAAACTATAAATATTTCCCACTTCACACTGTCAAAATATAAATCTATATGTGGTTTGTGCAGAGAAAATCAGGACTCAGAATTATAGTAAAAATTGGAAGATAAGAGCATCTAATTTTGCTTGCCAGCATGTCATTGTGTTTTAGAAAAAAAATACTGTAAAAGAATAGAAGTGCCACTGTACAACAGCTAATTTGAGTGTGATTATTTTTCTTATCAGTCGTTTGGAATTTCTTAACAATTGTTGGTTTTGTTTCTCTGTGTGCACTTGATAGTCTGTGATGACTATTCCAAGAGGAAAAGAAGGACCTATGGCCCTCCAAAATTACAGAGCTCTCTGCACTGATGCATCTTCTAGAACAGATAGATCCTGCCCCCAGGAGAATTTGGTTTTAATTCCTAGCACCAGATGATGATAGTTTGATAGCAGAAGCATGAAAAATCAAATGTCATAACACATTTCAATAATGCATAGCATAAACTATATAAATTCAGAATAGCCTTAATAATAAATCTCATAGCATAGGATGTTTGCAATTCTAGTTGATAGAAGTTGTACTAAAAGAATGCATTGCATCAGGACTCATATGTAGTAGTTATCCCAGTGCATAGTCAAAGGCTTCATAGGCAGAAATAGAATAAATTTTCATTGCCTTCCTCTAACAAGGCCACAGAAAAGTGGCTTTATTTGTGATTCTTAACTCACTCAAATTAGACCTGTGCAGTCATTCTGCATTTATTAACAAAAGCAACTAATGAAAATAAGTTAAAAAAATGGAACCAAGTCAGTATAAAATATGAGGCCTGATAAACCAAGCTTACTTGCCTATTCTGAGTCATACAAAACCAAATGCAGTTCTTTGGCAGTGCCTCGTTTAATACATTTCATGGTCCATTTATGTTTTGGTTTTATTACTGTAGTGGCGGGGCTAATTCTGAACTGTAAAGTGCAGCGTATACTGGAATACAGATCTGCCATGTAATTCAGAAAATGTAGGGTTTAAATCCAAGAAACTTTGACAGGGTAAACAGTGAGCAGATGAGTACAGTGCCTCCTCACCCCAAGTCAGGACACTCCAGCCCATTGGGATGACATAAATTAACACCTTTTTATTCTGCTATAGCAATGAACTATTGGGGTGTGATTAGATAACAATCCATGCAAATGCCCAGTGTATATGTTGCTACTTTAAAGAGAAGCATTCTTGGTTTCCTCCTGGATTACACTGTAGATACTGTCAGATTATTTTCTGTGGTTTGAACGCTATCAGGAGAAACACACAGTCTTTCCTGTGACTCTTATCCATTTCGTTTTTAAGCTATAGTGACATTAAAAAAAAGATTACAGTGCTGCACACCATGATTTTAAATGGCCTTTTCAGTCTTAAACAGCTCTTGGAAAATGAAAGAGGATTTTAGTTTCAGGATTTTACCTGAGAAAGTAGAAGACAATAGAGGAAGTCTGGTGTAACCCTAGTGTCATCTGTCACTAAGGGCATTACACTGTCTTGCTGCTGCCTCATCATTTGATCTGGAAATTTGCCAGACTTGGAAAATCTGGTGTGCTGGTCAGTTCAGCAGTATGTGAGGCTGGCTTGTATCTGGGGAATGAGCTACTCACAATCACACACCCGCAGTGCGATGGGGAGAGAGTCGGAAGGGGAAAAGTGACAAAACTTGTGGGCTGGGATAAAGACAGTTTAATAGGTAAAGCAAAAGCCGCACACACAAGCAAAGCAAAACAAGGAACTCATTCACTACTTCCCATGGGCAGGCAGGTGTTCAGCCATCTCCAGGAAAGCAGGGCTCCATCACTCATAATGGTTACTTGGGAAGAGGAATGCCATCACTCTGAATGTCCGTGTCCATCCCCCCATCCACCCTTTCTTCTTCCCCCAGCTTTATATGCTGATCATGACATCATATGATCTGGAATATCCCTTGGGTCAGTTGGGGTCAGCTGTCCCGGCTGTGTCCCCTCCCAACTTCTTGCGCACCCCCAACCTGCTCGCTGGTGGGGTGGGGTGAGAAGCAGAAAAGGCCTTGGCTCTGTGTGAGCACTGCTCAGCAACAGCTAAAACCTCCCTGTGTTATTGACTTGGTTGTATTATCAACACTGTTTAGGCCACAGATCCAAACACAGTACCATATGAGCTGTTATGAAGAAAATTAACTCCATCCCAGCCAAAACCAGTACAATGATGAAGGGAAAACCCATTATCAAATCAACTATGGATGACAATTGTTTTGAAATATATTGAATAGAATATAGAAAGGGCTTGGTTTCTATTCTGTATACCAATATCAGTTTTTTAGAAAAAATATTTACAGTGTAATTTCTCAACAATAGCAGAGCACCTGCTAGATGTGTTACAAAGAATGATCAACTGTTGTGTGCCTGTTCCAGTGTAAAATATTGGTAAGATGAAGTATATCAAACACATTTATCTGCTGCAAATCAGTTTGTCTCAGAAAAGACTCAGTTAAATTTTATGGAGCCTAATTTTGTTACTGATACACCTTCTGAAATTTATCTGATATACTGTATTTTTCTTCCCTGATAGGTCAAATGAATCATCCTTTTCTTTCTCTTCCAGAATGGACAGTAAAAATAAAGCCACCGTATGCGATTTGTGTATAACTGGCATGATTTACTGCATGTCTGAATATAAAATCATAAAACTTACAGG
The DNA here is from genome assembly GCA_026212715.1 of Elanus axillaris. Classification (NCBI taxonomy): domain Eukaryota; kingdom Metazoa; phylum Chordata; class Aves; order Accipitriformes; family Accipitridae; genus Elanus; species Elanus axillaris. Next base: position 5,540,132 of record JANZLQ010000044.1, on the reverse strand, counting down.
ACATGGTTAATACATAACCATCAAAATAACAGAGTGCAATTCTAAATTTATGAGGCTGAACTTAACACTGAATATCAAGTAAGAACCACATTGATTTCTGTAGCGCATGGCTTAAAAACACATTAGGTGGCATAACTGCAAGACAGTACATTGATTTAAGCGTAAAATGCATAGCACTCAATACTTCACCACCTAACGTTTCCCAGTAATGAACAAAGCTGTTGTATATTGATGAAAAGAAAATTATTTGTTTTGTTAGATTATGGTACTCGAGCAGATGCCTTGCTTTCAGACTAGGTATGCATAATTTGAATCGTGCTTAGTAACAAGTGACGTTGGACACCTTAAAGAGTGAGTACACACGGATCTTGACATAATGTGTTTTAAGAAGTATGTATTTAGTCTAGCCTTAATGTAAGTCTGAATTCAGGCACCCTCATTTCAGGGAGAGTGCTTTGGCAGATACAGAAGATTCACCGCATTTCAGAGGCCTCTAATCGCTTTTAAAATGTTAAACATTTGCCTTCCTGAATCGTGGCCAGAGAGTGAGTCTATAAATCTCTATCACCCTTGCTCACTGCGTTTTGCCAAAATTAACTCTGTTTACATCAGGAAACACGCTTTTGCCTTGTTTTAGGCCCCAATACACAAAATGCCTTAGCAAGTAAAGAGATTCATTGACTTCAGTCTAAGCTCCCCAAAAGATTAATTGCATTGACATTGGCAATTCATCTAGATTTAATCTTAAGTAGAAAATTCTATGTGGGGGTTGAAATTGGGTCTGTTGAACATGATTTCCTCACAGTACACCCTATCCAGAATGGCATCCTTGTCCTTTTTAACGCTCCGATAGCACAAATGGGACTCGAAGCAGCTCAGTCAGCGGCTTCAGGTGAGTGTGGTCCCGGGTCGCTGACGGGACCAGGGAACAGCCACCCACACAGTTACTGCTACCCTCCCAGCAGTCCTGCGCGAGAGCTCTGCTCCTCACCTGGTGAGAACGGTAAAGTAAAAATACGTTGGTGATGAAGGGTAGAGTGACTTTGAACACACACATATTTATATTACATACACTTATGCACGCACACATGTATACGTATCTCAGAATTTTCTATGAAGTACACCTACCCCCGCTTTTAAGTCCGTGGCATCTTGCAGGATGTGCCCTTTGGATTGTGTACATATCTTAGCTGAAGTGAGCAGATAGCAGATCAGAGTCTGTGTTGCACACTCGAAAATTTCACGGGGTGCTACTTTGATTGTCAGTGTTTTAGAAGGAAAACTGGGATGCAGTCTGCTTTTCAGTTTTGCCTGTATTTTCCGTTACTTTTTTTTATCTTACAAAGTTTAAGTATTAGTCTTCATGACATGCAAAATGGACTGAGATGTTAGAGAATAATGTTTTTAATCATCATTGGCATTTTCAGAGAAGATTAAAATTTTATAAAATTAATTGTCCATTTTTGAATGGCTCACTTTGCAGTTAATCATACACCTTTAGCTTCCACTACGGATACATATTTCTTTCCTACAGTGTGTTTTTTTACCTTGAAACTTACCTGCAGTAATTATGATAATTGATTAAACGGTTATAATTTTTTCTTCAAATTAATGCAATGTAATTGTAAATTATGCTTAGTGTGAAACAAACTGCTTTTTTAATCTTGTTGAAAAAGACCTTTTCTAAACTTCTGCAAATATTTTTTCTTTTCCTTTTAAAGGAAAATCTCCAACTTACTAGAAGAATATGACTTACTGGGGTTATATTTAATGGCAAGTACAGAATACGTTGCTTTCACTGCTGTGCATCTCTAGTAATATAATTTGAAGTGCTAGGGCCCTTTGCATCCATTTCTGAATCTATTATTAGTTGATTAAATTAACTGGCTGGATCAGTACAGTGAGAAGAGACACAGTAATGATATTACAGAATTAGTATGCTATGATGAATTGTCAAGAAAAGTAACTGTGACAGCCCTGTGGCCATATGCACTTAGCCATGCAATTTATAGTCATTTGAAAAGCCAAGGACTTTTCAGTTTTGGTTAGGAAATTTGTTCTTGCTTTTGACAGAAGTTGAGGGATATGTGTGTATCGAACAAGAGGGGGTTTACAGTGCCAACATGAAAAGAAATCAAAGGCTCTCTTCAACTGCTAGCATTTGGGTGATTTGCAAAGAACAAGCTACAGAAAAGGATGACTTTTATTGTAGCTGTGCCAGTTCTTTTAAATAGATTATGATATGATAGTGCATAGTATATGATAGTGCAGTTCCTTTACAGTTGTAGAAAATAGTGTTACTTAGGGTAAGATAAAAGTGAATACAGTCTTGTATCACAATTTCAATAGTTATAGAGCACCACAAATTTTGGTACAGCAGCAGGGCCTTTTTAGGAGTACAGTAAATACAGCTGGTTTTTATTCTTACAACTGATTTGAGGCTATTTAAAATGTCTTATTTTTCCTTTATGCAAATATTTGTAAGTAAAATAAAGATTGCCAAATGCCATCAAAATTGCTGGTAGTTGCAGTAGGTAATCAGCATGTAAAAATTGACTCACGGCCAACGTTGTAGTAATTCACACTCTTTTCAGCTTGCCCTGCTTAGTTGCTGGACACTTGGAATTTAAATTTAAAATCTTGCCACTTTAACATCTACCATATTGTGAGTTGGCTCTTTCTGTAACATTCTTAATCATTAAAGCCAATTCTACAAATATATTTTCAAAGTAGTAACAGGCAGAGCCTGGATATAAAAGCAAGCAGACTACACCAAAAGACAACAGATTGTATAGTTAGCTCATTCTTTTTGTGAGCCTAATAAATGGTGTATCAGTAGTGCTATGGATGTATAATCTTTGCTGAACATCAGACTAAAATTCTTGTTGAGCTTCATAAAGTGGAGCATAGAGTCATTTTTGTTAATACTGGTTATGTCAGTTACAGCTCTTGTAAAAAAAAGGAAAAGCATTAAATACTCTTTTATATTTTTGTGTGATGAGCTGTAAAAGGAATTCTTAGTTTTATAGGTAACCACTACATAATTTTTGATGCCTCCCAAGATCTCTTCCCGGTACATAGGTACTGGAGATGATTATTCAGACTTCTGTATTTGCTACCTGGCTCCCAGAGAGCAAAACTGCTTTTGTCTTCTTCTCTGCTCCAGCAGATTTTTTTTTTTATGCATGTTACTAGACAGATTTAAGAACAAACACAATTTTCCATTTTCATAAAACAGTTTCACATTCTAATTTTAACATTATAGAAACATTTTCATAGCTGTAGTCTGAAGTTGACCTCTAAAGATTATTTAATCCATAGGCAAGGCATATCAGTTTATACGCATGATGAAGACCTAACCACTTCTAGTCATCTGTTCTTCTGTTTTGCTATCTTTGTCATTAGAAAGTTTTTCTTAATGTTTAATTTCAGTCTTTTTTTCTCCACGATTGAAGTCCACTCTTGGTTGTCTGGTTTTTAATGAAGAATGGATTGTTCCTTCTGCTTAAGATTTTCTGGCTTCGTTTAATTATTAGGTTCATTACAAATCTTGTGTTTGAGTCATATGCATTAGTTTTTTAGAGTTAATACATTAAGCAAAATATGTAGTATAATGTAGTCATAAAAATAATATCCCTACCACAGATTTCAGTAACATGAACTGGCAACAGTTTTATTATTTTACTGGTAGAAATATTAATATTAGTAAAGTGCTAAATACTACTGTTAATACTGGTGTTAATTTAGAAAACTGTTTATACAGTTCTCTAGTTTAAGCAAATAGTCCCTTAACTTTAATGTAAAATAGCTCAAATACTCATACATTTAGAAGTTAGTAGCATACATATGTATTTTTGTAGACTAAGATAAAGTATTTGTCAACTAACAAAATGAGTTCTTAGGGCTATGTATTTTTTTGAACTGACCTGGACAGAATCTTTCTTGAAGTTGTGACTTAATGATGGTGATAGTTGCTAGTGTTTTGGTTTTGTTTTCCGTTTTACCATTACCTTGTCACAGATATATATAAAAAAAACCCAGTCTGGTAAGCTAGTGTTTCCATAATTATTGCATCTACTTAGATCTTCAGATGTCGATCAGTCTGTGTTTCAGTGAGATTTTGGCTTGGTCTCATGCTTTATTCTTGCAGCATTGTGAACTCTGTATTGCTACCTGCATGCAGTCTAGGTAATGAACACTACAGTCACACAGTAATTTCCTAATCTTCCTGATCTATGTACTGAAAACAATTAGTATTAAGTTACTCTCATGGTTATTTGCAACAGTAAACTATGAATATGTTTTTTAAAAGCCTAACTAAATAAATAACAAAAAAGCCCCATGTATAAATTATAAGACAACATAATATTTCCTTTGAGTTGTTCTTTTTGCCATATTTACAGCATCGTTATTTTTAAAAAGTCTTTTTTTGGTATTGCAATAGAAACAGTTCCTTCTGAGAATAATTGATCAAAAGTTGTCCTTGTGAAATAAAGCAAACTTCTGTTGATTTCATTAAGTATCAGTGAGTGTACAACTAGACCCAAGATTTAAGCTAAGTAAAATTGGAGAGAGACATGAAATGAAAATAATTTTATTTTTCATTTGCCTTGCTGTATCTGGCAGGCAGTTTTTATGATTTGGGTGTTTGATCTGGGGACATGTTACACTTGGGTAAACTGGAGTGATTAAACTTTGGCTCTGATGTCTGAGTCACCCAATACATAAGAAGATAAGCACTTAAGATCTTGCTTGTAAGTGTGTATACAAAAGCGCTTGGTCCCTTTTGTAGTGTGTAGTCAGGCTTTTGAATATTTGTGTTTGACAGTAACTTTTCATAGACAGAGATCACCAGCTGGAATAAGCAAAAGATTATTTTGTTTAAAAAGAAAACAAATAAAGCTTTGTTAGTAGAAGCTGTTAGGAACATAGTGAAAAATAGGAAGCTGTGGTTCTGTAACATGCATCTTTTCCATATTGATGGATATTATGTGCTTTGACCCAGAGAAGGGCCTCTCAGCTATCCAGTGCCTGGACCACTACGTTAAATACTCCTCAGAAATAACAGCAAGTCAAAATGATGTGAAAAATATTGCCCAGAATATTTTCTCACTGTATTCTGTATTTGGAATCTAAAGAGCACTTAAACCTGAGTGGGATAACGATAGTTGCACTGAAGAGTCCACTCTTGGTACCCGTGGAAATGAATGCCTTTGATGTCCGTTCACTGCAGAGAAACGCAGTAAGCAGCTAAATGCCTTAATGCATTCTGCCACTGAGCGATCTGAAAGCTTCCATGTGCATCGTGGAGCTTGTGCAGTAAGGTTTTCACTGTCAGCAAAGGAAAATGAATGCCTTTAGCTTTAAAGTTTAAATGCCTTGCTCAGCAGGGAGCCCAGAGAGATTTGTTCAACTGAAATGAGCTTATAATAAGGCTTTCATCCTAAGATAAGTAAGGACAACATTCAGTAGCTCTGTAGTCTCTCACCAGAAAATACAAATAGCTTTCTCTATGTGTTATGATGCTGTTATTGTCTTTCATGGGATATGTTGCAATTCATGCTAATAGACATTTTCCATCGTAGACTGCAGTTAGGCCATGCTGTAACTACATTATATTTAGAAATGCAGAAAAATAGGAGTTGCAGCTTACATTTTAATTTGTTTATTTATTTATCTTACCCCCCCAAAAAAATGAGCATGAGGATAATATCTACAGAAAGCAATAGCAAGATATTTTAAACCATTTAATTGTGCTCAAACTTTAGAGGGGTTCAAAATGCATTTAGAGAGATTCATAGCAGAAGAAAAACCCATCAGTGGCTATTAAACATGAAACACCACTCCTGGCTCAGGCAGTCCCAGAGCTGCAGATTGCTAGAGGCCGAGAGAGCATGCGGGAGCTTTCACGGTGCTTGCTGCTGTTGGAGGCAAGAAACTGGTCTGGATGGACCATTTATCTGACCGGGCATGCCTGTTCTGTTTTTACTCCTAGCCCCACCCCAATCATAGTTATTTCTTATCCAATAAAGATGCAGGTTTTGACCTGTGGCTTTCAGTTGCCATTGTTGAGATAGAATTTATGACCTGAGTCTCTGTCCACTCTGTTGTGTGTGGTGTTTGTTACAGGGTTTCAGAGTCCCTAATAAGTTGTTAACAAGCTGTCAATTATAGTGGTCATGAAAATTAGTGAAACAGTGAGGGACTGATGTGTACAGTATGCTGAGAGGACGTAAACTAAACCCTTCCAGTTTTCACCACTGCCCTTGCCAACATCATCTTCTTAATGTCTATAAAGCATTCATTTTGTCTTTTCCTTTATATCATGTTTACAAATTTAATACAGTAGTTAAATATCAATTAGTACAGGTTATTTTGTGTTAAATACCAGACACCTAAAAATAGAACAATGACATTTAGATACCAAGGAGTTCAATGAATCTATCTTCATGGTGGTTTAAATGTGTTATTTACATTTTGCTGTTTTTCTGTAGTTCACTGGAATCATCTTGTTTCCATTTCCACCACCCCCCTTTGTATTTTCTGTTCACTTGTTTTCAATATATCTTATTTTTGCTTGGAAATCCATTATTTCTTGGACTCTCTTTTTTAACTCTTCCCCAAGGGTTGCAAGCCAGGTATAAGTCTCCATACACCAGTCATCAAAACTTCTGTGGCTGCTTATTTATTTATTCTCTAAGTAATTCTCAGAAATGAAGTCTCATAGCCCATACTTCTTATCTTAGTCATGGTTCCCTCAGGACCATGCCATGTACCTAATCTCTTTCAAATTCTCCATCAAAATATCAACATAAATTTATTTGTGTCCCCCTTGATATTCATTAACTCTTGGAATACTCACCCAATGTCATTTCATACGCAGTGTTACTAGACTTGGCTGCGTAAGCAGAGATCATTTTGACCTTACTAGTTACAGTTAAAATTCAAATGCTTCTTTTTTGTGCTTACCACTGCAGTATTTTTTTCATCTGTTTTGAGGAAGTGGAACAAAGTAGCAATTGGTTAACTTTGCTGTTTGACTGTTGAAAGTGAGATTACTGATGGAGTACAAGTATATAACATCTGACTGTGATGTTTAGCAAGGTTTCTATTTAGTAAAAATGTCTGGAAGATTTTGAAGGGAGTCATATAGAAGAAAAGCTACTTTTCTGGTGAATTTTAAAGCTAAAATGATCATCAAAAGCCTTTTAACTTAAGTATGTATGCAATTTTAACTGAGGAGGGGAAAAGGTAGGTAATCTGTGATACAACTGTGAGCAGAATTAAGTCCATTCCTGATTGTTCACATCTCAGTTGGAAGCGTAAAAATTTTATGCACCTGGGACTTCACAGAGAATTATGGTTTATGGGTTTCTGCATAAATAAAACAAATCAAATTTCAAAATGCACAGTTCTATTCTAGCTTTTTAAGATTTTCTTGAACAGCCAGTTCTCTTTTGTGGGCTTGTACTAGGAGCTATCTAGATATTTTTCTTTATTTATGTTTTAAAAAGACAGTTTGTGTCCTGGGCTCAAGTCTTTGTTAGGGAACCATAGAACATTTTAGGTTGGGAGGAATGGCTGGAGATCATCTAGAGGTCCCTATCTTGCTCATAAAGTGCTTTATTCATCCTGCCTTGTGTTCCCTAGCATTGTGATGACTGTCCACTGTCTTCAGTGTAGTGATTGCAGAGGAAGGTCTTAGAGAACTCGGTAAGTAGAAAGATCCAATTTCCTTGACTCAAGCCTGTCAACAGTTGTCTGACAGCTGCATCAGAAGGAAGTGATCTTTCACCATGTAATGTTTGGCTCGTGAATTTCAGATATTTAAACCCAATTTTAGGAGTGCATAGGCATCTATTTAACTAGAGTTAAAGACTCATAACTGAGTATTCTGCAGAAACTGAGTTACATGCCTACCAACTTGATTCTGCTGCATTAATATCAAGGACTGTTTTTCTTCTGGGAGCTGAATGGAACCAGGATCAAGTGCTAAGTAAAGTTAAACAGGCATTCATATTCATTCAGGAGCAGTACAAAGTATGTATTCAACTTGGTGCCATAATTTACGCGTGATATCTGGTAAGCTTATTACTTAGCAAGAGCTATTAGATGAAGTTAGGCTCACAATTACAAGGAGACCCAATCAGGCTCTTGCTTCACAGAGCATGTGTGACTGTAGGAAGCTGATTAGGATATTTGTAGGATATTAGTGGGAGGCTGAGGAGTTGTCATTCCCTTTTCTGAAAAGATGGATTTATTCAAAAAGCTATCTAATTGGATAGATAATTGATTATCTGAGAAATTATATTTTCAACAAAAAGCTCTCACCAGTCTGATAAAAAGCTTGTCCTTTACAGATTTGTGGAATATAAGATATAAGGACAGATGTTTTCCAGTTATAATTTCCCAGCTGGAACTCTGTAAGAAACATAAGAGTTGTAAGAGCATCACACTGCGCTCGCTCTCAAATTTACATTTTTTTTAAATAGTCAACAACAACTGGCTGCAGCATCTGGCATTACTGTACATTTTTAGAATTGTTAATTCTACCAACTTTGGGAATGTTCAGTTTCATCTCCAGGCAAAGGTTTAGAGGATTTTGGTTTATTTTTAAAAAATCTATTTAATCCAAGCATTGCCATTAAGACAATGCTTTTGGATTTCTTTTTCTGTAAAACAAAGTGAAGAACAGACAGATCTGCTTCAAAGAAAAGAAAAAGTTAAAGTTATTTAATTACCATATAGGTTAACCACAGAAAATTATAGAAATAGCATTACGAACTGAAAACAATACAGCTTCTCATTGCTTTTCTTTTTTCTTGAAAACCTACTTTATTTTTATTGGTTCAAATGTGCATTTTGTAGTTAAAACAGGAACCTTAGAGTTACTGATTATATGTTTTGGGGCAGCTGACGAGAACCAGATATGGTGATAGTATTGCTCATATGCAGAAAAAAGCAGCAGGGATTATGTGTCTCTTCTCCTCCCTCATGGATGTAGTTCCAGAGAACTGGTGCAGGAAATCAGTGGCAACCCTCTACCTTTATCTCATAGTACTGCAAAACTCTTGCTCACAACAGGAGTGCATTTAATTTTAACTGGTTTATTGTTCACTCAATATATTGAAAGGCTTTCTTCAGTTATTATTACTGGTGGGGGGGAATTGTTTGTTTGGGTTTTAGGGTGCTGGTGCAAAGATTTCTGACCCTACTAATGACTTAGAACATGCATTGTCATAATGCATGACAAACTGGAATTAAGTCTATGACTGGGTAGGTCTGGTAGTACTCTGCAAAAAAAAAAATAAAAGATCAAATAATACTTTTGGGAGGCATTCCACTTCTCTTTTGAGGAATCCAGTCTCCCAATAATGCTTGTGATGAGTCTGTGGGGTATAGTGCTGCATATTCTTATGTTCTTTTTTACTGTGGTACCTGGCTACTTTTTGTGCATATGCTTACCCCCATTTTCAGATCCAACCATCAAATATGTATATAGTTGAAGGCAGAAATTGAAAGGCCAGATCTGAAAGTTTGACTTTTTTTTTTCCTCCTGTTAAACCATCAGAATTGATTTAAAACTTCATATGTGGAGTCTGATTAACTTGCTGTAAATCAAAAGCAGCTGCATTCAAATGAATGAAGTTGTGAATGGAGGTTAAAATAAGTAATAGCAAACATTAAGGATGTTCTCAAAAAATGAATGTCATAGAGTCTGCCTCTGATTTTGCACAGAAGAGTACTTATTTCTTAACCCATTTACAAAAAAATATGTAAAATTAACCTGACAACATTGGTTTTTTTACATGTTTTACACTTCATGGACATGGACTAAATCAGCTGTGCTAAACATACTTATTAGTATTCAATTTATTTCTCAATCTCTTTGAAGGAACCATGCAAATGTTTGGGCTTCTTATTTTGTTGTGTTTTCTTAGTGGAAAATTGTATCCACATAAGTAAGTATGCACTGAACAGCAATAAATCGTTATTTCTCAGATGACCAATATCAGCAGGAATCTCATATACTTCACTGCTGGAGCTGATTTCTAAATTCATTGAATAATTATTGGTGCTGTTTTTCATATGTGACAAAATTCTTCTCCCTCTGATTCTGTTAAGTCTTACAATGATGTTCTTATGCACACACACCACAGTGTGCAAGGGTTGTTTTTTTTAGGATGTGGGAAAAGCAAGGATACAGAAACAATATACATTTTAAAAGAACAACTTATAATATATTGGGAACTTTGTACTATGTAGGTTAAGGAAAAAATCTGATTCAGGTTATTCTAATAACTTTTTTAATTTTGTGTTTTGTCAAAATGCAGGTGGTTTATTGCAACATCACTATTCATGTAGTATCATGAACTGTTTCTGTCATGAAGAATAATGTTATAAATTTTCAATTATCATAACAAAAATGCAGTGCTACAGAATAAAGTGCCTCTACTGAATATGAAATTTAGTGAAGCTCCCAAGGTTTTAGCAACAATTATGCAGACGGTACTGATCAATGATTGCATGAAATTTCATCTTTTGGTGTAGATCCAACACCAATTGTATCAGTGTTTTTTTGGAGAAGAGCAATTGTTTTTATAATTTCTGGATCAGGAAAACAATCTGAATTCCTGCAGATCTGCTCTACCCACACAAGTTGTGCTGTGTGTCAGTGGGATTATTTACACAAAGCAAGCAGGTCGAGAAGTAAGGGTCTGTGGAGTTGGTGCTGAGAAATCTTACAAGGGTCTGAGGGATATTAATTCACTTCAGTTGAAGTTAATGTCACCTCATCAGCACCACTGATGTGATATCAGGCAAAATGGGGATTGATTCTCAAAACCAAAAGGAAAGTTCTTTATAATTTAAAAATAGATCTATTATATATGTTAGTTAAGGCTGTAACACCTTTGCCTGTCAGAACAGTACAACTTACTGTTTCATTCATCAAGGGGTTAATTGAATTTTTAAATAAACACTGCAGAAATTCTCTACAGCAGTGAGACATCAATTCGATAGAGGAGAGAAATCCTTTAATAGCCTGTAACTTAAATAGTTTGCCACCAAAATTAATTTATTGGGTATTGATTGGCTCCCAACTCAGTTTTAATACCAATTAAATATTACAGCTTCATTTCACACACATACACAGCTTTTTTCTTTCTTCTTTTTTTTTTCTCATACGGAAACCTGGGTAATTGGGTTCAATTAATTTTAGAAGTTAAGTTCATGATAAGATAGGTGCAGTGAGAAAAGCCAGTCTGTTTGCAATGGCTTTTTTTCTTGCTTGTGAAATATTGGTGCCACCTTAGCCCATGGCTGATGTCTTCCAACCAGAGATAACAATTCTGCTAAGTCTTCCCCTTCTAGAAGCTGCTGCACTTAAAATAGCTCCATAGTCTTCCATTTATTTACCATATTACCTTTTGCTGGTATCAAAGCTAAATCTTTTGAAACCAAAACAAAGTTTAATTTTCTCAAGGCTCAAAAATGTTGTACATTCCAGGATTTTAAATTTACTTCTATAAACTGATGTGTTCTGGAGCTGGTTTATCATCAGTTACTGTGTTACCCTGCTGAGTGACAGAGCTGAAATGTTTCAGAGAATGCTGGTCTCTGGGTTTTATTATCTCTCACTCAGCTGTATAGCCTGTTTTGCTAGCATCACTAGTCTATGTGCAACTAACTCATTAGACAGCAAAAATAAATCTTATTTTATTTCTCAGATTATTTACTGAATTTCCAAATGCAGCTTTCTAGTCACTCTTTGGGAACGAAGAGAGAAAAGAGAAGGTATCTACATACGTACATATGTAATACCTCCACACAGATGCATACCTGCCTACTTCAGGCAAGTTTATCAACTAACAAAGTTGAAACTAACTTTGCCATCGTACCTCCCAAAGCAGTAAAGCCTACAATGCCAAAAAGGTGAGAATTAGACACCATGCTGCATAGCCAGACAACACAGTTGGTAATCCAGAAACTGGAGACCTTCTCTTGAGCTGTTAAGAAATGAAAGCATGCTGCATTTAAGTATCAACGGGGATTGATCTTAATAAGAAGCATGATAAACTAGGTCAAGCTGAAATTCTATGAGGTTTGGTACAGCTGGTTAATGATCCTGGGTACTTAGAGTATGTGTCTTTGCTTCTTCAAGCTTTCTTTTTGCAAATGTATCCTCATGTGAAACACTGTTTTGTGTATGTTATACTTTATTAAAAACAGTAAGTTTGTTAAGATGGAACTGAGCTGCTTTTTGGTTTTTTCTTTTTTTTTTTTTTTTTTAATAATCCGTGGAAGGCATGTATGTGTTTATGAAGAAAAGCTGTAGTTGTTAAAACGTTAATTGAATCATACTTGAGAGTGTTTTCATTTGATGGTCTGTTAGGTTAATAATGACTCAAAATGAATGTCATTGTTTGTTCCTTGAGAATTCAGCATAATGTGAATATATTTTTTTCTTCAGCTGCTCAGACTCCAAGATACACTTCTAGTATTAGAGGGTGGTTAAGGCTTCTGGTATAGGTGACTCATCAACCTCCTTACTATTCTTTTTAGAAGAGGGAAAGGGGAGCACTGTGACTTAAAATTTGTTCTTTTTGCCTGCAAATGATTGTACCTGTCGCCCTGCCTCAGTGTTGCAGTCACCTCAGTAGCAGACTATGCATGGATAGATGAGTTAGTGTTACCAGCATCAGCTCGTTGAACCAGCTAAGAGGCTATATGAGGCGGCTAACAAAGTCGAGAGCTAAATAGTCATGATTGAAAGGTTCAGATTTAATGCTGTGCTGTGATGAACAGCAGTGTTTTGCATCTTTAAGTGCTGTCATTCTGGGTGACTCCGTATTCAACAAAATGTTCTTGCATCTGGATAATGCATGAAAGGTTAGCCCTTCTGGTTGTGAAAGAATTTTTTAAACTTATACTTTGTAGCACAATTATGCAGGAAATTTTTAAAACACTCCAGATACATCGTAACATGCATCTCCTGCCCAGGTACATTGGTGACCCCATCCTCTGAGAAACCTGTATCTGGTTAATTTTTATTAGATATAATTAACACATTAGCGATCCAGTAGAATTAGCTTGTACAATTTATAAGTATGCATTTTTTGTTGCTTTTTGCCTGCATTTATATGACTCTGTATTTCCATTAAACATTTAATATGTTGCACCTAAATAATGCATTGGAAAGGGCTCTAAAATAAAAGGTTAGCATAACTTCCAGCACCCTACAAGATTCCTTAAAGAAAGCCAGCCTTCCCATGCAAGGTTTGTTGCTACTTCTTCCTTTGGCCTCACAGTAGTTGCTAAAAAGTTGTGGGATTTTTGTTTGTTTAGTTTTTGTGAAAGAGAGAATGAATATTTATACTTTCCTTTATTTCATGCAGGCAGATAAACATCTATAATGGCATTTCTTATTTCCTTTACATAGAGCCGTATCACAGACACTCAGTGTTCTGGGATGTTCAGGTTTGTGATACTTTTGGAAGTAAATTTGGCACCATTTCTTCGTACATCTTTTCCAGTAACAGCTGCAGCTTCTTTGCCTGTTGTGTTTTCCTTCTGTGATGGGTTGCAGTCAAGTGTAGTTAGGGGAGATGGCTGCTTCCTTTTGTAAGTGTCTAAGCCAAGCAAGTTTGGCTAAGTTTTTGCTCTTCTTCTTTCTCTTTCCTTGTCATTCTCTCCTCTCTCATCTTTTGGCAGTGTGCTGTGGGAGCAATAGCTATAGCAAAGTTGCTATAGGCGAAAAGACAGAAGCTGCCACTACTGAGTATTGTATAGTTAATACTGATGTGCTTCTTTTTGACAGTAAGTGAGCAATTCACATGTTAGATCTGTCCTGCAGTTTCAGAAATATTAGTGGCTTTGAATGGATGCTCAGGGTCTTTTTTATATTCTCAGTTTTCTGTGGGTAGCACTAGATGCCCCACAGAGGGTGCAAAACAACGAACCTGTCAGATTAGTATGTTTTGCAGGCTCCTTTCTTCACAGGGTGCTTCATTCTGTGGAAAGAGGGGGAGTCAGGAGAGAGTGTGGCTGTGCTGAAGGGCTGCAGGTGTGGCCCAGCTTACCACAAGATGCTGGTGGGGACAGGGCTTTGCTCACGCCAGAAAGCTGTGCTGAATGACTGAGCTGAGACTGGATGATGCAGAAGCAGTGACCTTCAGAAGGGTGCACGGGATGGGCGGCCGGGTGGTGGTGTCTGACGTATAGGGCAACATCAAAGTTGAGGGAAGGCATCGCTGCAGATGGTGATTTGCGGTCCCTGCTAGAAAGAATACTTAACGTAAAATTTAATACCTGATGCTTTTAGCTTCAGAGATGTGTAATTCAGTGTAAACCAGGATGATGACCTTCACAAAACCCTAAGCCATTAGTTAATTCAAACAAACATAAATGTTTGACCAGTCATAAATACCACAAAGGTTGAATGGGTGAAAAGAAAGGAAGGGAGATTAGAAGCTTTATGTGTATATAGACTAAGTTTAGAATCTTAATGGTATTTAAATGATTCATTTACATCCAGATGGAAAGATACATCTTTTTTATGCATGATTATAAAGGTATTGCAACACATCAATTTATACCTGGAGGCACAGGTCTGACGGGCAGCACCAGGTTCATGTTTTTTTTTATTGCTAGGGGGTCTGTTTGGTTTCAGTATGCATTTTTTTCACTTAAAATACAAATAATACGTACAGAAGTCTATCAGTGACTAGAGTGTCTGAACAATGCAACAGTTTTTAACCCAAGAAATAAGAAATCCAGTTATGTTCTTTTTGTTGCTTGCATAGTAAACTAAATATATATATATTTAAATATACTGTACCAGAAGATCTGAAATTAAGCGCACCTTCTGGTTCAGATTTAATGGTTTACATCAAGGTAAAATTTTCACAGGACTTAAATGAGATTTTTACATACCATCAGAAGCTGACAGGAATTTCAGACTCCCACTAAAATTGATCTGTTTCCAAAATGAAGATTGCCAAGTCATGTAGGTGCTTCAGAGTATTTTACCGTGTTCTTTCCCATACCTCAGTTGTTCGTGTGCAGTGACTTGCCTGAATAAATCTATTTGTGTGAATACTCCTTTTTTCCAGAAAGATCTCTGTCAGGGGGCTGTCTCTTGTCCAGTACCATTATTCCAGAAGAGCTTCCCTCTACCCTGCATGGCATAAACAGGGCATATCTCCCCCAAACCCTGGTTCCAAAGCTGTTTGGATCTATATGAGCGGTCCTTCTTCCCTGTGTACGCTCTGCCCTTTTTTACCCAGCTCTCCAATGGGGCAAAGCCAATGGTGCCCATTTCTTTTTCTCCTCTGCACACATGTACTCAGCTCCCACTTTTTCACCAGGGGAGGCTGAACTGGCCCAGTGGTTCTGCAGCCGACCTTTTGGCAGCGGTCAATGGATTGCAGTGAGCCCTCACTCGCAGGGAGCCCCTGAAGCATCATAACCCCTGACTTGCCTCTCAGGGTGGCATCTCCCTTCAGCTAGTGAATCAAACAGGCTGGATTTATCTCACAATGGAAGAGAAAGAGACGCTGCATGTAGATCTTCACAGCAAACCTCATAGGACGGGAACTCATAGGCGGAGTTTGGAATAACTAGTCTTTACTCATTGCCATTTTAAGGTGGGCAGATATTACAGTGATCAATGACTGGGAAAAGGCTGCACAGTTACAGTGATGGTGCTGAAGACCTCTGGAAATTTAAAACAACAGCCACCTTTTACCTGCATCAGTCTTGGAGATTTTGGCAGTGTAGATTATGCGATTAGGTAATGGCTTGCAGAAGATTTTTTTTCTAGTGTTTAGTTTAGTGTTGAAAATTTGTCCCTGATGTCCTCTAACATCTGTCATTTTTATCCTAGTAATTCAATTAATTAAATAATTTGTACTTCTTAAAATAAAATTTTA
This sequence comes from Elanus axillaris, assembly GCA_026212715.1. Taxonomy (NCBI): domain Eukaryota; kingdom Metazoa; phylum Chordata; class Aves; order Accipitriformes; family Accipitridae; genus Elanus; species Elanus axillaris. The sequence continues at coordinate 5,524,200 of JANZLQ010000044.1, read as the reverse complement.
CATATTAACATTCCTCTGCAACTAAATTTTAATAAATGTTATATTTTTTCTGACTTCACAAAACTAGCAGGCTAATGATAAGGAAATATCTTAAAAAGCTTCACAGTATTTAGGAGTCCTTACATTTTTAGCAAACTGTTTTCACTGTAATCGGTAAGCTACATTCTGCCTTTGATTTACTTTCTCTAACTACATTGATTTCTGTAGCCTAATATATATTTAATTAGTAGGGATGTGACTGCAATGAATATTATAGAGCTTTTAAAGGACAATAAATTCCAGAGTGTGTTTTATAGCTTATATATATTTATTTTCTACTTCAAATATTTTAACTACTAAGGAAGGTATAATTTATCTTATTGTTAGACTTCCATGCTTTTTTTTTTTTTTATTCTAACTCTGGTTACATTGAGATTGAGTGGCGTGTTCACATCTTCCAGAATGTGTTCCAATGTAGTTCTCTATTTGTAAACTGTTATCTTATTTATAAACTGATTTGTAAGGGAAAAGCCTGTCTTCCCTTGAAATTCAGGCTGATACACAGTTCCTAAATCTCTGCATAGTTCAGCTGACTTCCAAAAGTCTGGGATGTACAGCTAACGTGGCCTTTCCTTGTGGGAAAGGAGAGGAAAACTGCAGACATACTTGAAAAATAATTTGTCCTTTAGGTTGACGTTTGGGATGTCACGAATAAGGAGTTTATTCCTGAATCTAAGGAATGGTCAGAGAAAAGTGGAGGGAAGTGTTGGAACTACATTGTCCAGGACAGCCGTAACCTGTGTGGATATCCAAAGTCATGCCATAAGGGCAGTAGGGAAAGTTACTGTTTTATAGAAGGGATTCCACATGCAGGCATGAAATCTGAGACCATTTCAGCATAGACTGCATTATTTCTTCAGGGAAGGTGGTGGATAAGTGATTAACCTTTTTCTATCCCCTCCTGCTCCCAAATGACGAAACACCAGGCTAGTACACAGAGGGCTGGCATGGATACCCTTCCCATGCCTCTCTGACATCTGTTGCTGTCCACAGCTGTCAAGTGGAAGGGTGTAGAGAAGATGAGGAAAGGTCCAACAGACACAGGTTCAAACACAAGACATTTCAACTGCTAGAGGATAAATTTTGTTCAACATGACCAAATGCTGGAATAAGGGCCCAGAGGGGATATCGAGTCTCCATCCTTGGAGATACTGAGAACTTGCCTGGGCAGGGTCCTGAGCAGCCAGGTCTTACTGGATCTACTTTGAGCTGGGGGGGTGGACTAGATGATGTCCAGAGGTGTCATCCAATATAAACTATTCTATAAATCTAGGGTAGCTTTTGTACGAACCTACCTGTTTTGCATAGTTTCAGAATGAGGTTTCAATTACCTTAGTTCTGTCTTGTAATGCTAGTCTTTAGTTTTGACTATTCATGCCATTGTGGATTTAACAAATGCTGTGAATATGGCAGGCTATAATTATAATTTTATTGAATTATGCTGAAATTTGCATTTTCTAATTCATGTCTTAACAATCAGATAATGTATGCCTTAGATTGTAGATTCCCATTGTACGTGGATTTTTATATCTGTGTTGATAAATAGTGTTGACATAAACTGGGTCTTTCCCTCTTAAATCCCTAAGAAAGGATAACCAAAAGAAAGTTAAATACCTGTATCTGATAGCAAGAGAGAGTTCCCAATTGGAGGAGTGAGAAGGAGCTTTAAAGGAGGAGGTTTGTGATTTAGCATGACTAATGCTAATTTGGATTTATGGAAAGAGATGAGGAAGTCTACACTAAGCAGAGTGGCTGCTTATGGCAAATGTGCTAGATCAGTTATTGCCAAGTATGGTAGAGAAAATGAAGAAAACAGAAAATGTGGCTTAGAAATTTCTTTTCCAGTTTCTGCTTATCAACATGAAACATCTGCTTCATCTGCACTGGCTCCCACTGACAGTCAACATTACCAATACGGTGAAATTCCTGCTTACATGCAACACAACACCACCACACTTCCCTGAGCTGCATTGTAATAATTTATTATTGTATGCATGTGATGTAGGGTATGTTGGAGGTTAAAATGTAAATGGTACCAGTGCACTTGGATGAGCATCACATATGGAAATTAGCATAGGCACAATTAATTTTTGTTTGTTATAGTCTTAATGTTGCTAAGCTACAGAAGGAAATGGATCACACTGAGGAAATCTACAAGTTGCTGACTGTTTGCACAGAATCTTTTTAAATGTTACACTAATCATGTGCTATAGCTTAGTTTTTATTTAGTGTAAATAAAATGGGTACTTTTTTAAAGCCACCATCTTAGTTTTAAAATACTCCTGTCTTTACTTGTTATGAGAATACTTGTACCTATAAATAGCAAAAGAGCTATGCTTAGATCAGCTTCTTCATCAAAGAAGCTTCTTGGTCAGACATGTACAGATGTGAATATCATCAAGTCCTGTATAGTGCAAAAGAGCAATACATTTTTATTTAAGAATTGCAGTTACTTCCATTTATATCTAAAAAAAAGCAGTTTCACAGACAACACAGCCCAGGTTCATACCCACAAATAAACACAAGCTCATGTTAATAATATTGCTTCCTAAGTTGAAGTGCTTAACTTATTCCTCCCATGAATTCGCAGGGCAGCCATGGGTTATCAGAGCTTGAAATACAAAAGTTAAGTGCTTATGGTTTCATAGGCTGGTGAAATGGCTAACACTGTTCAAAAGAAGAAAGATGAAATCTTGACCTCGGGATGGAATAGAAGCAATCTGTGAATTCTTCTTTCCCTATATAACTCCTCCCCCACCCCAAATATCTCGTGATACTTTTGTAAAACTAAAAACTGGAGCTTGATTTTCTTTGGATTTTTATTCTTGCATTCACCATAGATTTAGTTTATTTGCATGATAACACAAGCCCATTTGAAGTTAAAGATTAAAAATGTTTTAGGGAGGTAATAAGGACAGACCTTTGATGATATGCTTTTACTTAATCCTCTTGTTTTGAACCATTTATAAAAACATTACAAAATCTTACTATAGACAGCAGAATTCGTCATATGATAGTGAAACAAGTTTAAATGCCTGATGTTTAAGAGTAGTAGTAAATGCATCAATTGTGTGAAATATTTTTGTCATTTATACTTCTGAAAAAAAAGCAGGGTTTGAGTCTGAAAGTATAATACTTCTGAAAACCTGTTGCTGTTCTCAGGTCAAAACTTACAGCTTTCTTGCACTGCAGAGAGCTGTATCTTTGTATTTTTCTGTCGCTTCAGCATACTTGGCAGTGTCTTACTTTAGAGGACAAGGAGTGTTTTGAACAGTAACAGACTTTTCACCTATACTTCCTGAGCAGAAGTTTAATCCTATAACAGTTCTAAGCTAATGAGTAAAGTCTAATGAAATAGTTATGATTGTGTTAAATTCTACAAAGGTATCATTATCAGACTTTAATTTTATATGTTGTGTAGAATATATGGGTTTCATTTCAGGGCATATTGGAGGAGATAGTTAGATGTTATCTCCTCCAGAAGTAATTAAAATTATACTTAATATTAAAATCATATATTAATTATTTCTAGGCAAGGGTACTTCATTCTGAAATGGATGCATTCTTTTTAGCAGTGGAAAGCTATTACTCAGCAAATAACGATTTGCAGTAAACTGAGTATTTATCATATAGCAAAGTATTACAAATCAATTATTTAAACCATTGTTATATTTTAAGTCTATGAATATAATATCTTCACAGATGATTTATTTTACAGATGCTTAGACATGCCATTCAATATCACATGGGAGTTGGACTCAGAAATCAATTTGTGGCTCTTAAATATTAGATAGCTTTAATTTCCTAGAAGGAATACAAACCCATATTTGCTAAAAAATACATAGGTGAGGAGTTCTTGACCCTAAGGATGCAAAAAATCAGTACATGGTTAGCACATGAGATGACTCACAGCCAGTAATGAACCCACTACACACGCCGCATGGTTTCAATTACAGCTTTATATGACTAGACGGCATGGTGCCAGAAACAAAAGATTGAAACAATTTAAATGATTCTCTTCTTCATGGTTCAGATACTTGAGCCTCTGGTTTCTGTTCCCTTATTAAAGTTCACTTTTATCTGTGCAGAACTCAGACTTGGAAAATAGGAATTCACTGCTTGAATATGTAGAATGTCATCTTGTTAAGGGATGCTATAGTATGATCTAGTAATATATCAGTTAATTATTTGCTGTGCAATAGTTGTCTTCAAGGCTTATGTGCTCAAGGTCAAGAACTATTTCTGGAAATTGTCTCATTTGTCCCAGTCAGAATTAGAGAAGTTCTTCTAATAGACAGTTAGCAAAATAAAGGTTGTAGTCCCCTCTTCATATAATTACTTAGCAGTTAAATCATTTACACCTCCAGTGGTGTCATCTCTTCACCACCTCCACAGCCTGAGGGAGGGAGGGAGGCAAACACTTGTGTCACTTTGTAGGATACTGGAGTCTCTATTCCTCTTGTTGAAGATGTCTTACTGTCTGGTGCTCCTCTGAGAGATAAAAATAACCATTGTTTTAGCATGTGGAGATCCACTGACCAACCGCTTGTCACAGGATTCCTTGCTGCTTGCTTGTCAGACTGCCAGCTGACACACCGGCTTTAGGTTCACCTCAGTTCAGGTCAGCAGGAGTGGTAGCAAGTTGCCGTAGTGCTCCATTTCAGCTGCTGCAGATTATTTTGATGATGACTTATGAGAAAGCCTGGAATTGGAACATCTTTGCAGGCTCTTTGCCCTAAACAACTAGCTTTTTCAAGCTTATACATCACCTACTTCTGTTGGTGTGAAGGGATACTGAGGTTGCATAGCAACTGATTTTTTGGCATTGCCATACACTTTATGAAAGAGACTGTGAGCAGAGCCATCTGTCCTAGGATGCCCAACAAAGAGGGACAGCATGGCATTCAGGGTATGCAGACCCATCCTACCGACCTCTTATATAGGGAATCATCTCTATTACAGAGCCAGTAGCTGAGGAACGGAAAGAGAATGAGTCACTTTATCAAGCACTATTAAATGTTTTCTAAAGCCTTTGAGCACACCTTTAAAGGAAGCGATGCTTTCTAATATCCCCAGATTTTTTTTATTTTTTTTTATACAGGCTGTTTAGGCATAATAGATTTTCATTTGTAAAGCTTATTAAAATGGAAGAATAATATAGTCAGGTTTCCAATTGCAACTCAACTGAATTATTGTTGCGATGATTAAGCAAAGTAGGAATTGTAGGGTATTTAGTAGTTTTCTTAAAATGCGACCATCTAACATAATTGAAGGTATGCAGATGTGAGCGAAAGGTATGCCTTGATGTGTAGGTTGCTAGATTTTTCTTTACATAAAGCTTATTTTCTTTGTACAGTTGGAGCAAATGAATAAAAAAAAATACTGAAAAGGTAATTCCCTACTTGTCTACCTGTATTAGCATTTTGTAGCATTTTGCTTTATAAAATAAGCTATGTTGATGCTTATTAAATCCAGTGATACATACTTGCTTTTAAAATGTTATATTAGATTGTATTTCATCAAACTCATTTTTTCAGTCACTTAGGGTTGCTTTGGTTTAATTGTCACCGCTATAAAGGCCTGCATCTTAAGGATTTTATAGGAATCAATTATGGTTTTGCAATATTTCCAAAGCCATTCTCAACATACATTCTGTTACCACTATTGCACTTGTCTTCTCATCCTGGAATATTTGTCTGCCATACATAACCTATCTAGCATAAGCATTTGACATTTTTCAGCCAGCCTTTTTTGGCCAATATGCATCTTAACTCCATATAAAATGGTTCTTCTCTTGCTCCCAGAAAGTCTTTGTTCCTTAAAATACTTCCTCCCCTCCCCCCTCCTTCCCCGCCAAACAGGAGTAAAATATCATAAATGCCTGGATAAATATGGGTTTGTGGATGCAGTCTATTGTAAATGTTAATGTTGCCAAAAATAATCTAGTCTTTTCAATATCTGATTTCCATTTTATTAACCTTGCAACAGTATGTCTTCTCTTTAATATTACCTTCCTTTTTCTTCTTTTTTGTAAGACCAGGCCACAACCTGACATCTACATTTTTTCAGTCTTGATTTCTTCTGTTCTTCAGTTATCACAATTATTTTTCAGTTTCTTCATACCATGGCAATCAGTTCCTTGAGCTTATTCAGCCTGTTTCTTAAATTGACAGCTATCATTTTTTAAGTACTGTAACTTCAATTTTATATGAATTTTCATTTCCTGAAATGTGGGATCAGGATGAGAACTCTTGTTTCGTCTTTGCTAATTTAAACTAAATCCAACTACTTTTTTCTTGTTCTGCTATGTTAAACATAAAATAAGCCATTTAACTCTGTAGTTCCTTCTTTTCTGTAAAATATTTTTGACTTCTGGAAAAGGTTGAGAGTGAAAATATGTAAGGTGAACTGACTGGCAGGTCCTTGTGGAATATGAAGCGCTTTTGGACTTAAGACTTAAACATTCATATCAAACTTATGTCTATACTTTCTACAGTAACCTTCCTTTCACAGTATTTATCACAGTCAGGCAAAAAAATTCTACATAAAATGCATAATTCTCAGCTTATCTACAACTTTGGAAAAAAATTACACTTTTAAAAAGTTTATAAAGTAAATAATCAGTTTAATTTTTACTAGAAATATCAAATTAAGATAAAGTGGATTCATCTGTACTTCCTAAAACAAAAGAGAAGAAAATAACAGAGAATCAAGTCTCTGTTCTGTGTGAAAGAGAATACTTAATCACACATCAGCAGAGAATTAAAAAACATAGCAATACATGAAAGTATTCTTTTTTTCTTCACTGAACAAATTAATTGCCAGCAATGGAAAAAACTACAAAGTACTGTTTAAAAATAAGAAAATACATATCTTAAATTTAATAAACAGGAGCTAACACAGCTAAAATGAAGCTCCAGGAATCAGCTAGCAACAGACAATTGGGTTTGGGTCTCATCAGCCTGAAATACATATCAAACAACTTTCTTGTGAAGCCAAATTTGAAACAGTAATTCTACATGCATGATTTTCTGAGGCAAACTCATCACAAAAGCTTCTGTATAAATGTCAAATGGACACTCTCTCCAGTTTAATTAATTTCATAGCTGAAATCTGGCCAAATGTGGAGGTCTTAAACCACATAATAATATTGCTCATAATGTTCCTCATAATATTGTTATTATGCTTTTGTAAAATAGGTAGGAATAATATTCAGTATTCACTAGGAAGTAGCATTTGTCTATCACTAGATATGCTGACAAGTGTAGAAAGTGGATAAAGGGGAGAAAAGATTACCAAGTGGGTGAGAACGATGCAGGATAATTACCTCCTTATCCCCTTATACTGACCTACAAGAGAGCAATATGTTGCAGAAATACAAGGGATATAAACTTATCTTGCAACTGGAGGTCTCTGAGAAATTGCAGAATTCGTGCTGTGCAGTCATACACCCTTTTTGGGGCAGGATGACCTTAAACATGATATTCAAGGAATAATCACTAGAATTAATTCTATACTGCAAACATGTTAATTCAAGTCCACTTTTAAAAAATACAGTGCTGGTTTTGTTTTCCAAGATTGTCAAAATACCCAAGCCAAAATAAAACAAAAAAAATTTTCACAAAATGCAGGAGTGTGGACAGGGCTGAAAGGTCCTCCAGGAAAAAAAAATTCCTTCAAACTTTCTGGTGAACGTGTTGCTGGTACATACTGAATACCTCCCACTTCCTGAAAGGCGACAATCATAAGAGAGGAGGTATAGCTAGGGCACGGCTGGTCTCAGAAGCATTAAGTGAGTGTGTAATAACCCAAGGGAGAACCATTACCAGCCCACACAAGCAGGGAGTTGGTCTGCAATTTATGGAGATGAAAATTAGAGTTGAGTATTGAAAAATTCTGGCATTTGTCCTTATTTCTGTATATTACTGATTATATTGGGAGTAAGTTCTCAGTCACATTTGTCTGCTGGTTTTGTTCAAATGTAGAGAATGTCTTTCAAGAATAGGCTGCCCTGTAATGTTTCAGATGGACATAAAAAAGACTTTGGGCTGCTGCAAATTTTTTTCAAATCACAAGAAACAGAGAAATGCACATTGTATTAACTTTCTCCTTTTTTGTTGCTTTGTGTGGCTTAAATGCTTATCTCTAACATGGTACTAGTATTTTTAGCAGCATAGTAACGGGATCTTAACTCACTGTCATATTACACACAGTTCATCAGATTGTAATAGATCGGAATAGATCAGATCTAGCCTCATGACTAAAGTTTTCTGCCAAGTTAGCCTATCTGAGATGGCAGTTTAATTGTCCCAAACCACCTTAATACTTGAAGATAGTAGCTCAGTAAAAGAAAAAAGTATGGCAAAATGGAGCTTTATGTGTTGTTCACAGGCTGGATGACTAGTGGGGATCCACCTTTCTGACTATTTTAGTCTGTTTCTCTTCACTGAGCAACACCCATCAGCTTTCCAAGGTGGGTTTTTTGTGGTCTTCTGTCAATATTGTTTATAGCAAATCAAACTTTTATTGTATGGTTTAGTTTCAAGTATTTATTTTAAGCCAGCAAGTGGGATGGTTTTGACTTCCACTAGTCAGGGCTGGTAACAATTGATGAAAAAAAAGATTAGATTAGTGCTTAATGATGACGTCTTCAAAAGCCCTGGAGTGACTGAGGAAGATAAGTCCCATGGAAAATCAATGAAACTTAGGCTTCGAAGACAGTTAGGTGAGTAGAAAATGTTGCTCTAATGACCTAAATGGTTGTTCTTTCTCATGCTCTCTCAGTTGTAATATACAGGAGAGAATGGGTCTGTGTAAAAATATCCAGCAAATCTGAACATTTTTAGGCTGTTAAAAATCTGAGTGCTAGATCTTTATCTGATTACTGTGTCTTGTTCTTACCTCACTTAAGCAGCAATGGGCTAAAGTGTTTTTAATTTAGAAACTGGGGAAAAAAAACCCAACCACCACCACCTCCCAAACCCCAAATGAAACAAAAAATACCCCTTTAAAGGAAGTAGAGCCTATTCAGATAGCAAAGGAAAAATACGTATTTTTAAACTCTGAACACTATTAGATAGTTATATTCTTTAAGTTCTTGGTTTTATCATTCCTGAAAGGTTGTTCTTTAGTACTGCTGCTCATTTCATACATGTATGTGATGTTGGTTAACATCACACAAAGAGGACATGGTTTTTTCTTACAACTTGCCAGGCATCACAGATTTGCAATTTCTAGGTGGTGGTTTTCAGTTCAATCCCCTTAATCATTTATGTGGTTATTGGGTTGCTATTCAGTCACCCCTTCTGGGAATCTGTTGTTCTCCTTTCTGGCCTCTTACATATCAAGAATACCTGTTTGCTGCGACTGGTCTGATAGCACAGCATTCAGATAACAAGGAGGAGGAAGGCAAAGTTTCTAGATTTCAATCATGGTAGTGTTTTTCAAGAGAGAAATTATTGGTAATGCATACAATACTGGACAGCAATACAATAGTTATGTTACCTTGATATTTTTCGCTGTCTCATGAGGTGTTCCTTGAGCCACATTCCTGTGTTACAGAAGTTGAAGAATGGCTTTGAGCCTTATTTTCTGTCCTATTATCAGGTGGTATAGCACAGAAAGTGTTCCTAGTCTTCCATGTTCTGCCAATTTTTGCCTTTTTCTTGTTTTATAAAGATAATATATTTTTGTACCATGTTGAGTTCCTATCATAACTAGTGGATATTTGAGAGTACATCAACCAATGACTTATCTGACACATGGGTGTGACAAATCTGACACATGAAGGAGAAAATTATTATCAGAGATGTGGGAGCAAGAGCCATCACTTTTAAAGATACATAATCCTTTTTGTTAGCAGGCCTTGTAGCAATTAATGTGACTCAGTGACAGAGTGACATATCATTCAACTGAAGCTCTAACTTCAGTCAGACTCTGTTTAAGGCAAAAGACAAAGGACAGACAGGAGGCATCTCACAGATCTGATCACTATTCATGTAACTGAGATGCTCTCTATAACCAAGGGAGATGTGCACACAGTAGCTCCATTTAGTGCATGTCTGGAGCACATGACATTAGAAGAGACGCTGTGAGAACTGGATTTGTTCTCCCTTAATAGGAGACCTTATTTCTGTTCACATTGACCTAATGGAAGAGCGAGAGGGACAAATCTCTTCTCAGAGGTGTACAGCCATAGGACAGGAGCCAATAGACAGGGGAAATTCCAATTCAATACAAGGAAGAAGTTTTTACCATGAGAGTGGTCAAGTACTGGAACAGGTAGCCCAAAGAGGTACCTCATTATCCACCCTTGAAGAAACTCAGAGCTCCACTGGATGGTGTCCTGAGCACCCTACTATATTTGGACCTACTTTGAGCAACAGGTTGGACTAGATGACCTCTGGAGTTCTTTTCCAATCTACAGGATTCTATGAATCTTTGGTATATCCATGTATTCAAGGAAGGTTAAAGTCTAGATTTACTTATACTAGGTAGTGTGATCTTTTGCTGCTTTGGGTTGGGTTTTTTAAACCTATATTTGAACTCATGCTGTGTGATTTTCTTCCATTACAGTGACACAGGAAAGCTCAGTGGTCAGATGTAATAAAAATTCATTGGTTTCTCAGTAGTGTTAGAAACGAGATGGGGCACTCGCTGAGTAACTAGCTCTACTGGAATACTGGGGATTGCATAAGAAATGCCCATACGTTGGGTGAGAGTACTTCTCATTGTGTGGTAGTTAAATAGCATCAAAATTAATTAATAAATTTTCTTCCTTTAGTGATGCCATTATTATGTACACTTGCATTATAGACAGAGGGGGTGACAGATATGGGAAGAAATTTGTCCAAGGCTGTGTAAGGCTGTCACTGAGTTGAGAAAACAGCTAGGAGTCTTGAAGTCTATCTGAGTGTACTGCTGCTCAGACCATCCTCTCTGTCCTTGGTTCAGACCAGCTCTGTGACAGAATGAAATAACTGTATTTTCTGATAGCGTTTTACGTATTTTTGTGCTGAACATTCTGAAATGACGCTTCAAACAATAGGGGAAAGTGTGTGCAGCTACACAGATCAAACTAAAGGACTTGATGCATAAAAGTAAATCTTATCTTAATTGCAGCTTACTTGTGAAGGATGGATGCTTGAAATAGAATATTCAATGTCTTTTCAGGCATCTTTTTTGTCTAGCTTGGTACACTGACCTTCTTATCCCTTTTATTATGAATTCACATTCAACTGGGATATGAATTGTAGTGAAGATTGTGATTAATTTCGTCATCTTGACAACAGAAATCATTCTGTGTCATTTACCAAGGGATGAAAGCATCATAATTCGTCATTTTAATCTATGTATCAAGTCATCTTGCTACCTAAGTATTAGCTATGATAAACTTGCTGTTATTGCATTGTTGCCCTTCTATAAAGTTTTATATGCAGTTGTAATAAAGATACATGTGCTTACAAAAATGGGCACAAAGTGGAAGAGAAATTTAAGGCTGGTTTTTTTTTTTAGAAGAAATGCTTGAAACTTTCCTTTCTGGGTTAAAAATTATCTTTGTGATTGAAGTTTGTGGGGCCAAATTTGTTTTGAGGGTAACTGCAGTCTATTGTTTTAGAAAAAAGGTGATTGGACAAATACTTCTGGTAAAAGTAGGGATTCCTCTTAAATGAAGAATACAAAAGCTAACATTTGTTGAAATGTAATGATTCATTTGAATGACCAATTTTCTTTATAGTTTTTTTTTTAACTAAGATCACAAAATGATTAATAGGTTGATCCAGCCTGCATTTATATTACATTCTAATTCTGCATTATATGTTCTCCAATGTCAAAGAGCTAAAAGTTCAAATTGGACTCATTTTCATTATCAAGTTAGGGGTGGGGAACTGTAAATTATTCACCTCCACTGAGGACACCAGATTTATAAATCTGTTCTAAGGAAAGTCAAGAAATGTTTCTTAGATGTCTCGAAGATACTAATTCATATCATCATTTCAGTATGTGGAGTTTACGGCAAATAGCTCTTTTCAGACTAAGGCTAGATATCCTTTCACCATTCATATTCCTTTCACTGTTATTAGCAAGAGACTATTTTTTTCAAAGTAAATTCTCCTAACATGTTTATAACTCTACTTTTGCTGGAAACATGAAAAACTAGTTAAATGTAATAAGAAAATCAGTATAGGTACTCTGTGTGTGTCTGAGCTGGTCCTGTGATTAATAACATGATCCTCTGTAATGGCGTGCCTTTATGGTTCTCATACGTAATGGTGATCATGTACCTTTCTGGGTTTTTGTGTAGGTATAAAAACATGTGCTGTGAAAGTAATAAGAGGATGAGCCTTATTTTGGCAGTTCATAAGCCCTTTTAAGAATACCTGGTATGTGTGTAGAAGAGGAGAAATTAATTAAAAACAGAGTTCGTATATGTTGTCCTTCATTTCCCTTGAAACGTTTATCCTATTGTGTCATAATTAAAACATGAGTTAAATGCTCTGCATTCTTGAAAATCAAGCAAGTGAAGCATGCAGATTTGTTTTTCACCATGTACATTTTCTGACCAACTGTCGTCAACATATTTAAACTGTGCTTCATGTTGAATTGAATTGGAGATTATATTTATACATAACAGTGAGATCAGTTAGGCCGAATTCCGAGCCCAGATTTTCTTAAGACTTTGAATAATTCTGTTGATTTAATGGAGAAAACTCAGAGAAAAATTGGTCAGTTTATGTTAGAGCACATGTGGATATCGTAGAATCATCCAAAGCCATATAAAGAAGATATTTAACAGAATGATGAACTCTGAAATTAAAAAAAAAACCCAAACAAAAAAGATCTAATTTTTTCTAAGATAAGGTGAGCTATGAATTTATTCTTACGCGCATGATATTTTAAATACCTGACTATTCATCTTTATGTGACTCACTTAACTGTTCTGTTCCAGCTTTGAATATCAGTAATGACGTGTTTCCTGACATCTGGGTTAAGGTGAAGCTATTGTATCTGTCAGTTAACCTCTTTTTTGTCAGCCTGCCATGCGGATAATTTTGTGTCTATGGTAGTGATTAAGGTATTCTCTGTCCTCTGGCAGAATGAAAATTTAGTTTTCCCATTCAGTATGAAGACACTTTTTATTTTCTACAGAAATATATACGCTAGAATGCTTCTAATATATAAACTGTATCCCAGGACTCTGATGGAGGCAATGCCAATGTAGAAAGCATACTCCGTTTCTCACAAGTGATTTAATTTTAGCAAACTTTCTTACCAAGTAAAGCAAAAACTATTTATTTAGCAGATATTATCATGCAAAATTCATTACAGTGACAACGTTCATGAGAAAGGAATTGCATAAGTACATCGTGAGGTATTTCATAAATATATAAAATACTTGTGTCACTTTTTACTTGTTTTCAACATATTTAACTTCTTTACAGTTTGAATATTAAATCAGTGACATTTAAAATGCGTTCTCCCATAGTTTGTGGCATCTTGTAGGTTATTTGGTTTAAAGTAATTATGCTTCATCACAGATTTATGCTCCAGTCAGAGATTCAAACACTGTTGAGCTCTACAGTATATGAATGCAAATTTTCAAAAGAGGAGAGATTTTGAAGGTGTCCGTGTGTTAAGTTAAATTTCTGAATTAATAGGAACATCAAAGATACAACATCTGGGTCAGAGAAGGACCTCAGCAGAACTGCTGTTTGAAGCCTTTCATTCTTGACCTCCAGGACTGTAATAAACTCTTAAATAATTTTCAAGGGCACTTCAGATACTCTGTCAATTAATCTGCCATACAAGCCCTTTTCCTGTTGGCCTGTAGCCATTATTTAATACAGTCATTAAAATTTAGGTTTAGGAGATATTGTACGGCACATGAAGTTTTTTCATCAAATGGCTTTCCCTACAAAAAAAAGCAAAATAAAGGGAGTTAGAATATTTATTTTAAAAAAATAATAATACTGTGATTGTTTAGAGGAGCATTTTGAGAGAATATACCTCTTGGTTACACTGTGCTTTTGTATTTGTGCCCAACCTGCATAGGTCAGATATGTTGAAAGCATGCAATGAGCTTAGGAGGACATGTAATACGAAATAAAATAAAATAAAATAAAAATCTAATAGTGAATCCTTTTGCCATTCTGGAAATCCTCATGTAGAGCATGGAATGCTGTAGACACAATCTAAGATAGGCCTGCTGAAGACTCAGTTGTTTTGAGATATATTTCCAATATTACAAAACAGAATATTGTGATGAAACCAGAATTCTCTCCTCTGAAAGAAAAAATTTTGAACTGATGCATGAAGTAGTGAAGGGTAGAAGGAAGCATTGTCTCACAGGGTGCTGTCGCAAGAAATTATGATGGCCAAAGAAGAGGATGACTTAAATGCTGTTCCTTGTTTTGTGACTGTGGTGACAGTGGGGTTATTTTTTAGTAGTTTCATTTCTTTTTTTCCCTTGTCTGAATTGTAGGATGGCAGGAACAGCAGTAATATCTGCTAACCACAAGAATGCTTTGAGCTGTAAGACGTTTGTGTGTAAATTTTTTCAGTGTCCTTGAATGGAGTGTACTACGTAACTCCACAATATTATTGTTATTGGACATAGCTAAAGGGCTTCAAACACCATTTGCCAATGGGGGCTGATGTGCTGGTTCCACTCATAAGCCTGTAGTAGTTCTCCATGATATCGTAACTAAATCTTCAGTTCCCCTTTGTGAGTCAAGGTTACTTCATCTTCAGTACAACATTGATGACACTATCCAAATAAAGAGGTGGAGACATTTGATAATGTACTAGTAGTCTTACCTGTGCTCTACTGTCAGCAGAAATTGAGTTTTAATGAAGCTTCATGTTGCTTGGCCAGATAGCTCCATCTAAATAGAGATAGAGGTGATACGGTCACAAAGAGAGTGAGTAGTATCATGTGACACATAGCTGAGTATTTCAGTAGCTGTTTCTCTTGTCCTCTGAGGGAAAACCAAACCGAACCAATCAATCAAACAAACAAAACCTAACAAACAAACCCACAACACTGGCATTGCCTTGCTTTCAAAATTTAGCCTTAAATTTCTGGCCAGAAGTCACAGTATGTGTAAGGACAAGTCTTACAAGCTTGTACTCTGCCTTAGGATCTTGATGTAGTTCTTCACTTGAACTTAATGTTTATGTGTTTATGAAGGCCACAGTTTCTAAGCTTTAGAATGAAAATCAGTAAAGCTATTTCCGTGGTTCTGAAATAGCAACAGCTGATATCCCGTTCCTTTGGGAATGGAAATTTTACTTCCTTTCTGGCTTTAGCAGAACTTTAGGCAACTCTCGAACCCTGAACCCTGTTGTACTAATCTCCTTAGGTAGGCTTCCAAGTTTAGGTCCCATGTTTTATTCCTGATACCTTACGCTTAAATTTGTTGTGCAGGGTAACAGAGGATATACAGTCAAGATACCACAATTTGTGTCATGCTGTTGTGCATTGTCTGCCTTTCTCTCCTACACACAGAGACTCAGATACTTAGATCCTACCTTCTGGAATAAGTTTAACCTTCAGTCATTTGCTACACAGCAGAAAATGTGCTTAATGCTGGATACTCCAAATGAATATTTTTGTTTGTTTGTTTGCTGCTCAGTCAGTCAATTGGTTGATTTTCAAGGAAGCGAGAGTATGAAAAGTGTCGCTTTGTCCGTATTTATTTATTTATTACTGCAGGCATTAATATATTGCTTTGTTTAGACTAGTTCACAATAGTCTGTCACTCCATGAAGTTATCTTTCCTTAAGCGATTAGGTTCTGCAATCTGCTGCTTATTGCATCTTGAAAAGCATGATATAAATTCAGGTCAGGGACATTGTACTCTAGTTAAGGGACTGAGAGGATCGTAAAGAAAAATGAGAGGTATAGCAAATGTGTTTCCAATCTCTGTAGTATGTATAATAGAAGGTTTTATTCTACAATTGTCAGAGGGGATCTCATCAGAGTTCAGAATTACCTGTTCCTGAAAAAGTTCTCATGTTGGGTACTTTAAAGGAAAGAGTTCACAGAGTTAAGATTTAAGGGCATAGGCTCCCTTCTAATACAGGGAACTGTGATCACAATGGACTGAAAAGTTCATAAGCTATTTTGAAGACAGTAGTAATATGTACAATTTGCTTTATTCAGAAGCTCCTTCATGATGCAAGTGCACCTGCAGAGCTGCAGAAGGAAAGAAATTTTCCATTCTGTTGTCATCTGCTGGCCTCTAAAGGTAGCTGCCTAAAAATAATGGACTGGATCAGCTTCAACTGATTTGATTTTTTTTTTTTTTTTTTTTTTTTTTTGGTAAGAAAACTATCCAGGACAGGTTGAGGAACTTGGGAGCATAAAAACCTCAATTTGAGATAACCCAGTTGCAGGGAGTTTTACCCATTAGCAAGTGAGGTGTCCAGAGCTGTCTGTTAACAACTGTCAAAGCTCATATGCTCTGTGTTTGAGCCCCTCTCCAGCTGCTGCTGGGAAACTACACTCATCTGTATACCTGCAGCCTTGGAGAAGGCTTCCACAGCCTTTCTATGGTTTTGCTAACTTGCACCCATTGTATATGCTGAAAGTGTTAATAAAGACATTGTTACTTATTTTAGAAAAACAGGAAAAACTAATAGAGAAATCTGAAAAATCTGTATTTGGATCTCTTGTTCTAAACCTGACAACTGGAATAAATAAATTGACCTTTAGGATCTATCTCCCAACAGTGTTTCAAAGAGAAACAGGTGTCCCCAAACAGTACAAGTTTGAGTCCTTAAAATAATGTATTAAAATGTAAGTAAGTTAATAAACAGATACATAAACCAAGAAAGGGAAATGGTGGGAGTTTCTGGTTCAGGTTCAAGTAGGCTTCTACTTTTGGAAATTGTGTTCTTCAATTTTTATCATCATAGTCTGCTATTTTTTTGCTTTTCTTTTTCCATTCCCTGTCTCTTCTATTGACCTACTGAAATAGTACATTCATAATATTTTTCCCATTTTTTTTAAAAGCCCAAAGTTTCATTTTTAAAAACTTTATATTTTTAATATTCAGAATTGTCAAAGCTCTCTGTCACAAAACAGACTCTCCATTCCCAGGTGGGTGCATATACGTTTTAGAGGGAAGATGCTTTTTGCTGGTGCTGCTCTCCAAGACACACACTGGGTTTGGGAGCTGACAAGCAGCTTGGGCACCTGCATGACCCACAGCCTCCCTGTGCAGTGTAGGCAGCACTGTCGGCACATTACCTCGCTGAGGACATCTTTATCTGAGCTTCTTGTCCAAGTGATGCCCCCACTAGAGGTAGAAATGGAAAGGAAAATGGAGAATGCTTGCATTCAGGCAAAGGAAGTGCATGCTCGGTCTCTCTGTCTCAGTCTCGCCCATAATACATTAGATCGGGGGG
>JANZLQ010000044.1:5493932-5506649 GCA_026212715.1 Elanus axillaris | reverse complement strand
GGGGGGGGGGAATTTCCTACTAGTTTTTTTTTCTTTTCTCCACATTATTATCAGAGGTACTGGGCTCAGGGCCTATGGAGAGATTCACAAAAGGCTTGAAACTCCTCTTTTCTATTCCTGCTGTGTTCTAAGTTTGTCATTTGGAATTGGTTCAGATCATAACACAGCAAAATACTATTGAGCAAGCTGAGTAGCTGGGTCTTTTTCTTTAGTTTGGCTGTTCTTCCAAAAAACCTTTAAAATGTCTTTTTTCTCCTTATCATAAGCAATCCTTTATCAGTATGGTGTTTATTTTTCTAAACTGAAAATAAACCCATACTTTTTCTGATCTGCATTTAAAATGAAACATTCTTAAATTGTTCATTCAGCTCTTACACATATTCCTGTTGAACTCATTAAACCTTTGCAACAGATTAAAATTAAGAAAACAAAAAACAAAAACTTGAAATTGGTCAGATGTGGAGAGGCCCAGCTACTGGAGAAGTGAGCTCGAGCCTGACATAGTGAACACTTACCATATGTTTGATTTTAAGGAACATTTTGATAGTTTCCTAAATGTATTTATTTCAATTCACAGATGGGTATCATATATAGCCAGTGTGAGAATAATCTTTGAAAAATCTGTTGCTTTTTAAAATCAAATTTCTGAATTTGAAATATACTGACAACACATTAGACAGAATCCTGGAAGCTGTTCCTGGTAGATTAGGTCTTCTTGTTTTAATATGGAGAATATTTTTAAAATTGCTAATCCAGTGTAATTTGTATTGTATTAAATGCTTCTTAGGCTTATAGTAATATATATAATTATTTGCGTACAGATCTCTTAAACAGTTCTTTTAACTGCAGGATGGTTATCTATAAAGCCATTATTTCATTGATTATTGAAATTCTGAAAGACAATTTTCACTTTTTTACTCATTTGTTTTAATTACAGTTTCATGCCATAATAACTTTAAAACAACAACAAAATACCGCCTATTGGAGGAATGAGCTAATCTTAGTTGGTTTATGGTCATAGCTCCTGAGGTGAGTTTTCCTAAATATGCAAAATAATATGAAATATGACAAGCTTAACTTGTGCTAGAAAGCAAATAATTGCTTCTACCCTCTAGATGGCATGAAAACTGGAGATTTGAGATGGAGCAGATTCTACTGTCCTTTTCTAATAAATATGTGACAGTCTGCTAGGATATGTGGCTTGTTTTTGTCATGGGTAAGACAGATGGTTGTGTAAACTGGGTAGTTCTGCTGAGAGTCTTCCCCATGTAAAATATATGCATATATATCATTTGCATATAAAGACAGATGATATAAAGATCTTCCTTGCTCCACATTTCCCAATACTGCAAATTAGTCTGGAGTAAATATATCCTCTTAGCTAAAGAAATGAAGTCTCGGAATGTTACTGTAAACACTGTATTGGTCAGCAAGTGTCAAACTCATTGCTGTTGGAAATTACTTCTGTTGGTAATTACTGAATACAGAGAGGGGAGCCTGGACTAGAACCAAGATTGACATTTGGGCTTAATAATATAATGAGGCTTTAATAAGCCAGTAATAGGCAGCCTCACAAAATGAAATGAGCAAAGATTACAAACACATAGATCAGTTCCTTGGATCTTAAATACATAAATTGTATTAATCTGTATTGATAAAAATTAATTGCTTATTTTATATGGTCCAGATGTAATTATAGATCAAGATAACATTTCTTAATAAGGCAACATAGCCTTTCAAATTTCAAACCTTATGAACTATGCAACCATGACTTTAGGAGACCTAGAGCACAAGTTCTATTTGCTTCTTTATTCTGGCTTTTTTTCCTGCATCTCTCCCTTCTTCCTTTCTGCCTTGACTCCATTTGTCCTGAACTGTTGTACTGCCTCTGTATATTTAGGCCTGAGTTTGAAAGTCTCTCTGTATTGAAGGTTTATGTTACAGTGATGTGATGGCCAAATCGGGCCTCCAGAAACTTTTATTTTCAAATTTTAGTTCAGTAAACTGAGCATAGGAACAGTCCAATTGACTTTACTGTAACACATGTATAAATATGTGCAGGTTTATGGTTGGAAATCTGCTCTGCAGACTCAAATTTACTGCAGTCCCATCAAAGACAGTGGTACTGGAATCCTCCCACACAACAAATCAATGTGACAAGGTCATAAATAACCAGAAATAAGGAAAATAAGAATGTGAAGCTTTTGTTATAATGTACCAATTCTTACCTACTAATTTCTGAAGGTCATCTGTCAGGTTTTTTTAATGTTATTTTATCATACCATTTTTAGTGTGAAATATATAGGACTACAGTGTGAGCTTTTCATTATTATCTTTTAAAAATATTTGATTTTTTCTGGCCAAGAATCAAGTCTTTCAATTCAGGTTTGTCTGCTCTGTAGGTTTTGGCTTATCTGGATGACCACTGATGGGATTGCAGATAGGCTTACCTTGTAAATGCAGCTTTTGAAAAACTGAAGACTTGGTGTGTTGTTTTTTTAAAAGTGTCCAAAATTTATGTATGAATATATACCAAACAGGTCTAAACGAAACATCAAACAGATGCCCAACATGGATTAGTGAAGGTCCTTTCTCCTCGTTGCCCAGCTTCAATTTTCTGTGAAGTCACTTCTTTTCTGATTGCCATAGTATTTTAAGCTTTCTGCCAAAATAGGTGCTAAAGATCTTTTGTAGAACAGAATGTGAAAGAAAAACAACACTTAGGTGTACACTAAAGAAGAAAAAAGATCAGAGCCAATACTTTGCCTTTACTGGTCTTGAAAAAAAAAACTTTTTTGTGGACATTAACCTCAATACACACAGTATGGGTGTATGGGTGATGTATGTGAGTTGTTATCATGAGGTAGTATTTTTTCATAAGGCTCTCCTGGGGTATTTAGCAATATGTGTTTTACATGTAATACTCTTGAGTTAGAGACTTTCCTACATGTATAAAAGTTATATCTGAAAAACAGGAAGGATATATTCTGTATAGAAAATAAAATTCACTGTTATTTTAATTTGGATTACAACATGTTATTCCAAAATTAATGTCAAAAGTGCATCTTCATAGTCACATGTTTGTTTGACAGTCCTATTAAGATATCTTCACTCTGAAAGTAAAGGTGTGTAACAAGGAAAATATAGGGATTTTGAACATGACTAATATTTTTTAAAATTTGTTGAATGAATGTATATTTGTTTTTTCTAAAATCTTGTCAGATCTCTCTGACTTCATCAAATAAATGGAGAAACATGCCCTGGGAAAAGAAAAGCTTATGAAAGAAGAAGTGATGTGACACATGAATTTTACTAGTGAGAGAAGAGCAATTATATATCACTGTTTTCACCAGAGGCTTTTTGCCGTTTTTTACTTGCCTTTATATATATAGCTATTTTTTGTCAATGTTGTAACTAGCAACCTCTAGCATACTGAAGCTGACTTAGTGGATTGGAGGTAAAAGCGGTGATCAAATAATGGTAAGATGGACATATTTTAATGATGTTGGGAATCTATAAAACTGAATATTCTGTCGGCTCTGGTCACAAGTGCATCTCATGTTGCTGTTTTCCTTGCTTTGTTTTGTTTTTGTTGAAAACTCTGCATTGTTTCTTCTCATTAACGTAAAATAACTGGAATAAGTTTCATATTGCCGTTCACCATTCCCACTTGACTTGACATTTTCATAGTTCAGATGAGGCTCTAATAACCTTTCTGAGCTCTGCTCGCTCTAATGATGTCCATTCATTTGAGCATGGCTGCCATGGTAAATAGTATACTTATACCTAATTAAAAAAAAAAAAAAAGCTGCCATGAGAATGAATATTTAGCATTTTTGGCAAAAATACAATCAAAATACAATCAAAAATACAGTTTTTTGATAACAAGTACTGTTGTGTTGATATTTTTTTTTCCTTTGGAACTTGATTGTTTTGCTGTACATCCCTATTTTCCCCTTTGTCTTAAAGTGACAGTGATCCAGAAAATTTGCTAATGCGATAACTCAGTTTCTTGTTGAAATCACCTTCGTCTCCCACAGCATAAGAAAATGGTGTCAGGAGTTATTCTGAGGTTTAGTCTGGCATAGGTTATAAATATAACTGCAGAGCATTGCAGAGAGGATGATGAGACAGGCTTACATGCTGCAAGATTTACTTGTGGAGGGCAAAGCTAATGGCATGTGTCAACTCTAAGGGTATAAGTAGTAAAAAAGAAAAGGGAAGAGAGACCGAAAAAAAGGAAAACTTCCCAGTGGTCAACTGGGTGGAGGAAAGGCAGGGTATCGCAGACGAGTGCCTTCTCCACAGACCTGTCCCACAGGGACTATGTAATTCTGGCCAGGACCTGCTGAGGCATCCCTGTGCTCCTTGCTGCTTAAGATGCCTTTATCAGTTGCAGTGGGTGATGTGACCAGGACAGGTGTCGCACACCCTCTGGCTGTTATGCTTTCTGCAGACATATTATGGCATCATGCTTATTGCCTACTTAAATGACTATTATCTATTTCATTACTCATAAAGTCTTGTTTTCCTCTAAAGAGAGGAGAAGCTACAAAACAAGAGGTAGGAGAAAGAGGAGGAAAGAAGTAGTGATTTTCATGCCATGAGGCACCCAACATAACAATATCAGGATTTGCAGCAGCAAAGCCATGGGAATAAGAAGACAGGAACACTAGCATGGGAGCAGGGGGAAGCCTCTGCCCCACAGCTGAGGGATGAAGGCACCGGGCAGCTACAGAATTGCAGAAGGAAGGCTCTTAGCATTGCAGAGGTTAAGGCCCACTGGGCCCCGTGGAAAAAGACGCTAAAAGTTAGAATAGTGGTAACAGGCAAAATATTCTAAAGGAAAATATAGTAGTCCTGCACAATTATTTTTATTTTATATTTTTGTTTCAATCCCTTTTCACAATTTACTAAATGATGGCTTAAGGAAAGACAGCAACAGATATTTTTACTGTACAACTAAATGTGAGAAGAATCTAAATGGCATAGAATTCTTCTGGAGAGAAAATGAGAGAGTAGATGCTCCATCTGTGAGGATTTTCTTGTTTGCCACAGAACTCTCTCGAGCCTTTTTATTTCTGACGTTTTGTGTTTGTAAACTGGTAGCTTTTTGCAAATCATTCCATTGAAGCAAAGAAACCTTTAGCTAATATTTGTTGCCAAACACCGAGAGCTGATGGTGAGCGTGTTGGTAACCATTAATGGAACCTGGAAAAGCATGAGCTGAGTGTGCACTGAATGGCAAAGATGCTGTGTAGTATACTGACGGTACGGAGAGAAAATGCGAAAGCATGTACTCTAAGCATCTGAGCTACAGGACACCTAGAGTGATGGCATTTTCTAGTCCCTATGTTATTGTTGTAATGAGAGTTAAATGCAGAAAAACTGTCACTTGGGGTGAGAGGAAGAAACTCAGCTCTCGTACAAGAAATGCCCCCGTTGCCTTATTTGCCAGACTGATGAAAGAGACTCCTGTTGCATGAGTACCGCTGCAGCAGCACCTGGACACGTGCTCCATTCAGCAGACTAGTCACCCTCTTCTCTGGCTTAAGTTTTTCTCCGGTGTGAGACAGTACATATATATATTCAGGGAGCCCCAGCAGTCATGGGAAAATGTTCTCATTGCGCTCTCCAAATAAACAAAATGTGTGTTTACCTGGTAACTTTTATAGCTCTCTTTTCTTTTCAGCCTCTCAGAACACTGAATTAATTACATGTTAAGGAGGCAGAAGTCCTCCTATTCCTGCAGTCATAGATAATTTCTGTAAATGCTGTTTTTCTTCAGATCACAAGATGAGAGAAAACAGACTTCTACTCCAAATTAGAAAAAAAACCCAAAAACACTAAAGACACCTGGCCGTTAGTGAACAACAAATTGACAGTGAAAACATCTACCTGGTGTAGGTCTTCTCTACACCTTTGGCTGCACATGGAGATTTTGCCTCAGAATGGCTCAGTTTGCACCATTGGGCAAGAATTTGATCACATGTATAATGATGTGAGTAAACAGACTAGGCTTTACCTCAGAATCAATGCAAAAATAGGCCATTTTAAATGGGAACTCCCAACCTGAGGAAGAGCACCGGCATGTGGAGAACCTGATGTGGAAGCATGCTGGGCATTTTACCTTCCACTTGGCATGGAAACTTCCTCACTTCTGGGAGTCGAGGGGCAGGAGAAGGACCTTCAAATCACGAAGTCAGCATGTGGAAATAACCAGTGTAGGCATTATGTGGTGTGAGCCCAAACACGTACCTGTTCTATCTGCAATAGCACGCTGTGGATTTTAGTGTAATTAATTAATTTGGGCTTGAATGGCTGTGTTTGGATAGAATTGGGATACCAGTTGGCACCTAACTATTTGAGCATCTCTAAAGGTATAGCAATATTAAGGCAGACCTGAGCTTTAAATGGTAAGTAGTATTTCTTTGCAAAGAGAAAGACAGACTCAGGGATAATTTATATGTTTGTGTAATAGAAAGAACAAAGCATTTTTAACAGTCAGTAAATTAGTATCTTGTTTAGAACACAACTGTTTTTTACATCCTCTGGCTGGGCATGGCAGCAGCTTTTCCCAGCAATATTTATATGATAATAAAATATTGAAATAATAAAACAAAGCCAAGAGTGCATTTTTAACTTATATTACTCATATTACATCCTGCTTACAGACAGTTAATGGATTTTTCCCTCTCCAGCTTTATACATTGAAAAATAGTCATAACAAAAATAAGAAGCTTCCTTAAATTTTTTTTCAGTAAGTTATGTTCACCTTTTAAAAAAATACTATATAATTTGTTAATCTGTTTTCGCTGCCAAACTGGTTGTCTTATTCAACAATAAATTGAATACAAAGCTTCCCCCAGGCAGAGAGACAGAATACAAACCCCTGAAAGTCTGGCAGCTTAATTGACATTTGGTGGTAGCCTTAGGCGAAAGTTAATTTCTGCACTGTTTATATATACACATATACTTTTCATAAAGCGTGCAGGCAGTACTGCAGATAAATTAAGACTAATTCATATTGTAGTTCCCAGGTATACACTTGTTGAAATGACATGAAACCATTTCATTTTATGAGTGAAGCAGTTCCTCACAATTAACCAAATCTGTCAGCCTCGTAGGAGCAGTATGTTTTCCAGGCAGTTGTATGAGGTTTTCAGAGTGTTATTTTTATTCAATTGCCATCCAGTGAATACAGCAACCTAGAGAAGTAAAACTAAGGGCTTCAGACCTTATTCCCAGAAGATGTCCCACCTACCTGAATGCTGCTATTCATGACTAAGGCTGTTAGGGCAAGTGAAAACTTTATTCATAAAAGCAGTACTATGTATGCATAACTCACACTTTCAAGGAAGTGCCAGGCAAGCCTCCTTAATAATGCATAATCCACAATGAGGTAAGAATAGAAATATCAGGCCATTAAAGATAAATGGAGGTGTTATTTAAATTATTTGATTTAAATTACATTTTTAATAGTGATCTATTTCCTTTGTCTATGCAAATTGAAGTCAGTGAATGAAGTCCAAGCTCCAGTAGCAAAACTTCTGACTTTCAAATGAATGGTTTTGTTCAATGCCAGCTGTGGAGTTGGTGCATTTCTCTACTGTACCAGTCGTTTATATATATTGTGATGAAAGTTCTGGCTTTGTAAGGCTAATCCATTAGAGCTATTTGATTTATACCTATCAGTGCTATAGGCATAGAAAATATTTATGAAACTCATGATCTAAAGTGCAGTATTTGAAATAGATGTATACAATTACAAAAACAGTAGCAGTCACCCTGGTAGGGAAAAGTCTGTAAATCAAAGCTCAGAGAGTTTTTTCTGTAGTCAGTGAGACTCTGTATGCCTCTGAGTATGAGAACAATGGGAGGAAAGTAAACCAAATGTATTTTTTCAAGTACTTTAATATACATACCATTGAATATCACATTCCTAAGCAACAAGCAAACAACTGCTTTGAATTGCCCTATTCTTAAAGTGAACTTAGTTTTTCTTTGATTTCACAATACATAATGTCTTGTTTTGAAAAAAATGTATGTGAGAAAACTGTTTTGATGATACAAATCATTAGCTACAATAAAAAATCTTCAATAAAGTCATCATGGGGTTGGGGTTTTTTTTAACTATTCAGGAATTACAAAAGGCAGGTATTACAGGAACTCAATAGGAGCATTACTTCTACCCAGATGCAAGTCAAAGAGCTGAAAATCTGCTTGATGATCAGAGACTCAACAGTAGCAGCTAATTTCTAGCAACCTGCTCATAGGTAGAGTCACAGGGAATGGGGATGTGCTTAAAGCATGTTTGGCAGCTGTTGTAGTCGGGGAGTCTCCTGTTGAAGACAGTGGGACCGGGTGTCATTCCACACGCAGCGTCAGGATCTCAGGTACAAAGTGTTAATGGCCTCATTACAATAAATCACTGCAAGTTCTCTTTCGGTTCTTGCTTTGTATAACACACATACTCTGATTATCATATTATTTATCAGCACACCTTTGACCAGTCTTGCTCAAACATGCAAAAGAAAACTTCTCTAAAGGTGGCATACGATAAAAAGAGAAGTTGGACAGTTACCTACAACTGATATGGTGTCAAGTGCGTTATGAGTTCTCTTAGACATTTGCTACATACGAATGTATAGAACAGGGTGGCACAAAGAGTTTGGTCTTCTGAGTTCATGCTGTCTGTGGATTTTAGTTGCTTGTCATTGATGCTGTTCATCAAGCAGATGTGCCAGCAGTGCGTGTGGTAGCATGTTAGATATACAGAGAACTACCCATAGCAAATCACCTGCAGGTAATCTGCAAAACCCTTCTATGCTCTGTTGCTAAAATTAAGTTTATGGATAATTTATCACCTACTTGTCTCTTGAATAAATTACACATACAAATGAAAAAAGAAAAACTATGACAAGTGTTGCTTTTGGCTGTGGCAAATAGGCATGTGAGAATCTCTTATCAAATATCTCACAGACTGTTCTATTTAGCAGTTCATGATTGTGAACAAGTGATTCATTCTTGTAGGTATTGTTTTTGGAGTACAAACATTCAATATTCCTTCACTTCCATGACAACTTAGAAATTATCTATTTTATTTGACATGTCAAAACAAACTGATTTATAAAAAAAAAAAAATCAGAATTTAATTTCAGTGAAACTGTAGGTGTGGTTAAAACTTTCAGTTATTTTGCTTTCAGGTACTGTCATTTGAGACTTTCCAATGTATCTTTAATATAAAGATGTTACATTATGTTGTAAATATCAAACTTGTTTCCCAAGGTGTTTTTTTCCAGTTTCCCCAGTTTTTTCTCAAAGAAGTATTTTCAGGATATTTGTGTGGTCTTTTTCTTGTTTACAAATACTACTGTAGGCTTCTTAAATGTAAATAATGGCAGAGGAACCAAATGGAATGAACTTTGGAAATTGCCACAATAATAAATGCCCCACTGATTTTGTATTAACACATCTGCATTTTTTAGTACTGCATTAATCAATAGATCTTTTTTTTTTTTTCACTTTTATAAAATCTTACTTCTCATAGATCCTCATGTGCTGCCCCTGAGAGTTTACTTTAACTCATTGGTCCTGCAGTAGGTCTGTCATCTCTGTTAAAAGGTGTTCAGAGGCCCTGAGACATGTTGAAATTTGCATGTATTTTATTTTTCTGCCCAAGATTCTAGAGGTAGATGGAAGATTGGATCCCTTTCTTTGCTGAAAGCCTGAGACTTTTCTTCAGTTTGAAGATCTGAATGATTAAAGACTTTTTTTTCCTTTAATTTCAATTGCCTTTGACCAGTTCAGGTGTTTGAGCTCATTTTTCAGGTCTTCTGGACTGATGCGTTTGCCCCTTGCAGCACAGCTCCGCAGTCTCGCTCCTCGCCAACCACATATGCAGTGCTAGAGACTATTATTTTAAAGCTCTCAGCAAAGTTAGTACAGCTGTTCACGTGCACATTAACCCTCCCACTCACTCATTTCATTCCAAAATGTCAAAAATCATGGGGAGCTTTCAAAAAAACCTTGAGAATAATGGACTCAGATTCTTGCTGTGACAAATACACAAAGTTAATGATTAGTTTCCACAAATAATTATACTGTTAATGGAGCAGAGGAAAAAAACTAGCTTATACAACTGGAGCAAATGACCTTAGTTTGAAGAATGTTGATGTTCCTGAAGTACCTCATGCTGTCTTGTTTTTTTTTTTACCCTGAAATAACACTGCAACACCTAAACCTGCCAACAATTAACCAAATTCAGTTATTTTTTATTAATACTTAGATTTTTAGGTGATTAATTTTCTTTTTCCTGTACATGATTTTTGTTTGCATTTTGCATTTCACTCTCTGTGTTTTAAGTGAAGATCAATTTGGTTTTTATTTCTTATTTTTAATTTCCTTGAGTTACCAGAATGATACTACATTTGAGTTTGCAGTATAGCAAGGGAATCTCACCTAAGATGATTCTGTGTATCAGGCAAGTCAATATCTTTTAGAAACTGCAAAGAATTCAAAGAGATGTCCTACTAATTCTCTTTGCTTCATTAAAACAAGTTGCCTTAAAGATATATTATGTCTTTCCTTTTCCAAAATAGTTCTTTTACACAAGTTTTCTGCTTGGATGATTCTGTCTGCCCAATGCCATAATGTAAAGATGTTCTGCTGATGGTTATGACCAGCCATAGGAGACAGCTTCCATTCCCATGATTGTTTTTAGAAGATCATTCCTGTTTTTTACAACTAATATTTTTATAGCCCTTTAAGCAGAATGTAAAGCTAGGTAAAATTAGAACTGTTTACATCAGGTTTGATGACTCAGTTTTCTGTTACATAGACAGAAATAGAAATGTCAAGATATGAATACTTTTGACAAGCTATTTCATGGAATTCATTCAAAAGTATAAAGTGCATTTTATTTTGAGTTTCTCATTTTGATACAGATTTTATAATATAGCTTAATTCACAAGTGGATGAGCAGATAGTTCAGGATAAGTAATCATGATTATTCAAAGTAAATATTCTTATGAAAAAGGCATTGCAGTATCTTTAGAAAATATCTTTGTTATATTTTAATCTATGCAGAAAACCTGAAATTTTAACTTTTTATCATAAATCATACTCAAAAGGAATATTAAGATATTACATTTTTCCATGGTTAAAAATTTCATGCACTAATTATCCATAGTAAAAAACTTTTGTTAGTACCATCTGTATGTTCAAAGTGAAATAATGTAATTACATATTCAGTACATCATTCTCTTACAACACATTCCGAAATACAGTGAATGTTGTAAGATAGACCCAGCCTAAATGTATACCATTTCTTTTCAGTATTCCTAGAAGTTCTGTAAAGATTCACTAATTTGCTATAGTAAATGTGCTATAGTGCATCTTGTATCTATTGGAATTTGATAAGAGGAATAAAAAAAAAGTAAAAAAATGAAAGGTTTTAATTATGAAAAGGTTTCTATGCACCCTGCTAGTCGGGGGAGGTGGGGGTGGGGAAGACAAGCAGTTTGAAAAAAAAAATCCAATTATGTGTCATTTGTATTATTGCCAATAAAACTGTTATGAGTAGGATTTTAAGCTAAGCCCATGCAGTATGCTACTGTAAAATATAGCTAATATATTTATGTGACAAAAGTATTGAGACAGTTTAAACTGTTCTGAGGTTGATAATCATAAAGTTTCTAATAAAAGAGGGTTCAGTGATAAGATTTCCTGAGCAGGAGTTAGTATAATATTTAGAAGTAGGTATTTGTCTGCTGAGGAGTTCGTGAAGCTTCTTCTACAGTGTAGCTCTACTTCTCAAAATCATAGTAATCCACAAGTGTAGAAGCACCTAGGATTTTAATAAGAAACATAATACTAGGATTAAACTTTGCTTGATTCTTCAAGCACTGCAGTTTCAAAAACAATTCAAAGGCAACCAGCTGGTAAAAATACTAGTCAGTGTAATAGACCATAACTGTGATCTTTAAAACTGAATCTTGTGTTGTTTTCTTTCTTTTTTTTTCATCGTGATTTAAAGATTATGTAAAGACTTACATAACCAATGTTGTCTCTTCTTCACGTAAGGAGGAAGATTCCTATTATAATATATGGGGGGTTATCAATCCTATCCCTAAAAAATTCCCTGCCCCAAACCTGGATGGAGATGTTCTTTATCTGTAAAGTGCTGTAAGTGCTTTGACTTCCCTTGGGATACAAAGCTTTGCAAAATCAAAATGTCTTGTACTAAGTGCAGAAGCTACCGTAAGATTACTGCAGTTTTACGGTTGGGAAATTAAGCAGGCCACTGTCATGTATAACTATATCCTGTGTACTTATACAATGTGTTTCTCATGCGTCAACATTTGAGATACATCAAATATTTTGTTGCTTCCTTCTTAATGTTACAGTAAGTATGAAAACTTTGTAACATTTGCTGTAACTGCTGAGTCTGGTCAAAGGAGGCACAAGCAAGGTAAGTCATTTGATTTCAGTGCTACGTTTTTTATTTCAGACTGTGTATTTTTTAGGCCAAGGATTATGCACAATTTTCAGAGAAATATACTGAGGCAGTCATCTTGAATCAGTGTGGTGGGTTGACCATGGCTGAACGCCAGGTGCCCACCAAAGCTGCTCTATCACTCCCCCTCCTTCACTGGACAGGGGAGAGAAAAATATAACAAAGGGCTTGTGGGTCAAGATAAGGACAGGAGAGATCAT
>JANZLQ010000044.1:5455798-5493832 GCA_026212715.1 Elanus axillaris | reverse complement strand
GCTACCAAAACCTTGCCACAGAAACCCAATACAATCAGTTTAAGGAATGGTATCAATTTCAGGTATGTACCATTTCTATTAGTCATCATAATTGGGGACTGAAAAAGTCTAGGCAATGAAAAACTATAAATTTTGCACTTTTTTTTTTCCCCCTAAAATTCTGTTTGCTCACTTTTTCCTCTTAAATAAAGTAAAAAATCCCGTTGAGAAATCCTGACTGCAGAATGCTTGAGCTCAGGTAGCTCCTTGGGGGGGGGGGGGGGGATGGTGGAACACGAGGCTGCATGCACTGGCATGCTTACTTGCTGTATGTAGATAGTCTTACATAAACCAGATTGAAAATACTTTTATAAGCCTCACAACTTCTGCTCCAACTCTTCATAATCTGTGAACATTAAAACCATTTTCTCTTTAGATTTGGTTAGGATTTTCTCCTTTGTTGAAAAGATCCAGGGAAAGGTTGCACAGAAGAGGCTGGGGAAAACTCTGTCCATGCAGGTCCCAGAGGAGCAGGTGGAGGACGGCCTGGGCAGCCCCAGCTCTGCTCTGTGGAGAGCAGCAGCTCTGAGCAGATAATCTCCGCAGGTCCTTTCTAAACTGAGTGGTGCTGCAATTCCCTTACCTCAGTTTTGTCAGTGGGAAAGCAAGAAAAAGGAGGATTAAATAATCAACAATAAAATAAATCAGAACCCAAATCAAATGTTAACATTTCAGTTCTTTTGCATTGCTGTTATAATATGCTAATTGGTGTATACCTAGGGAGATCTGCCCTATTCTGTCAATTTTAATTTAAAGTCATTACTTTTCTGGGTGCTTCTCCATCATCTTGATGAGCAAAATTTTTTATCTGAAATCAGTGACCTCTGCATTTCTAGTAGTCCTTTTATGGGTGCTAGTTCTGTATGTTTTTAGGTCAGATTTTTGTTATACTTGCAGATAACCTTGTTCTGTACTTTTTTCTCTACACCGTAAGGCTCTTTGTTGCATAAATAATACCGCTTTGCAATTCTTAGTCGTGTGTCTTAATTTTACCTTTTAAAAGGCTATTTGTTCATATAAAAATAACAACGCGGGGCATTCCTGTCATCTGTAAAGACTGAGCTGGGGAATCATATCACTAGAGATCCTGAAGTGACTTTCTGTCTCTTTAGAGTCTGCAAGATTTCAGAGGCAAAGAAAATAGATTTGCATGGGACTTAACCCTGTATACTCTCTTCCCAATTTGAGAGACAACTTAATTTCCTTTACTGAGAGAAATCAAAGAAACAAATTTCAAGACAAAGTGGAGTAAGATCTCCTTTTAGAAACAACTGGTTGGGTTTGGGGTTGGGTTTTTTTTGTTTGTTTTGAGTACACTGAGTTATTGCAACCACTGCAACCATGCCACAAGTTTTCCCAGTCCCATTGGCCTGCCCAAGGCCATACTTTTGAAGATGGATTCTTTACTCCTCAGGAGGAATTGGGATAGTTCAACCTTCTCACAGCCGTGCCTTTGTAACTGAGCGTCCTTGGGTTTTTACTGCTCTGGGCTGTTAACAGAAGCTGTTCCGTGTGGGCTGTCACAGATGGGCACTGGGAGAGCTCAGTCAGTTTTCCTGGATATCTTACCTGTATTTTGTACAGTTATTGTTCACATTTAGTCACAAATTCTGCGATACTGCCTTCATGTGCTGGATGCTGTTACTCACCACGTTGGTGTGAAATAAATCCAGTACAAATCACTAGAGTGTATAGACCATATAATTTGTTTTCTATTCTTGTTATCAGTTCAGGGAAAAAGGCCTCAGGCAAAAATGTCACAGAAAATGTGCTATTGTTAATGACATTGCTGTCTAGTTATGGGAAGCATGGAACCTGGAAAATCAGTAATGTTGGTAATGCACTTGAGTGTCTCATGCCCGAGGTCTGACATGATGGGTGTATGACAGGTATGTTAGAAATGGAGCAACAGGTACGGAGTGCTGATTTCTAGTATTTGTTCTTAACAGTTACCCTTTTCTTATGTGTTGTAACATGCTTGCCCATCTTAAGAACTAAAGCTAAAAGATGGACAAGCAGAAGTGGTAATGGGAGTAAAGTGAAAGTGAAGAACATGAGTTGAGAAAGGCAAAGGATTTAGAAGACTGGCAGAGAAAATAGTGGTCTGAACAGGCACAGAATAGAGCTAGGACATAAGGTAGGAAAGGAACGTAGTTATGAGGCTGTTCAAGGAAGAATTTATCTCACCAAAAGCAATGCTGTTTGTCAGTCTCTGTATTTGCTAAAGCTCATTCAGTATTCATTATGAAATATGGAAATAATAGTAGAGGGAAGAGGCATACTTAGAGTGTGATACTTTTCCTTTTAGCTGTTTTTATTTAAATGAATGGGAAACCCTGCCATGTGGTAGGCTTTTCAGATGAGCTTCTCACAAATTACTTAGTACTCCATAACTTGGTACTGATGAAGTAATGCTTTCTTTAAAAGCAATTATTTGTATGTATGAAAGTGTCAGCAGCTTGTGATGTACTATAGGCAAATTTAGGGTGCTGCTAATAGAAGTTAGCGTACTAAATTACCTAGACAGAGGGATATGTGAGCTGGTGTGACCTATTTCTGCATTTCTTGTGGGAATTAAAATAGAGGAATAGTTGTAAAAAAATCTTTGACCCCAGCATTGCTTTCATAATCAACTCCCAAGTTGTGGGATACAAAAAATACACAGCTCACAAGAGAAGAGAACAATAAACAAGATTTGTGTGTGTCACTTGTAACCATAGCTGGCAGGAATATTTTTTCTGACTTCATTTCTGCTTCTCATTTTCAAGAGATTAAGTTGTTGGTAATATGTTGACATCTACTGCTTTATTTACTTTACTCCAGTACTTAAGCCACAAATTTCATCTCTCCTTCATTATCTGCATTGTCTAGAGTGAAAACAGTATTTTATGAGACCTTTTTGTTGTGTAATACATGTCTGTATGGATTTCAGGACAGATCATTGAAAAAGTAGCATCTTACCTACTGTAATATGACCTTTCTTAGGTGGAAACCAAGGTAATAATGAGTTGCAAGTAAAACTAAAATTATTGCTACTGTTCTAGTTTCTAGAAGGTGTTGGTTTAAGTTGCAAAATCCTAATAAAGTATAATATTAGAGGTTTACAGATTAAAAAAAACAACAAGCTATTATAAGAAAAAGTGGAATTGTGCAGCAGGATTGTATCTTGCCTTTTTTTCTGTAGTTTTGTAAGGATTGTTATTTTTTCCCTTTTCTGTTGCAAGCTTTGGAGTAGTGAATACTATAGGTGAAGGTCTATTGGCACATCTTTGACAATGTTTGCATGTTCCCTGTGCTTGATGGTAGCAGAAAAATGAATTGGGATAGAGCAAATTCTTTGGGATTATTGTAGGGTGAGAAAAACATTTGAAAAACATTTTAAGCATCTCTTAAATTAATCAAGAACTCAAAAATAGCTGATGAAAATGCCTTCCAATCTCCACATGTGATTAAATAATCCTTAATGAGAAGTAGGTCCTTCGTTAGACCGTATGTCTAGCTAATTGAAGAAATCATTTTTGAATACACTCCAGAGCACATGAATGAGTGTGCATGGCCTATACATGAAGATGTTTATTACTTATTGATATTTAAAAGTTGCTAAATTAATCTAGTTTAACTGACTGTGCACAGCCAAACCAGTGTTACTGTAATTGTACTGTATAACTTGAGGGGTTTATTTTGCTTCAATGTAAAATGTGATAGTTCAATGTATTTCTTGATTTTTTTCCTGCAGTTCATTGTTGCTGTAATTAATTCATCGGGACTACTTAGACATGCAGAATCTAAATACTACACCACATTGATTTTTCTTTTTTTTTGTTTCCTGAGTATGAAGCTTGTCTGAAAAGCCGAGTATGAAAACCCGTGTGCATCCTGCAGGAAAAAATACTTCTTTAACCTGCCAGGGAGAGGCAGTGACTAAAGGCTCCCATACAGCATAGGACTGTAGAAACACTGAAGTTAGACAAACCTGGGAGAGGTCTGTCGTGTGGTGTCCCCCCCTGCAGTCTCTGGTTAAAATCAAGATTTTATTTTTCTTCCATATCCATGCTTTTGATCAGAAAGAATTGCCTTTGGGTTTCCTTTCCTCCTTGGTTGTTTTGTTTAACTGAATCCCACTTCCTTATTTCTTCCCACAGCTGTGTGGATTGGAAAACCAAGTATGTGCTGAAGTATGGGTTGGATGTGGTATGGTCATTTCTATGTTCATATGGTTGTGGTTTCACCAATAACCAAAACCCTGTGGCTGTGGGGGAGATGATGAATGGGCCAGCAAATCCTAAGCAAGTCACAAAACAGAGAAAAGTTTTTAAACGTAAGTGTGCGCTCTCTTTGCTGGACTGTTTTACCTTATATTTGACTGATAGTTTCTACTGGGAAGAGTCATCGAACTGCTGATATGAAAATGTAAGGTTGAAGAGCAAAGAGGAAAAGGCAATGTAGTTTTTCTCATCTCCTGCTTGACCAGCAGGTGGGGAAGGCGTACAGGTAGGCACAGGCTAACACCCACCTCTGAGTTTGGTGGCTGCCCTGGCACATGGCTGAACTGTCTGAGGAGGCATCAGCTACTAGTCTGAAAAAACTCTGCCTGGCCTGGTCTGCTAAGAGTAGCTGAAATTATGATTTAGATAAATCTGTAAACTTCTCAACCCTTACTTACAATTGGTTTATTTTCTGCATTTCTATTGAACAAGATGCTTTTGTTTTGCAAAATCAAAGAGTAGTGAAGAACCTCTGGGCCAAGAGGCATATCTGTCCCTCCAGGCTGAATGGTGCCACCCATGTCCCCTCCCTGACGCTCTCATCCCCAAAGGGGGAACCTCTCTGGGGTGGGTGAGGAGGGGATCGGAGAGGCTGTCACCAGCTCTTCATTTACACAAATGCCGAGTGGCAGAAGTGCATCAGTGCTGTAACCTGAGCACGGGCACCTTCATCACACGCTTTCAGCCACATGAGGGAGGAGCAGAGAGCTCCAGGAGCTCTTCCATAAGAGACAATGGGATGTCGACACACCTCACTGTCGTCTCCTGGTTACTTCAGTGTGCTTTGTACAGAGCCAGTGGATTCTTACTAGCCGTCTGTGGACGGGGAAGTCCTCACACCAAACTTTTGAGGGTGGGATAATCACTAAGACCACTGCAGATACTGCATGCAGAACACTTGCACTGATAGTTAATAATAAAGATGTACTGGAAAAACTATCACAAAGGTTAAGCAAAATTCATGACTACCACAGACAGTCTGGAATTTCCCTGTTGAAAAAAAAAAAAAGCACAGAGGTGAGGTTGAGTTTAATCTCATACAAGCAGAGGTTAAACCAAGATGCTTATTAAAATAGAATATAATTAACCTGTTGCAACAATGCTAGTATCTGGCCTTATTGAAAAGCAAAACACTGTAACACAAAACAATGCAAGAGTGAGAAAAACAACCCCCTGCTTACCCAGGGAAACGCAGTGACCATACTTGCTCAGGTAGGGAAATTGGGCGGCGTAAGTATTTTACTTTTCTTCATGAGTGATTGGTACAAGAGGTGACGTTCAAGAATTGTGTATGCACAGGGCAGAGGAGAAGAGCAATGAGAAATCTCATCTGCAAGGTGCTCCTTTCCCTTGCCTGGAGGGGAATAAGCAGGTGGTGTTAATTATCTATTAATGTGCAAAGATTCTTCCTAGAAGAAAGAATTGCCAGGCCAATGTGACACCTTCTTGCTTCCCTTTCTCATGCAGCATGAGGAAAGCCCGTTGGCTGGAGCAGCTGAAAAGGTAGCCAAAACAGGGAGGTTTTGCCACTGAAGGAGAGTTTCTGAGGTTTTGACGGGGCAAGCTCTGCCCTGCAGCTAATTGACTGTCAGTTCTAGCTGGCTCCTTTCCTGCCCTCATTATCTTGGCTTCCTTCTAGCCTTGCCTTGGCCTATTAATGCTGCTACTTTTCAGGGTGTCTCTCCTTTGACTTTTCATGGCTATTTCCTTTTTAAATAAACCTCTGCCCTTTCTCAGAAAAGGAGGTCAGAGAGGAGCATGGAGACCAGTGCTGTGTCTCACTCTTCCTCCTCTCATGTGCTGTGCTTCTTCCCCCAGTAGCAGCGTGACTCCAGAAGTACTGTGACGGACATGGGGGTGTCCTGGTACAGGGAGGTACCAGCAGTTGCTTGTTATGCTGCTTTTTAATTTCATTTTCTGTACATACAAATATCAGGTGTTCTTCTGAAGTAAGTATCACTTAGCAAAGAAGGGGCAACAGATGGTTGGTTATTCGCCTTTTCTTTTAAAGATGTCTCTCCTTTGTGTAGTGAGCAGGTTCTAATGTTACTTAGTCCTAAGAAAATACCCTGATGAACATGAACAGCAGTTGAAACAACTGATAATGTACTAATTATTTGGAATTGTAATTGACATGTAAAGCAGAATAGTGCCTGTAATTCCTCTCATCCTCACACACTACCTACATATTCAAGTTAGCATTTTTCCAGTGCAGCTCTCATATGCATGATGACATGAAGTATGGTATGTGCAAAGCTTTGTGAGAGTGTGGGAAAAGATTTCCCTTCTGGGATCCCAGAATAATATGGGCAGTCAGTGTCTCCTAGTCCTTATTTAAATGCAGTTTTTTGAAGTGTTTTATTTTGGAAAGTCTTTACTGATCCCACAGAAATAAACGTGGATCCTCTGGCCAGGTTCTTCTAGTACTGGTTGCTCATATTACTTCTAAGTATGTATACCTGACATTTTACGTGAACTGGGGATTGTAAGAAGCCTGAACCAACTATCTGTAATTTCATAATAAAGCTGTTTTCTAATCTGAAGTGTTTTGGCAAATACTAATTTAGTTTGGAAAATAAATAAATAAACAAAAATAATCAAGCAACTGATTTTCTGATATCAAAATTGCTTCATATAACAAGAGTCAAGGATTCTCTTGAATACAAGGGATTTTAACAGTGCCTAGCTTGGTATTAAGATAAGTGTTTATATTTGAATGCAAAAAGAAGAGTTGCTCTTAAAGCTGCCAGTTTAATGGTTTTGTCTAATTGAATTCTTGTTTAATTCCTAGGAGGAAGAAGCAATTGGCTTAGGTTAATTCAGAAATCGTGCAAAATGTTACTCTTTGAAACCATTTTAAGATTTTATTTTCACATTTCTAATTAGCATTTTGAAAGTTATACATGCTCTTGCTTCTAAATTAAGTAAAATCATGAATGCCAAATTAAATTTGTTTAAGTTTGGGCCTGCACCTGTTTAATCATTCAGTTAGAAGATGTATATGGGTATCGTTACATTTAAAATCACAACTTAATACTACTAAAATCCTATTAAAACATAGCAAGTTGCTAGAAGCCCTTTCAAAAGGTATTACTGGATCTTTTAAAATGGGCTAGGTAAAAGAAGTTGGGATTGTGCTCTGCGCATTTCATGTCAGTGTAGTGAAGCCTGATACTGCTTTTAAGTAGGAAAATTGCTACTCATCTGTGAAGAAGTTTCTAATACTATGGGAAGATCACTGGTGGTAATGTTCCACTGTTTACAATTTCTAGTACAGTACCAAGAACAAGGAGAGGACAGTAAGATTGTGATTTTAATTATCTGTATAAATTAAACTCTTTGCTAGAGTCCTGTGATTGAAACTCATTACTCTAACTTTATTGTTTGGTTGTGAGTGTAAACTACAACCCAATTAAATTAGAAAGGATGGCTTGATAGATGTTTACAATCTGAGGCTTTCAGAAGGGAAAAAAACACTGTCAAACAGTTCAAGATGATTTTGTTGGCTGTGCTTTTTTTATCTCTAAACCAAAACATGCTATTGGGTTAAATATTTGCAGCAGGAAAGAAGAATTCTGTGTTGCATAGGATGTGATGTACTGGAACCTTCAAAGAGGTAGACTGTCTCATTTTTTCTGTCTTCATGGAATTGTGCTATGTGTTTTCTTATGAGTCTGGATATGACTTTCTCAAATTGACACAAATAACGAGTCATTTGGGATGTCTCCAAACTTCACATCGGTCAGCATCAGGTCTTTCTGTGGCACAGGAGCATGAAGCTCTGACAGGTACCCTAGAATCTTACACCCAATAGGACTGGCAAGGCCATTCTCAGATTTTTTTCATATGTGTTTTTTTAAATGTAAGTGCTACAGAGTGGTGCTGGCTTTGCCATCAACATATTCCATAAATCGTTACTGAACAGGTTCCCCTGGGTAGCTCCAAGGGCATATTACACATCTGTAAGGGTATAAGTATTCAGGGCACATGACTATTAGAAAACCTACAGAGCTCCTTCTGCAAAACAAAGCAATAAAACAGACTGTTAATCCTAACAATCTGTGGAAGTATAGTCTCTTGTTCAGTTGGAAAGTCTTTCACTAATTTCAGTTTGCTAAGGAAATCATCTGTCTGTCACTGTTGCCCAGACTCCTCTATGAGTGGGGTGGTTTCACTGTAAGGATGATGAGGTCAGGTTTTTTGCAATGCATAGTTTGAGAACTATTGTGAGGTCCTTGTTTGTGTGCAATTATACTGTGGATAGGTGTTGCCTGCAATGCATGGACAACATGATGGCTTTGTAGAGACAATATGGGATTTCACACATTAGTCATTTCTTTGAAAAGAAGCAAGATGTTGGCAAAGCCTTGTACCACTAGTGTTATCAGGTGACTCACACTGGCAGAGTGAGCTCCTCCCCTCCTTTCTTGTTCAGACCTATGTCTTTGCTGACACCAAACTTTTAGCTCATTGGCATTTGCCATTAAGGTTGGTGGAGAATCACTTAAAAACAAATTAGCTGATTCCCTCATTAAATCCATTTCTAGTGTCCTTCGGCTTGAGACTAGTACCAATCCTTGGTATGGTTGTGAAAGTGTTTGAACTCCAGATTTCCTTCTTAGAGAAAAATGTTGATAATAAGCAGCTACACTCAGGGATCACTTCATATGGGGTTCTTCTGCAAGCAAGGTCCTCATTAAGATGTGATGACCACATTTTAACCTTGATCTTTGTGTCAACTCAGAATATTGATCAAAGGAAGTTGCACAAGGCTTCTCTAGTTTTAGCCCTCCAACAATAATAAAAAATTGTACTTTGTCACTTTCTGAATAACTTTGATATGCCAAGCATATGTTCTGCACAATATTTTTATTTGTAGTGGCTTGAATGATGTATTAATTTACTTGTGAAAGAAGTAGTTCAGAAATAATGAACTCCAAATACTTCTATAAATAAAAAGTATTTGGTTGTTTATGAGAAGTGTTGGGTTTAATGCTTTTTTCCAGTCTGCAAACTTTCAAACAACTTTTTTTTTTTTCTATCATAAGCATCTCTGCTTCCTCAATGGGTTCATTGCTCAGTCCCATCATATAAAGTACTTTCATTTCAGTAGTCTTTTAAAATATGCATTTATCCCAAGCTTATGGGCAGGTTTACAGATATGATCTCCCTCATATTCTAAACAATCTCTGCTACCCACTGCATATTTTAAGGAATTAAATTCTCCTATGTAGATCTGTTCATTTTAAGGTAGAGCTGGATATGTAGTTAAAAGAAATGCTTCCTAGAAATGACAGAGGAATTCATAGCATCTAGTAACCATAAACAGCTCAATAGTGCAATTGTACATCCAAGAAACCTGAGAAAGAAACTAGTATTTTAAGTGCAAGGCCTGTTTATGGCATTGCAGGAATGATGGCAATAATTCCAGCAAAGAAAAATAATAGACCCTATCATGGATATAAGCCAGTTGCAGCACAAGTGATGATAATATGTGTATGATGATACTTTTGGAAACAAAGTACCATGTTTCTGTTTGATTTTTAAGATTTTCTGACTGATGCTACTATAAGCAAGTATCCAAAGAAAAGACTGTGACAAACAAATGAGGCCCTTATCCTGAAAACGTTTACATTCTTCAGCAGACTTACTTAGCTCCAATGAGTGTAGACACATAGAAAACTAGTTTGCAGTAGGGTTGCCAGACGCTTTAATAATCAGGCCTCAAGTATAACAAAGCAATTAAGCATACATTTTATTCAAGCATTTCTACAGTCCCTGTGTAGTCCATTGTACTCTGAAAGTTAAGCACACGCTTATACACCTTGCTGGATCAGAGCACGTAGTATCCTGGTCTTATTCTCTCTCTGTCCTGTTGTCCCAAGGAATTTTCTAGCCACATGTCTCTGTGCAAACTCTCTAGCATTTATCCTGGATGGTGTTGTCTCAGCTGTAGTCTTCAGTGCACAGCAATCTTGACTGCCTAATGTTAAAGCTGAAGAACATCTGCTTTCATTATATAGTTTATGGGTATTTGGATATAGTTACCTTGGCTGCCACTTCATTTCCTATTTTGCCCTGGCATAAGAAAAGCTTGTTGTATGATTTTTATTTGAAAATGGCATATTGTTTCTAAACCCACTCCAGAAAAGCAGATACTGTTTTCAGTTTGTTTGTGCATATTAGCCAAGTAGGATTATCTGAGCTGCCGGTTTAGGTTTGTCTTGCATATTCAGGTGAAAATAAGAAGTAGGAAACATCTGACATTTAGGAGAAGAAAAGAAAATACAAACTTCTTAAATACTAGCATCCACTGAGAGAAGGCAGAGCTGATCTTTCTATAAATAATTTGAAAACATTTTAATATTTATTTAATATGTATCTCTCCGAGTTAGTTCTCCTGTGCTTCTTTTCTGAGTTTTCTACAGCTGAAAAGCTCTACATTCAATGGAAATAGATTAGAGCACATGTTAGTATATGCTTTACAGACCTCGTGGATTTTTTTGTAACCAAAAGTGAGAACTTAAAGTTGTTGCTAAATATGCAACATGCACTGATTAATGTACTGTAAAGTCAGTTACTTTCTCAACTGACAATTTTCCAGGAGAGATGATTGAAGGTAGAGAGGCCTATTTTTACTAGATATTAGTTGTACACAGCAGTCTGTGCTACTGTACACCAGCATTCACAGCTAAGTCCTGTCTCTACCTATTGCAGTCTTGATACTCCTCTTTCTTTTACATTCTTGCTGTGTAATTGTTATTAGTCTTTTGTGCATACTTCTTTATAGAGTGCTGGAAAATAATTAAGTTGTTTCCAATTTCATTGCTGTGTGAGTGCTCTGTCTAATCTTCAAGCTGGTCCATCTTAATCTCAATTCTAAAGGGGCTTTTCTTTTTAACAGCTACCCAAGGAAGATCTACATACAATCTCTATTGGAAGCTTTTACGTCATTCTGTTGCTTCATGAAGAATTTATTAATTTTATAAAGTATGTCTAAGCAATGCATCAGTAATTTATGAAGCTTCCATCATCATTTTTGTAGACTGAGGACATGTGGGAAATATCATTTGTGCCACTGGAATGATGCTCAGAAAACAAAAATGAATACATCTAACAGGCTATGTTACAGCTGTTTCCTACTGTACCATTTTTGGCTGTACTTCAAATATGAAAATCCTCTGGAAGTTATTTGTGCTTGTAAATGAAATCTCTGCAAAAAAAAAAGAGGGGTGTTTTTTTACATTTTACTGCATGTTTTCCTTCATGTAAGGACAAACTTTGGTGGACGATTTAGTGCATTAGCAACTAGGATAGGGAACTTCATATGCTTAGTACTCTGTAGCCATTATCACAGCAATGTCAATGATTCTGTTGCTTCTACCTCTTTTTCTAAGTCATTGAAATCCAGACAAAATGCCCTGCATGGCCAGGTGATGCTGTGTTGTGCCTCTCTGTTGGCCAAGGGGAGATTTGTGGGGTTCCCGTTTCCTGGCTAAGCTGTACAGCTCCCTCCTGGAGCTCTAGGAGCTGGCTTGGAAGGAAATTATTTTATGTGGATGAAGGAAAGACAGTTCTGATGTCAATTGTAAATTGATCTCTCTAGCTTGGGGTCTACCATTTTTTACAAGACCAGATTGATAAATTTAGCATTGGAAATTAGTTGTGTCTTTGTGAATTTTCAGTTTTATCATAGTGAGGAAGGGAAGAAAAGCTAAAAATTCATTTGGGACAATTAAACCTTTCTCTTCAGTTGGTTGCCTGTAATAAGTCTTTGAAGCAGTTGATTTATAGACTTGCTCACCCATTGGTTATTGCCAATGAATCAACTTTAAAAAAAAACAAACATAAATTAAAAATCAAACTTGTATGGTCCTTTTGCTTTGATTATTCTTTTACATGCTATGGAAGACATTATAGAATGAAATGGAAATGCTATAACAAGATCATTTCCTTGAAGATCTGAACATTCTGAACTGAACCGGGATATTGGCAGAGTGTAAACTATTAAACCTCATGCATTTTAATTTTAAAGTGCCATTGCACTGCTATTGTCATTTAAATATTTTTAAATGCTTTGCTCTCAAACCTAGAGGGTTAACTTTCAGTTACTGATTATTAGGTGTTTACCACACAAAAGCTATAACTTGTGTGTAATAATTAGAAGGGTTATTGTTCTCCAACCAAAAATTTAGGCACTTAGTTTTCATCTACTGACATTTCTTTGGCAACACTGTCAAACTCCTACCTACTCTCTGCAGGCAAGTGATTAATATGCAACATTTACAATAGAGTTATTTTAAAATGTAACTTAAAGGTATCTATAGCACACTAATGCCAAAACTTCAGAACGTTTACTTGCTCTGAGTCTGGGCTTTACACTGCTAACTTTTGTTGCTGAAATCAGTAAGAATACAATCAAGTACCTGTTTTCCATTAAGCTGGTGTTAGGGATTCCTTTCCTTTGATTCACTTTGACTCTAAAAAAAACAGAAACATGGATGAAGTTGTTAGAGCAGGTTTGCATTTGAACGTGAGACTGAAAGAAAGTATGCATGAAATCCATCTGTTGATAATTGAAACAGTAACACCTATTCTTAATAGCAATGGCTACACATTTTAGCTGGATTATACAAATACAGATTTTGAGAGAACAGGGAGTTAGGTGGAACAGGTTTGGAAGCAAAGACATTTATTGTTCTAAAGAAAGCTTGTAAAATCTCAATTTATATAACTCATTTTATAAATTGAAATAAAAAATCCTAATGAAAATAAAGCCCATGATACAAAGATATCTAAGAAGCTTCCTTTATTTTCATCAAAATAAGATACACTTCTAATGCTTGTGTTTTCTGGCTGGGTGTATGTAAATAGATGCCTTGAAAATGTCCAGTATCCACAGGAATATCCAGATAGGAACTGTTGTTGAGGTGACCAAAATACCTATTCAAGCTATTCTTTAATATCTTTTTAGAACACATGTTTTGCACTAGATTGTAAAGTGCTAACAAGTACCCACTTGGTGCAGAAATCCCTAACTATACATTAAAAAGCTTCTTAACAGAAAAATCCTGTAAAGTCCTCAGAGGTGATCTCATGTTCATGACTGAATGAATATCCTTGGCACCACTGATCTTCAGTTGACTGAAGGGGGAAATCAGGAGCACTAAAGAATTAGCTAAAGCTGCTTGGCATTTTATAGACTGAGTACTTGTGATACAGATGTACCCACTGTATGTGTTGTATTGTTCATGAACATTGCAAAGAAGTCATATAAATTGTATTTTTAGTGCAGAAAGTGTGTTCAGGTCACAGGTTTTCTGCGTCATGAATTGTTTCGAATGTGATTGGAAGAGGTGGGTGTGTGGAATAATTTAGAGGTATTCATCCCGATGTACTCTTGTTTTTCCAGTTTCTTGTTGCTGTGGTGTTTTTTTTTTTTCTTTTAAAGAAAGACCAGAGTACATGGCCAAGGAAAATGAAACTCACAGCCACCTTTCCCACCACCTACATGTATGCTTTAAGCTATAATAATGGAGGCATTTTATGTGTGGGCTGGCACTTCACTATAGGTCTGTGTAGTTTCATTATATTTGTACTTACTAAGGTGTTGGTGCATACATTTTAGTTGTAGGTCCTTCCTCTGCCTACTAGGATGCAAACCGGAATTTCAATATACGTT
The DNA here is from genome assembly GCA_026212715.1 of Elanus axillaris. Lineage (NCBI taxonomy): Eukaryota > Metazoa > Chordata > Aves > Accipitriformes > Accipitridae > Elanus > Elanus axillaris. The sequence goes on along the minus strand of JANZLQ010000044.1, from coordinate 5,479,846 downwards.
CTCTTTCAATTACTTGTTTTCTTTCTTTAATGCACTTTTTTTCCATTTCCAGATTTTCTTAATTAGGCTTTACCAAGTTTATTTCCATCTATTTTTTAAAAAGTTGTAATAGCAGGGAGAAGAATGAAAGTGAACAGGAAACATCCTTAAAGTTTTTATAACATTGTCTAAATATGGAGAAATTGAATTTGACATACTTATAAAAATATGTAAATCTATCCAGACAGACAACAGAAAGAAAACAGCTCTGACAGAAAATAACACAAAGTATATAGTATGAAGGTTAAAGGCTTAATGAAAGGATTAAACCACTCCCAGGAGTATTCTGTATGCACCTGCCCTATGTTGTAGGAGTTCTGCTGTTGAGAGATGCACTCCAGGTTTTACCCCTGCTAGAGGATATTTTGGGTGGAAGCTGAAGTTGCCATTTATAAATCCATAGAATTTATATTCCCATTGTTTGGCTATTTTACCTTCTCTGCTTCAGGAAAACAGTCCAAACCTTGTCCCTATTGAAAACTAGTACAGCTCAGTTGATCTGACTGTTCTGCATTTGTATTCAAGACTGGATCCTCATTCTGTGTTACAAATCATGAATCCAGCATTGTCAGAAGAGATTGTCCATTGGTGTTGTAATGAACTTTATGAAGGGAGACTGCTGCTCTTTTTCTTGTTCTGACTTATATACCTGAATTTTTTAATGTAGGTCTTGCAGTAATGAATAACTCCCTCCCTCTACTGTTAATGTTATGTCATTTCTCATCAGCTTCCAGCATCAGAAACCCAAGTGGATGTTGCTTCTAAGGCTGAGCTAAAGAGATCCTCTCTGTGTAGAAGTAATTTTCTATGCTCACTTTTTGAGTTTAAAAAGTAAACAGCATATGTCCAAGAGTGTGTGGGAGGCAAAAAATGCATACACTTAACAACTTGTGTGCTTCACAAAGCACGGACTAGATAGCTGCAGAAACACAGTACTGATACTGATATTATGTGCTTGACAGAAATTTGTAAGAAGAGAATAACCTTAACAAAGTGTGTGGTTAATTAACAGCCTAATGGAAGTATACTAAAATAGTTAATTAATATAAAGTGAATGTCATATTTTTTCTCAAAATATTTTTTTTCTATATTTTGCACACGGATTTATATCTGATGCAGTCCTCTTACTACTACTAAAAGATCCACTCCTGTATTTACATTCATGCTTAACTTCAAGCTCACAGATACCAAAGCAAATGCTTTCACAAAATGAGTATATGTGCAAGTGCTCATTTAAACAGTGCACAGAGATGCAATTTTTTTCTTCCATCCTTTCCTTTGGCTTAATCACATGAGTAAAACTATCTAAAGGGCAAATGGTGTGGTGTCAGTTTGGAAGACCACTTTCAGTCTTTCTCATTCACACCCACCCAGATGTACTCCATTTAGTAAGGCCCGTGTTTGGTTTTCAGCCAGCAATTTTGTCAGCATCAGAAAAACTTTCCCGAGATACCAGGCTTGCAAGCATTATTTAATTTTTTCAAACTTATTCCTAAATGTCAATCACAGAATGTCTTTGTTTATAATCTTTTAAAACTGTTGGAGAGGCTCTGTGTGAATGTAATGATAGGAGTGATTTCAATGGTTATCTGATGTGATAAGGATGCTTTTAGCTCCTGTTTTGGGAAGGTCTCGGAGCTAGCGTCAGCAAGCCCACACACAGGCTCTGTGCCATCTGCTGCTAGTACAGGAGAGAAGGGAGACTGGAGGCTGGCTTAGGTGCTCAGTGAGGATTTTTCTGCTATTGCAGACTGGACCTTCACATAGCCAAGCAAATCATTAAGAAATTTGCATGTTTTAGCAGCAGGAGTCAGGCAGACCAAAGGCAAAAATGATGAATCCCCCTTTGAACCAGCCAACCCCACCTCTGAGGGGCTTGTCCGGAGCATCTGATTCCTCTTCCACAGACCTTGCGGTAATCAGCTCCAACGGCGCTTTACAAAACCTGACTTAATGACTTTCTATATCACATTCACTTGGTGTACATTAATGAGGATTTTTTAGTTGTGTTCCTGCTATTTGTCTCTTTTAAGACTACTTTCAGTGTTTTAGCATCATGTTCAAAAGGCTAGTCAGACTTCTGTGCTCACAGCCTCATTAAAATTCCGTTCTGCACATCCTCTGACTCACACTTTATAATCTATCAGAACACCTGTTTTCTTTACAATGGCCACAAGGCAGCTCAAAACACTGTGGTATTTAGCATTTAATAATGAGCACAAGATATGTATTTTTTGACACTTAAAATTTCCTTTAGAAAAGTGTATGGAAAAAATCCAGGTTTGAATGAATTATCTGAATTCTCTCGTCCTCCCCTCCTCCCTGTGTTTCATTATTTGAATTTTCACAAAAATCAGTAATTCTGTGGCAAATGGAGCATTCCTGCATGACATTAGGCAATGGTCATGACTTGAACTGTGGTAGAATCCACGTAGCAATTGCTTTACCCACAGTATTAGCAATTTTTAAATTTGTTAGGGCAGGAAGTGATTGAGATTTGTATCTACATTTAAATAAGAGCCCTTCACAAGCAGTTCATTGTAACTCTACCCCTATGAGGATGCTTAGACGCTTAAGTATATTGTTAACATCTGTCTCTTTATCATTCCATTACTTAAGTCAATAGTGGGCATTGCAAACAATTTTTCTTTTAGTTGCAGGCTTTTAGAATTGTAGTATTTAGCTTAATATTAGCCATTTGATACAGAAGCAGTTTGAGGGCTCAGCATGGGGTGAAAAATGTGATCTCAAAGGGCGAAAGCCTGTCACTGTTATGTAAGTGAAGAATCATTTCCCAGTGGATATGAAATGCCGTATCTTTAGTGCCCTAATAGAGGACATACTGCAAGTTGATTATTGTAATCCTACAGTGTTATCTCATCAGTGAGTGGATTAAGGGAGTTCTCTCTGCTGAGGGGTCAGAATAAACATTTTCATTTACTCCCTGCTGTGTCACAGACAAATAGAGGTGTTATCTAAGAACGTTTTACTGCACACAGTAAACAAAACTATAGTAACGTACCACTGATGCTTCTTTCAGCTTTCCACTGTCGTATAAAATAGAACGTATGCTGAAACTAAAGTCAAGAAATTGTCACTAAAAAGGAAAAAGGAATTATTATACTTAATGAAGAAGCTTGCATTCCTCTCTAATTAAGTTAGCTCACCTTGTTTCAGGTTAGGAAATTTCAGGTGCAGGATATTGCATGTCGTTTTTAACGGAGAGTTGAGTTCACTGTCTGAGTTGGTCCAAGAATCAGGGATGTTTTAAAGTAGTTTAAAGGAGTAAGTTGAAACGATAAGGAAATAAATGTGCTAGTGGAGGAGTTATGGAACATAGGCAGATTTAACATTCTGTCTGTTGGAGAACAAAATTTCCAGGGAATGCTATGCTTAAAAAGACATTGTGCTTTAGTTGCTTACCCCATATACTCTTCAAGGGAATTTTCATAAAATAACAACATAAATGAATAGCAGTTTCTCTTTTCCTGCTAAATGTTCTTTTTGAGAACTGCTACTCCCAGGATGAAACCTCTTCTCTGAATGAAATTATTGCAGGGCACATTTTATTACAAGAACTGTTCTTGGTAAGCCAGCAGCCAAATTGTGTGTGGCAGCAGAGCACTGGGAAGATCAAGGGTGGCAGCAAATGCAAAGGGAGAACCAGTATCACATTAAAGTAAAAGACCTGGAGGTGCCTCATGCAGAGGGTTCCTGAGTCTTGTAAAGCAAATGTCAGTTTAGCTCTGTGGTCTAAATCACTCAGTAGATACTGCAGGGATTTTATAAATGGAAGAACCATTCTCTTAGATGGCTGTGGAGTTCTTAGCTTCCAGTAATTCTTAGAATGGATTTCTTCCCTATATGTCATATATAGCTAAAAATTACTTTAGAAATAAATGGGTAATATTCATGGACAATACAGAGAAAAAAAACATGATCAAAATGCAAAATTGCCATGGAATATTTCAAAGGTTCCATAATCTGCAGAGCATATACCCATATTTTTTCAAACACAATGCAAAATAATGGATGGATGTGATATGTACTGAACAAAGTACACAAAGGAAACTGAGCTCAAAGTTGAAGTTGCCTCTCTATAGAGGAAGAAATCTTTAGCATAATTGTCTTCTTTGGGGAATGTGCAGGATCATGACCTTTCACTTCTAAGATGCACCTTGTCCCCCATCACCTTCGGGCCCTCCCAGCAGAGGTCTACACTAAGGATCTCATCCAGCAAGGCTCATTTAAGAGCCACCTGCCTGGTGTCTGCTCCGCTTCTCTCTCCTGCCCCCTATGACAGTTCCTGTAGTTGTGCAGGTGAAATTTCCATATCAGTTTATAAATGACACTCAGTTGGGGGTGGGGGTGTGGGGGGGGGTTGGTTGTTTGTTTGTTTGTATTGGGGGGTTCTTTGAGGATAGAGCAGTTACTCTGTTTAAGGCAGATCCTTCCTCAGCTAACATGTTTGCAGTTGTCTCCCCTTCTCCTGCCACTTTCATCAGCATAAATAGCTGAGTGTGCTGAGAGGGGGAGAGCTGGCAGGATGGGCAGGGATGAGTGGGTGTGAGAGGAGGAGGGCAGGATCTATTTACACTGGGTTCACCACCAGCAAAAATTACAGCATGAAACTGCACTCTCAGCAGACAATTTGATTACCGAGGCAGTGCTCCAAGCACATGATTTATCCATGTAGCTCAATACAGATATGAATAGAGCCAGTGTGCTAATGCAAAGTAAGAGTTTCAAATAGAAGTTAATCAGATGTGACAAAATAGAATAAAATATAGACAGAATTAAACAAAATGTGTGTTGTAGAAAAGAGTGAACTTAAAAACGCTAAATAGAATAAAACATAAAATACTAGTTACACGGCATACTAAAATCTGTTCGAATGTGGTTTGCCACATGACAGGTTTCATTATATCATTCATTTGACAAAAACAAAGAAGTTTTCTCCAGAGCCTAAAAGCAGAACTATTACCAAGGTCAACGTGTATTAGATTTGCTAGTGCAGCAGAGCATAGCCATGACCGCTGCGGTTGTTGAAGCTCTCGGGACATCACACACATGTTACTGGGGAAGTGCTGAGGCTCCAGCAACGACTGGCACAATAGTTTGCTGGGTAACTTCTGTATCTGATGTAGGAATCAAAACTGCACCTCAGCTGATCAAGCTGCCAACTCTTGGTCTTCCCAGTTCCATCAGAGCAATGCTTATGGAGTACTTGTGTTGGCATAAAACAAACCTTGTCAAGATATCTCTGTGTGAGATTTATGCAGAGTGAAATAAAAGTGTGACATGGACACCTGATGCGTGAGTCTTCTGTATGAAGCATGACACTTGGCAACAGAGATAGTGCTGAGCTCTGCAGACCTGCCAATTCGCACTCATTTGGAGTGACTCAGTCATTTTTTCCTGTTGGTTGTGCGCAAATATCTAGCTAAATAGCTCCTGAAGTTGGAGATTTTTTTATGCAATGGAACATTTTTCTAAAGTATTTTTTAACAGTGCTTCTTTAGACATATGTTTTCCTTCTGTTCTTTAATCACACTGGTAGCCTTTCAAAACAAAATCTATATGGATTTTTGAACATGAATAATTAAAAGAATACATTCTCCTTTTGTTTCCTTCTCTTATAGAAGCATAGGATGATTTGGATCTTCTGTTTTTGTTAAAGCTCACAGTTCCACTAGGGAACTGGGGACCTAACCTTAACTGCAGGTTAGCTCCTTATTTTTGTCACCCAAGTCTTTGTTATGGACAAAAAAGAAACATAACCATATGTAAAGTCAAGAATTTATTGTAAATGTAATTGAAATCATAACAGGCTAATAAAGAAATTACTGTTAGGCCAGATGTAGCTGTTACAGAAAAAGAAGGGAAGGGAGAGGGGAGAAAGCCATTACAGGAAAAATCTCAACAAAAATAACCTATTAAATAATACAAGTCTCAATAATAATACAATTAAAACTTGCACGCACTACTAGCATCTCCCCCTTCCTGCCTCATGTTATGCAATGCTTCCACTGCCCCTGGGTCCCAAGGCTGCAGACTTCAGTCTTGGGAGGGAGGTTTTGGTGAGTCATTCATGTTGCAGGAGGGGTATGGCACTGCTGGTGAGGAGTTTGTCTTTCCCTTTTGCTGGGAAGAGCAGGATATTGCTGTCAATGGCTTGTCATCCTCCTCACTCTAGGGAACGCTTGGAGCTCCTCTTAATTTTCTGACATGTTTTTGCACCTTGCTCCTTCTTCACTGACCTGCAGCTCTGTGTAACTTCTGAATTTACTATATATGCAGTGCCTCATAGGTGGTATAGGCTGTTCTTTGTTTCCTTTTGTTAGCCTTAAAAAACAGTTTTGCCTAGCTCCCAGGTCTGTTTTTCTTTAACTGACCCCTGGAGCATTTATAGGGCTGGGCTTTCCCATGTTACACCGTGCCCTTCTCTTTGCAGTCATGCCTGCACTGCAGCATGCTATGTCCTTAGTCTAGGGTCGGAAATGATAAATGCTGCCCAGACTAACCACTTATTACGATGTCTTTAAAAATTCTGGTTATTTCACACGAGTATACAAAGCTAAGAAAAGTAAAACAAATCAGTCAATAGCCACTTGGTTATAATAAAAATCATTGTTAGAGCCAAAAGCAAAGCTCCAGCAAGGCCGGGACAAGTCCAGGCAAAGGCTGACACGGCCAGAGGCCCGTGCTGTTGGTTAGTACAACACTTGGTGCCTTCCCAGGCACTGGCAGCACCTCTCTTACTGGCATTCACTGCTACACTATTAAACAAGTCAGCAAGAGCTCTGCTCTCTGATTTTGATAGGATTGTCCATTGCTTCTGTCTTCCCTGTATGCACTTATTTATACTGATGGTAGCATTGATGATAGTATGAATAATAACAATGTGATAAGAATATTTTTTACAGATTTTCGCAGAGATGGAAGTGAATGTATATGCTTTCTTAAACTCAAATAATTTGTGAATGGAGACTGAAGTTAATCCTTTGGGTGAAGTGAGTGTAAAAATAGTAAAGGAAAAATAAGTTTGAAATAGCAAAAACACCATGAAAAATTGCTATTGATCATCTGAGTGGCTCTTTCAAAATCTATGACACTGAAGTTACCAAAGGAAAATCAGTCATGTTATGAGAAAAATTATGTCAATGTGGTTGTATTTTATAATCCTAGCGCTGCCATAACTCCTTTGTGCCATTTGTAGCTAGTATCTATAGCCATGTCTACACAGCTGGTTTAGGGGCCAGTCCTTGTCTTGCAATTTATTACCATGAGAATTTTACTGTTAGGTTAGGAGTTTGGTGTGACCAGTCAAGCTTCTCTTTCTACTAGTCATGATAGCAAGTATGTCATAGGAATATTTAACAAATTATGAAAAAAAAATAAAAACTACAAATATGTGAATGATCAACTGAAAAAATCTAAGCTTTAGATTTATTAGTGGTAGCATTAGGTTTGATACAGTTTACCATTTTTATTCTTTGTAATATTATCGTGATTTTGATTGTTTCTGTTTGGTGTTTTGGTATCGAGTGAATTTCAGCGTTTGGGCATTTTATCCTAGTGATAGTGTGGCAACAAGTTCCACAGGGTAACAGTCATTAACTTTTGTTGTTCAAGAGCTACCTTACAGTTTAGTCCAGTGTTCCAGTTTGTTGGGCTGGGTAAATGTGTAACCAGGAGTAGGCAACTGAACTTCCCATCTACTTTGCTGTTGTATTTCCTGTTACTGAGCAAGTACTGAACTGTACTATTGCTTGGGCACTCTGACAGCACATCTATGCAATGGGTTATATAGGACTTTTTCATACTGCTACCCTGTCTCCTCCTCTCCAAGATTTCAGTCTCCCACAGTAGATTAATGTTATCTAGCAAATCCTACTGTATATAAAAGGACAACCAAAGAACAAAAGAAGTGAAAATAAATATGCATACCGTGAATCTTATATGTCTTTAAAAGTGTCTATTTAATAAAACTTCTGAATTCCTTATAGCAATATCTATTACCTAATGAATGACATTGAGATATTTTATCATTTTTATGCTCTGTACACTCATGTATATAAAATGATATGAATGTATGTGGGTTTTATTCAGTTTCTCTTTTTCTCCAGAACAGTTCCCACCACTAACGCTTCATTAAATATCCACATGAGTATGATAGGATAGAACAGTCTCACAGGTCCGTGGAGTTAAACTACATGAGTGTGGTCTTAGAAAGCACAATGGCAACACAGAAATTTGTTTAATTTCCTAGGCACAGAACCTTTTTGCAACAAACTTTCTTAGGACCAGTGGAGGAGAGCGTGTGGATATTGGCTCTCTGGGGTTTGGTGATGGTACTACTGTACAGCTTATCAACCAGCTCTTCCCTGTCATTTGCGGAGTCTTCTGGGTTTTAGGTTTGGCTCAGTTGCGTTGGGGGATATGGGGATTTGTTTGGAGTTTTGTTTGTTTTTTAACACGTTCTCCATTAGATCCATTAGGCGGAACATTAAAGTAGAATGTTCGGCTCATTAAGTTTCAGTCATGCAAGACTTTAATTCTTGGAATAAAGGCTCATGCACTTGGAAATATTTGAAAAAAAAATGAGAATGTAGAAACTTGAACAGCTCCAAAGTACAATGGAATTGTGTGAAAGACCAAAATCCATTTGATAAAAAATAGCAGGTTCCATGTGCCAGGAAACATTAGGAGAGCATGCAAATGCAATTGAGTTTTCAGGCTTTCTACCAAGGTGTAGAAAGATCTGCAGCTACATGAATCCAAGGCTATTAAATACTTTCAATACCTACTAAGAATGTGTTTCTGTTATTCTTTGACAGCTGTATAAAATCAGTCTTCTGACAAATACTTCTCCATTTTTTATTTAGATAAAAAGTTCAATAATTAAACTTTGCCAATGAAAGTAAAATTTTAGTTAGTGAGAGGGAAAATGCAGAAACAATCATTTATTACACAATATAATGCCATTTCATTTTCATAGAAAGTGAGTTTCATTATCTTAAAACTTAAGCTATTACTCTTTCTCCAGACATTTAAATGAATCAGAGCTTGGTCATAACAGAAACAATTTTAAAGATTTGTTTTTATTTTAAGTAAAGGCTGGAATTTTTTTCTGCTGTGATTTTCTCTATGTTCTTTAGGAAAAACTTCCCCGCTAGATAAGTGAAACATAAGAAATTGGCCTTTCTAGGGATTCAGTTAATTCAGTATTTTGCAAGGAAATGGCAGAAATAGCACAGCAAGTGGTGAGCTGCTATAAGTTACTAGACAAGCCTTTTCCTAAGCATATAGATGATGGCTCACAAAACAAGTCTTATCAAAGATTCATTTTAAATAGTGGATTTTTTTTTAAGCCATACAGTGAGGTTGATTAGCTGTGCACTGCAATCCCATACATTTGTGCTGTAAGTGTCAAGAAAGCAGTTGAAATCAAAAGAGTTAGGTACTGAATATTAAATATTTTAATATAGTAATGAAATATATTTAACAGGTTGTAAGACTGATGAAAAACAGAAGAACACAAAGGTGCAGATTAGTATTCTACACATCAATGATGTAGGTTTTCTTTGAAGTTACATATTAGAAAAAATAGAGCTTGTTGCTTGAACTGCCTGTTCTCTGAAAATAGATACATTCCTGCCCATCCAAGACTTCTATTTTTACATAAGTAAAAGTAGCTTGAAGGAAAATCTGATTTGTCCCTTGATCATCCCTGGTAAAAATGTTTCTTATGGACTGCTTTAGGACAGCAGTTGCTACTACTCTGTTGATGATACAGGAGGCAAATCTTAGCAATGAGCATATGATCAAGGTTTTTAGGACCTTAATGATTTCTGCAAGAAATAGCAACTTGTGCTTACCTCTGATTGCACACTTTCTTGACTTCACTTCTCACTGAGGCAGCTACATAACCTAACTGAACTCTAAATGTATTGGCAAAATTTTCATCAAAAATGTGCTAGCATGGACTTTTCATATTATTTTATAATACTTCAAAATGCCCAGTGATTCCTTTCAGTTTTGGAATTGATGTGTTTGAACCAGAATCAGTTTCTGTATTTTGTTGGAAAGATATTCTCATTGTATCCAGAGCAGTGAAAAACTGGATTATAGGTGTGTTTGGTATCAATTTGTACTTCCCTGAACACAGCAACTTGTTATAGCTGAGTGGCTCTTACACTCTTTTTTTTCCTAACAATTCAAATATTTGGCTAAGTACCTAAATTTTCTTGCCTTTTTTCTTCCTAAAAGATGCACCATAAATATTGTAGTTGTGAGACATTTGGCTCTAACCAGTCATTTATTTTTTCAGATCAAAGAAACAAACAAGTAGTGGCCTTTTCAATCCTTCACAATATCAGCAGAGCACAACTAAAGGAATATGTGCAGAACTCACAAATGTAAAGTTTAATTATTTGCAAGCATTTTAGCACAAGTTAATTGGCAGCTGAGAGTGCAAACTGTCTTCCCCAGCCAAACAAGTCTTGAATCTAGAAATGAGGTAACTAATGGGGATTGCGTTAATCAGCAAAGGAGAGAACTCAATGCTCTTTATGATGGAGTTGCCTTTGGTGACTTCTGTCAGTCATGGACTTGGAAGGAGAATGATTCCTAAGGCAAACCCGAGGACGGTTTGCTGTGTGTAAGGGAGTATGTAATAGGAACCCTGAAACTCTCGAGTTTGGTGTACCAAAATGAAAAAAAAAAAAGTATATGGATGTACGGTATCATGTCATATACGTCCATCTCAATTTGTTCTTGCTTATCTATGTAATCACAGAAAAATTAGTCATCTTCCATCTTAGACTTCCATCTGCCTTAGTGGACCACTTGTATGTAGGTTTAATCAGAACTGTATTGATCTCCTTTGTATCCATACCGCTGTCTGTTACAGACACGATCTTTAGGGTTGTAAATGACAAAATATTTCATATGTTCTAGAAGATAACCTATAATGTTTGTTGAGGAATGAACAGTAATTAAAGGTAGAGGGCATAGCTATTGTAGTTGACATTAATATGTTTACATCAGTAAGCAAACAAATGTAAGTGAAATCAGAATTTGCCCCTGCATATCAGTGTGAATAATGAATAATTACAATATGTAATGTTTTAATTATGAAAGTTAGATGAAGGTATCAGACTAATGTGAAGTATAAATTACTGTCTCAGGATAAATAGATATTGAAGAACTTATTCTTCTGTTTGAATCTGTGAAAAATGAAAAGCATATTGTGTATGTAGAAAAGGCGGTATCTATTTCAGAAACACCTTTGGGACTAACGAACTGCCTAACTTCAAGCTAAAATGGAGAAATTTCATTGAAAAAGTGTAATGCAAAATTGTAGCTTCACTTGCCATATATTATCTTGCCTGTGTCTGTTTTATTCTGGTTCTTAGAACTTGCCTTTTATTATCATTTTAATCATCTTGATCGGTATTACTATAATCACAAAATGTCAGCCTGAGGAAAGTGATAATCTAGTCATTATTATGTTTCAATGTCACCTTTGTCAATTCATGCTTAGCTACCATTTAAAAATTTGATATCAATCCTGTGATTAGATATCATTTGTGATATGGCCAGTATTTACAGGTGAGCAGTTACAATAAAACAGCACTTCAGTATTCCTGTTCGGAATTAACTTCCTCATCTGAAGTTATTCACTTGTGTCACCTTAATGATTTTTTTTTTCTTTGAAAATCATTGCTGGATCTAAATATTCTGCTAGGTAAATAGTTTTGTATCATTAAATGACACTGCTAACTCTCCCTCATAGTTTGGAACAATTTTCTATGCATGATCAAAGATAGAAATTATTCAAACATCTGTAGTATAAATTTATAAGTTACTTTTCGAGACACATATTACATTTTAACTATTCTAACATTCCAAAACCCTTCCTGGAAATGACCAGCACAGACACTAATTTGATGTTCTCAGTATCTGCTTAAGAAAAAAACTTATTTCATCATTTATATTTTATTCCAGATACATTTGAAATGAGATCAATTTAGCATGATTATTCAGAAATGTAAAGGATTATTCAATACTGTTTTGCATTCTTATATTCAGTGCAATAAAGATTAAACTATTAAAAAGAGGGACCAGTTAATGCAGCATAAAAATGATGCATGAAATGTGACATCTCTTTAACATTGAGAGAAAACACTTCCCTCCATTGAGTGCTTTACACTGAATGCAAAATATTGACACAGCCCTATTATACCAAACAATAGACTTCTTTCAGAAAGATAATTTTATAGAAGGGATAGTATCATGTGATCTTATTAATATTTATGAAATATGATAACAGAAAAAAGGGAATTGGGATAGCACTGCTATCTTTATAGACCCTATCCATTTCAGCTTCAAAATGTTTTTCATTTCACACATCAGACACTAATTAGCAAATATCTAATTAGTGTTAGAAGAGTAATCGCTCATGGGAGTTGTTGAGGCTTTGAGCTTTCATGCATGCAAAAATAGTGCCACTTTAGGTACATTTGTTAAGGTACAGTAACTTTAACTTTTATTTTTCTCTGAACTGCGTGAATTAAAATAAAAAGCAAAATTAAGCTCCAATAATTGGGGGTGGGAAAATGACTGTATTGATAAACATTGAGGCAAGATCCAGAAAACTTAAAATGTAGGTATTTTGAAACTTCTGCAGCTGCTGCTAAATTCACTAGGCAGATAAGGATATAATATTAATTTGATTTGTTCTTACTTTCCAGGTGAAAAACTATCTGTAATGTTCCGATTTGCAAAATAGATAACTGTATATACCCTAAATTAGTTGAACACACAATACAGCTAAGGATGGAATAATCAAAATGCTATAGGAATTCTACTGTTTTGAAGTTTTATAGTTCAAGTATGTCATGTGGATAAGTTTCTTGTTATGATAGTTAATAATTATTAAGTTATGTGGGCTTTATTTTGCATTTTTCTTTTATGGGAGACATGAATTCTGTATAAACAAAATCTACCTTACTAGTAATTTTGTCACAGAGCAGATAAATGCATTTTAGCTAGAAACATAGACAGTGCTCAGTGTATAGCACTGTGCTTCTGTTAGCATCAAAATTACAAATCTGAAGGAGGAAGTAAAACCATATATTTTTCATTCCTTGTTTTTATTCCTGGTTTTGGCAACATTTCTAAGTTCACTCTGAAATAATATAAGCAGGAGCCCAATTCTGAAAATAATCATACTGTAGGAAATATATGAAAATAATGTTAATGATAAAATACTTGTATACTGTTTAAATATGCAACAAAATATTAAAAAGTGCTGGAGGACTGAAGAATTAGTCTTTTTTTATTCTATTAAATTTGATAATGCAACCCCTTTTTGCTCAACTTTCTGAAAATGAAATATCCTTCTATCAGAACTGGGTGCCTTCTAATTCATATTCATAAATATTTTTCAATAACTGTTTACTATCAGTTTAATTTTAAAGATAATGTGGGTTCAAAATGTAGCTTTTAGATGGATAGAGAAAAAAGCAATTCATCTGTGATCTCCACTAAATTGATTTCCATTTCAGTGGAAATGGCTTGTAGTGAAGTTTCAACTGTCCTCAGCAGAATGTTTCCTCCAAATGATGCAATATTTGCACAATGTCAACTTGTCACACTATCTAGAATCTGGTTCCTAGATATTAGAGAAATTGAGTAGTCTATTTTGTTGAAGGAACTGAATGGAAAACAGGTGTAATAGCATAAAGGCTGGGTGTGCTTAATTTTTTTTTCTGTTCAGCCAGCCAGATCTGCATGGGGTTTACACCTATATCCCAAATTTATTAATAAAGCCATCAATAGATCAACAACACCTACCATGCAACAGGAGAAGTGACTATCAGCTGTTTAATCAAGTGTCAGCTTTTTAAAAATTTTATCCGTTATACTGCTGAGCAAAGTATTTTTTCCTTGTGTGCAGTCCCAGTGAACTCTTAATTTCATTTTTTTATTTTATGTTGCTTTCTGTCTTAGCCGTTTTTTAAACGTACTGCATATTATGAAACTGTGGGTCACTGACTACAGCTGAAATTTTTAAACATGTGAATTGAAGATGTAAGTATGAAAAACAGTGCTTAGATTATAAGGAATGTGTGAGGGCTTAATAAAAATGTTGGAAAAAAAATTTGAAAATTTAGGAGACTTCTGGAAAATGAAGCACATTTAAGAGATGGTATTTCTCTATTGAATCCATGAAAATGGAAAAATTAGTGTGTTTTAGGGAAGCTTCCATGCATGGCTTAACAGCATTATTGGAAATGGACTGATTTACACTGGTATGGTGTGCTGATGTTCCTTAGAACTTAAGGGGGCATGTCAGCACATCTTTTTCATCATCAAAATGCTGCACAAATAGTTTGCATAATGGCAGTTTTCCATATATTGTGACTTTTCTAATTTCAACTACTGTTTACAATAATGATACTTAGCTGTTGCATGCAGCTTGTAATCAGTCGGTTGCAAAGTGTTTCTATAGAAAAGGTTAGTGTCATTATCTCAATTTACAGATGAGAACATTGAGGAAGAGGGAGGCAAATGACCTGAAGCAAATTTGAGAATACAACCGGCTTTTCCAGACTCCAGTTTGTTTCTCTAGTGACTTGTTCTCACTACCGTATTACCTGTACTAAAAATAAGTTTCTGAACCTTACTAAAATATTAAAGCGTATACTGCTACATTTAGGTAAACAATCTTGCTTTACATGTTTTTCCTTGTTTTTAAGGCTGTAGTTGGTCAGGAATTGCTACACAATAGATAGAATACATAATGCATTTTTGCATTTTGAACTTTTTTTTAATATAAGTGTGTTTATTTTAAATTTACTAGATGTATGGAAAAATACAACACAGGAGGGTTTTATTGTATTGAATAATAATTTTTTTGTTGGGTTGTGGGGTTTATTTTTGTGTTTGTTTAAACTTGGGGGGAGTCTTTTATTTCTCTTTAATTCCTCATGTTTGTCAAAGCAGGGTGTGTTTGTCAGGGCAAGAATTTTATCATACTTTTGGAGAATGCCTGTCTTAAAACACCACTCAGAGGCAAAAGAAGAATCAGTTGATTCTATAGGACTGTCTTTCTTCTTTCCTCAAAGACTGAGCTAATCTCTCTGTCAACTTGAGTGTCCTAATTTATAACTCCACACCAGTGGGCTTTATTCCTGCTCCCCTTCCAAGTAATTGACATGTCAATAAAAATGCAAGAGCAACCCCCCCCATGGGTAATAGGGATACTGAGACACTGCTGTTTTCTTCTCTTCAAAGGATCTCTAGAAATGCCTTCAATTGATCCATTCCTGTATGCCATCTTTTAGTTTATGTCAATGCAGGAGCAAGGTGGGGCTTGTTTTAATTTAAGCCCAGGGTTTTTTTGTGATCAACATGAGATTTTCTACATAATAAAGATTTATTGTTCTGTATTGACTTTACACAGCAGAATAGTAAGCAAAATGATAATAGTCAGTATTGTTGAATCGTTATACTAGTCAAACAAAAATGAATAATAAATACCTTCATTAGTAACATTTTTCAGTATTTGTAAGAAGGTTTCTGTTAAGCAGATGGAATCAACCTTGTAAACATCAACCTATGGTAGGTTTTGCAGGTGTTTGGCACCTGTCTCAAACATTTGATGGTATTTTCACCCAGCCTAATTAGCAAGGTCAAAAATCAAAGTTGTCTATATAAAGCAACATTGACCAGATCATAAGTATGAATCATAAGCAGATTCTTGATATCCCATGATGATTTACTACTTGTGGGAAAACTTAATCTCCATGTTTTATTTCATTTGTCTCCTTCCTATTGTAAGGATATACTAAAAAAAGATATTTTGTGCTTGATGTAGTGAAATAATGGATTTAAGATATGTAGGCAAAACCATTCTCCTGGGTTCTTTATTTACTGTATTTCCTACATTTATCTTATAGTATCCTTGTGTTTTTAACCTTTCTCTGTTGTAAAAAGGGACTATCTAAAAGCGTTTTCATAAATTTCAAAACTTTTTTTAAGTCACTTTGGGATGTGGCTTCACCAGGGAAAGAAACTTAATTTCCTTAACTCGACTTTTCAGGTTTGATTCTTGAGAAAGTTGGTTTTGGATAGTCTGAATGTACTTAGAATTTTTCTGTTAAAACAAATGAAAAAAAATTCTTAGAAATAGACTATTTT
This sequence comes from Elanus axillaris, assembly GCA_026212715.1. Lineage (NCBI taxonomy): Eukaryota > Metazoa > Chordata > Aves > Accipitriformes > Accipitridae > Elanus > Elanus axillaris. The sequence continues at coordinate 5,463,595 of JANZLQ010000044.1, read as the reverse complement.
ACTTTGTCTTCCAGAATTCTTTGAGTTATCATTAATATCATTCAGCTCGTAGAAATTATGTGTTGCCATATTATTTTTTAATCAAAAAATGGGACATATTCCAAATTAACAGAAAACTGAAAAGATCCAACCCAAATGCTTCCTTTAAAAAGAGTTAAAACTGAGTCAGGATCATGAAATAACAGGTTTCTACTTAGTAAAAGGTAACAAACTTGATAAAGAATCTGGAGTAGCTGAATGTTGTTCCTGGGGAAGCATGTTTACCATTTTCAAAACTGTGGATTTTAAGTCTGGATTAAATTTCACAAATACATTTGCTTGCCACAATATGTAGATCACAACTAGAACAGGTAAATGCAAAATGCAATTTTTATAAGCATATAAATCAAAGGGTGTCATTTCAAGTACCCTTTCATGAATTAGATTTGTCTCATAATATTCCTATTAAGTAGGTAAGTATCATTGATCCTCATTATTTTAGAGATCAGGTAGCATTAGCAAACACACATTATATTTCAGCAAAAGATTTTCAAGCTTGTCATTTGAATGTTAGGATCTTTTCTGAATCAGTAGTAAGTAGTTCCTAATCTCCCACATAATTGAATCTATTTTCTGTTTCCTCTTCTGTAAAATGGGAACAATAATTCTATTTGCAAATTCAATATAAAAATGCACAGAACAGTTTTTGTCACTTGTGAGATCCAAAGTGGATATAGCCAACTGTGTTGTACTGCTTTTAGGCAATCTTCTCACTGTGTTAAACTTCTTTTATGCAGTATAGCCCACTGAAGTCATGAACCCATCAAAATAGTTTTTTATGATGCTGAGCTTCCTCAGATCGTAGGTAACTGTGCTAACAACAACAGCTTTAGTTAAGCTATAGTTATTTCAGTTTCTTCTACAACCAATACAAAAACAGGATTAAACTTTTGCAGAAATATATATGGACCATGACAATATGATCAACATACAAAGACTTTTAAGATATGCAAAACAAAATTAAAACAAAAAAAATCCTAAGTCCATATTTAGCCATATGATAATTAGATTTACAAGAATCTGTATGGTGTTTAGGAGGCCATCTAATTTATTTCTCTCATGTAAATTAATGCTTTTAACTTACAGTCTCAAATAATGTTCTTTTATTCCAGACTGTAATGTAAATGATAGTGTATCAGTTTTATTATCCCTGGATGTGTTTACTTGCTTGATCAGAAGTACAACCGGGTGGTACCATCTTCTCACAACGATTTTACTTCCCTTTGAATGAGAATAGCTTATTTGAAGTTTGTGAAAGGCATATCTGTATGGAATTCATAGGATTTCATGTTGTGATATAGCAAGGAGACTTGCTAGAAATTGCCTGTTTCAGGCTGATGATGCAAAGCTAGACATCTGTTAAATTAACATCTATCTAACATTTTTGCCTTTCAGTCAAATGCATTCAAAAAATTTAAATCTTTTTTAGCTGTCAAAACAATCTGTCACAAGATATTTATTTTTTTTGTATAATGGGTTACTTAAGGAAAGCACATATGGCTGAGTAAGCTGCACCTATGCTGCAGCTTTCCCGGTTCTGTACTACCTATGAACTACTGGAAAATATACATACTTACATGATTACTTTTCAAAATTTAAATAAATAAAGTAGAACTCTATACTTCCTCACCTATTGGATCCCTTTCTAATTTGTGTTTCAAGCAAAAACAAACCCCAAACTTCTAATATTAATTTTGGTAAAAAACTTAGGAAATGTCACCCTGCCTTTTTGTCTTAAAACAGTCAATAGGATGATAAATACTTCCCTGTGATAAATCACAGTGTGAACATGCCTGCATTCACCTACAAGTTTGTTCCTTTGCTTCATTTAGGACATTCATTACTTCTCACATGGAGGAGGATATAATAACATGCTATCAATTACAATTATGTATAATTTTAATAAAAACCTGTAATAATAGATCCTAATAATGACCAAAGCAAAAAAGACTTCAATGCAATATATAGAGCTGCATTGTGCTGGATTCTCATTCCATCAAAATATGGCTTGTGTATCTTGGTAACATACTCGGTACACTTTCATGTGCCCCTTTCAATCATCTAGCAGTCTGCCCTGCCCTATCCTGCAAGAATACTACTGCAATTTTTCCAGATTAAATTCATAGTGAAATCCTGGCCTCATTAAAGTCAATGGGCCTGCTACCTCAAAGTCAGTGAAACCTAAATTGACTGCTTGCTTCACTGTATTTTCTAATAGACACACTGGAAGTCCAATGTTAGAGCTGTTTAAATTATTTCTTTCAGATGAATTTATTTGTATACATTTCTTCTACTTTTAGGTTTAGATTTATGTATGCTTGAAAAATGAATGGGATTTTGTTTTGCTTTGCTTTTGTTAGTCCCATAGCACATAAAAAGATGTGTGAATATGAGATGTTTTGCTCTGGGAATAGTAGCTTTGTAGATGGGTGAGATTGGAAGTACTGAGGATGTGACATACTTCACCTCTGGGGAGACAAGAAATGTGTCACCCATGCCACTACAGCCCTTTAGGGAGCATCTCATGTTGCTCATTCATGGTGTAGTTTTGGATGTAGTTTCAAAGCAGAAAGAACACTGTATAAAAATATTGCAATAAGTCATTGTATTTCATTAGTTTTTAATAGAAAACTTTTAAGTGCCCTGGAAGGAATCTCTGTGGGCTTCCATGTCAGTATAGTATTTTCAGAGAGACAGCATTCGAACGTTGAGAATGTATGAGAACATAGACTATGGAAATCATTCACTTAAATGTCACTTTTATCTTAGATTTGTCATCTAATTTTAATATTTGAAAGCCATGAATATGTTTAATTGTGGTTTGCTTTACAGTAAGTTGTATTTCTTACTACTGACTGCAGTCAAAATACATACATGTTAATTATAATTTGGGTTTTTTTTAAAGCTAGTCATTTTTTTTTTGCTTTGAGAAATATGTGTATAACAGCCTGCAAAAACTGTTTCAGAGTTTGAGGGAGAGTTTAGAAACAAGTTTACTATAGTAAAGACTTAATTACAGTGAGATAAATGGTGCTAGTATCAGAGAAAGAAAAATGAAAACTTTCAAGATCACATTGTAAACTAGTGTACATTGCTAGAGCCCTATTGACTTCAGTGGAGCATAGAGCATTTTAGGATTTTGGCACATAGGAATAAAAAAACCCCACAACCCACACCTGAGCATCACCAGCCAGCAGCACCCTCCGTTCCCCTGCACCCATTCACAGTTGTCCTCCCTTCTGCCTCCCTCTTCTTACCTGCAGTCCATTAGCAGGGCACTGGCAGGCTGTCAGCTTTGGAGCAGGTTGTGTGCAGGTCGGTATGTACACGCCCATGTACTAGGTCTAATAGAAGAGGCAATTCTTGGGTTGTGTCAAAACTCTTCTGTCAGTAGGAACAACTTTGGTACCTGTTCTGTACTTGTCTTACGGGTTCTGTGAAACTTTTGGGAATTTCAGACCTTTGAGATTCCCACAAATTTGTGTGTACCTAGCTGACTAAATATTTCAAGGAGGACTGAGAGAGAAGCAGATTTTCTCAGAGAGACAGAGTAAAAATGTAACAATGTTAATATTTGAGTTCTAAAGCCATCAGTCTTCATTGTAGGAACTAAAATTTCCTTTTTCCTCTTTGTTACTGCTATTGTGTCTGTTCTTTAAGAGTCATAAAATACTTTGAATGTATGATAGTTTTAAAGTGTTGATATTTTTAGGTGCAATGGACTGTGGCAGGCTGAAGCGTGAGCCTTGCCTTTTCTGGGCAGAGGTAGATTGTCTATAAGCTTTAGTAAAGGTGACAATTATCGTTACAGCCTCAGGGCTATACTGGAAGTCCACTATAGGAGCAAGAAGTGTAGGTAGTAGCAGGTTTTTTTCTACACTGCTTAATAAAATGTAACTTGTGCTTTTGTTTGATATGTTAATACCGTCCCTTTTTGTTTGTTAGGGAAATCCTTATTATGTTGAATCTTTATTCTGACAGGGCCATAAGCTAATCAATGGAAAGTTGATCCTAATATCCCATGATGCAAGCACTGCCAGTCAGTCCCTGTAAGAGTGAGGGGTCACTGAAAGTCTCCAGCTTACCAGTGCCGAGCCATACAAGCTTCTATCCCAGGCTGCTTCTGTCATCCTGTCTTTCTCTTACCCACCACTCAGAAGCTTTAGTCTGTAGCTTCCTCTTCACATTCCTCCCACCTCTGCAAAAGGTACCATTGGACAAAAAGGCTGTAGCTGGATTTTCTGAAAACTCTTCTGGGAAATGGATTGTGTGGGGTTTTGCCCAACTTGAAACTAACATACCATTCCTAACTGCAGCTGAACACTCACTGGTACCTACAGCTGGAATTATGTGTGTTCTGAGCAGTGAGCTGCACCTGAAAGGTATATATATATTTTCACTGGTTGGCTGCTTGTAAGCACCAGGACAGACTGTATAGGATGTGTTGTCCTTTAGCCACTGGCAGGCCAATCAGTGAAATCCTTTTTGCTGACTACATATTTGTGCTGGCCCTCTTAGGAAATGCTATTTCAGCTAGGGCAAACAGTAAAGCCCAAGAACTACCAGTGTTGAGGAGTGTGGGCAATGTACCTCCAGGCATAGGTACAAAAAATCTGAAGAGTAGCAAAATTATTTTAAAGTGCTTTTTCCTTAAAACATGTTCTTGGCTTTCCCTTTATCTATCTATTCCTTTTTTTCTTTTCTTTTCTTTTTTTTTTCTTTTTTTATATTTCCTTAAATGAATACTGTTCTGAAGAAGCAGATTTTGGGAGCATTGTGCTGGGAACAAAAGGATTCTTTCAAAGACTTGTTGCTCAATCTTGTTTACAGGATTTTTCTTTTCCCAGAGTCTTCTAAAGTCTTCTCAATTATTTGCTTCCCTAATGTATTCACATTTGCTAGAATAAAACCTTGCTCTATTTTGAGGAGGACAGTACCAAGTACAGCGGTTCCCAGTCTTTTCTGGGTGAAATATAACCTGAGAAAACTGGCAATGACATTTCTTTCCCCAGATACCTCTGTGTCCTTCCCTTCTCACCAGGACTCCTGCTACTTCCTCACTTCCTCCTCTGTCTCAGGATTGCTGCAGCTGCTTCCTTGGTTGTCTGTGTTGGGACTCCTGCTGCTTTCTCCTTGACCTCACCAGCTCTGCTTGCTGCCCAGCAGCAGAGCTAGTAAGTCACAATGCTGTCTGAATGATTCAGGCTGACTCTAAATGGGGCTTTTTGAGGCATTTCAGAACTGTGCTTGCTAGCATATTCTCCCTCCAGCATTTCCTTTTCTAGCATAGTTTCCATGCATTATGACTTTTAAGGCTCCGTGCCATGCCCTTCCTGTCAGGTACCCATAATGTCATACAAACATCATGCCTTGGCAGGTGAGGAACAATTGCACTTGTGCATGTGGCATTAATAATAATTATGATCATAATCGTCTTTGGGAATGCATTAATATTGTTTTCTTACATATGTATTAGGTTAACGCTTAGCTAAATAATCATAATTAGCATCTTGAAAATTTTGTGTAAACATTAGTTATTAGACCCTTAAATGGGTCCTATGAGGTATCATTACCACCATTATATAAACAGAAAAAATTGACCACATCAAAGATAATTGTCTTTCCCAAGTTCCAGCAGTGAATCACAAACTGAGATGCGATTTGATCTCCAAAGCTCTGTTTCCATCATGGATTTTGTATGCTTTAACATACTGACTCCCCAGAGTTCAATGCCACATGTCTGAAAAATAAAATACTGTTTACATTCTATTTTCTAGTCATGACACAAGAAATAAGTTGTCAGTACTAGCCCTGTGGTTTTTGGGGGGTCCCTATTGCAAATAAAAAAATATTTTTTTTGTATTTGGGTTGACTGCCATAACTGTATTAGTAGTTGTAACCTTAGGTATTGTTTTCTACTTTGAAATAAAATAACTGAAGCAAGATATTACCTGAAAAATGAGAAGCTATGTTAGAATGCTGTTGAAAGTTAACCCAAATGGCACAGAAATGTCATACATAGTTGATTATAATCATGCTTCTGTGTAGAATGTTATTTTTGTATATTGCTCTGGTCTGTTTATAACCATTAAGGAGGGAATTATGCATAGTAATGTGTCTAGATTCCAAGGAAGTTATTTGGCCTGTACATTATAATTTTTTGTTGTTGTTTGGCTGCAGGACAGCATATGGAGTCATTATCCACTTAATAAACAAAATAGATGCAACCTCCCTTTCCACTCGGTGAGTGTTGGTATGGGAGTAGGTAGCATCTGTCACCTGTGCAGACAGACTGAGAGGTGGAAGTTCAGTCAGGGCTCTCATTTCTGCCTGTTGCAAGAAGGGTTGTTTGGGTTGGTATTTTTTTTTTATTTTACTACTTAGAATAATGATCCTTCCCTACAAATGTGTAGATGATGCAATAGTAATGTCTGTTTCCACTGGTAAAGAGAGCACACTCCTGTCCCTTATGGACCATATATGTAAGAGTCATCAGCATACAATGGATGGTATGTAGTATGTTTAGAATCTGGGATATGCATGTGTGAAAGTATGAAACATACAACTGAGGAAATAAGCTCAGTGTTCTCTGAGGTCATAAGGGAACTGGCTGAGGTAAGATTCCAAGCATGTGCTTTGCTTAAAGACTGAAATAAAAATAATGAGTGAGGTCTTCGTAGCTAGAGCAAAAACATTTCCATGTTTGCATGTTGTTCTTTGGAACATGTACTGGTTCTGCGTGTCCCTGTCTCCCTCTGTTGTTCAATTTCCTACTCTTTTTTGTGTGTGCTTTTTAATGGGTTTTGTTTGGTCTTGCTGAATTGTAATCCAGTGGCTAACAGGGCAACTAAATTTTAATAAGGCTTTATTTGACTATAACTTAATGTAAAGCTTTCAGTTTTGATTGGACTCATGCAAAACCTACTTCTTTTTCATTCAGCAGTGGTGTAGTTGAAAATTCAGTGGAATCCTTGTGTTTAAAATTGTTAATCTAAAGTGAAAACTATACACCTTAATTGTTCACATTACCAGCAGCTATCGGTTGTGCTAATTTTGGGTTTTATGCATGAGCAAAGCTATGCACAGTCTGTACCTGGCTCTGTAAGAAAATAAAAGATGTGTTTCTTCAGGCACCTACAGCATCATCCTTGTCATGCTGATGACTGTGGCGAGACAGAATTGCCATTAGTGTTAGCCCTTTGGCATCTCCTTTTGATCAGTGAGCCCTGCCGAGCTGTTCAGGTATTCATCACACATCACAGCCGCAACTGGTGTCCAAGGATCTCTCCCTGCTCTCTCCTTTCTGGAGCTCTTTCTCCATTCAGACATCGTCAGTTCTGGTTTAAATCAAATAGTGCTCTTCTCTCTCCTGGCCTTTCCTCAGAAGGGCCACCCTGGGAGATGCGCACAGCGCCACTGTCCTTCAGGTCCAGCCTCGCGTGGCTGTGTAACGCATTTGCTGGTGCCCACATGTTCCTTGAGTTCACCTGACTAACAACCGGTGTGACAGGCAGCCGCCCGCCTGGGCTCTCGGGCTTCTTCGTGCCACCTTCTCCTGGCGCAGGGTGTCCGCTTTCTCTTGTTCCACAGAAAACCTCGGTACTGGAAAACCCCTTCGGCGGGTGTCAAACCTGGCGCAGTGCCTTGCGACCGCCGCCCTCGATCGCGGCGACGCCTGCCCGGGGAAACCGCCGCCCGCCCCCGCTCCGCAGGTGCCGCCTGTGAGGAGGCTGCGGGCGGCCACCGCCGCCCCTCGGC
>JANZLQ010000044.1:5413353-5453569 GCA_026212715.1 Elanus axillaris | reverse complement strand
GGGGAACGGTGTTTCTTTTTCTTATGTGTTGATACCTTTCCCTGATCTCTTCAGCAGTAGTTTTCAAAGTACCCTTACACACCAGCTGTTGCCTCTATATTCTTTTCATAGGTAGGGGTACTGAGTCACAGAGAGAGGAAGTGTATTTCAAAAAGCCTTAAAAAAAGAATCGAGGAGGTTCAGGGAAAGAGGAAATGGAAGTTATGGAACAATTTGAGTATTTATAAGATTGTCTGTCTGGTTTTCTTCCCAAGATTGGACCCCTTAAATATCATGCTTTTGGTGTTGTGCATTAAGACAAGCACTTTCCAGGAAATATATGTGTGACTCCATCATATTGCATAGCGTAATTCATATCTATTCCTGGTGACTTCCAGAGGTTTTTTAGGTATTCAGCATCTGAAATTGTACTGGTTTATTCCAGACTTCACAAGTAAGAATCAGATTATTGTCAAAGAGAGTTGGCTGATAAGTAAAGTTTTGAATCACGTCTGTGATTGTCACAGAAGAGACAATGTCAAAAAATGACAATGGCTGAAATAAACTGGATGGCTAAAAAATATTAAAAGTAAAAATAGTTAACACTTCTTTTTTTGTTGCCTACTTTTTTCACTTTGTGGGAAACTGTTTACTGGAAAGCTTTTGCTCTAATGTGTCTGACTTCATAAAGTTGAAGAACATTTCAAATAACAGTCAGATAGTTCACCAGTGCTTTTAGTCAGCTGAGTGGAAGAAATGACACAGTCTCAATTCAGTTTCCATGGAATCAAAATCTGTATATTCGAAAGAAAAAAAGATAAAGAAAAAATATATTGGAAGTTACTATTAAATTTTGTTTATTTTTAAATACAGCAAGTTACTTAGGGATATTTTTAAGAGAATTAACATGCCTAAAAAGCCACATCTTGGTATTTATAATGTGATCTCGTCGCGTTTCAGAACTGTGAAACAGTTGTCTTAAAACCAAAACTAAAATGTGCATTTGATTTTTTTAAAGTTTTAGTCATTTTTAATATAATGTCATCTTCGCTTTTTATAGAACTTTTAATATACATATGCTTTTTTGAACATTTCTGTCACTTTTTAACAATTTACTTAAAATACTATGTCTTAAAGTTCTCAAGAGTCAATCATGTCAAGTTCTTGCTGTTCTCAACACTCTAATCAGTACTTTACTTTTACCAATTTTTTTTTTAGTCTTTTGCTTCACTATGCATTTTCTGTTAGTGGTGTGACAGGGATAAAGACAGGAACAGCTGCTCTGGTTCATACCAAAGGTTCATCAAAACCAATATCCAATGTCTGATGAAAGCTGATGCCATGCCAAGAAAAGTGTTTTAAGGGTGCTTTTATATGTCGTCTTGGTAGAATTTTACTCTGTATTCTAAACAACAACAGACGGATAGTAAACCAGACTTTCTTGAGAAACTACCCACCCTTTTTCTTATCTACTCATTTGCTTGAGTCATAGTATAGATACAGCATGAAACAGTTTAATACAAAAACATCTTGACTCATGTTATAAGTAGGACTCCACATATGCAGGCAGCAAGTAGGGATTGTGCAGTTGTTTTTTATATACTGTTTTTATGGTATTGCTTCTATAGCAGTTCAGTGTTTCTTGCATCATCACTACTGTGGTAACTGTGGGTGTAAAGTTAACTGTTCATCATGGGTCTGTTATAAATGTGCAGAAATTGAAGCCTTTGGAATTCTCTAGGGATCTTTCAGCTGACCTAGAAGACTTAGAGGGCTTTACAGTTTTGTTTCATGAGATAAGTAAAATTTTAGGTATTCTAGTATAGTGTATGACTATTCCACTTGACCATTACATGAAACAGTTTGAAGCATTTTATTAATTTTCAGTTGTTACTAGTAGGGTAAGACCTAATCCTTTAAGACCTTTGCACTCTAAATGTGAAAACTGGAGGTTTGGTGCAAAAATTGTGGATCAGGACATAGTGAACAGGAGCAAGTATTAGAAAGTAAGACCTTTGTCCCTGTTTTCCATTTCCTCTACCGTGCCCTGTGTTAGAGATGGAGCACCATTTTTCTGTTTTCATCTTGGAACTTTGTTCTTTAATAACTTTTTCTTTTCTTTTCCCTTCATTTTTTGGTTGTCTCTTGCAGGCTTACTCTCCCTTCTTAGGGAAGCCTTCCCCATTTGAAAGCATTTTAGGCAGCATCCTTGGCACATGACACAGATCAAGGTCAGCTCCAGGCAAGTCAGCAGGTCTTTAGACCCTGGCATAACAACAGATAATTTAAGGAGGTTTCTAGATTTGGTTCTGTGCTTCTACATTATAAAGGAAATATGCTTGTGCCAAGATTAGCTTACAAAAAAGCACGGTTTTTGATGAGTCCCAGTTATTAGGGAACAACAGCAGTGGCCTTTTAATTTGTTGACATTCCTCTGCTTTTTGGCATCAGTATCATAGGTGTAGCAAAGCAATGTATATAGCATCTGGAATTGAACTCACAGCAGAACTGAACTCACAGCAGAAATAATCTCAGAATAGAAGTCAGCCTGAATATAGGTCAAGTTAGTGCATAGGAAACCAACACATCTTCAAAGCTGTGGCTCAGAGAAGTACTGAATGCTCAAGGGTATACTTAAGGCATGAATGTTGCATATTAATTCAGAGGACAGGGCAGTAAAACTAGGCTTTGTTCAGTTTTTAAGCGTGTTGCCCAGTACTCTAAAATAAATTGTACGCTTTGTGAAGCTATGTACTCTATTGACTTGGTGTAGATTTGTACTTCATGTAGAGAACTTAAATTATCTAGTAGTGAAGAAAATCCTTTACGAGCCATACAGCGCTCTCCTGGAAGCTGGCCTTTGTCTTTGCAAGCAGAACATACCTATACAGTGTGAAGGAGTTCTCAGCCCATGTTATAGGAAGAAAGCATGGCAGGCAAACCTGTACCTTGTAGGGAAGTTATTCTTTCAATCCCTAATGTTAATTGAGGCACAGGAGGTTCACATGACCTGGCTGCCATTTAGGCACAGATGAAGGTAATCAGTTTACTGCTGTTTTAAAAAATTTAAATCTTCTGTGGGAGATACTTCAGGAATTGTTTGATGTCTGATGACAGTCTTAAAAGGCTTTAGCTTGTGTGACTGTATTCGGAGCTACAGTTGGAGCAAAAATTGTAAACAGAAATGTACCAAGCAGAGAGTAGTACAAGTTGGTGCCATAGAAGTCTGAATTTTGAAATGTCATTTTAATGCATATTCCTGTATGGTTTTACAAGTAAATACAATGAAGGGAAGGGGGGGAATTACATGTCCTTTGAAATTAGTATTCCCAAATAACCAGGAACATACTGATTATCTCCTATTTTAGTCCATCTGTCAAGCAAAATTCACAAAAGTACTGATTTCCATTCATTCATGAAATGACTGATTTCCTAATACATTAACACTTATTTTATGAAATAGAGAAAACTAAAAATTAGCTATATAAACAAATAACAATTTAGGTATTAGTTATTATCAGTTACTGAGTTGACAATTACAAGAATCAAAGATTATTTTCAGTAGCCATTAAGAAATCCATATGACTCGGAGGCAAATAACAAGCTGCTTCTAGTGAAGAAGCTTCTGCTGGTATTTTCTCTTGTTTCCTTTGCATGAGACTTGGCTATTTCTTCTATCATGTAACACCAGCAGTCATAGACAAATTTGTTCAACCATGCATATAGCGAGTAAGGTTGTAGTGTTTGGACCAAATTGAGGTCATAAACAATTTGGATTTATAATGCTATCACATGTATTCAGTTATGCTCAAAAAGCAGTATTTAGGTGGTTTTATAATTCATACCAGCAATAGCATCACATGTTTTCATCCACCCTGCCAGGATGTTACATGTAGCTTATGCTTGTGCAAGGTCTTTAACTTGGGCCTCTCCCTATTAAAATTATGCCTGAATGTGACACTTCTTTTACCACATCAGTTTCATTTCTTGTCATAAATTGGACACTGGGAAGTTAAGTGTAGACGATATAAGACAAGGGATTTTTTTTTTGTATGCTCTGCCTCTGTTCTAGCCCTTATGCGACTCTTGTATTTCCTCTGAGCAGTGAACAGACCGCAGTCTAGGGAATGGTGGTTGGGAGGGATGAAGGGCCTCACAGTGCCGTTCTACTTTTACAGGTGTGGTGTGAGAGAGAAAGATCCAAAGGTGTTATTGAAACAAGGTTTGTGGGGAAAAAGGTGGTATGTTTTATTAAACCAACCAGTATAACTGAGGAGAAAAAAAATGCTTTCAGACACAGTCTTTTTTCAGGTCTGAAAGACAAGAAACAAAACCAAAAGGTTGGAAAAATTAGTTCTGTGTTCTTGCCATTCAACTAGATAATTGGCAAAGAAGAAGTCTTTCCTAGATGTAAAATACAGGAGGATATTCTTAAAGAATGTGGTCATTAGCTCTTTTGCATAGCCCAAGGCTTTGATTTAGCTCCAAAGGACATGTAGTCAATGAGTGTTTCTGGCCAGTAATCCCTTTAATAGGCAGGAGTACTTTTGTAGCCTTTTGCCACTTTATTGCCCCATAATTTGCTGTCATGACGCTCCATGTTCTGGATAACACTGTCAGTTCGTTTTCCCAGTAGGGGGTTGTGGGGAGGTGGATTCATCATCATAGAAACAATGCACTGTGTTGAACGTACTTCACTGTTCTGTTACTATGCAAGTTTTAAATCACAGACATAGAGTATGCATTTGCATGCGGGCTAATGAAATTTTAGACCTAAAACAAACAGAAGAATGATCCAGATTGCTTGTAGAGTAGAGAAGTAAGGGATCAAGAGGTTTTCTGTGATTAAACTTGACTTGGCATCCTCAGGTAAGATTGAGGGAAAGCTCTGATTAGTTGTTTTCTCTGTAATGGTGAAAGTATAAAAAAACGGGCTGGGAATCAGTTATTTATATCTCAGCACAAAATGACATCAGTAGTACCTTTCATTGTGTAGTTATTTTGTAATGTTCTATGGTGTGGTTCCTGTACGCTACTGGAGTACTGCTTGAGGAAGCTTAAGTAGAAGCACATTTAACAGCAGTAAAATACAGGTTTTGCATTCATGTTAGTCAAAGACCTAGCCTGTCTTATGGAAATGTGGCTGATTTATAGAATAACTTACTTCCGTAGGAGAATAACTTGCTTTGCTCACTGGAGCTGTCAGGACTCAAGCAGTTCAGTGTCCAAACATTTCTAGTTCAAATGCAAGGTCAGTTCTTGTAGAAAAGAATTCAGTCAGTATAGTATGTGTAAGCTTATGCTTAGTTTTAGCCACACAATCTTGTATCTTTCATGAAAACAAACAAACTGCATGCATGTTTTCAAGTGTTTTATTGACCTTGGATGTAAATATAGGGTTTGGATTGCATTGTGAGTTTGTAGATAAGCCTGTAAGAATGAATAAATACCTACAGAGGTATGTATATATGTTTGTGTTCTTTGAAAATTTTTGTCATTAATATAATCTAGTACTTTGCAAGATATGTGGAAACTGCTCATCAAGACTTCCATGAGAAAAGAGATTTACCAATAAGGGTGAGAAAATACAAAATTAAATGGGAAATAGACAAGAAAAATATCTTTCCTAATTGTTACTGTTACTCATTTTAAGTTGAATGTTTATGCTCACTGCATAGCAGAGTGAGCTTCTTATAGGAACTTGGTACTTCCTTTTTTTTTATTTTTTTTTCTTTCTTTTTTAATTAAAAGGTAGCTAGGGACTTCCATTAGAGTATTTGCTAATAATAGTCTGGAAGAACTTGCAATAACTGAACACATGGATCTCTATTTCTCCTTCCTCCTTCTGTTCCTCCAAATCTTCAGGTTGTGTTTATTTCCTTCATGTTTGGAAGAGAAAACAGGAGGCCTTTAAAGCAGCTGCACTGCTTGGATTAGATTCTTTAGACCAACAGAGCAAGGAGAAATACTTGATGTAAACCATCACACAAAATACTTCTTTGCTAAGTCAGGCTAATGCTGTATTGATACACATATGGAGAGAGGTTTAAAAGCTCGGTGTTCTTGCGAATATTTTTTCTTCTTATAGTAAATTTTACTCGAAGGTCATAATGCAGGTTGCTCAAGATTAGTGAGAATCTGATTTTAATGGATTTGTATTTATGTAAGTGTATTGTCAGTCCTCGGGTGACAAAAAATAAGAAGTTAAACACTGAAGCACTCACAAATTTAGCAGTAAATGTGAGGTTTGGGACAGTTTGCAAGCTTAAAGAGGTTTTTTTCAAGTTTTACTTTACAAATAAGAAAACTGGATTCCGTCTGCTCAGAGCTTAATATGATGGTTTGTGGTGAGATTCTGGAGGTTAACATTTAGAGAAAAACATTGATTCTTGTAAAATATGTAGTACAATGATGATATTTAAATACTTAGTGTTGAAATTGGCCACTGATTCCCTGATAATAATTCATTAACTCATCTTAGTAACCTCATCTGTGGAACTAGGAAATCCTTACAAAAGAGGATACCAAGTTGTGTAGAGCTGTTAAAACTTTTTGGTATTTGTTTTTTAAACTAGATAGGTACCTTAAGACACAGATGCCTGAGCGTAGCACTGTAATGGTGCATAAGCTAACACAGCAGTATACTATACAGTTGAGATCTAGATCCAGATTTCCAGAATCTTATGTCACTGACACAGTCCTTCCTTTTCCGTAATAGTGTTGAGATGCTAAGATCCAAGAGGAGGCCCAAATAGGATGCTGCAGCAAAGAGAATGTATATGTTCTTTTCCAGGTTTGTTTACATTTCTGCTGCCCTTTTAATCTTACATCTCCATGTAATAGCCAAGTCTGATTGTGGACTTGTGTTGGTTCTGCAGACAACTGTCAGTTGGCTAAAAGCCTATTTGCCTTTACCTTGAAAAGGTAAAAGGTATAAGGAAAGCAAATTAAAGAAGCTGTCCTAATGTTACAAATGGTATATATAGTTAGAAAAAAACACCAACCAAACAAAACCCAAACAACTCCCCGACAGGCACCACCCCATCTTGCATGAAAATGAACCCTACTTGTGTGTGGACTTTTTCTAAATGAGTAATAGTTCATAATTAAATCTGAAATTTTAAATTTAGGTTTTAGCTCATAATTGCTTTTAAAAGAATTTGAGATCTGATCGTAACTCTGATGGATCCCTTTAAAAATGTTAGTTCTGGGTCCTGTTTTTTCTTCTACTACCTAGTGCAACTTCTTATAGAAATAACAAGATAAATAGAAGACAATGTCTGTAATACCTCTTTTTTAAAGCACAGATTTATCAATGCTAATGTGTTTTGTTGCTATGAAAACTCTGTTATCAACATTAAACATTTGTTCAGTCATTTGTTTATCAGTGGCAGTTTGTTAGTAGTTATAACTAGAATTCCATCTGCCAGTTAAACTATATTGTAAATTGATGTAGAAATTAGCAGCTTTTGGTTTTGGGGGGTGAAGGGAGGTGTCTTTCCTAATGAATATATGAACTTAATTGCACATAAATGCATCTCTAGAAGATGGTTGAGGGGAATCTCAGGTATACTGCACACAAGTATGCCAATCAGGCAAAAACAGGCACACATTGTGATTATCTCAGTTTTCAAACCTGGAAGAGACAAGAATGTGTTGCTAAATGAGAGAGGCAGTATGTCATGCTCACTGAGATAAAAACAGAAGCTGCCAGACACTTTGGCTTTATTCTGCAAATTCTTTGCTTCAAAACTCTCCTATCTTTTCTTCGTGCTTATTCCCCCTCACATTCTCATTCTTTCTTTTTCTCTCATTGCTGTCTCGATCTCTCTCTTATTGTTCTCTCCCTCTTTTCCTGTCTTTGATGCACATACGTTGTCACATTTCATTGACTCTCCCCTCTTCTCTGTTCTTACACTTACGCCTAGTGGTGCTTTAGCCAGAGCTTGCAGCCTCTCAGGCGAGTTTTAGTCATGTGTGAAGCTCAGTTTGATCGAGCGCTCCTTTTCTGCCTTTTCACTCTTGCAAAAGATTAAAAGGTGGCGTCACATCGCTCCCCTGCTCTTTCCCGCAGGAGGGACTTAAAAGGGACAACAAAAACTAATCATTTTCAATAAGCATTTTCTTGCAAAAAGAGGACTTAGCTGTGCAATTTGAGGCTGGTGGTGAGAATTGGGAAGGCTAGAGGATGCTTCATACTGCTAACAAGGGAAGGAAGCCTTCAACTGAGGCAGGTAAGAAGTGCCTGAATCCGAATGTTTTATGGAGTGGCTTGGTCAGAGCGGTAGATTTTTAGCGTTTTGTAACTGAGGCAAGCAACTGCAGCAAGAGGCAGCATCGGTGGTGTATCAGATTCCTTTTGTTTAAGATGTAAAGTATGTGCTATAAATTGAATTAGAAATGGGTTTGTGAAGATGCTGTATTCACACTGAATGATTGTCTTTCCCCCTTTTCTCTGTGCATCAAAATAAATCAGAGAACCAGCTTTTCTGAAACCTGGACTTTGCTTAAGGTTAAATTCACTGCTTAAATCTCAGTATAAGAAAAGCTTTTGAGTCTTACAACCCTCGAGGAGCTTGGCATTCTGCAATTTGGTTGCAACAGCTGAACTGAAAATTAATTGTACTTATTTACTATTTATTTAGTAAGGTAAAATCTAGCATTGAGTTTAAGTCTAGGTGAATATGGTTTGTTTGCCTGGCATTTCATCGGATGAATAGCTATACCCTTTTAGACATACTGTAAAACCTATTTTGTGTTTATGTTTTCTAAATTGAGATTAAGTAGCATCCTGAATGAAATACGTGACTAAAACTCATAAACTGCATCTGTGTTTAGTAAAGCAATCACCAAATTAGAATAATGGATTTATGTCAGTTGTCAAATGGAGTTAACTCTGAAAGTGCTGTCCACAAGTGCACTTGGATTACAATAAAGGGCTTTCTGTTTAACAGTTATTGAGAGGAGCTAATTTATTAGGCAAAGCCTATGAACTTAAGTCTTGTGATAAGATAAAATTATATAGCTTAAAGTGTTTGTGGTTTTGGGAAACATGCCCTTTTATTCTCTACAAAAATACCTTGAGGCTCTATAGGGATTCCAAAGGCAAAAATAATTTTAATTACTTTTAAAATGTTACATACTGATAACTTCTTTTTATTCAGAACTGGAATATTTAGCTATTGGGACTCCTGTTTCTGGTCTTCACTGGCTTTGATGCCTTTTTCTTCTCTCCCCACATTTCTGCGCTTATATTTTACAGTTGCTTTCTGTATGAGCAAACTAAGACTCTAAATAGAAGGAAGGGATTCTGAGCAGCAGTGATGTTCTGACGTTCCTTGTTATACTGAAAAGTGAACGAGCAGTCAAGGATAGTTAGACCATTATTAAGCTTTTAAAGGAAAGCACATAATATTGCAGTGATCAGAGTTATTTGTAAAAGTAGAGTACTAATTAACTGGCTCTGAAAGCAGAGCTATGAAAAACTAACTTTATAAGCTGTCACAGAGTAAACATTGTTCGATAGGTAGATTTTAGTGTTGCAGACCTACAAAGGAGCATACTGCAGATAGAAATTAACATGTTTACTTGAGAACTTTTGTCTTTATGCAAGTTTACCCTAATGACTCAATTCAACATGCAGACGTGCGAATGCGCAGTGCTATGTACCTTGCAAAATTCAGTGGCAGTGCTTTCTGTGTGCATTTGCAGTAGCTGATTTTACAAGACAGGCAGTGACAAGCCACCACACAGCTGAATGGGATCAAGCCCCCAGGGAAGCCTAGTCTCCCATCAGTGTAGAGGGACTTCATGCATTACTACTTATCTTCAGTGGTAGTTAATCGTACATCTTCAACATCATATAAAGGGACAGATCTTTTTTTTTTCCCGAGGACTTAAAATCAGACAAAAGAACTTTTTAAATTTTCACTGATTTGTAGTGGACATTTTTACTTTTTAACTATAGTTTTGCTGAACTTGTTATTGGTTATTATTTGGCATTGGAATTGCCATTACACCTCTCTTTCACCTTTCAAAATGTTTCTGTATGTTCTTTGAAGCTCTTTTTATGCTTCAGATCTGTTTAAGTGCATGTTGGATCCAACTGAAATTGAGTAACTTGCCTGACAAATGGAAGTTGTGGATGTAATGTGCTATTTTAAATGATATTTTGTGACTTAAAGTGTGTCTAAGTGTAAATGGTAGATGACTTTTGATACGAATTAGTCATAGAGAATTTGTTCCTTATGAAATGGCCGAAAACTAAAGGTTGGAGACAAGCTGACTTGATCTGTTTGAGCCCAGAATGCAGGATCTGAATTGCAGATCATTTATCTCTCCTTTTGGCATTTGCTAACTCTGCCCTACTAGATGTTAAGTGGGTGATTAATAGAAATAGCAGCATTTTACTGACATTCCAGTAGATGTTGCTGGAGAGCAAAGTAAGGATTACTTCATAGAGGAAAAGAAATGCAGAGATTACAAAAGCCAAAGAAAAATCTCAAGGCGAATGGTTATACAGGCTGTTGGTAGTTTAATAATATGAGATCAATAATTTTTTACATCATCATCCTAGGTTCTATTCAGTCTGAAAATCTGAAGACATACATGTGCTGAAATGAGCCACATGTAGAGACAACTGTCTTTTTCTAAGGTTTTTAGTTTTTTACTTGCCAGTTTTAACATTTTATCACTAGTATTAACATTGTTTCACATGTGTGTTCTCTCAGAGGAAGATCTAAAAGAGTATCCTAAAAGTTTGGTTTTCATTTTTTGTTTTTTTAATTCATTCACAAAATACAAATGTTTAATTATAAATTAAGAAATGCAACCTCAAAATTAGAATTCCAATGCAGTGAAGTCACTTTCCTTTGAGAACAGTAAGAGCTTACCAGATCAACACATAACATAATTAAAAGCAAAAAACCACCCTCTTTCTTAATTGTATTTTTTTATTTGTACATTTTTTTAAGCTATGAACAATTGTGAGTTAGCATCTTTTTACATGCTTAAATTCTGAGAGAAGTCCTATGATAAGTCTCAGATCAATAAATTATAGAATAACTAATGGCAAATGTGTGGATAGAAAACTGTGATGTCCTATGCTAAAACTACTGTTTTATTAATCTTATAAAATGATAGAGCAGTCCCAGAGGAGTGGAGATTTCTAGTATACAGGCACTAACTGATGCAATTTCAGGCAACCACTGACCTCTATCTGTGGGAATATTTATTTTTGGAGGTGATCATCAACTGTAACTGATTTCAAACTCAAAACAGTAATGTGTGTTATGTTGGTTTTTTAATTCTAGCTTTTCATGTAAAGTAGGATAATCATGCAAAACTAGACTAGTCATAATAAAAATGTCATCTCTGCATTCAGCTGGTTTGTACCTGTTTGTACCTTAAATAAAAAAAGGGGAAACAAGAATTAGTTGAAGACTTTTTAGAGAAGAGATTTCAGTTTGTAGGATTAAAATTTTAAAATACATAGCAGCATGGCTTTATTTAGTTTACTACTTACTGTGTAAGAACATTTCAGCTTCTACTTGTAACTGGAAAAAATGCAGATAGAAAAATGTGTGGCAGATCTTTACAGTCATCTCCCATGTCATTTGCATTGTAGACTATTTATTGTAGTTTGATTTTTAGTATTTTTATGGGGTTTTGCAGATGTGTGTGCCAAATTTTCTTTATCTGACAAGCTTTAGGTTGATGGTTTTTTTTCTCATGCAGATTTGCTATTGTCAGTAGGGGTTTTCCTTAATGTTCTACTTCTTTAATTTATTGTTGAATCTGTGCATGCCATACAACCATGTACATACTAAGGTAATTCCTTAACCTTCAGGAAACAGCATACTCTATATGTGGAAGAAGTGAAATCTTCCTGTGCTACATGAGTATGGTTTAGGAAAGCTCAACACTATATATATTTATTGCATAGTCATGTGTAGTGTTTTGCAGGAGTTTTTGGTCAAACTTAGAAGTTCCTAGAGCTTTAGAGACAATTGGTGATTGTTATTGAACATTATGCATCTCAGCTGGGCATGGCCAAAAGTTTCTGAGCACTTTTACAGTTCTGTGTAATTCAGAAATATAAGCCTGAATTATTTTTACCAGTGAGAGAATATTGCCAGAACTATGTCCTTGTACCTTCCCTACTTCAGTTTACTTTCAGACTTGTGAGTTCAATGAAATGGTACATAATTTAGTTTAAAAGAGCGTAATATGTCATCAGTTTCTAAAGAGAATTCCCTGTTGAAAACATTGGCAAATTCAGTTTAAGGGATTATGACACAATATAGCCCTAAGGAATAAACTTTTATCTTTGTATTTCTCTGTTCTCAGTCATGAAGAGAAAAGCAAGCATATTGTATAGTGGAATTCTGAGTACACTATGAAAAGCTCAGAACTGCTGAATAGGGTAAATAATTCTGGCTGGAATTGAGTCTAGTGCCACATTTCTCAGTAGCAGCGATATTGTGTTTCTAGGTTTATCTATGGATACTTATGTACTTATAAGCAAACACACAAATCTGAATCTATGTATTATAATTTAAGCCTATTTCAAATCTAAAAATACAAACCCAGTCTCACATTATTGAAATACAGGAGGAATGGATGTCTGAGAGTTTGCAGTAAGTTATTGAAAAATAATGCCATGATGTGTACATAGGAAAATATATTGCAGATAATAGTAATTTAATTACTTATTTGGGAAGATTCTTTCAAATGCATCTATATAATTTGATCCATCACTGTGATCATTTCATTAAAATTTGTTACAAGGTGAATAAAAATAAAAGAAATAGAAATAGTATTTGGCAATGAAGTTATCTTAAGGATGTTATTTCTAAAGAAAAAGACATGGATGTATTTTTTTCCTCATTTATGATGAAGTAACTCCTGAGTAACTTGAACTAGTGCATATAAGTTCTCTTTCAGCTGTATCATGTAAAACACATTTAGCTAACGCGGTTCTTACTCTATCTTCATGCATGCAATTTTTGAAAGATACAGAGTTCAGTTGCTATCTATAGCTTATATTAATTTAATAAAATTGAACTTGTAGCTTATAGCTGATTCTAAATCAAATAAAATTCGTGTTCTGTTATCATGTCCAATATGATATAACAGTGTAAAATTTTGAATGAAAAAGCCTTATCCCTCCACCCCCCAAAGTATAAAAAAAAAAAAAAAAAAAAAAAGCTAAATGGCTTTTTAGCTAAAGCTTTTTGAAGTAGGACTTTTTTTCAGATCATTCTCCTAAACTTACCTTTTTCTATGAGATCCTGGAGGATAAAGGTATGACCACTCATCTTATGAGTAGTCCTTCTCTGTAAAACATTAGCGCTATTAGAAAACCCCTTGTGTATTTTATGAGCATTTTGATATGAAACTTAATGCAAAATATTTTCAGTTGGAAAATTTGTCTTTAAAATTTCACGTTAATTTTGTATATATTTGTGGTAAAGTTTTTTGCTGTACTTGACCACACAGTATTACCAAGTAATGCGTCATAACGATGCTAGTTATGCTAACATTGTTATGGAGGAACATAGTCTTTTCTGTTCTCCTTGTTTCTCTTTATTATTGGATTAATGTCTATTCTGAATAGGTTTTAGTTGACAAATTCAACTCCTTCAGCTCTTTCTGTTTGTTCTAAATATCAAACCCAACACAGTACAGTTTTTGTCCCTGGCAGCAAAATGGAGACAAGGAAGCTGCTGCAAGTTGTTATCATTTGGTGCAGGGAAGAAGTCTCAATACTGAGTTGTGAGAAACTGGTCTCTCCCTACGTACAATAATGCCTATTTTTCAGTAACTAGGATCTTCTGGCTTTGTCGCGCTCCCTCGCTGGCAGGTATTCATGCTTAAATGAAACCTGGATTATCTCAATATTTATATTCATACTTGTAGCTTAATACTGTATGTAACAGATAAAGAAGGCTATGGTGTGTTTGGGTTGGAAGGACAGAGAGAAGAAAGGGAAAAAGGTAGCAAGAGATTCTTCATGTCTGGAAAACACAGGAAAGAAAATGTTTCTAAGAAGAATTTGTGATTAGAGTAAAAACTGTAATATCAAATACTGCATACAGATTTCTCTAAAGTCAATCTGTTGTGACATTGCTCTAGTATGTGTACATGCACATAAATAATGTATATGTGCTATACATATATACATACAGTCTCTAGAGGTCAGTAGAATGTAAGGAATGGGCAGATGTTCAGTTTTCTAATATGAGACTTCGAGATACAGCATATCAGTTGTTGCTACCTAGGAAAGATGAATATGTTTCTAATGAAACTTGGAAGTGAAGTAATTAATCAGAGTTAAGAAAGAGCTGAATGAAAGAGAATCATGTCTTGTCTTGTTGCGGAAATGAGTGTAAATTATTTGTTTGGGGCAAATTCCTGATAAATGCTCATTTACATTCTAAGAAACTTGACAGAAATCCAAAACATGATTATTGTATTATAGTTCATTATATTGCATCTCCTTACTGCCCTTTTTTGAGAGGATTTTTTAGAATGACTGAAATAAAAATTAAAATGGTCTTTTGAGACAGCGTATGTCAAATGCTAAGCAAATCAAGACTACAGTGCAGGCAACACATTTTCTTTTCATGTTTACCCAGTTAGCCTTGGCCAGCCTTAAATGAATTGGTTTATCCTTGTTCACCACCTTCTAAAAAGAAATCTTCTGAATGGACTGATCACTTATGGTTGAAGGTTCTATTTTCTTTCTAAAAACTATTTTGATAGTTTCTTATTGCAACCTGCGCATTTGGTGTTTGATTATTTATTTATTTATTTATTTTTATTCCATGACTTGATTTTGTTTGGTTTCGTTTTCTGGAACACTAAGCAGATGTAGAGCTTTTATCTCTGAAGGATTTGATACAAATTCTCATTTATGCTGCAAGTGAAAATGAGTTTTGTGTTTCTAGTGGCATTTCATAGATCTAACATCAAAATTTAAAACAACTATAAATCTGTGCTAAAGAAGAGTTAAGAAAGGTAGGAAAGGATCTTATAGATGAAATGTGAGTTAACACTGGTATGGTTCTTTCAAGGAGATCTGCATTAGAGCAGGCAAGCAGGGTGTGTGGGGATTTAAATATATTCTTTATTTGTTTGATTCACAATTATCATGGTTTTGGTACAGAATTTTGAATCATTTATTGAAAAAAATCAACTTAAACTGTTCTGAACAATAAAAGTATGTGAGCTAGCTGAATGAAAAGGTAGATGTTTTAATAGGTTTACTGGTTCTGGAACATACGTGAGTACATTGTTTTATGTTTCCATCCTTTCTGGAGGAGAATGATAAACTGGTTCATTACATTATGGAACTGATTATTTTAGTCGGTGTCAGACCAAAAAGATACTGGAATCTAAGTCCACTGAAGTGAACACAGAAATAATAAGTTTATTAATCTGATGGCATTCTGCTAGCAACAATTCAGTTATGTGTTGATTCATAGAGATGATTCCATGATGGCACCTGCTAGGCATGTTTGGGTTTAGTACTGTCTAGATTGTGGGGTTTTATTTCTTTGTTTTTACTAACATCACATTTTTCCTCATCTTTGTAAGAAACATCTCAAAAGAAAACAAAACACTCACCAGGCATTAATTCACCTATCACCAATCAAATGTTTTCACCTTTAGTCCAAAAAAACCCCAAAAAAACAACAAACCCACAAAAGTTCTTAAAAAGTGGAACTGGGTAGTATGTATCCATAGCACACAAATTACTGTTCAGTTTGATAAATAATTGTGCTGCAACATAGGTCCTCTTAAGGTATACTTGCATAGGAAAATGTACTAATTAGCTTTAGTACTCTCTTTACACCACTATGGTTACACATGGCTTTTAGTATTTGAAGATGCTTGCAGTTGCTGCCTAACCACACTACCTGAACTCGGAAAAAAATCTGATTCTAGAGTCAGGCTGTGTTACAGTGACACTTATATGTTGTTGATTAAACAACATAGTTAGGCTGTTAAATTTATCTCTCTATATATAGGTCCTTAGAAATTACTGGTTTGTATGCTGTTTTTCTCTTCAAAGAGGCTAATTGTGTGGCATTTGAAATCTTTCTTCTGTTCATGTTGTAGTTATCCTTTGTATTCTAAAATATTGATAAGACAATTCCTGTGCTAGTATTAGTAAGGTCATCAATTTCCTTTTTATTTGGCTTCTAGTTATTTCTGTTAGTTTGCCTGGAAATTATGCCTCAAAAATCTATATGCTGTCCCTAGATACTCTGGAAGGCATGTTTCAAAACAGTATATGAAACATTTTTTTAATAGTGAGCTAAACAGAGTTAATTGTTGCAGGAATAATTCTGTCTTTCTTTTCCCATTGTTCTCTGAGTGTACTGAAAACTTTCTTTAAGCATGAGATGTGGCAAAGCAAAGAAGATGTAGAAGTAGAGCTCAAACTTCAGTATATCTACTTTTGGAGGAGTGAGAACACTATCAACTCTAAATTTTCATTAAATATATGTTTTAACATAAACTGTGGAGGTAATGAAAGACGTACTTACATTCATTATGAATATGTTTTGATAAATACTGGATATGCATGGTCCTTATTGAAGTCTGGTGGCTCCCCACATAAACAGTACAGAAAAGTTTGAAGATCAGCCTGGTCCTGGTATGTGAAGTTGCAGTATCTGAATATATGAAAACATCACCTGAGAAAAGAAGATTGGATAATGTGTCTGCATGAAAGAGGTCTAGGTGCAATGCCTTCACACAGCTAAACATAACTGTTTCTGATTCTCCATTGCTTGCATTCCTAGCGATAGACATGTTGAGATGGGATGCTGCTGAGAAGGCAGGAGACTTGTGGAAAAGCCTGGGCTTTCAATGCATTCCAGAGAAATGTACAGTCAATTTGGCATTCCTATTCATGCCTCCTCACTATTTTTCAGGGAGTTGGTGAGGGTTTTTTTTTTTGTAAGCTAGTGAGTTCCCACTCAAAGTACCTCACTGAACTATGGGACAAGATGACATTTTTAGAAAGAAAGCTAGGCTAAACTTGGTTTCCCTTGGACACTTTGCTGGATTCTGAGAGGGGGACTTAATAGGCAATTAATATGTAGAGAACTGCTGTCTTGGGGAAAACCTGCTGGTTTTCTACTTTAAGCACAAAGAAACTAGTATGGCTCCTCGGAATTTTATATTGTAGCCTTTAATATAGAGTTATTTCATGTGCTGGAATTAAAGCTGTAGAGCCTGATCTCACAGTTTATCTATATAACACTGAAGAACAACTGAAGTTGATATAAGCAAATGAGAAATACTACCTCTGTAAATGGATATTTATTAAAGTTCAAAAATGTGGCAAAGTTGTCAGAGCTATTGAAAACAAATGGTGAGGAATGAGTTTCCTTGGTTTGAAATGACTGCAGGCTTTTGGGTTTAGTTGGTTTATGCCTGAATATTTTATTTTGCTTACCTGTTGTTGTGCTTATGTGATTATGAGCTCTCGGGCACAAAATGATTATACTAAATAGCAGTGGCCCATATTTTTAGATACAGTGGCTCATGTCTACCTCACTGAGAACTATATAAATGTCTGTGGGGTAAAACTGAGTCTCAGAATTATCACTTCTAAAAAGTGCATCTCTTTTGATTAGGATATTTTTTTCCCCCATCAGAAATGTAAAAAAAAAAAAAATTATAGTGGAAAGAGGTGTGTTAGATCAAGCAGCAGTTATGGTGGGTTTCCAGGTGAGACATATTTTTGTTTTCAGGAATGTAAGGAGTGGATTGGATCTTCTGTGGACTGTTCCTTATGTCCCCAGTCAGTTACACAAGAGAGTGGAGAATAACTGGATACAGTAAAATATAGTTAATAAGATTCTACCTTAAAAGGACCTAAGAAAATATTTAGCACATCCACCTTTCAAAAATGTCTAAAACGGTGTTTTTAAAGAATAGTTAAGTGGGCAGAATAAGTATGTATTTGACACCCTACACTTCAAGGCATGCTATCGGAGAATGATGGGCTCTTTTGAACCTACAGCCTAGTAGACAATCCATTTATAGGTGATCATAATATTAATAAATTGTATGATTATCTATGATTGTGGAGAATGATTTAATGACTTGGTCTCTTATAGTTCTGCATTCACTGTTTTATTTCTTTGTGACAAGAGGTGTATGCGTAGAAAACAGGACAAAAGTGCCTACCTTCTAAAACAAACACCACAGAACTCTGAGAGACTTATGTGTAAACTTGAGTAACCATGACATTTAGATGTAAAGAAATCTGAAATGACAGTAATAACCAGTATCACTGTAAAATTACAAATTATTTCAATTTAAGTGGTTTCATTTTTCTATGCACATTTTAAAGTCTGTCACCATAAGCTGCTGACTTCATCTCAAATGCATTCTGCAGTCTTGACAGTTGTTTTGGATTTGTTACTAAATCAGTAATTGTTGGCTTTGAAGAGGGATCCAGCATCTTCAGCAAGAGCTTATTAAACAGTAAAATATGGATTGCCTTTACCCTAATGGCCTCTGAATCCTATTACCATCCCATTAGAGAGTGTGGGATTTTAGTAATTCTGTTGTTGTTTCCAGTGGGCAGTGAGTACAATGGGGAAGGGCAGGGGTTAATGCAATTCATCTCCTGTAATAGTGTAACATTGAGTCCTTTATCAGTCAATGGGAGTCTTTCCCTTTATGAAGGGAGAGTGGCTTCAACCAGAACTACCTCCCACCCCCCAAAAAAACCCACCAACCCCCCCTTGAGATTTACTTTATAACCTCCACTTTGTAAACAGAATAGAAATTAATAAGTTGATAAATAAGCAAGTGCCAAACAGGCTGCAGTCTAGAAGGGTTTACAATTGCTATCATTATGCCAAGAGGTATGTTGAAATACCTCTTCAGTCAAGATCATTATATTTTTAGTTATTTAATTGCATTGATACCTTAATATTCTGATTGGTTTCTAAAAGCATGAAAGCACGTTATTCCTTTCCTCATAGATGTACAGTGTGAAAAGTATAAACCAAAATGTAAAGCAAACAAGAGGAAAACAGGTGGTGTAAGTGGCAAGAGTGAAACTTTTGTACATGGTATGATAGTTGCTTATCTTGATCTGTATAAACTACTTTCAGTGATAGTACATCTTACTAGAATAATTTCTTAAAAGTTCATGGTAGAAAGCAATGTGAAGCATTAATACTTATTAGGTGGGGGTAGAAGAAGTCGTGTATAAAGGTTATGTCTGCCGTCAGTAATGAATGAGGCCAGTATGTAACTTTTTCAACATCTGGTATGATTTTTTTTTTTAAGTGTTTCATGGAGATTTATTTGTCAGCTAAATTCCAAATGCTAGAGGCAACTTGCTTCTGATTTCAGAACAGGATCAAAAAGGAAAAGATTTTTAATAGAAATTGCAATATAATTTGAGAGGGACTGGTCAGTGTAAGTTTTCAGATAAACAATATCTGACATACTGATGTGCATGCCATATTGAGTTGGAATTAGTTTGATTCATGAAATGTTTCTAGCTAATACTTTTCAAATAAAGACAAAAGAGATTATTATTCAAGGCAGTTACTTTACCATTATTTTTTTATTTGTTTGTTTAAGAAATCAGAAAATACTTGTAAGAATTGGAGTCTTCATAACTGCTTTTTCTTTGTTTTCTTCAAAGTTTGGTTCTACCATAGTGTTGCCTATAAATATAAAGGTTTGCTTTATTATGAATAGCTAGGATCTTCTGTGCAGGTAGTAAGAAGGGCCAGAGAGGGATCTGATAGAAGAGAAATGGACTACTTCTTCTTAAAGCGCAATCAGTAATAGTCATGTGAGTAGCTTTTTACGTCCTACCTGTATTTGTTTATGCCTCCTGCATGTTTGATAACAGAACCCAAGAAAGTAAAAGAGAGAGATCTTTACAGAATCACTTGAGATTGAGTGCTCTATAAATATTAATTAATTTATCTTTGCAGTATTCCCTCAGTTAAGTTTGTGGAGCCTTACAGTTGTTACACACCCATGCTTGTTCACATGTGGACAGGCACTTAGATCCATTTTCTGTCACTGGTAGTAGGGGGTCTTGGAGAAAAGGGATTGGCTAGCTCCTTGTCCTTCTGCATTCTTTACTTCCCAGAATGGAATATCACAATTGCTCATCCTTCCTGTGAATGTTGGAAAGAGAAAGCCTGAATTCATATGCTGTAAGAATTGCACCTAGATAATCTGCTCACTTATATTTTAAGATCAGGAATTGATAACCCAGTTTCTTCATTTTGAAACAGGTAGGTTGTCTTCTCTCTTACAAGTAGTGAAATTTAAATGCCTTACAGTATGTTGTACAAGTAGGTCAGTGTTACAGCTGGAACCAAATCAACTGATTTGTCAGCAAACTATTTTCCCTGCTGAAACCACTCTCCTCTTGATCTACATTGGGTAGAGTCTGTGTGTCTCAGTAGGTCAAAGTCTAGTTGTGTTAAGTGCTGAACAAATACGTGGGAAGGTATGATCCATGCATTGTTGAGTTAACAATCTAATTGTAACCTACTTACATAAAGTAAGATGTAGCATCTGAATATTTTAAGGGTTTTCTTCTTCCTTATCAGCAATTTGAAATAAGAGACTACTAAGAGAAATGTGCTTGCTTTAGAAAATTACTTTGTTCTACTAAATCTCAGAATGAATGTTTGTTGTAATCAGTGGGACCTAGATGATTAATGATAGAATGAGGGAGTATATATTGAATTTCTTTATTTGAATTTGTATTTATTTCAGAATTTTGCTACATCCTTGCAGAACATGCTTAGTAAAACAAAAATTCAGTAAGTAGCAGTACTAGTACAGTTCTTAATTAATTTGTATTCTCTCAAGTATACAAATGATGGATGTCAATAAAAAAGGTTTGGCAACACAAGTGTTGCAAAAAAAAATCCACTTTAATCACAAAATTGTAATGAAGGGCAATGTTACAGGACTTTTGCTCACACTTTTGTGTGAATGATGAAGTGCATGATGACCATCACAAGAGTGAGAAGGGTTTGATTCTGCATTGTGTGCATGCACAAGAGAATAAGTGGAGTGAAACACAGCTGAAGACTAAATTTTTTTCAGAGATGTAATGACCAGTAAATACATGAATTATCTTAACTGCTATTATCTTTGAACCCTTTAGCCCTACTCCATTTGATTAATGCGAATTTGTGTATCCAACAGTGTGGTTCAGCCACTATGCTCACTTGTGATGTATCAGTAGACTAATACGGCTTGATTACTTCGTATGATGCAACCAAGTTTTAATCTGAAGCCCTTATTTCATACTGGATTATGTTTTGTAGTGCTACAGCTTGTTAGGAACATAGCTAGTAGAAGGCCTTTTTACAGGAGGCTTATCATTACAACTTTTTTGTTTCTAACCTACACTACTATATTTTTGTTTATGTGCTTCTAAACTGCTGTTTTAGAATGTACTATAAACTGGAAAGTGCTGGCACGGATTTATGTTTTTTTTTTTCAAGTGTGAGTTTTATTTTCATTTAAATACATGGTGATTAAATGTAAACTAATTTCTACAAAAAGCTTTAAAACAATTACATTTTCTCAGTTTGTTTTTTTGCATTGGAAAGCTGACCTTGTACATTAAGTACTAACATTAATCTGCCATCAAGATTATATTGTTTAAACATTTGACACATGCCAGAGAGGTGGAAGGGGAAACAACAAGCAAATAAAACATTTGTGCCAGAGCTGCATTTTACATGACAAACAACACTGGTCTCTTAGCCCAAATGTAATTATAAGAGAGCTGAACCTAATAAAGCATGCAGTATTTTCATTTTAATCTGTAGAACAAAAATGCAATGCGTAGGGGAAACACTCAGGGAAGGTGGAAGTAGCTAAACATATAGGTAAAGAATTGCATAGTAATGAATGAAATAACTTTCATGCAGGTTTAGTGGTCAGTTGTTAAACCCTGGGCTAATAACTTAGGAGAAAGGCTGCAGTCTAGTTTTCTACAATGTAGTAAAGTAGAATAGTGTATCTGACTATTGAAGATCATTGTTTCTACTTAGTAATTGTTCGTTTGAATTGAAATTTGATCCTCTCTGGACTCAGTAACACTTGTTTTGCTTGAATTCGGCTCAAAAGGAAGATTGAAGTCTAAAGAAGTAGTCTCGTCCTTTCAAATCAAAATAAATTTTGATTACTGGAAGGAGTTTTCTACAGCTAACGTTCTTTTTCTGTATAGCTCTATTACTAAACAATTCTGTATTTCAAATGGCAAAAAATGTCTCTCCAAATATGGTTTCAGTTGTGCAGGTTTGAACGAAGAATTGAGAACTAAAATGCATGAATGCTATGCACAGAGGACTATAACCTGCAGTATCCTGCAGTAAATATGCAGTATTTAAAGAGCTAGATTATGCCCTTTTGTGTGTACTTGCTTGAATAGTTTTGTCTGCACAGGACATTTAAGCTAAGTAAGATGATCTATTCTTGTTTGTATCACATCTGAAATAACTTCCTTAGAAGAACTAATCTGGGAAGGATAGAGCCATGTTACAGGAAGGCAAGTAACCTGAAAGGTTGAGCTTATTATCTAAAAATAACTGTAAATTAATTAATTCTTTCTTGCAATTTTCTGATACTGGCATACCACATGGGGGAAAAGCGAAGAAGCTAATTGAGTCAGGATTAGCTTTGTTCTAACTGTAATCCAGCAGATATTTCTGTTATTTTACAGAAAATGTCTGCTAAGCAAGTATCAGGAGACCTAGCAGTTTGAAAGGTGTCATTCTCTTCCTACCTCCCACCACCCATTGTTTTAAACAGCAGGAACTGCAGTTTCAAATTGATCAGTTGAAGAGTCCATCCTGAAAAGTTCAAGAGAGATCTTCTGCCGGGGACATTTATTTGAAATACATATGTTATGAGGGCAGAAAATAACCTGTCTGATTTTTTTTTTTGTGTTGGTGACCATCCTTTCACAGTGATGTGCAAATCATAGTCCTGCTGATTTCAAGTTAGCTGAACAGTGTGACTGGACTTTTTAGATAATTAAGGCTGGCATGGCAAAGGACAACAGTCTCTGTTCATGTTTTTCCATGTCAAACTCCAATAATTTTCAGCAGGGTATCACATTTTTCATTATGGGATCTTTAGGATTGTTGTCTTTACCAGCCTTACTTAGCCCAAGTGCAACTTGTTATATTTTTTTGCTAAAATGTTCTCATGAGCTTGCATAAGCAGTGAGCCTTTTTCAGCCTCACTAGTGGAATTAGTATTACTTGTGACAATCTGAATTCATTTAATGTTGTGAAATGCAGTACCCTTTTTGCAAAGTAGGAATGCTTTCTATGCAATCTTGGCATTGTATTTCAAACTTGTACTAAACTGTGGTTTTTATCCAATGTGTTTGCAATACCTGTATATTAAACTAGAGCTATCCAGGTATCAGTAATTTTGTGTGGTGGCACATGTAGAGGTTTTTTTAGTATTTATTCCTTCCCTGCCTTCTAATGAAAAAAGAACCTTTCATCTACATTAACAAAAAGACTATCTGCATCAGAATGTCTGCTTTTTTAATTAAAACATTCAGTTTAATTTGTGAATGAATTTGTACCCTGGTAGCTCTGGCATTTGTGAGAGACACAAGTTATACTGATTGAAGCAAGTATCTGATTTAAACTGAAGATTAGAATATCCTAGACACTTCTGACTTTGTAAAAGCCAAGCATTGCATATAGCTTTTATATGCTTGATGCCAGTGTTCTGACCATCAGAATGCAGGAAGTCACTGTTGGTTCCCCCACTATAATCTTTTCTCCTTGTTCCTCCAAAATACATCTTAAGCAGAAGGACTGCTGCAACTAATACATCACTGTAAAACAATATTCTAGTACGTTCCATTTGCTTCCTTAACAAAAATGTCAGCCCAAGTTTATATTAACCACTTACAAAATTGTTTTGTGTGTATATGGAGAGTGTGGTACATAGAAATTAGAAATCAGATTTATAAAATGAGAATTGAGGGAATTGGCATTTTCTTTTCACATTGAAGCCTGCTAATTCAGAATGATTATCCCACTCAGCTCTATGTGGAGTTAAATCCATCTTTTGGTGTTTACAATGTAGCAAATCATTCTTCAGTGAAATTTCAAATGCACATTGAACTAGTACAGAATTAGTTTTTCTTTTTGTGTTTATAGGCATTGGGATGATATATAGTCTATTTTTCCCCTGCTGTCCTGTTTGCTGACTACAAAAGGACATAATGTGTCAGTGGCTGTTTTGATACCATAAAAAAGAAAACCTGCAGTTGTACTGGCCCTACAGTAAATTTGAAGGGAAGGTGCTCTTTGTTTATATCTTGACCTACATGGCTTAGTAGTAGCTTCTTCTGGTATATGTATGTTGCCACTGTTGTCTGTATGGTACTTGACTTTCAGGAGATACTCCCATGCTGCATTGGCTTTTTACAGATAGGGTAGTTTCAAAGTTCAGAGTAATACTGCAGTACATTTCATTTGTATTGCTGCTAGTTTTTGTGTGATTGTGTTGTGTATTAAATTACTGATATAATACTGATAAAAGGTATCCCTTGTCTCCCTGACACAGTTTAGTGAAGGGGGAAAAAAAAAAGGGAGAAAAGCAAACAAACCCCAAACATAGACATTGTTATACTGGGCAGCAGAACTACAGGTTTCTGCATGTTTTGGCTGTAGAGAAAAGCTTCACTGCATGCCTGAATCTAAGCTCTAAAGGGATCTGAAGAACTCCAGAATTTTTTTCTCAAACTTTGTTTTCATGTGGGTTGTTTTTCTTTCTTAAAATGCTTTGGCAATACTTTCACATGTATGCAGCTACTAAGTGTAGGACCTTGCTTATTTTGTGTAAGTAAAGTGTATTTCACCTTGAAATAGTAAATGTATTAGCCCTTTTATTTGTCTATTTAGGAAAGTGTATGCTTCTAAGGGGTTCTTTTATTCAACTTCTTTAACATCAAATTAGCAAAAATAAAAGGTATATTAGAATCATTAGAGAGAGTGAGTTCCTGCTTTTACGTGAGCTCAATTTTCTCCTGTGCTAAGTCTCCTGAGATCTGTAGACAGTCAGTGCCAAGATAACATTGGCACCATTTTCTTATTGCCATGGTGATCTTCAGCTCTGCTGAATACTCAAGGGAGACTATGGTATTTTAAAGCAAGTAGAATTTTGGTAATTAAAAAGGCTGGAAGGAATAATCTTTCTAAATTTTGCCAGCTTGGGTAAATAAGGATAATGAATTATGTCTGAATAGGAAAGTTATTAGTCTGCTGTACTTTATTAGTACAGAATAATAGTCAGCTAAAAAGACACTGAGAGTCGGGNNNGGGGGGCAGGTAGTATCTCCAGCATACCATCAGTGTTCAGAGAGTCTCTGAACTGAGATCTTCAGAAATTTTCCCCGCAAGAGCGCCGGGGAGCAGCTGTGCCTGCCTGCATAGAAACAACACTGCCCTTTGTTGGAGGGTGACTGGCAAGAGGGATACCGCCCTGCTCCTCTTGTCTGTCGTCTGCACAAGGAATTAAGGACAGGAATACATTCCAGAAGATTTTCCAAATAAGGCTGTTGCTTGAAAGTTGGGCTCCTCCTTTGTATGCTGCTTTATCAAATGCAGATTTTATACCTTACTGAAGTGAATTTTTCTGACTTTCCATTGTTTTCTCTGTGGTGGCCTAGTTTTCAGCTTTCTATGGTTACATGGTTACAGCATGAGTCAGCACTTCGGGTTGTTTTATGATATTCTTGGATATTGCCTCTGCCTTTTTTTTTTTGTCCTTTTTCTTTTATGACCTTTTCAAGCATACCGATCAGTGCACAAATACAGGGTAAAGCATGCTGACAGGAAGGATAGTGAGGCACCTGCTATATGCTAATATGTTTGGGTTTAAAGAAAAAAAGTTATGAAATCTTTACCTACACAATTTCAACCTGTTATTTTAGGTCAAATTTAGCCCTTCAGCCATAGTAGCTATTTTTGCAAAGCTGTGTATTGTCTTTAACATTTGTGTAAAGTTGCTTTTGGCAAGCAAATACGCATTCAAAATGAAACTTAAATTGTTTTGTGTTAAACTTCTGGCATATTTCGTCAAAAATTACAAATGATCGTGTCAGTTCTTTTTAATTGCCTCTATCCATATGTGTTTGCTCATTGTTACCTGTCATAAGTTATTTGTTAATACTGTTTGTGATTTGGGTGTAGAGGGGCATTTTTAAATACTTCTTTCATAATATATGAAATTTTAGTTTAAGTTGCATAGTAGAAAAAGAAAGCGGGATTCTCCTTCAGTGTATAGTTTAATCATGTTATGTCTGAAAGACGTCCATTAAGCTTATTAAGTGTTAAAAGAGATTTCAGTCTATTTTGTATGTTAAAAACCAATTTCCTTTTCAGGCCAGATTTTAAGGCTTGCTGAAGCAGAGCTCCCATTGCCCTGGTGATGTTAGAAACATATAAATGCAGTTACTTCAAAATGGCATGAACATGCATACCACTTTTCATAGTAGGTAGTTTCAAAACTTCAGGTGATCCCAACTGGAGTGGTGCACGCTCACTCTCTAGAATGAAATTCCTCTTCAGGTGTGTGAAGCAGGGAATGCAGAGACATGTTTGAGCAAGTCATTGCTGGGACCATGCTTTGAGATAACCCTGGTGTCTCTCCTTCCTGCAGTTCCATATTGATACTGTGAGGCGGATTGTGAAGAAAACAGATTTGAAAGTTTTGGGATTAAACAGGAAATTTGTGTTTCGTGTGAAATGGGCACATGGATATTTACTGGTTTCTTTTTCTGTATGTGTCAATAAAAATAGCTGTATTCAAGGGATAGACTATTACTTCCTTCACTGATCTTCATATGGGAGCTATGGAACAGCATTGCTACTGTGGAAGCAAAGGTTTGGCAGCTTTGCATGCTCTCCAGCATAGTCAGCTAATGAAGAAAAACATTGCCTTTCTAGGGGGAATACAAAGCAGGTGTTGTGCATGTGTACATACACCCACCCTTTATCCCCCAGTTCATCTGTAATCCTCCTGATTCACATTGGACGCTATTGCTTGATCCTATTCTGTGCCAATATGTGTAACAACACAATTTCACTTTTGGAGAGGTAGGTGGATTTGGACAGCTCTGTATCAATTCCTGAGGACACAGAGTAACTTTCCCCAAATGGTTCAGTCTCTAATTAGTGGGCACAGAGCCTTGCCAAGAAATGTAGTTCTGGCAGAGCTCCACTTTCACTGGGTGGGTCAGGTTTTTCCTGATTATTATTACTGTACTTCATATGTGATTGATTTTGTTCAACTGAATGTAATCCTCTAGTTTGTTTGTTCGCATTAGTGCAAGTGACGTTAATCTTTAGTGGGGTAATCTTTTCAGATTTGTTTGGTTTGGGCTTTTTTTTCTTTTGTTTTTATGTATTTCAAAATGTTTTAATCAACGCAGCCATTTAGATAGATTAGAAGCATGCCAGCTTCTCTAGTTATTTGCATTAGTTTTTAATTACTTACAGACCATAGTATAACCATAGTCTTAATTTACCTTCCTTTAAAAAGGATAAACCTGTTACCTGGCTCTGAGGAAGGATTACAGTAAATAAATAAGCAGAAGTCTCTATCTAGTTATTTTTAGCTTAACTATACTTTTTTTCTTATTATTTCAGTTCAAGATGAGATGAGAACTGTAAATAGCCTAAATTAGTCTGTAGCAGTTATATCTTGTTAAGTTTCCTGCTTTGGAAAATATGCAGGAAAATGATTATACATGGTATTCATCTAGAGGCTGATGAGTTTGTTATAATTATGAAGGTAGATGTAATGAGATGAAAACATCTCTTTCTTTAGGCTCTCTGAGGAATTCCTTCTTTCCATATTGCTCTTGGGTTA
Source organism: Elanus axillaris (assembly GCA_026212715.1). Taxonomy (NCBI): domain Eukaryota; kingdom Metazoa; phylum Chordata; class Aves; order Accipitriformes; family Accipitridae; genus Elanus; species Elanus axillaris. The sequence continues at coordinate 5,425,654 of JANZLQ010000044.1, read as the reverse complement.
ACTGTTTTCTAACCAAAGAGGTCTTCAGCATTCACTTCTGATATTTTGGGGAGTTTCCTCAATTACTGTGTAGGAGATTGGCAGCCCTGGTATTAGCATTTATAGGTGATAACTAATTAAATTCTACATGCACATGGGTGGATAATAAAGGACCCTTTGCATCTCATTTATTAGGACAAATCTCCAGTGTAATTATCATTTTACCATTATTTAGTGTGCTTAATAACTCTTCTTTGTCTTTTGAGTAATTTTCTAGTTCCTTCTAAAATAAGGACTGAACTGAGATATAACTATATCTCAAATCTTCATCTTCTACAGAGTTAAAATTCAGTTTTTTTAGTTTTGGTTTATGCTTACTTTGAAGAAAGTAAATTTTTGTTGTTTCAGCTTGAGGTTTTTCAAGTAATTTGTTAGTTCCTAGACTGTCTTCAAATATCTAATAGGCAGTATGAAGCATTCAGCTGAGGAAATTTAAGATCTACATGGGTTCAGTGTATGACTTCCTGTACAGGGAAGTAGCATTAGCAAGGCATCTGTGAGAACGAGACTATGAACAAGTTCTCTTTGATAAAGAATGCTGAGTTTCCTTGGTATCAGTGTAAGAGTAGATTAGAAATTGGTTTGGTTGGTTGGTTTGATGATGATAATTTTTGTTTGTGTGGTAATTTACTTTTTTTTTAAAGCTCCCACATTCTTTATTACTTCTCAGTGTGATTAGGTATTTTGCTATTTGATATTGTATGCAACCATGAATCTTAAATTCTTTTAGGATTGTTCTCAACTAACTTTTAGACCTTAAATTGCTGCTGTTCAGTCTCCGAAGTCCTCCTCTCCTCAAAGGATTCTGCCTGTATAGTTTTTTCCATGTGCATTTGTTTGTATCAGTAATGTGTATATTTACATACAGTTGTCCAAGTGTAATCTGTGCAAGTGCTTATATTTGAGAGCTGGCTATAATACCCTTTTTTTCACATGAGGAGAGATCTGGGCAGATTAAACTGAGACTGGCAAAATCTTTTCATCATTGTGGTTGATCAACTTGAAACGTTTTTATGATAGGGTTTGCATATATATATTTCTATAAATTAGGAAGGTATATTTACCTAGTCATACCTACCTCCTGAATGTGCAGTTTCATTAATTTTTGCTGCAGTTAGATTTTTGCAGTTTCCACCTGTCTGTTTTTATTTTCTTGTTTTCATTTTGTTTTCCCCATGCTGCTTCTCAAGTCTTTTCAATCAAGCTAAGCTGCTGTCTTTATTTTTTATTTTCTGGGCATCCACAACTTAAAGTACAGCAGAACAGATATTCTTCCTTTCTGTCCCATGCCTATTGTTACTGTAGTTTCATAAAGGTTTGGGTGACTTTTACATAGTGAAACAGGGTTCTAAAGGAACACAAGATTTGGGGATATCTTTCTGCTATTCTTTTGTACATCTCTACCTGCAGAAGTGGTAATTTTTGGAGTCACATACATACATTGGCTATTTTGGTATGAACTTTTATAACAGCAGAAGTTTCACTCACAATTGCAGGATGACTTTCTCTTTGTCTAACATAGAGGTATTCAAGATTTCAATGGAAGAAACAGCATGAGTTCTTCATTCACAAGAAATTGTATTTTCCCTTAACTATAGTCCTAGATGCTGCTGTCACATTTTTCCAAAGCTTCCCAGAAATTTGACCTAGAATCTTAACTATGTAGATATTTAGTCATTATTTACCTTCTATCCTTATAGTAATGCCAAGCCACAGTCTGCAGCCAAAGGCCTTCTGGCACAGAAGGCATGTTTACGTTTTTCGCAGCAAGCCGAGACCACTACCTGATCCAAATTTTTATTAACAAAATGTTCAGAAGAAAATCAGGAGACCTTTAAAGAGAGACTAGTCAAATGTCGTGGTGGGTTTTTAACATGTTTCATATGAGACAGCCATTCTTGGGCTAGATCAATTGCTAAATAAAATATAAATGATGTCTACTTTTTTTTGGTTTCTTGACTTTCCAACATTCCTTTTCCTTAATCCTTAAATGTCTCTTGATGTGAAGTGATGGTATGCCATAGAATAAAGGAGAGAGTAGTTTTTCTATGGACACTGAGACAATAAATGTGTATTTGCTTTACAGTCATAGAATGAATGTTCACTCAAGTTAGAGAGAATGCATTTACATTATGTGAAGGTTTTATCAAACAACTCAGTGGAGCTTGCAGTTTAGGATATGAGTAGGAGCGTTGAGAGTGACTGCAGTACAGAGGTTTGTTCAGCTGTTGTCAGTTCATCTGGGGCGCTGGAGGAATCATAGCAAAAAACAGATGCAGAATCAAAGTTTGTGAACTAGTTTCTCTCTATTTCATCTTGACGATCCTTGAAAACAAAAATAATTGCCAGTAGGATTGGGGTGGATGTAGCTGTGAGAGTAACTTTGTGCAGGGCTGCTAACACCATTCAGGTTTTTTGTACTAGGAGAAAGATTAATGTGGTTTGATTTATCTCATTTTCTGTTATTACAGCTACTTCCTGCATGTGTACGTTATGGGGTTTTACCTTGAATGAAATTTTCTTACAGGCTTTGGGTTTTCTCAGTATATACTAAAGATTTAGGATGAAGCTGTAAGCAAGTGTCTGTGTGGGCTGATTTGTATTCTGCCTCATGGACAAACTCGTATTATGTTTCTTTAAGTGATAGGAATGATATGACTTACCTATTGCATTCTGGGTTGATCTGTAAAAGACTTTTTTTTTTTCAGTGTGCTATTACTTCACAAATGCCTTTGGAATAACTTTGCTTTCACATTTTGCATTAAGGTCCCCAACTAATTTCTGTAAATTCCTTAGTCACTGAAGACCAGGTTTTATGTAAGTAACTGAAGATACAGATAATTTGTTTTGTAAAATGCATAAATCTCATTGTTGTGTTTATAGTTTTGAGCATTGTCACAAAAAAATGGGAAAAAATAAAAAAAAAAAGGCATGCTTAAGAATTGGAGGCTGCTATACTGCAAAAAAAAAGCTTATAAGGTGCTCCTAGATGACAATTAGTGCAGAAACAGTTACCCATTGTCTACATTTTATATGGTACAGAGTAAAGATTCTACTTTTCTCCTTATTTCTATATCTTTTGTTTTCAGACACTCCAGTTTACTCAAAATTTCATGATGATACACAGACATATTTTGTAGATTTGTCACTTAGATCTTTTAACCATCGTTCCATACTGTGTTTTCTTTGTATTTTAAGGTGTTCTGGTGGCAAAAGTCCTTGGATTGTTAAATAATTCTTAATTTAAGAGTCTGCCTTGTGAGAACCTGACAAGAAGGGATTTAGAGTAAGTCTGCATTTCTGAAACTCCAAACTGGTATTGTTAGCTAGCTGTGCAATTTTCTTCAATGTGCTTTTATTTTTATATTTAAATTTAGCATTTAGTAATAAGGACATTTTGCAAGAACTTTTAAGGACCGCTTAAAATAAATGAAATGCTGTGAAGACCAGGCTGTTCACGTAGCCAGTAAAGATGAAAATTTCATTGGAGAGTTCTCCTGTCCCTGCCAAAGTGACCTTGCTTGGTGGAAAGATGACAAAGTGCTTTCCTGGCTATGCCTGACAGCAGTGCGATAGCAGCACATTTGACAAATCACTCACATTAAAATGGGGGGCACTTTTGGCAGCACTGGCGTCCCTATCCATCAGTCCTGATTACTACACAAACGTCAGCCATGGCACAGAGCACATTTGTCAGAGGGAGTAAAAAGCAGTTGTTAGTAAGAGCACTACCTGTCATACTAATGGACTAAAGCTTGCTACGTTCTGACTTGCAGGAGCTGGCAGATTTGCAAAATGTCTTGACCAGTACTTTGAGAAAACACTTTCTGTTTGCAGAGTGCACTGAGATAATTAAACAGGGAGAATTACAAACTTTGGATATGAATGATTGAAAAGTTTCTTGAGTGCTCCGGCTACCTGAAGCATATTTGAGAGACTATATTCTATAGAATGCTTAACGTAGTACAGAAGCAAAATGCATACTGTAAAAATTCTCTGAAATGCCTAATTCAGGTGGTTTGTGGGGGTTTTAATGCTAATTGAGAAACTATAGAACAGAAAATAATTCAAAAATATAATTGAAGAATTGGATATGGATTGGTATTTTCAGTCATAACTACTTATTCTTACATCTTTCACCCATCCTTCTTGAGGGTTGTACATACACATCCAAGCATTGGAAAGTTAGAAACTTGATCATAAAAGGCAGATTTCTTTACCATAAAAGATTAAGTAAATATTGAACTGATTTATTTCATTGGAAAATAGGTGTACTTTAACTTATAGTGCTTGTTTAATGTTGTCAAGAAAGGAGTTTTGAATACTTATTTACACAATTCAACTTCAGATATGAGCCTGAGCTGATTCTTTTTTCACCTTTAGTCTTCCTTGAAAACTAAGTTGCCCTTCTTCAACACAGGTGGAACAAATGTTAGCAAAAATAAATGTATGTAAACCTGAACCTTATGCAGTTTAGTGGATACATCAAACTTCAGATACAGTTTGAGAGAGTTAGTATATCCATTTCTGTCTGTAAGACAGTAGAAGAATCAATGAACAATGATTCACTTTTCAGAAGGATTCTCTGTGTCTTGACTTTAAGAATGTCTATAATTCATAAGTTTTATGAATACCTTTAAACCAGATAAGCAGTTGTCATGGTTTAATGCCAGCAACGCCACGCAGCTGCTCACCCCCTTCCCCCCCCAGCGGGATGGGGGAGAAAATCGGGGAAAAAGAAGTAAAAGTCATGGGTTGAGATAAGAATGGTTTAATATAACAGAAAAGAAGAAAGTAATAATGATAATAATAACACTAATAAAATGAGAACAGTAATAGTAAAAGGATTGGAATGTACAAATGGTGCACAGAGTAATTGCTCACCACCCACCGATCGACACCCAGTTAGTCCCCGAGGAGTGATCCCTTGCCCCCACTCCACCCAGTTATTTCCCGAATGCGATGTCCCATGGTATGGAATACCTTGTTGGCCAGTTTGGGTCAGCTGCCCTGGCTTTGTTCCCTCCCAACTTCTTGTGCCACTCCAGCCTTCTCACTGGCTGGGCATGAGAAGCTGAAAAATCCTTGACTTGGTATAAACATTACTTAGCAGCAACCGAAAACATCAGAGTGTTATCAACATTCTTCTCCTACTGAACTCAAAACACAGCACTGTACCAGCTACTAGGAAGACACTTAACTCTGTCCCAGCTGAAACCAGGACAGCAGTGTAGTGATTTCTTCATATCTTGGTCATACACATAGTTCCTAGTCTAAGGAGAAGCAGTCTAGAACAGTTACTGAAAATTTCTTCTATCATATGAAGTAGAACAATTTTCTGTGGTGGTGGATATGACTGTGGTTTGCTTTTATTTGGTTTTACTATTCTGTATAATTCATAAAGGATAAAGCCCCTGAAGATTTATGTATCATAATTAAGGAATTCTACAGGAAGATCATCATTTTATATTAAATTATATCATGCTCAGTAGTGGTTTCTATACAGACCAACTGATTTTATCCTTATTGAAGAGAGTAGGACTATTCCGTACAGAAACAGCAGGACTCTGCTACGAATTCTATATTGTAAAACTGCTTTTTCTAAGAGCTTATTAGAATTATTGTGCTTTTCACTCACTCATTAGTCAGTATTCAATGGCTAATAGATTTAATAAACCTCCAAATAATTATTCCAGAAAGCGTGAGTCATTTAAGTTCAAATATGTTCACATTTGAACTGTTTGGAGGGGGTTTGGGAATCAGTACTTTATATTTTTGTAATGCCAATACTGTTTTCAACACAGCTTTTTCTGTAGATCTTCTACTTTGTATTTCAATCCTTTCATCTTGACTTGAAAAAGAATGCAAAATATGTGATAGAGAGTAGCTCATAGTGAAGAAATAAAATAATATTGCAACTAAGTAATCTCAAAAGCCATCAATTGCTAGTTTATTTGCCCATGTGGAGTTTTGGGGACCTGGGGTTTTTGGAGGGGGGTTGTTCTGGTTTTTTAGGAGTTTCACCTCACAGGTGTCCTACCCTAATTATTACCCATTTAAACAACAAAGCCTTTTTCAGAACACTGTAGATGCTAGCAAAATGTTAGCCTGGGGGAAAGCTGCATTTGCTTTTTCAGTTGCACATCGGTTCTTGTGTGTAAAACTTTCTTGGGTATTAGTTTACTTTTTGTGGATGGTTAAATTTGCATTCACCAGGAAAGAGAAAAGGAAATTCATCTGAAGTGGCAAAGACATTGGTATTTCTGTGGGTCTCCTTGTGATACTTTTGACTTTGTATTGTGGATTAGAAGTCAGTATACAGAAGTCACATACATTGGTCCACCCAACTGACATCTTTGAATGAACATTCACATGTAATTGATTGTTGTGTATCCTCTCTGGTTTGAGTTTAAACTTCTATTTTTGCTGAATGGAAATTACCAGTTTCTTACTTTTCTCTATTTAAATAAAACCCAAACACCTCCTGGATTATTAGTAAATGTGTCAGGTGTGTTACCGGGGCGTATCATTGCTTTATTTCTTTATAATCTTCCTGCTTTGGGAAGTATTAGCATGTTTATTTTCACTGTCTTAATGAAATTAAGAATGGATTACTAGAATCAAATCTTTTCTTAAGGTAACTGCAGTGTGTTTCAAAATGTAACACTAACTTTGTTTTTAGCTTTTGAGATTCAATTGAAACACAGTGTTGCAAGCCTTTCTTAAATCTGCAAATGTGTGGTAGTAATTCTGTACCAAAACCTCCAAAGAGCTTTTTTTGATGGGTGTTTTACTATAAAGATCCCATTAAAATTAGATCTTACTGGTGAAAAGTGATTACTTAAGATTATTTTGAACCTGTGAAATTAAGTGAAGGATTATCTAGATATTATGTATTTCTCACTTTATCCTCTATGCATGAAAATGTAAATTTCAGTGCTTTTGTGTTGATAAAACAGTGCTTGAAGAAATAAACATTCCTTCCATTATCTTGGCTTTATTCCTCTGCTATTCTCTATTTTTTTTCTGACTACGTGGAATCAGTTGTATCTGTATTTGCATTGACATATATGTAGGCCATGTTTAATTTACCAAGCTTGATAAAGAATGTTTCTAAATGTTATTTATTATTGGAATTTGCACACAACCAAGAAGATAAGACATATAATGTTCACGGAGCTAATAAAAATCTGCAGTTAGCTCTTGGAATTTGATCTTTTTCCAAAACAGAGTGAAAAGTCAGGTTGTTTTTAAATTTTCTGGAAAATGGAAATTTCCATAACATTTCTCTGCCCAAAACACACCAGTGTGGGTAAAAAACGAAATCCCCAGCAGTTTCATGACTAATCAGCATGAACCCTGAACAGTCTGTCAGGTTCTCAGATCAGCTGGTGCTTTAGGATGGTAAGGTGGAGTTTGCAACCTGTAGGCATTTTCTGGAGGTTTTCTCTCTTAAGGCAGCATGGAACAATTTGTAAGGCAAATTCTGGCAGGCTGTCATGGAATCTGTTGAAAATAATGAACTGTGACAGCTGGGTTTTCCAACTAACTCTGATCTTCACCAGTGAACTCCTCTAACAATGTTTTTACTGCATTCCACTGCATATTGGAATACAATTACAGGGATGTACGTGGAATGGCTAACTTAACAGTCCACGGAACAATCATTAAAGAAGCCCTGAGGTTTATAGATTATAACATCGTTACATCTCAGAAGTTAATAAGGGAGGGGTCTGGTCAATAGACCATTTCAGAGGCTTTTAAAGTAAGTTAACCAGTGCAGCAAGGAAACAGGATGATAGTCTACACTTAGAATTTTGTTAATGTCAGGTATTCATATGGCAAAATAGGAGTAGAGCTGTATGAAACTGCTAAAGGGGAATGCGATGTAGAATAGTGAGATGCTTAGAACATTTCTGCTACAGTAATGGGAGGAATCTTTTCAGGTACAAACCTTTGTGTCAATGAAGTTGTACTTCATCTTATTGATTATTTTCTTAATGTGTAGTTTATGGATATTGTCACTTTCATACTTCATCCTAGTTTTGCATGTGCTTTATGTGTTTGCATACTCTTCATAGAATGCAAATAGGATCATCCATTTGCACATGGTTTATATGGATAAATGTGTTCTTTCATTAAGATTCTATCTCTGGTACAACCAGCGATAGTATGCTAACACGTGAGAGACTACATTCATTCAAATGTCAAAACTGGAGAATAAGGCCTTAGCTGATCTTCCTTACTCTAAATCCATACATGTGTCTGCTTTTTCAGACTTTTCTATTTATATTAAAATTTCAAGGAGACAGGAAGATATTGAATGTGTCAGAGTTCACTGCTAAAAATCGATATTTTGTAGAGGACAAGCCCTTTTTTCAATATACAATGTTTTGAACAAACACTAGCAGAATCATAAAAATTCGCACACTTCTGTTATGTACATAACTTTCTTGTTTCCTTGAAAGGAAGGACCCTTTCTTGGAGGTTTCATTATTTAGTTTGGAAAATTCACTTGTCCTTTACCTTGCTAGTGTACTTCTCTTTGTGATAAGCTGCCTGAAAATAGTGAAACAATAATCTCTGTATGAAACCTTATGAGTTCAACTCCTCTTTAAGTTTTGATGAAAAATACTGCTTGCTTATGTACAGAATTTCATGCTGTGTTCAAAATATTCCATAAAGGACTATTGAAGTCGATAGAGAAAATTTATCAGACATTCCAACCAACAAATGTGTTCTCTAAACTATTTACATACTTGTCCTTAGTCACATTATATTAGTTTGCCATTTCTTAAAACAGTGTTTATATGTTATGAACATGGTGAGTTAAGGAAGTTGATAATGCTTTCTTTTTTTGTACAAGTTGACCTATGTGATTAGAAAATAGTAAGATATTACTTCAAGGGGATGAAAAAGATAAATGCTTTGTTTATTTTAAAATGTATGTATTTGAAGGAATTTTGTCAATAAATACAAGATTCGGTGACAATTTTGCTGTACTTTATACTGTTCTAGCTCAAGCGTTATAGTACATTTTGTTAAAAAAAAGTGTAGGGGAGAGGCAAAGAGATCTTCAGATGTGACAATTGCTTAAAGTGGTGTTTGCAGTGATGGAAAAGACAGCAATTCCCCAAGGAAGGAAAAACAGTCTTACAGTTATTTTAACCATCTGAACAGCTGGAGAGGAGATTGAGTTGGGAATCATCACTTTTGTTGATGATGGTTTTGTCTTTTATGTATCTCTGTATTTTGAAACTGCTGCTAACTTGCTAGGATCTTTGATTTTTGGTTTTGTTTTTTGGTGTGTTTTTTTTTTTAATGAGATAGAATGGACTTTTTTTTCCCCCACAAGATAAGAGAATATTCTAGACAAAGTAATATTAAATCTCATTTGAATACTGACTTCTTAAATATTCAGAATTATTATTTTGCTCATAATTTCTCTGATGTAAATTTGATGGACTTTTAGAAATTTGGTAAGAGGCACATTGCTGTGCTGAGATATTGCCAGCTATTGTATCATAACCATTTGTCCTTACTGAATTTCTACTGAAAAAATCAGAGATTCTATGCAAAATATTCTGAAACAAGTTTCAAGCAATAACTAAAAAAAGAGAGAATCTTATATTCTATATAGGAGTATTATTTTGATAGGCTGTTATTAAATTTACAAGAACTCTTTGGTGCAAATAATATCCTTCTACATAATAAAAAAACCCCACATCTCCTCCTCCTTCTTGGTCAGATATGGTTTTTGCTGTCATGGTGGGGTTTTTTGTTACAATTACTTTTATTCTAGTGAAGTCACACACATTTGCCCATCACAAAAGAGCCTGTATTTGTCTTTAGTCTGTCTCATTTATATTTATCCTGCAATGGGGCCTAAGACTGCTAAATTTAAATTTATTTTTCTGGAGGCAATAAGGGAATAAAATGTGATTGTTAGCTCGATAGAGTAATAATCTGTTAAGGATACAGAATTACCTCTGCTGGTTTCTCTTCTTATCCGTTCCTTACTCTCTACTAGTTCTTTTCCTGATTGTGTTGTTGAACTCTCTACTAGTTCTTTTCCTGATTGTGTTGTAAGTATATGTGGAAGAAAAAAGATACCTATATTTCTCTCTGCTACAGATACACAGCTGTAGTAGTCCTTAGCTGCAGAGCTTTCTGTACAGTAACAGCAGGAATCTGGTGGGTGAAGTGATCTTTCCACTGAATTAAACGACGAACTTTTACTTCAGCACATAAAAACTTTGCATTCAGTGAATCATAGATATCATTGTGGAAGTCTGCTCTTTGCCAACGCTTCCAAATAATTCTTAGTGGGCAAACTCTCTTAGCTGGCAGAATGTGGTTGTAGTGGAAAGGTACTGATATGCAATATGGAGTAATGGAATAGCCTGGCAATGTGGCATACAAATTGAGGTTACTCTTCATGAGTAATGCCAAACGGAACGCTGTTCAAAATTGAGAGGGCTGATGCCTGCACATTTTGGTAGAACTGTAAAGCGTATATAAAGGGACAGGTACCATAAGAGTTACTTCATTTGTGAAAGTAGTGATGCAACTACAAGGTGGCATTGCTATTAATGTGGAGTCATGGCTGGGATTTTTTCACTCTCCATATGATACTGCCTTTGAAAACTTGCTAAATGAAAAATTCTCTTTAATAAAGGAATATATTTTTGCAAAGGCCACTGTAGCCCTTTCTGCTGCACATGCCTGCTCTGGAGATTGCTGTGTGAATGCAACTGACCAACAAAATACTTTGCTCCTGCTTTACCTGTAACAGCAAATGTCATTCTAACTGAGGCATCCCAGTTGGGTTAAAGGAGACATTTGTATCTGGATGAAGAAACTATGACCAAAGATGACTTACAATAAATGCCTAAATGCCTCTTTTTTTTTTTTTTTTTTTTTAAGTTCTACAGATTTTCATCTCAAGAAATGACAAGTGTTTAAAATGTGAAAGTGAGGGGATTGTTTGGCTTTGGTTTTGCTTGATATTTGATAAACTAATGAGAAATAAAGAATAATAAATGAAATAGTTCAGCCCAGGTGTGTTTCTAAATGAGCATTTTAACAAAACGGAGTCATAAAAGTTTTTACAGATGCAGCATATTTCATTAGGTTAACAAACATCTATCTGTAACCATATCAAAGTACAGTTTTTCTGAAACCTTGTTGAAAACTGCAACATCCAATTTAAATGTTAATTAGATAATACTTTGGTTATGAATGAGGAGGTTTGGTAATAAAATATTTTGGTGCTCAATTTAAACTTAAGCATTCACAGTTTAACTTTGGCAACAGTAGAGTATAAGGTGACTAGCTGCCGGCAGGAATGACTCGTCTGAGGTATCAGAGTGGGACAAGAGGACTTCATATTGACTCATCTGAGACTATGTATTCTGAAATGACAGACTTAATCCCTGTGGATAGGGTACATGGCAGTGCAGTTTACATTTTCCCTCCTAGTAATCTGAAAAGTAGCCATTACATTGGGTCCAGAGGGAGCTGCTTGGCAGCTTTCCCTGTGTGTATGTGTGTGAGAGAGAGAAGGTGCTGTAATTAGTGACAATAGAATGTGGAGAGGGGATGCAGAGAAAAAGGCTGGATTTTATTAAATTAAATGTTTTCATCAATAGTTAAGCAACAAACCACATGTAACACTGTGAATTAATTATGGAAAATATTTGTTAGATAATACACTTGCTATGTAAATACTACTAACAACAGTAAAGACAGTTCTATGTTCTGTATAAAATTGCTATGAAATAAAGGTATATGAAAATGAGATAGTATCATTTCTGTTAATTTTCTTTCTCTCCTCAATACTTTTTCTTTCTCTTTGAAGAGGTGAAAATAAGATTGAGGCTTTTTGCATTTCAGACATGTACACCACAGATAGTTGCTCCATGTATTAAATATGGAAGAGTTAAAGGGGTGATTTTTGTTATGATTGTTTTTGAGGTTTGTTTTGGTTTGGATTTGGGGAGAGATTTTGTTTTTACTTTAGGCATGCTAAATGGTACATAGGTGTTTGTAAATAGCATTTCCCCTGACAGAAGTCCTAAAAATACAGTGTAATTCATGACAAAAGCTGGCAGTTATTTTCACAGTAGGAAAATAGAAAGGGCTTATAAGCTTATTTAGCATTAAAATATATTTGAGATTTGTGGGCTATTAAAGCTGTGGTAGTGATGTCATTGCATGTATACTCAAATATTGTTCTTTGTTGGGGTTTTTTTTCTGATTT
>JANZLQ010000044.1:5395768-5413253 GCA_026212715.1 Elanus axillaris | reverse complement strand
TTCTTTGTTGGGGTTTTTTTTCTGATTTTTAAATACAGAGTTCATTTTGTTGAAGTAACATCTGCACAGCAGGCCATGTATTTTTATGATGATTATTTCACTTTCCAGGCTATATAATGCTACCCAAAGGCATGCTGTGCTAACCCAGAAATTCACTTTTTATGTCCTGTTTTTTCTGAATAACTAGATGAACTAATAATAGCCTGAAAGTATATCAAAAGTGTGCTTAGGTTGAGCAAGGTAATGGTGTCTTTATATTTTACTTGAAAATCTTAATTTGTGAATTAAGCAAATAAATAATACCTAGGAGGTTTTATAGCAGGAGTTATGCAAGTTTCTAATATGCAGACTGGGTGTACGGCTCAGTAGGAGAAAGGTGCTTTATTTACATCTGCTAGTGATGTTTTCAGTGCAATAAAGAAATGGAGTTCTCATCCTTCAGAGAAAGTGTCGAGTCTTTATCTTTGAAAATAGCTCTCCAAATTAGGCTTCTGCAGGTGAAAAATAAGTGTAATCGAGTACTGAGTTTTTTGTGTGTGTGTTCTGAAGTCAGACAGCATTATTTGCACAGTGCTAAGCTACAAATGGAGACTGACATGTTTTTGTGTGTCCAGAAGATACTAACAAAGAGCCAAGTTAGTTACAATATATGGTAAACACCACTGAGTGTTTAAAGCCTGGACTAGGCTTTGGGATAACATGGCTTGTAAAAACTGTATAGCATTGCTTTTTTGTATGTTAAGAACTGGCTTACTTTTCCGGCAATCCCTTCATCACTTACTGAGAAAATGGGGAAGGTAATGCTTGTGGAACATCAGAACATCTCAGTTCTGTTCTGCACCTGACGGTTCAGTTTCTGAGATTTCCCATCCAGGCCAAAGTTGTTATTTACCATCACAACAAGGACTCCCCACATCTGTGACAAATAGCATAATACAAAAAAAATAAATTCTTAATACTGTTCTCTGAGTGTACTTACAGATATGGAGGGAAGCTTTTTTAGCATATTCCTGAAATGGTTGCTGTCTATGGCTTTTGGGAGGATGCATTCCTCTTCACTTGGTCTGTTCAGTAACAATTTAAAAAATGTGATGCATCATCTGTTTCCCCATTGCTTCAAAATAAGTTTGAGAGATGCAGGGGAGTGGGGATTGCTTTCTTTCTAATTTCTCTAGCAAATCTCATTTTTATTCGTGTTTTCCTGAACGCTTTTTTCTTCTTTTCACTTGAAAATCTCCACTGTAATAACTGTCATAAATAATATTTACATCATAATAAAATATTCATGGCGTACTTTTAAATGTAGTGTCTGTTTGCGGTATGCATGATTGAAATGTACACCTGGATTTTACTCTCTTTGAGTTGGGTCGGATGTTTACTTGTTGATTTACTGGGTGATTTCTGAAAGACTTATTGTCAATTTAAAAAAATATATAAAATAAAATCTACATACTGCAGTCTCTTAGAATAACCAGTTATAAAGTTTGTAGTCCTTAAGGATAGAAAGACTCTACAGTATCTTTCAGGAATGACTTGTTCGTCCTGCCTTGGGCCAGACATCTTTTCATTGTCTTCTCATGTTGAAGATTAAATTGCAATGAAACATATCATCTGGTGCACTATGTTGAAATCCTTTCCAAGAGTACCACATCCCTTTTAGCTAAAGAAACAACTTTGAATTGGATCTTAATTCACTCATTACAAATCTATATTGACTGTTCCTTATCCTCATTTCTTACCTTCACAAAATTCATGTTTAGCAATTGGTACCATGTCATTTGATATCAGAGTTAAGCCGACAGGTCTATTAATTTCCTTTTCCTCCCCTACCCCTCATTTTGTAAAGGCAGATATTGCTTTCTGTTCCTCTGGGACCCTTCGTCCTCTCTGAGTTTTCTGAGATGATCACTAATTGGTTAGAGATTTCTTTCTTTTTTTTTTCTCAGGAATTTCAATGAAAGCTGTAGGCTCAACTTTTGTTATTCTTGATGTCAATGTCTGTGATACTAAAATATTCTTTAATTCACTGATTTTAAAAAAAAAAAAACTATTGTACAGAATTTTTATTTGAATTGCAAGTTTTAATCATAATGCATTGCCTTTTTGAAGATAAAAGCAAAATTGGTATTTAATAATTCATCCAGTTTTAGCACAAATCTGCTTCACCCTCCCCCCTATGTTTAAAGGGGTTTTTTTCTTTCTCTTACAGTTTCTGGCTCATGTTGTGCTTTACATTTCTAATGATCAGGAATAAAAGTAGAGTGTACAACCTTACTCTGTTATTAACAGAAATACCATAAAAAGCCTCAAAGAAACAAATTAATATATAAGTTGTCAAGATTGAAGAGGGATTCCAATAATTAAGGTTCATAACACACAGCATGAATGTATCAGTTGTTCTGTTATAACAGCTGACTTGATTTGATATATATATAATTAAAACCCTGAAAAATTAATTTTAAACATTCTTCACATACATGAAATACTGTGCTATCCACAGTGCTTTTGTTTGTACTCACTAAAAAATTTCATATATAATAAGAATAACCTTAATGGAAAGAAATAAAACCCAGAAAGTTGTATTTTTAAATTTTTTTAGCCAAGTACAGAACATGTGCATTTAATCCCCATGTGATTAAAACACTTAAACATGCACTTATCTTCATATGTGAGTCTTGTGTCATTCCCTGAAACGAGGCTGTTTATGCTTAAAACCTTCAGCAAGACCATATGAAAGGAGAGGTTTTGTCCATTGATAACTGAATAGTACTGATGACTCCATTAAAATGAACATGCATACAGTATCTTCGAATTTATGTCCTTATTGCTCCCATTTTTCAAATTTAAATTATTAAAACAAAGGCAAAGCTATCTGCAGCCTGTAGAGTAAAGCAGAAGAAACTTCTCATCATAATATGATTACTTCAATTGTATTTTTCCATCCAACTAGATAATTCTGAAGACACATAATATAACTCATTCCAAGGAGCAGAAGAAAAAAAACAAACCATCAAAACAAACCACAGTTGGTCTGTTGTGCCAGCCATATGATAGTAGTTTTAGTGGCATATTTTACAGATGTCTACTTACTTTTTCTTAAAGCTTGCATTTTGTAATAAGCTTTGCATGCAGCTTCAGTGACGTGTTGCATGGCTCAGTTATCTGTCATACTGGACCTAGTACAAGTTGAAAGTTTTAATCTTTCTTTACCTTTTTTGTAAGGGTATTGGCACTATATTCTTCAAAAATATTCTCAACAGTGCTCAAGTACTTGTTGAGTGCCAGTTAGGCTTCGAGACAGTATTTTTGTTACATACTGAATAAGCATAAATTGTCATCAGGTCTTATCAGAAGAATATGTAGTATCTATTCTGTAAATAATCTTTCAGGATATTTAGAAGGGAAATGTAAATCACCTGTATTCTTTTTTGGCAGCACGGTTAGGTTTTGTTTTTACTTTAAAGTTTTGCCTCAACCATGCCAACTACACTGCATGAGGCCACGGAAGGACTGAACTGTTGAGGTCTTTACCTGCTTGCTAAAATTGGCTAATGTTATCTAGTGAATTGTGGCTTTGTATTAACCATTTAATTATATGAGGTAGGTAAGAGATTTTGGCACTAGTTTGAGAACATTAATCTCATGCTAAAAAGTTGTTTCATAACTTTTCTTTTTAAGGAATTGCCTCACATTTAAATGTACAAGAAAGATGCCTAGAGAGTGAGATTTTGATTATAATGGTGCTTACTTTCCTTGTGCTGCCATATGTGGCTATAGGCAGTAGCAGCTCAGCATCGTGATGAATTTTTCAGTATACTGAGAAGCATAAGCAGCAGAAGAGGTAGTGGACACATTTCATCCACTCTATTTCCTTCATAACATTGAGTAGCACTGATGGTGTGGGGAAGAGAGTGCAATGTGCCTTTCGTGCACCAGATTGCTCTTGGAAAAATACTCCAAGAGATCATGACCAATAGACAGCAATATCACTGTTAGAAACCTTTGGGGTCATTCTCTTGTTTTGCAGTCTGAATTGTAGAAGCATGCTCTTACTTAGGCATTCCAGTTTCTAGCAGCTTGTGGTTAATAGTTTTATGCCATGTTCCTATCCAAAGCCTTAAATATTTTCCATAACAGTTTTGATTGGGGCATGGAAGTAGATGAACTTTAAAGGTCTCTTCCAACCCAAACCATTCTATGGCTAGTTGTCTGAAAAGATGTTCTTTCAGTTGTCAATCCTCATCTCATTTCTGTTAGCAAAACATGAAGGTCTTTTCCCTGCCCTGCAGTTTCCTGACAAAAGGCTTCACTTTCTTAAAACTGGCTTGCTCCCTTATTTTTTCCTGTCAAAAATCAGAAATTCTTACGTTCCTAGAAAGAATCAACTGGGTGAAAGAACACCACTTTTGCCATAGGATTTTAATCCCAGATTATAACATCCTTAATGGGATACAATTCACAGAAGTACAGAAATGCCCACAAAATTGTATAGACTTCTGTAAATCTTGTTACTTTTTCATGACTATGACAGATGTTCAGTAGGGAAATAACTTGTCATGCCTACTGAATTTTTAGAATCACTGTGTCATTTGGAAGAGCTCAAATGTCATTGTGAGGAAATAAACAGGAAGATGTACTACAGGGAAGCAATATCGAATGAAAATTGGCTAAGAGGATATAAATGTAATTAGCGAAACACATTTTCATGACTAGTAAAATTAGCACCCATTTATACATGTTATACACTTGAACCCTTGTTGACACCTGAGGCTGGGAAAATATATCTGCTAATCAAAACATGTAATTATATCCTATGAAGCTGAAGTAACGTACTGAATCCTTGCTCTTCATGGTGTTAATGATTTGGGAAACTCATTTATCTGATCACCTCAGTTTGTCCTTTCTTGCTGTATTTCTGTTCCCCAAAATAGTAAGGTCAGGGACATACTAAAGCAATTAAACATTGGATCTATGGAAGAGTGAACATCACATAGATTGTTAGATAGTATTGATATCATTAAAGAAGAAGGTGCTCTCAACAGTGGAGAAAAAAAAACCTCTGGTTGTAAAATAAGCAAAGCAAGATAAATTAAGTATTAACTTGCTGGACTATTAAAATTCCTACAGACCTTTAGTATAGTTGGGGAGTTGTTAACTTGTAATTTCCTGCTGGCATGACCTTAAGTAGCTGTCTTCAGAGTCCTTATCTACATTTAATTGAAGAAGAGTGTGGTCTGACACAAAAAGAGTCAAGGGGAAAAAAGTATAAGTGATTGGTTATGTAGTGGCTTGGGCCTATACAGAACAATTACTGAGGAAAAATAGGATGTAAAAAATACTAAGTTTAATGATACGATAACAAATTGATTTATTTTTACAGCCCAGTTCTAAAGTAGCATTGTGGAGTTGAGAGATGAAAAATCCTAATGTAGAAAAACAATTTATTTAGTCTGCAAATAGTAAAGTATGCCACTGTCGGTGAAAGGTATGCTGCCATAGCTAGTGATACAGTTTTCTCTCATCTTTTTGTTTTGTGCATGCAGTTAGCACAGATTAGAATTGGGGGGGGCGGGCAAGGAGGGCTGTAGATATAATTGTTGGATGATGAAAAGTAGAACCAGAAATTAACTGATTCACAGTAACATTAAAATAATCTTTATCTTTAGTTCTTGCAGTTCAACAGAATCTTCAGGCTAGTTAAATTATAAAGGTGATTGTAAAAAGGAGAGATGCTTCTACTGTAGGACAGATGTCATCCATCTTGATTATGCAGCTCTGGCAGGTACATCTGAATGACAAGTCCTAAATATTCTTTTTAATCACCCTGGGTTTTATATACCTAGCTGTCTTAGATGAACCAAACAAAAAGAAAACAAGAAGAGTTTACAACAATAGTACTTTACCATTCCTTACTTGCACCATTTTTATACTAAGTGACATTCCATGAGAATATTTTCATTCTTTTTCTGAAAGCCAACATAATTAAAATCTAAAACTGAATAAACATAGGATACATAATGCTTATTAACCACAAGGTCCCAGGAAGAACACTGTAGTATAAAAATGCATTCACTAGTACAGATACATTAACATATTTAGTATTAAGATGATTCTTAGAAAGCTGGAAATGAGCAGAAAATCTACTACTTCTAATATTTGAAGGTAAATTAATTCAGTTTCTCATTATTCTGTTGATATAATCTTCCTTTGTACCCTAATTTCCTGTAAGGAAAACTGTGGCAATTTTTACATATTGTATTTGCTATATGCAATGTAGTTACTATCCTAAATTTCCCACTTAGATCCATTAATCTCATATTTTTAGGTAAAGACTCATGGAACATCATAGATGTTCTGGGAAAACCCACAACTTAAGTCCTCAGAAATTACATTAAAAAACTTCCTGTGCATACCTGGAAATAAAATTGGGTGGTCTAAATAAATTATCTAAATAAATAAACTGATGCGATAATGTATAATACTGCTTTGAATCAGTGCGTGTGCATAAGTAGTCTAGCACATGAATGTTCTATTAGCTACTGTTACTGTTAGTTTCTGTTATTTATCTACTGGTATTGTAGTAAGTGGTCTCAGTATATTCTCTTTGTTAGGGGATATACAGCAAATCCTGTGTATAAGTTGTCACAAATACTCAAAAGGTCAGTGCGTTACTTCAATATCAAGAAGGTTCCATTTCTCCATTTAAAGAGTCATTAGGTATGATTTTTCAGGTATGAATTTAAAATTTTGTGGTCCTTTATACACTTCTTACCTCAAACCAGTGATGTGTTCTGGAATCTGAATACCTGTGCAATGAGTGGACTTCCCTGGAAATTCAGAATCCAGGAACAAAGCAATAGGAATTTGGTGAAAAGTGGTGGAAGTGGCTGTCTAGAATTTTCTGACATAGAGGAGATGTAAGCTCAATCACAGGCCTTGAGTTCTCTTCAAAGTGAATTGTTGCCTGAGCTGAACAACTCATACCTTGACGCAGCCAAGGGTTGCTCATGCTTAGTGACATTTAAAGTTAACATTTTTGCTTGCTGTATCAATTTATATTACCCAGTCATGCAAGAATTTTTTTTTAGCAAGACTGTTTTTACACTCTGTTCTGTGGCTTAAAAGAATGAAGTGTCTAAAGCACAGGTTTAATCCACATAATTCTGCACCTAGCTTGTGCTTAATGCAGCAATTTTGCAACTAAAGCACTTGATTTCCTTATAGAGTCAGTATAGAGTGGTAGATGCTTTTGGATGCTTGCCAGAGAAAGACCATTCTGTCTTGAGTTCACTCATTTAAGTAAGATAGACAAGATCTCCCTCTGAAGACATCTCTGGAGTGCTTATTTCCTTCCACTGACTGTAGAGAATAGGAGAATTGGCCTCACTGTCAAGAATTTGGGCACAGCTTAAGTGTCTAAGTCAGGTAAACAAGATCCTAACAGTAATTTTTTTTAATGCATGCTGGGGATGTTGATCAGTAAGTAATAACTTAAAAGGGTTTTGTCAGCATCAGCTTGTAAAAAGAAAGGTCATAAAGATACTTTGACATATTTATTTTTGAAAATGCTACTTCAGCTGTGATATTGCTTACTTGCACCTTTCAGAAGTAGTACATTCCACCTTGTAGTTGTAGCTTTTGTGAAGTATTGTTATTATAGGTGTGATTTTCCTCATGGTCTCTGTGTACCAGATTATTATCTAGGGTCTATCACTACTGAAAAATAGGATTTGATATGTGGAAATTTAAATAATTGCAAATGCTTATGATAATTTAATAAGACTGAGTAATTCTAAAAAAGCTAAGGCAAAAAAGGCCTTTCAGTTGTGAAAGACTAGTTAAAGTATCTGAGTGCCATTGGTTGCTTCATCAATGCATGTATCACACTATGCTACTTTGGAAAATTCTTATGTCCAAAGGTTAATTAGTGCATTTGCAACTTCCTCTGCAAAGCAAAGGTTCTACTTAGTCATAATTGCCAAACTGTTCACTCCCTACTTCAGAAGAGTGCTGGTTTTACAACTGTAAGTTTCTCTGTATTGGAACATGGTCAGCAGCTGTGTAGACTTTATGAACAATAAACATCGTTGCATGCAGTAAAGGTTTGGTTTTAAATCCTGTTTTCTAATATATGCCTCTAATCCTATATGACTGAATACCTTTAATGCACCACACAATAGCCAAACTCCTTGTAGAGCTCATGGACCATGGGTGACTGGTGAAGTATGTAACATCCCAGTTCACTGATCAATCAGTCCCTAGCTAGCCACATCAGAAGTATTGTGGTAAAAGAAATGAAGAAATGACATATGGGGGATTACCACTGGGATGAAGCACAGTCTGTCCACTGTTGAGAAAACAGGTTTCTAGTGACCTGTTCACTCGCTTGAATTGTCTTGTCCCGCCTGTGTTCTTGTATCTCCATAAAGCCTTCTAGGAAGTTTGGAATACATTTCCACTACCTTTCTCTTGTCCTTCCTGAAAACTAAATGGGAATCAGTGGTCAGCTTGCTGGCAATGCTGAAGTAACATCTCTCTTTGGAAGAGTCCTGTTACTGCATCTCTTCATTCTGCTTTCTTGACAATTACATAAAAATTTGTCATGCTATGCACATTAATCCCTTGTTCATTTTACTGCACCTTATGTAGAAAATATGTTTTAGCATGCCTGCTTCTGAGGGGAGATACTGTGTCATCTTCTCTTATTTGGGAGATATTACATACATTGAAAGTGGAAGATTATTTTTAAAAGCAACTCTTCCTTTTTTCAGGCTGATGTAAATCAGTCCAATGGCTAGTACTAAAAAGGAAGTCTTAAAAAAATAATAATTTACTGACATATAGAAGTTCTTTTTATTATGTTCTTAAATTTATCTCTTGGCACATTTTTACAGTGGCTGGTGAACTAGGAGTGCCATGTAGTATTTATACATGAAGCATGCTTTCCATCCTAATGCAGTCTTTGGATCGACTGATAGTTGTGTGTTCAGTATTTGCTTCCAGCACAAAAAGAAGGTAGAAGCTTTTACCAAGAGTACCATGCCAGGAGTGTCAAGGAGAGGAAATTTGGGACCAGCCTCCGCCTCTGCCTCATTCTAAGTGAAGTCTTAGTGTTTGGACGGTTATCCAATGCTTTATGTGAAAGGATGTGTAAGGTGTTAAGGTTATTTGACTTGGAGGAATAAAATGCTTAGCTACACCTATCGCAACCTGAACATGTTTCTTCCGGACAGTCCTCTCTGATTCTTGGTCCTTGGAGCTTTTGAGTTGGTTTTGGGGTGGGTTTTTTTGGTTTTGGGTTTTTTTTTTTCCTAGATATAATTGTAACCAATTATGTTGCTTACCTACTTAGCTGTCTTTTCAGATATGCTGACTCTTACTCCCAAGATTTCCTGCAGGTTTTTTAAATTTATTGCTCCTTTATATGCCAGCATGGAGTATGCAACAAAGAGGCAGAAACTACATATGTAGCTTCCTTTTAGCAGTTTTTCACCAGGAAAACTAGCTGTGAACATGAGGTACAGTTTTTGTATGAATATCTAAATTAATTTGGTGTATATAGAGAGTGAAAAGGAGAGCAAGGAACAGGATCTGTCTTTGAAGGATTTGCTGAACTTCTGTCAGTCACTGCGATGGCTAAAGAATTAAACTGTTGCACTTTAAAAGAAACAAACAAAACCCTGGTTTTTACATTCAGTCCTAGAAACAGATTTGGAAGGGGCATGCTGGCTCAAATTCACAAAAGAACTTGTATACAAATCCTGTGCTGAGTGCTGTTTCTAATATTCCTTGCTTCTGGTGTAGGATTTGTAACCTCAAGTAAAGTGCTCAAATTCCTTGTACAGCAGATAAACAAAAGTCAGGTGATGAAAAAATTTTGAGGGCCATGATACTGAGCAAGAACTTGCTCAAAAGGTAAAAGAACTTGAGACCTTTACACCTAAGGTCATTCCTGTGTATATTGGGGTTTATTTATTTATTTATTAGACTGATCATTCTCCATCCAAGGGTGCTATCCCTTGGATATTTTCCTGACTTATTCTTGGAAGCGTTCAGTGACAGTGGCTCTACAAATTTCTTGGTAATCTCTTTCATTTGTTAATAAAGTCCTGGTTAGAAGATATTTTGGAATATCAATCTATCTTGCTAAAATTTAAGTCATTACTTTTGTTACTGTTAATGGGTATGTTGAGTGATTGATCACTAATACAACTCATTTTACTAACCTATAGTTGGCTTCTCCAGACTGAGCAACTCTTTTGCAAGTTTTGTTTTATAAACACTTTGATGTTCAAGTTATTTTCTTCTGTATCTTCTAAATTGTCTCCATCATTAAACTTCAAGTTTGATATACATTCTTCAACCAAAACCTTTTTACTTTTGTTGTGTTATGTACGAATGTTCTCTGATACATCCAACAGTACCTTCCTTGCAATGTTACTTTGTGTTCAATTTGTGGCTTTACCTTTACACCTTCTTTTGTTTCTGCAATACACATCAGACTAATTACTTTCCTTTACATAGCTGAACATTAGATCTCTTCTGCCTTACCCTCTAATCTAGAATTTGTTTTAACTGAATTTTATCTTACCTCAGACTATTTATTCAATTTGTAATGTGATAGAGCAAATATGTAAATCCTGGTTTTCTTTTATGGAGTATTATACATATTATAATGGAAGATTTTTGAGAGGGGGAAGGGTTTATAGCTAGGAGGTATCACAAAATGCTTCTATTGCTCTTTCACTCTTTTTTAGGTGTCCAAAATGGCACTCTAGGACACACAATGAGTTAGATATAGAACATATAATGGTTACTTTAATGAGTCTCACATTGATACCAAGGTCTCAGTGAGTCATGAGTTGGGAGAAGGTGAAATCTTTTCATATTAGGTGACTAGACAAGTTTACATGAAATAGGGAGAGTCACTCCATCACTGGGATGACTTCTTGACAGTCCAATTTTTTGTTCCCATTGACATAGCTTTGCTCCTGTGCTAGTTTTAAATACTTGGACTTCATCTGTCTGTTCAGTGCCTACACAAACTACTGGAGAGGCCAAAGTTCTTTCGGTGGAATACTGGACCTTACTACTTTCTCCATACTCTACCTTGTGTACTTCAAGATCTAATTGGCTTTCTACCTTTTCCTTATAGGCAAACTAGCTAACTTAGGACCACCCATTCTACCGCTAAGTTTAGATGGATTTAGCTGTCGTCTGTTGTGGGGATGTACAGGGGTGTCAAGCCGGTGTAATTTTATGTGCCTTCAGTTCCTCACTTATAACAGTAATTAATCTAAGGAGATGGTTTGAATCTTAAATAAATAGATTCATAGGAATGTTTAATTTTATAGATATAGGCTTTCTGTTTTGGATTAACTATTCCTGATGCAAAACATCAGAGACAAAAAAAAAACCCCACATCAACACCCCCTCTGCCAGCAGACCTCTTATGGCTTATTCAGCCTAGCTTTTTTTACACCCTACTGCCCCTGAGCCCCCAAAGCAGTTGCAGCAGATTGAAGAATTGGAGTAGCATTCTGGTTGCTTTTTTTGCCTTAGCTATTTCCTCTGCCACTCAAGCTATGGCTGATATGGGTGTCCTAAAAATAGGGATTTGAGGCATAGAGATGGATTTTTTTTCTCTACACTCTCAGAAAGCTATTTAACTGTAGTTACATTTTGTGCTGCTTCCACTACAGTAAGAAATCCAGCAGAGCTGTTTGTCCAACATCATTGTTAATTTTTGAAGTATTGTTATCAGAAATAGTAACTACTTATTCTTTTTAATCTGTTTTAGGTCGTTGTTTGTAATCTTTCAAGTCTTGTCCCTTACCAGTGTATACCTGGGAACATATTTTCTTCTGGGTTAATGAAGTCTAATTGTGTGTCTCCTGATGTCTTTACCAACCTTGCCTCTTCCTATAGTTTGCTCTGATATGGACATTGATAAGATAATGAATTTGGACCACATCCACAATCATATTTTCTAAATATGTCAGACAAAGACTGTAAGAACAATGAAAAGAAGCAAGAGGTAACTTTGGCTTAGTATTGAAAACAAGACATGTTGAAAATAGACTTGTGAATTTGTAAAAAATGAAACCAAATAAAAAAATGAACTAAGGATTTTTATCTATAATATGTTAGAGATGACAAAGGCAATACTGAGTTTCTGCAAAAGCCCTTTTATATGGCATAAATGGACAATGACGGACATTTAAAAGATGGACAAGAATTGAAAATTTTGTCATAAGTTCATATAAGGTCTGTTTTCAAATGCCAGCCTGTTTCAAATACCATTTTCTGTTAACCTCAACTGGTGCAGGAAATATTTAGCACTTCTAAAATTCAAGTCACTACTTGGCCTTTTTCTTGCTTCCTTTGTAATGAAGACAGAAACTTTCTTAATTCTGTTCCCTTTAAAGCAGGGGGATTTGATGTAGAGTAACACTGGATCTACTTTTCAAAATCCTTCCTTCATCCCACAACAGATGAGGTATAGGATTAAATATCATTGTGATCAACTAAAATATCTGGAGATAAGCTGTCTGTGTACTATCTTATGCTTATGGCATTTCCATGATAATAACTGTGAAGGGGGTGGAAATCAGATTTATACTTTTTTTCCCAGTCGTGATTTGTCATTATAAGTGAACATTCTTTTAGGTAATATAGTCGATAACACAATGGTAAAAGGCAAGTTTGGTATAATTCCAGTTTTAGCCTTTATGAAATATCAATTACAGCATTTATAGAGAGTAACATGCCATGAAGTTCTTAATTGCCAGGATTTATAAGAAAATACTTCAGTATGTACTGATCTTTCACTATATATACAAATAGTGATGTATGCTGTCATTGTTTTTCATGTGTGTGTAACAGAGGCTGGAATTTTGTCTGGAATCTTTTGTGGGGAATTTGGCAATTCTGTGTAATAGCACTGTCTTCTGCTATGGTTTGGATGGCTTTTATCTATCCACTAGAGGCTATTTCAAGACAAATTGACAAACTGCACTGTATCTTTTTACTCAATCACTTCTATGTGCTGAGTGCCAGTAGTATTTTCAGAATAGCACTTATGATAAGGAAAAAGTAGGTATAAATGGGCTGCTGAGAATTTATTGGTACTCTCAGTTCTCTTGATCAGGAGTCTTGCCAACATAGTGACTCAACTACCTGTTTAGTGAACAGGTAGAGCCTTTTCTAGCCAGAGTGTTTCTCCTCCTCAGTGATAAAAATAAGAGTTGGTGACTTAAGGATAAAATGAACAGGAGCTGACACAGCTTGTCATTGCTGAATCTTGTCCTGACAGCTGCCTTAGCAGAATGCATTTGATAAACTGTGATTGACAAAATACTTGAAAACTTCAGCTTAAAACTGAATTTGTGGAGCATGCGGAAGTAGACAGGATAAAGTAAGAATAGTCTTATGAGCACACAGAGCTGTCATCACACACATAACTCTCTTTAAATTTGAAAAATAGAGAGCTGTAGGGAAATGTAGACTGTCCTAATGTAATTATCAAGATCATTACTGTAATTGAGCCTTCATTTGAAGCTAGGTCATTATGCAATATTTTGTGCTTGTTTACTATACAAAATCTAATGTTGTAACTTAATTCAGCAGTAGAGAAGGGGCAAAACAAAGATTTCAGCTACTAATTGCTCTGAACTTTTGGAGTCCATACATAAATTTTGAAGTTTTATGGTCCATTTTCCTACTAAAAAAACCATTGACAACAATGCACCTCAACAATTAGAATTTTCCACTTATTGCAAATTAACTTAGAATTCTCCAAAAAGGAAACCATTTTAATGCATCTTCTGGATGACTGGAGGCACTCAGAGGGCTTTTTTCTTAGGTGGGTTGTCTTTTGTATTTCAAATAGATATAGTCTTTTTAGTTGTCTACATAAAATGTTACATGCCATTCCACAAGGTATGGAAATGAATTACACCACTTTTGTATAAATACTGGGGTGATTTTTCTAAGTACTTCTATATAAATTCAGTTGCAAAAATAGGATATACAGAACACTGCTAGTGTTGCCAACTGCAGAATGCTGTGTCAGTAAGCAGAGATCACATTAATCTCCTTTCCTTTGTTGAATGTAGTCATTAGACTGCACTACCAGTTGATACATGTGTTGGTGTTCATTCTACTTTACATTTGCATTTAAATTCCTGTGAAGGAAAAATAAGATGGAAGTAAACATGTGATGCTTATTTGCTCTTCAGCTGGGACATCCTTTTAGATGTATCACTTTGAGAGAGAACATTGGGGAAAAATCCCTAGGTATTCTTTACAAAGCATCATATATCCATTCAGTCTCCAGCAGACTTCAAAAGGACATATCCCTGAGGTTTTAATGAAAACATAAATCAACAGGGAATAAATAAAAATACACTTAAAATGAAAAGGAAACTAGGTCACTCACCACATGACTCAGTATTTGTAGCTTAGGCAGAGAGTATATTGCAGTATTTTTTCACATCATAAATATCTTCTGGTACATGTAGAAAGTATTTTCTATGTTTACTTACTGGAAAATGTTGTCCCTTTTGAGTCGTTGTGTCTAATGCTTTCTCTCTAACAGTGCACATCATGAACTTGTAGTATGTTTATGTATCTCTGTCTTGTCCAGACAATTCTTCTGGCTCTTCTATAAACTGTTTGGTTTGTAGGAACTGGGCAGAGTCTTTAAGGCTGGATCCTATCTATGAGGAAACAGATGAGTATATTTATTACTAGCCCACGTTGTATGCAGAGGGAAGCAGCTATCATGATGTGTAAGGTGAACGTACATTGTTACATGAAAGAGTTGAATTTGTCTGGTTTTTTTTAATGTGTTACAGCCTCCTCCTGCATTTGTTGTTCCATTCATGGGGCAAACTTAATTTGGGTGTTTTTTTTTAAATGAGCTGAGAAAACAGATATGTACTGAGGTGATCATTTTCTGTATGCCAAGTGTTATCCAGGGTAGTAAATATAAAGACAGTGAAAAATTTCCTGAAGAATGTCATGATGCTAAATGGGTGGGAGATAAAAGAGCAGGTGAAATTGATAGTTGTTGAGGAAATATGATGGGCTCCAAATTGTCTGTTATTATTCAGAAAAGTCATGTCAGTGTGACAGTGGACAATCCTATGAAAGGATATCCATAGGATATTGCAATAATTCAATCAACCGCTTTCTTACAACAAACAAGAGGAACCAGTGGAAAGTTTACATAAAGAACAAAACAGAAAATATCATTGCTGCCATTATATAAAGGTATGGGATATCCATACCTTGAACAATATGTTAAATTCTCATTCTTCTGTTTAAAGAATGATATAGTAGAACTGCAAAAGATAAAAGCCAGTGAGATGGGTTACCCAAAGTATGGCATAGTTTCCTTGTGAAGAATGACCTTAATAGTTTAATATTCTTTAGTGTAAAAAACCACCGACTGGTGACATGACTGTAGTCTGCACAGTGGTGAGTGACATAGAGAATTTGAATAAGCAATGATTGTTCACTGCTTATTCCCCATATGGGAACTATACAGCATCAAATTAGCAAATGGCAGATCCAAAATGAACAATCTACTTGTTATATAACATTCAGGGAATTTCTTGGTCTTCTTATTCCTGGACTTTGTAAATACATAAAATTTACACTGGTTCAAAGCCAGACTTGAGAAATTGGTGGAAGAAAAATCCAACTGGGGCTGTTGAATAAGAATTTTAGGAAATTTGAGAGACAGACTCCTAGAGTTTCAGAAGCTATGCTGAAGGATTATCTTGATATGTTTACTCTAGCTTTATACTTTCCCTTAGACTAGAGAAGTGATAAAAGATCTTTGATTTGACTTCCTACACGTTGTACTTATACTCTTTGTCGAACAGTACAGAGAATAACTTTGCTTCAAAGCTATAGGTGATTTCATTATAGGGGCTGAAGACATAGCTGGTAAAATTTGAGATTGAAATCTTGTCACTTGTAATTTTTTCCCCACCAAATAACACAGTAAAACAATAAGTTTGTCTACTTGTCTTCTTGTGAATTGTGTGTCAGTTCTTAGTTCTTCAAAATTGTTTACAGGCATAGATGACAAATTAGATTTTAGCAGCTAAATTACTTGAAAACTGCAAATTTTATTTTCACTAACAGAACTTGCTGTAGAAAGAAAAGAAAGATCAGTAAATAAAAGTAGGTCTAAAGGTGGTTGAGACTCATCAATTAATTAACTTGCCGTAACAATTTAAAAACAAAAAATAATTCTTAACAGCAAAGAACACAAGTGTATATTGAGGAAGTCAGATGCTGAAGTTAATACATTAAGAGCTGGTTTGTTTTGTTTTGTAAGGCATTATTATTGCCAGAACATCAGTCTTGACCACCAGCTCCTGAGGAACACAACTGTGTGTATTTTTTATAGTGTTTCTTTATATTTTTAGGGGCTTGCTAGATTTTAAATGAGCAATGGACTATAGTGTTAGGGCCTATGGAATATTCAGGTCATTGAAAAAAATTCCTATTATTGTCAGTAGTACTAATGTGCTGGTGCTTTGGTCCTTCTTACCTTTTTTTTGTTTGTATGTCTTAACTTTACACTGTTCTTTTGACAGAAAAAAATCACATTTCAGTGGATTGAGTTTTTGTTTGTTTCATTTAGCCGAGGAACAAGGTGACACAACACCCAGCATGGTTATAATAATTTAGCGCTATTAGAATCACAATCTTGTACTGGCAAACATTCTTTCCATTGTTTTATGAATCCCATAATGTTTATTTCACAGTTGTCACAGTGCTCCATTCTGCTGACATTAGTTAATAAATTAAAACAAGTGCAATCTTATCAAGAGCAGCTAACTTTGGTTTGTTCCCTTACTCATGAAAGAAGCAGCAAAGTAGTATGTGGCTGATTAATTTTTACTGTAGCATTTTGGTTGGCTCATTTGTTCTTTACACTTTTAAGCTGGAAAAGTACAGAGTATCAACATGTATCCCACAATAAGGAGAAAAATTCTTTTTAGAACTTAAATTCTTTGTAGTCTTTTCTATACAGTTGTTATTTCTGCCATTTTGTGTGCTGCCAAAAGTGATGAAGAACAGTGGTGGGTGCTTTTAATTGAAGTGTTGATTGGTTGTGTACAGTTCATATAGTGCCCTCTAAATTTAAACTTTGTACCTGACCGCTTTTATTGTAAGACTTGTGTAAGTGAGTTTTGTCACCATATTTATGTTATGATACTGGGTTTAGTGATTTTTATTTTTTTTCTTCCCCCAGATAGCCGGATTTGAAAAAGTGATAATTTCATTAGGAACTGTTTAGTTTGTACTTCAGTAATGTCGTGGTTTCAGCCCAGCCGGTAACAAAGGACCACGCAGCCGCTCGCTCACTCCCCCTGCCCCCCTCCGGTGGGATAGGGAGGAGAACCAGAAAGAGAAAAGGAAAGAAACCCAGAACCTCGAGGGTTGAGATAAGGACAATTTA
>JANZLQ010000044.1:5366068-5385822 GCA_026212715.1 Elanus axillaris | reverse complement strand
TGATGAGTCCTGCCCCTGAGGAGGATGGAGCAGCAGAGACAACCTGTGATGAGCTGACCTCAACCTCCATTCCCTGTCCCCTGTGCTGCTGGTGGGGGTAGGTAGAGAAGCCGGGAGTGAAGTTGTGCCTGGGAAGAAGGGAGGGGTGGAGGGAAGGTGTTTTGAGATTTAGTTTTATTTCTCATTACCCTACTCTTTTTTGATTTGTAATAAATTGAGTCAATTTTCCCCAAGCTGAGTCTGTTTTGCCCGTGATGGTGATTAGTGAATGGTCTCTCCTGTCCTTATCTCGACCCACAAGCCCTTTGTTATATTTTTTCTCTCCTCTGTCCAGCAAAGGCGGTGGGGAGTGATAGAATGGCTTTGGTGGGCACCTGGCGTTCAGCCACGGTCAACCCATCACAGCTTCTCATTAAGTAACAAAGATAAAAGGATCATTTCTTTTTCTAGTGTATGCAAGCCAACCTGAACATTAAGTGCAATAGAAGACTTAACAGGGAGGGAGAAAGGAGTGAGTCAATTAATTAAAAAAACATATTGCAGTGCATTAACAGTAGTTGTCCAAGCAGCCTTTTTCTAACATTTCCTATCTATTGGTTCACTTTGCAGCCTTCATTGTGCAGTTTAAGCATCTTTGCTGTTTTTTTCAACATGATAATCTTGGGTAAACTGGGAGCATAAAAATCTGGACATTGTAGCGGAGTCCATAGTCTCTGAATTCATGTATGATCCTGTCAATACCAAAAGGAGATTTGAATGACTATAGTTAACAAGCTATGTATTTGGTATGTTGCTGCAGCAAGCATACAATTATCACAAAGATCTGTTATAATCAGTGATGTGCAAGTAAGTTCTTAATTTGGGGATGTTTTCAATTGAATAATTTAACAAAGATAGGATTATACCTTTTCTGGGGGAAGAAAATGGATTGGATTTTATCCTGTGCTTATGACATTTAGATGCAATATGCAACTGGTTGTATGGGGTTTTGATTTAGGAGGAGGATGTCTCTATGGCATGACATTTAAAATCATCAGTCAGAATGGTAGACTGGTGTCCAGTAACCTTCAGATATAAATAAGTTTTTTTTTTACTTTGTTGCAAATTGTATTTAAATACTGTGTATGGATATTGTGGATAGCATAATTCTGTTTAAATCACAGTAGTGAGGAATTTAGTTCACCTTGATGCTTTCAATATGGATTTGCTTTACTGAGGTTTATATGGGTTTGCATTTCTGGGAGGTTTTGGGAGACTTCCAATTTAATGGAAATTCTTTCAAAAATACATGAGCAAAACCTGGTTTTATCATGGGATGTTAGCAATGATTTCTTTAAGTAGCCAAGTCGAGGTTGTACAATTGCTCTTCATGCGACATACTGTTTTGTTAAGAAACAATCAACCAAAGAATGTAAACTGCAAAGCTAAAAGTGTGCAATAAAATAGAATAATGAGAATGCAGGAAATTCTTAGGGGGAAGTAAAACTCTCTTGCATATTGATTCCTAGAAGAAAACAAGCTGACAGTTCTCGCAGGTGCCTCTCCTAGGAGCAGACTTAACACTTGTTACAGAATTTGTCTTGAAAAAAACAGTATTTGAACTAAAGAATTTGCAAATTTGCTTGAGAAACAAAACAGATTGTGTGTTGAAAGACTGAGCTGCTAGCAAAATACCGAATCGTGTCAGATTTATACAAACCAATCTCCTGTGTATTGCACCATGTCCTAGAAAACTGGAAACCATGAAAACAAGAACTTATATTTTAAGGAGCTCTTTGACAGCTTATAAAAAAATAGCTTTTCCACTTTTTACATGAAGCTTCTACCTTAAAGAAACTGATGAAATAGGTGGTAATTTTTAACACAAGCAGTGACAAAATAAACACCATCTGCTAGTGTTGACTTATTCCATAGTATTCTCATGCTGGGTGATTTTATTTCACTTTTTTCAGATATAGTTAATGACACATCTGCTGTGTGGTGGAGGTGCATTTTTGGTGATTAAATGTGGGCATAGTTTTAGGGAAAACAGTAATGAAACTTTTTCCGGAAACTGAAGGAAATACTAAACTACTAAAAGGAACTTACAAAATAGCTATATTGATGCCTTTTATTTGTTTTTTTCATTATTATTTTTATCCAATTTATTATTGGATCAAAAATGTTAAACGTATATTTATTCTCTCAAAATACTTAGTTATCATGGAAAACCTTTCAGGTAGTCTTTCTTTTACCAAAGCAAAAATCTTTCCAGAATGCTATTGTTAGTCTTCTAAGCAAGCCTAGTTTTCTGTCACATCTATGAATCTGTGGCTGTGAAGGCAGAGCAGTTTCAGGTGTCATGTGGGATCATTGTCAAATGGGAGAAAGTATTTAAGGGAACGCAACGTACACTGCCATCATTACAATTGCAGAACAAAATAATGAGGTTTATATCAAGATCCATCTGAATACTGTACAATAAGAAATTCTACATTCATGCAGAGTTGTTTACTTTTATAATGTCTTTATCCTGTGAAGCTGTCTTTCCTCCAAGCAAGGTTGTAAGACAAGATGTAATCATCTGGTGTCCCTGGGTTATTCAGACAGAGACAGAATTCATGGTGGTTTGTATTGTGGCATGCTTTCTTCCCTTTGGTAGAGCTTGGTATTCCTGTTGGTTTAAAGATACCTCTCCTGTGTCCCTGAAGAGCAGCCTCTTCCGAAATTACCCCAATATATCCTACCTTTTTCTTCTCAGCAATGAGAAGTCTTTCTTGTGGGAATTCCTATTTAGCACTTTACTGGAGAGGCATTAACATAATGATCCACTACACAAATTTCAAGCAATTAGGCTGTTAAACCTGTGTTTACCATGCCAAATCATATGTCTCTATGCTGTTATCAGTATAAGTAGATTTTCATAAATCCAAAAAACTAAATGCCTAGATCTCCATATGGGTGCGTGGATATTTAACTTTAAGATTTTGTGACAGAAATTAAAGCCATGGATTGGAAACCTTAGGAAAAAAAAATCTTTGACTACTATATTCTCTAGTAGGTAAAAAAACAGGATTGACTACACAGAGATATGAATTCAGACTCTTTGTCTAAAACTTTAAAAATCTCAAGTAAAAACAAATTCAGTGTCTTCCCTTCATGCCACCAAGATCTGTTTAATGGTATGAAATCCTTGTCCTTTTATGGTTTCACAAAGTGTTTTGACAAGTTATGCAAGTAAAACTGCATACAGTATAAAAAGAAAATTAAGTCTGAAAAAACATAATATAAACAATTTTAAAAGGAACTGCCATTTCTTTTTTAGCTGGGAGTCCTGAAGCATATAGTGAGTATAAATGAAGCTTTACATTACATCCTTACGAACACTAGCTAAGGAAATATTGATAGAAATATGTTCAAGGATAAATGTCTCTACCTGTAGTTATTTTAATACTTTTATTCAAAATTCATTCAGTTTATTATTTTAGTAATGAATGTATAGAAAAGCAGTGCCTGTGAAGTAATATGCGATTAATATTAATTGTTCTGATAAAAGAAAAAAAAGAGCAATCTGACTTAGTGGATTTTTGTCTTTACAGACTGCATAGTAATTAAAAATTGGAATGAGAATTCATGCAAGTTGCACTAAATGTGTACTGCGTATATTAAATAGTAAGCATCCGAAGTCGTCCCATGTTTCTTAGCAGTGATAAACAGATTTACATAAGTTAAATACTTATATTACAAACCTTTTGACTTGACCTGATCTGGTGTAAACTTTGCACTTATGAATTATCAAACCTCTTTGAAAGACAGCCTTATGTATGTGTATTATCATTTATGTTAATCTGAACCATTTCTCAAGCTGCTGTGCATGAAGTTAGGGTGAAGAATCCCTTGCTTATTCATACCCATATGTATGCTGTGAAACTTGAATAAGGAGGGAGACAAGAAAAACTGATGTAAAAAAAAAAAATTATAAAGATATTTTTTATACCAGTGCCATAATTCCTTGTATTAGGTTTACTTATATCCACTGCTAGGGTAAAAGTGGAGGGAACGTGACCAGTGCTTTCTTTCTAAATTTCCATATCATGCTTGTATAAGCACTTTCTTTTGTTTGGATTATCAACTGGAAATATAATGTGCTTTATTCCAAACTGGATCTGTGTCTGAGGCAAAATATTTATAGTCTCTAATACCATAATAGTAAGTAAACCAAAATTGATTGTATTGTATTTCTTTAATATGGAGAAGCAATGAGGAAATGATGACAGTAAATTATTTTAAACTATGTTACTTGTGAACTCTTCCCCATATTAAAGATTTTTACAATGACATTGCGTAACTACATTCAGAAGTTGTCAGCAGAAGGCCAAGCATTTTGACAGAAATGTAGATAGTGGATGGGCTTATTGTATCTGAAGACTTAAATCTGCTTGGTATAATAAACAGAGGTGAAAAGCTGAGAGTCTTACACAGCACACTTCTTGATATCCACTTCCTTAGTGGCACAAGTGAGTTCAGTATTTTCAACCAACTTCACAGTATTTCTCCTGGCAGTAAGATTTACAGACTTATCTGGTAATACATTTTCATGCTTCTTCAGAATTTATTTTCTTAAACAGGATCATTAGGAGTTAGTATTTGATCCCAATATAATTGTTTAGATTTTGAGTGATGGTTCTTTAGACTGAATGTGCTTGAGAGACAGGTTTTTCTGTAGTGTATATGCCCAGAATCTGGCCATACTTGATTGTATTTGGTTCAATTTTTTTAAATTTAAAATGAAAGCTTTGTTTTCTCAGACAAAGTCTGGGTTAGGAAAAAAACATGTGCCTCATCCCACATGGCTTGAACTATTTGGTCCTTATTAATGAAAATATTGAACGTGGTGTTAATGCCAGGAGGCCCCTGAAAGGATTTACTGAAACTCAGTAACATTTTTTTTTTTTTAACAAAGCATGATTTTTTTTTGATTGAATAGGACATGGAAGTGGGAAATAGAGTGCATTTTGGGAAACTAAATGATCTGCAACTAGGAAGAAAAATCAGGTGGCCTCTTTCTCTTTAGATACCAGAAATCTTTAACTCTTACCTATCTAGCTTGCCAAATCTTCAGCTTTCTTTGAGCCCTGTAATATATTCATTGTTGGGCAAAACTGTACTGCTGCCCTCCTCTTTCCACTCAAAGGATACTTGGTGATTCTCAGGATTAGTTGCTCCTGAGTTTTGATTCTGAAATTTGACTTTGTGTATCATGTGATATCATCATCATTTTGAGCAACGTATATTGGTGCTTCTTTTCAATAGTAAAACCAGCTTGTGCAGCCTCCCTGACAGCTTATTACACAGTACAGACTGAACAGCCACATGTGCAAATTTACCAAGTGCCTGGCTTAGTCACTAGAATTGATGTATTCAGAGTAATAAAAGGCATCTCTTCTTTTACCCACTGTCAGGCCACCTTCTTTTTTATAGAAAGCCTTGTCAGAAGTATCAGAACTGCACTTGCAGTCAAATTTTTCATTGTCTTCTACTCTTAACAGTAAGGTTCAGTTCCTTCATTTCATAGTTCTAACTCGGAACTAGCTTCAGTGTAGCTTGGTTTCTGAACGTTATGTCTGATTAAAAGTTACTTCTGAAAAAAACTGTGAGTTCCATATCGTAAAGGCGATATTCAATACACCTGCATTTTTGTAGCTTAAATTTAGGGTTTGTATCAACAATCTCTTGAATACAGGAGGAAATTAAGACAACAGGAAATTAAGACCAGAGCTTCCATGACTGTGCCATACAGCTACATGTAATAAAGGCTAAAGGACATAAATTCTGCAGAGGCAGAATTGAAATAAGGAAGCTATGTTTCAGCTACGTTTAGGTGAAACTAAGGAAGATAGACAGGACTGACATGTATTGATTTCTTCATTTTCTAAGTCACTTCTGTGATATGCATTATTGACATTCCTTTTAAGGTGGCTCAGAGTCGGTCAAGTCTGCGGTGTTAGGAAGCGATGTCATTTCAGGCATGTGTAGTTGTCAGAGTGGTTAATACTGCTAGTTAAGTAATGTAGTAATAATATGAAAAGTACTGCAAATGTTAATTATTACAAAAAAATTAAATGTTATTTGCTTTCCTTTACCATGCTTTTTCAGATATGTCCTTCTAAATCTGTGGTGATAGTAGAAATCAAACTGTCTCAAAGTTAAGTGTGAAGTAATGGGAAAGGACAGAAATATCTCTTAAATGTGAGTACACAGATACACTAAATACATGAGGAGATTCATACAGACAAAATTTGAAATCAACAAAATCTGAGCAGTTGAGCTGCTTTATATGAATTAAGAAATGTTATATAAAAAACAGCTGATGTTGTTCACCTTCAGGGTTTTTAAGTGAAATCATTCCTGAGCAGGAGCATTTGGGTTGTAGCTGGTTTGATTGGGGATATTTTGTCTTTGCATTTAAGATACAATGTTCAACAGTTTGCTGAGAATTTACAGTGGATTACCTCTCTAGAGTGAGAAGTTGGGGTAGGAAGAAGTATTTGGATTGGTCACTAGAATAGTTCTGTGATCACTTTGTTGGAGTAGATTGTTGGAGTATAAAAATTACTATAGCAACAAACCTTCCTGATGTTATAATTCCTCCATGATTTAGCTTTATTGTAACAGTATAAAATGTCTGAATTTGAGGTATTGAGGTTTCTAAGTAAATTTTCAACTGTTTTCTTAGAAATTTTAGAGAATATATGTTAACAAGATGGAGACAGCATAATTATAGAATGCTTCTACCTCTGTTTTCCTTGTCAAATGAATATAGAAAAAAATGTCTTTTTAAAATTTGTAGACTGAATATGCATACTTAGCTCATTCCCTAGTCTGCTTTTAATTAATTTAAATGCAGTTCTAAATTTGCCTTAACCAGGTCGTGTTTCTGACCATTATTTTACATGACAATCAAATCAAGCATTTAGAAATTCCCTTTCCTTCACCTTCATTGTTCTCATTATAGAAATATCTACTTCAATATTCATACTTCTTTCTAACCTCAACCTGAGGTAAGAATTCCAGGTTAGAGTTCCCAGAATTCCTGTTAACTATAGGTTTTTCCAGAAGAATTGGATGGTATTAGGTACTCAGACATTTTCAAGATCCATTTGAAGTGTTGTCTTTTATTGTTCACTTTCTGTTACATTGTGGATCTGGAGAAATTGTAATTTCTGAAAAGCACCTTCTTGTTTGCAATGAGTTAGCCAGCTAAGATTAGTTAACTACCCTACTTACCTAACTTTAATTTTATAACCTTTTGCTAGACAGACTGCTGGAATGTAGAATGTGTTCAACCCCTGGAAAACTGTGCTGTGTGTCTCATAACATGTTTCTAATGTGTTTCCACTAAACCTGCCAAAAATAAACTAAATAAAGATAGGGGTTGTTTTTTCCAAGCCCTGTTGATATGAGGATTTATTAAGCCTTCTTGTTGAGGAGGCATGTAAGCACAGGATTCTATGGAAAGTTAGTATTTTTACATGTTCTGTAGGCTTAAAAGATACATTATAGGTTTTTTCCCTACATGTAAGTCCTTTGCAGTTAGCTGTTTTCTGGAGTTACAAGGGCTTCTAAGAAAACGTCATCATTAAGGTGCTGTTACTTTAGAAGTGCCCTACCCAATATACCAGGGATCCCCCAAGACAGTAATACAGGGCAGACCACTGTGTGCTTCTTCTGACATAATGACCTACTGTCCTTTTATTTTTCCCATATCTGCCATAAATTTATACTACTCAATTTTAAGTCTCTTGGCATTAACATAAGCAGGCTAGAAATATGTTTAAACCTGACTCCCAAAGTAAGATGAATAGTGCAACATGTGTGGTTTAACCTGTACCATCAGGACTATAGATAAGTGTTCAAAAACTGTTTATTCCTACAAGCACCCTTTCTGGTGTTACTGTCAACTGATATTTGCAATGATATACTCCTATCAGTCATAGATACTTTTGTCTTTTTCAGTTATATTGATACATTTTTGAAAATGAAGATAGAGTAGAACCAGTATTTCACTAAACCCCTAGAGTTCATTTTAGTATTTGGTTTTAGTTTGTTTGGGCTGTGTAGAAAGCCATTTCATATATAGGGAGGAGGAATTCTATTTAATTTCACTGTTTGATGCTTTGGAGCTTAACTGAGGCAAACCTAGAATATGATCCATTTCAGAAAATTAAAATTAATTACATTTACCTCATCTCTTTAAAGATATGTAATTTCTAACATTAATCTGGAAATCCTAGAACTTATTAACATCTCTACTTGGCTTTCTTTAACTGTTTACATACGGGTGTTTCCTAAAAGCTGTTCTTGGATGAGATTTTAATTAGCTATTAAGACTGTCTTTAAAAAAACGACAACCAAACAAATGTATTTTTTAGAAGGTTCCTACTACTTAAAATTAGAAGACTTTGAACAGTTCAGGTAACCACATATGAGTCTTTTAAACTTCTAACAGCAAAATATGAGAGAATTTGAGCCTGGATAACTTTTCCTACCCAACTTTAACTTTGATTACTTTCGCTGTAGTTTGCCATTTGCTTAGTTAGACCTCCTAGTTGAATTTCATTAATTTATAGATGAAAAGAATTCTCTATGTGCAAACTATAGGAGTGTGTGTATTTGCAGTGCATCAAGGTGACATACATAGCTGTGGTTTTGTGTAATACATATTATTACATATATGGAAACATATCCTTGAATTATATTTATACCCAAATTTGGAAATACAGTGGAATAATATGTATGTCTCTGTGTCCTTGAACTCTGTGGCACAGTTCCTGTTGACTTCAGCAGCGCCTGCCCTTCAGCTAGTATTTGTAGAAGGTGGGAATTGACTGCAGAGCAGTGTTTCCCACCTGGCTGCAGGACAATGGTTAAAAAGGTACTTGTCTAAGAAGATTCCAGGCACAGTCAAGAGACCTTTAACAAATGATACACAGTTTCTTATTCTGTAGTAGACAAAATTATTTCTTTAAGCCTTTCTGTTCTTAGGCTACTTAAATTACAACCATTATTAAGGAGCATAACCAATGAATGTTTTGTGCAGTTGAAAGATTACAGGTCATATAATGATAGGAGACAAAGCTTACTGAAATGCAAAATTTAATAATTTGTACTTAATAAAATGAATCTATTCAGAGTAACATCTCGATCCATTCATTTTCTGAAGTGTCATCTAAAGAAGATCTTTTTGTCTTGTTTACTGCAGTGTACAGGACTTGAATAGGCTTATGTCCTTATCTTAATATCCATCCATTGCACTTGGTGCAACTCTTTCTGAGCCTTCTTTACAGTCACATGAAAGCCAGATTGTACAAACAGCATAACATAAGTTGTTGTGTTTTGTTTGGGTTTTTTTGTTTGGGTTTTTTTTTGGGGGGTTTGTTTTTGTTTTTTTTAAACACTAGTCTGATTGGTATTCAGATGTACTGTGTGAACCTGTGGCTAGAACAACTCTCTTTGCCTTACCTGCTTAGAGTAGAAAATGCAGGTACTACTCTCAAAGTAGTATCACATAATAAAAGTGACAGATGACTGCTTATTTTAGTTGGAGGGGAGTGTGTAATATAATTTCAATTTTTTTTATAGACACATATTTAATGAATCCCATTCTTCTGTTATTTCTGATAGAAAAACATATAGAATTTAAATTTCTGAATTCCGAGAACAATGTTAACTTTTGAACTTGACTTCTCTCAGATTTTTCTCTTTAGCCCAAAGTAACAGTACGTCTCTTTTTCCTCTGTGCCTCGTATGTGGCAACTATTACTGTCTGTGGCATGGTATGGTAATTAAATTACATTTCATGTTGAGGGATATTGGCTAAAAATAAAAAACAAACTGATTTCATAATCCACATCTTAGTAAGCTCCAGTTGTCAAAAGTCAAGGTTAATTCTTTTTCTATTTCACCTTGCATTTTTAGATTCCCCTGTGTCATCTTATAGCTGGGTGTTCTCTTACAAAGCTCAGCTGTCTACTCCCTTCCAGGCAGTGCATCTCACAAGCAAACACTAGTGTCAGCACATGCACAGCTGTGGTTCACTGCATGGTTAATTCTTAATCATTAATTTGTTGAAGTAATGTTTGAACCTATCAGCTTAAAGGTAAATCACTTCTTAAGCATGTTACATCAGAAGGTGTGAGTAAAGAGGTAGTAAAATTATAGTGGTCTTAAACTGTTGTTTATTATAACTTAGAGATACAAGGTTTTCTTCTATTATGGAAAAAGGTTCCATGTCCAGAAACTGGGGGAAAAATACACTGAAGTGTTACAATGTAGCACTAGGATAGCTTGACACACTTTACATGTATATATACATCTTCTATATAGTAACAGATACTGATGGGGAGTTTGGCTGCTGAGAACCTAGAGAAGCAAGGACACAAGCTGAATATGCTTCCTAAAGAAGGCAGAGTAGTTGAAAAAGGTAGTTTTTCAAGGTCTTAACATTCCTGATGTGCTCTTTGAGTTCTTTGATGAATATTATAAAAACGTAGTTTTCAAGTACATTATACAGTTCAACAAGTAGTACTTTGTTGGAGGAGAACAAAATCTCTGGTAAGCTCACCCTGTCTGTACTAGAACGCCTGTCATATGTGGGCTCTTTTTTGTTAGTTGAAAACCTAATCAACTTGGTATACAAAAGGTTGTAAGCACCCTGACATGAAAAATAAATTCCATTAAAGGAAAACTAAGTTGTGTTTCTAGTGAATTTACATTTTAAAATAATAAAGATCTCCATGTACTTTATCAATTGTTTATGTATACCCTACTGCGTTCAATGTTTTGTCATTGTCGTTGCTAAGTATGGTTCATACTACGCAAAAGTTCATGAGTGGTAGTGTGAGCAGATGTTTATTGTTCCAAAATGCATGTGCAAGTGAAGACAAAGGTCTGTAAATTTGGACTGCAACACAGGTTGTGCTTTCCTGTGTGACCATGCTAAGAGGCATAGGATGTAATTAATCTATGCTAAACATGCACAAGATGTAGATGAGCAAACTAAGTACTAAACATACCGTAGCAGCTGTTTCAACATAATGTCTTTTTCAATAAGCTGAAGAATTTGTTGAAAAGGAGCCCAGCATACACTTGTATTGGATTCTAATCAGCTAGTTAAGGGACTCAACAGTTAGTACACTAGAGGTGAAAATTAATCAAAAGCTAACAGAACTGTGTTGAAAGCAAGCAGTTCATATATTGATTGAAACAGTACTTGGGGGAGGGGTTAGCTGGGAATATAATATACATGGTTCTTTTAGTTCAGTGTAAAAGCAAAGTACATAAATCAGTAGAATTCTCCAGGATGCACTTAAGAACAGCATCTGCCTTTCCTGTATAATGCTGCCTAATATAGTTTATCTGCACTGTTTTTCTGGTGTTCCAGAAGCCTCCGAAGCATACGATGCTTGGTTCCCATGAGTCTTAACTATCTGGCAGATCTGAAGTTATCCCAAGGTGTCTTGTTTCTGCAGCTGGGTCAGGATATCATTTTCCTTGGATGATGATGATAATTATTATTATTATTATTATTTCATAAACCAGTTAATCTTTGACAGCTAGAGATATCTTTGAAAGAATTTTAAGTGTAGCTTTGTAATGTGTGGAAACTGTTTAATCAGTGGTTAAGAGCTAAAAGGTACTTAATTAAAATACAAATATCCTATAATTGTTTGTATGGTAAAATCAGAGGATGTCATACTTGCTTGCTCAAAAGCAAGACTCCAGATTTAAGAACTGCATTTCCTGATGGTAAGAATGATTTATTCTGTAGATTTACATTTTGTGGTGGATTATTTTATTTTTCTGTCTGGGTGGGGTTTGTTTTTGTTTTTTTTTCTTTTTTCCACAAGAAGCTGAGGCCCAGTCAGCACCATGGTAACACCTAACAGTTTGACTGGTTTTTTTTGAGAGAGATCCCAGCTGTTCTTAAAGCAGAAGAAGGCATTAGCCATTCAGGTATTTGTGTCATAGCAGGTACATACAGAAGAAAATGTAGTGGTGATTTTAAACTTTCTCTTATTTGTGTAGATATAAGTTCTGTAACTTACTCTCTGGGTTAAGGTATTATTTTACATGCAGCATGATATTCACTTTTCTTATACATCCAAAATAAATGCTACTGAAGTTTCAATAAAGGAGAATTTGTATATGTGTATAATGTGATACTAATTATATTTTCATTTTAACCTAAGATCTTTTTCTTAAATTCAGGTCAGGCATTAGTTTATACTACTTCAAATTGCTGATTTGCTCCCAGCTGGGATTTCCTATGTAGGACTGAGATATTCATGCACTCAGTTATGTTGGTGACTTTGTGTACAATACCTTGAGTTTTCAAATATCCTAGGCAGAGTTTTGAATAATTCTTTTCTTAGGACGTTGCTATTTAAAATTTTCCTATGATGTTGTATCAGTTGTTTTTGACAGATTAGTATGTTTTGTATAAATGCAACTTCAATCATCTTTCTTCTAAATTTGTCTGTACTTAAACATCTGCAACCCTGGAGTTCCATAGCTTGGTGAGGTTGTTCAATCCCACTTCTAATTTTCATAGTGATGTATTATAAATTTTACCTTGCAAGTAATAGCAGGAGGGAGTACTTCATACAGCACTGCACCTGCTGATCTGTATTGGTGTAAGTGGCACATATTTCAGTCAAGTGATGTGACAAATGACTTTATTATTGTTTCATCATTTCTTTCTCAAGAAAAAAAATAATCTGACCTCAAGGAAATGTCAGTATTTCTTGTAAATGTGACTTTCTATTCATAAATCCTCTTGAAAAAATGCAAGATTTGCATTTAGATACCAATAAAAAATTGGAGACAGAGTATTAGTTAACATACAAGAGTTGCTAAAAACATAAGAAGAAATGGAGAAGGCAGGTCCTTATTTTTAAATCACAGGTTTTGAAGTTATTTTATTATATGAAAATGACAACTATTTCTTTAGTATATGCTCACATTTCTTCCCCCATCCCTCCCCTCCCATCAATATCCCTTGTAGATTGAGAGAGTCATGATTACCAGCGGATTTCTTGTTAATAAAAAGTAGTGACACTTGCTTTATTGTTCATTGAAGGCTTTCTTCTGATGGAGATAAATGACATGCTTGGGGTTACCAGGAAAATGTGATTTCATCATTGAATGGGGGAGCTTTGAAACAGTCTTCCCAATTTACAAATAAGTTATGAATGTGCCAGATCTGACAAAGAGAAACATTTACTCTAATGCCTGAAGCTCTGGCGCTATAGTCACTTGAACATTGTGTCTTGCTGTCATCTATTTCATATAGGTTTCAGTAAATAACAATTTTTTAAGTTCTAGAAATAATCTCCATTATTCATGTAAAAGCACACTGCATAATTTGTTTAAACATAGTGTATACAGAAAGAGTAGAACACTGCTTATTGTTTCAATCTGCATGTGTGAAAGGATCTGATATGCTTATGCCTACAAAATTTAGACCCCATATGTAGTCAGTAACAAAGGTAAGGGCTCTAAGCTCATGTCTTCCTCTTTCTGCTCCTATTTGACATACCAAAAATAGGTATCTGAAGTTACAAAATGTGGGTATTCCTATCAAGAATGAAAATGAGTGAGAAGTTAACCTTATCTAACTTTGAGATTGGCTCTTGAGGTTGGTGTGCTGAACTGGATAACCTTGAGAGGTCCCTTTTAACCTTAACTGTTCTACGAGTCTGTAGTAATATCTCCCTATATTTCTAGGCAGCATAGAAAGAAGATAATTAATTTGTGTGAGCCCTGTAATTTGTTTCCTGAAATCATAATAATCTTGGCCTAAGTGTAGGCACTTATGCTACTGAGCCTTTTGACATAATTTCTGGAACTTCCCATCTATTCAGAACCCAGATTGTTGCTTGGTCCACTGTATCCCTGTGGGCCATTCCAGCAGCACAAATAGCAAAGGAGTAATGACCCACCATTCTGAAATAAATGACACCTGTATCCCAAATTGCCAGTATTT
This sequence comes from Elanus axillaris, assembly GCA_026212715.1. Classification (NCBI taxonomy): domain Eukaryota; kingdom Metazoa; phylum Chordata; class Aves; order Accipitriformes; family Accipitridae; genus Elanus; species Elanus axillaris. The sequence continues at coordinate 5,371,796 of JANZLQ010000044.1, read as the reverse complement.
CCCAGAACTGATGTTATAAAATATCATCAAAAAATGTTATCTGATCACAGAGTTCTCTATTGCACATGAGACAGCAGTACTTCAACTTCTGCATCAGCTAAACATTAAATTGTATCAGGATGCCAGATGATAAACAATTGCATTTTCCTAGACTCGCAGACTTTAAAGGCAGGCCTGTTATGGAGCCCTGTTGCTATTTGTAACAAAAAGTTTATTGCCTCATAACATGATGTTGGTTCCATACATAAATAAGAATTAAAATACTAGAAATTACCCTGTAAGTAAGTAATTATCAAGATCTAAATTCTCCTGTACCACCCATGTTTTATTAGAGAGAATTGGCTGACCTTTTTCTGCATGGCATATATGTAGTAAATCTACAGGGTGGGAGGGAAGGTCAGTAGTAAGAATAGCTTTACAAACTGGCAGACTGCCAGCACTGGATCAAAATTTTAGTCTCAGAATGATTTGTGTAAGTTTGCCATGGAGAATCTGGTGCTGTGCTAGGTTTCACAAGACTGTAACAACAGTAACTGTAACTGTTTTCTTCATTCTCTTCACATTAAGTTCTCTACTAGAGATGTTACTATACATTCCTGAATTTAACAGGATTATGAAAAAAATTGAGCATTTCTTGTTATTTATCAGACAAAATACACAGCTGGTAAATTCTTCTGTTTGTGTCCTGTCCAAAAGTGTTGAAATGGATACCTACATATACTTTTGGAATATGTTACTGGCGAGATAAATATGCCCATAGGAAATCAAACCAAAAAGCTGGCTCTCTTGCACGTGTTCTTTACCCTTACATTAAGAAGGTTTTCTTATCTTTCAGGATTTGGTGTGGTTCTTCATAATTTATTTTATGCTTTCATTGTTATTCATTGCTATTTCTTTTCATTTTCACTGAAATGAGTAGCTATGGTTACTGTATGGCTACTGCAGTCCCATGCAGTGAGTTTGTGAGGGTTTTTAATTGTTGTATGATAAATGTTTTCAGACTGTAGTAGGAATTCTTCAGCTTACAGCCCAAACTCTTATTTCTTGGAAAAATAAAATTTGATCAGAGAAGTTCCATAAGACTGCCTGAAAAAAGGGAATTTGGTAAAAGGTGATGTTTGAATAACTGTGTTAAGCCTTTTGTGAAGAAGCCTATATTCTTCTTGTCAAGGCCATAGCATATGGAGAGACAAACTGGTTTAGTAAATCCTGTCATAGTTGCAGGTTATTTGAAAAATTGAAAACTTGCTCAAGATAAATGCTGTAGTGGTTAGGCTACAGTGGGCCAGCATATTTGGGAGAACTCAGATGATATCTGATGGGGAAAGGACATAAGAGAACTGAAGTAACAATATGCATGAGACATTTCTCAGTGCTAGGTAAGTTTACCAGGTATTCACTAAGATAAAATTGTACATGAACTGTTGGATTTACGTACACCGTAATCTGAAAGCAAAACAACTTTTGCAGACTATTTACAAAGGGGTTGGAATCAATTGTGTGAGCTCCTGTGTCCTGTCTTATATTCTCTTTACAGAGCCATGAGATCTATTTAAAAAGAAAATCAGGAATATTACTTAAACCCTAGGCCTCCTTAGCATTGCTTTGTGAGCAAAGCAGCAGCAAATATCTAACATCCGTATGGGGTGCCTGATAACATTGGATATTTTCCAGGATTAGTCATGTTCTCTCATGGTGAGTGTAAGGCTGCCTTTCTGTGCCACACTGTTCTGTGCCACTGTTGCTTCTGGCGTAAGGTGGCATGGCATGGAAACAGGATTTATCTGAGACTTGACAATATCATGTTAATATCTGGCTGCCAGAGAAACTTGTTTGAGCCACAGGAGTCTACATTTAAATTAAGAAAGTCATTAAGCTATTTCACATTAGGAGAGAAGCTAGTAATTTTAGTGAGTTTTATAATATTTTCACACTGTGCATGTACGCTCATATAAAACTCTCACTAATCTAGTTACTTTGATATTATTTTTATACTTATTCCTGATATTTATTGAAAAACCCCACCTGAGTAGTTAGTAAACATAATTGCATTCTTGTTGATTGATAAGGAACTAAAAAACAGCAAAAGTAAACAAGATTAACTTGCTTCTTTCTGATAATGGCTATTTGTTGATTTATTGGTAATCAGCAAAGCAAATACTTAAAAGTATAATTGTTGATAAATAACCTAAAATACAGTTTTGATACATCTGTTCATGTGTAGTGCTTTGCTGCAGGCTGCCTGATCAGTGCCTTCACCGTACATTCTGGGTTTGGTTTTTTAAACACGTACAATACAATGAGAAAGGAAGAATTGAGGAGAGGAGATATACATATGATGAAGGGATATAAATAAGCTTGAGTTCATGGGAGGGATGACTATTGAGAAGTCGAACATGTTGGATGTGGAACATTTTATCAAAGGTAACAGTTACAACAGCTATTGAAAAGAATACAAAGCTAACTGGAACAAATAATAGAAGGGGCTTTATAGTGTTAGAAAATCTTCCCATTAAGTGAACACAATATGCAGGAGCAAACATATGGATTGGTCTCATTAAGAACAAAGATGGTTATTTGAGATGACCCTCAAAGGGAAGAAGAGAAGTGGCATTTTACTTCGGGAGAGACAAAAGAATAATGGGGTTAAGTTAGAGCAACATCACATTATCACACCAGTGGAGGATAGGCAAAGACAGAGAGTACAATAGTCAGTCTTGCTCTATGTGGAAAAACAAGAAAAAGAAAAGGATTGAGCCTGTTACCGGCATAATAAAGGGTTTTTTTGTTTGCTTTTCAGTGTTTCAGTGCTAGAAAGCTCTTTCCCATTTGTTTGGTGCTTTGATTCTGTGCAGTTTGGACAGTGTTGGTTCTACAGACAGTGCTGTCACACAGAATATTGAGAAGAAACCCTTAGCATTGAGTGTAAAGTTCCTTTTGTTCCCATCATGAATTTGCTTTTCTTTTCCTTTTTTTTAAATATGTTTTCTGCTTAAACTTTTATATATCTTTGGTCCTGATTCCTCAAGCTGAATGCCTAGATTTTATTGATGAACTGCAGACATTTGGCCATCTTACTTGCTCTGCTTTTTAGTTACAATAGCTTGGAGATGTTGGTAGCCTGTCTGTCAAAATGTATCAGCTGTTCTTGTTGAAACTCCTATTTCTGTGCCTGAGTGATGGCACTTCACTATATAGTATATATACACTATGTAGGGAATATGAGTGCCCAGAGCATTCTTTAAAGTGGCACCTTTAACACAAAGCACGAAAAAGCCCATTTACAGTTTAGCATCTGAATTTCTACTGATGCTAACTCTATACCTTTGGTTTTCTGGATGTTAGTAAATAAGATGGGGAAAGAAATAATAAAATTAAAATATAGAAGAAGCTTCTGTGTCTTCTTTTGGTCTCATTCCCTTCAATATGTCTGTGAATGTTATTAGGTATTTGTAGGGGCACATCAAGACAGGTTTGCTGCATCTGATGTAAGACAGAATTTCTCAGACAGGTAGACTTGTGTTTTTCACATTGATCCCTAAATCAAGCACACAGGTACTCTTTACCATCCTGTGGTTAAAATAAATAAATTAGTAACAGCTTTTTTGTCACTGTGCTTTTGAGCTCCCTTTTCGACAAGTCTGGTTATCTTACGTGCAGTGTTCCTTTCTTGCAGTGAATCCACTAGTTCACTTTCTTCTTTCTCCTGCTCCCCCACAATTGTATTACCCTGCAACTTAAATAGTTCATTTAAGACTAGCAGACTTCCAGAGGAATTTTGATATGATCTTCCATTATGGAGATTTCAATCTGTTACACAATCACGATTCAATCTGTTAACTAGATAAGAGTTTAAGAATTTTTTTAGGCTTTAAGAATTTTGTAACAAAATGAAGCAATTTAATATGCAGTTAACAATACAGTATAATATTTGCAGTAACGTTTTAATAAAAAAGTGATTATATGCCAAGGAAAGATATTACTGAAACTGAGATGATAATTTAAAGGACCCAAAGATAAAACTTACAAATTGCAAAAAAACTGAGTTATATTTAAGCCTTATAAGAAGTACCTGCCTTAATATTAAAAAGAAGAGGGGAATCAGGGAAGAAAAGTTCATTCTTTTAGCTCCTGAGAATCCTGTGATGTGCAAAATCATTTTTCTGTAGCTGTGATATCTGTTGTAATATTATACTACCAGATGCTGCAATATCATGCTGCATGCATTAGGACTGGACTGTGCAAAATAAGGCAAAAATGGCACCTGTACACAAATATTTATAGTGCTAGCATAGGATCTACTACCTGGTCTAAGACTACATTGTGACTGTTAGGAATGATATAACTGATTTAATTTTTGTTTAGTGGTGGTTTTTTTGTTATTGTTTTTTAATTACAAAAACCAGTAAGTTGTTGGTTTAGGAGTATTAAGCACAGTAGGAGACTAATGAAGTCAAACTATCAGAGAAAGTCTCTAAAATAACTTTACTTTTCATCTTCTGCAAGTATAGAATACAGTTCACAATGATAGTATTTGTATGTCTTAAGTGTGTATTAAGAGATTAACATTTGACTATTTTGATATCTTAGAATTAGTTGGTTAGATGGTTACATTATCCCTAGTACATGAACAGATTGACAAGACAGAAGCAAGTATTTATTTAGATAAATAAACTTTATTAACCTTGTCTCAGAGTCAGGGGCATTCACAGTCCCTAATGAGACAGAGAGCCTGGAATCAGTCAGTTATCAAAGTTTTGTTAAAAATTACACTAAAAACTTCTAAAATGGATGAATCTAGAATGTATTTCTAATGAAAGAAAGCAGGAACAGGATATATCTATAATTATTATGGCTTTGTGTAGCGTGGGTTTTTTTGGTAGCAAGGGAGGGGCCGCAGGGCTGGCTCCTGTGAGAAGCTTCTAGAAGCTTCCCCAGCTCCAAGTCGGACCCACCTGTGGCCCATGCCGAGCCCATCAGTGATGGTGGTAGCACCACTGGGAGAACAGATTTAAGAAGGGGAACAGGTAGCGAGTAGGGGGATTGGAACGTGAGAGGAACCCCTCTGCAGATACCAAGGTCAGTGAGGAAGGAGGTGTGCCAGAGGAGGGGATGCCCCTGCAGCCCGTGGAGGTGAATGGGGGAGTGGAGGCCCCTGAAGATGGCTGTGACGCCGTGGGAAAGCCCACGCTGGAGCAGTGTGTGACTGAAGATCAGCCCATGGAAAGGACCCATGCCAGGGAAGTTCAGGAAGAGCTGAAGCCTACAGAAAGGTCCTACACCAGGGAAGTTTGTGAGGAACCGCAGCCTGCACAAAGGACTCACGTTGAAGAAGTTCATGGAGGCCTGTCTCCCATTGGAAGGACCCCACAGTGGAGTGGGGGATGAGTGAGGAGTCCTCCCCCTGAGGAGGAAGGAGCAGCAGAGACAAGGTGTGGGGAGCTGACCCCAACCCCCATTCCCTGTCCCCTTGTACCACCAGAGAGAGGGGGTAGAGAACTGGGAGTGGAGTTGAGGTGGGAAGGAGGGAGGGGTGGGGGGAAGGTGTTCTAACATTTGGGTTTACTTCCTAATATCCTTGTTTTGTTTTGATTGGTAGTAAATTAAATTGATTTTGTTTCATCCCCAAGTTAAGCCTGTCTTTTGCCCATGACCATAAGTGGGGAGTGATCCCTCCCAGTCCTTATCTAAATCCACGAGTCTGCCCTTATCCCACCATGGCCGTGGG
>JANZLQ010000044.1:5346251-5366020 GCA_026212715.1 Elanus axillaris | reverse complement strand
GGTGCGGGCCACAGAGCGAGCGTGGCTGCATGGTGCTTTGTTACCTGCTGGGCTTAAATCACAACAATAATGAAGGACAAGTTCTCTTATCTATTGCCAAGAGCAATTGATGAAGTTTAGCTTGTGGATTGAAGTGGTAGTCTGGAAGGTGTGCAGTTCAGAAGAGAGTACCAAGTGTTTGATGCTGACAGAGGAAAAAAAGGATTTCAACTCTTGAAGTGCATGTCTTCAAAGTAATGCTATCTTGGTCATGAACGTGAGGCCAGTCTGAAGTTACTTTATCCTCTCTCATGTTGCCCCCACCACTATATATATGCCTAGTATGTCCAGCATAATAAAATGAGCTCTTCTGGGATTCCTTTCAGTAGATTGTTGGAGAATTTTGTCTTTCCAAAGAACATATAGGGAATTACAGGGAGATGCAGGGAAGCACTGGATGCCAGATTTAGGGAATAAATACATGGTTTTTTTTGTCAGTTTGATTGGAGCAGTTTAAGAAGGTAGGGCTTCAGTTATACCTTAGCCCTTGCCAGGAGGCCACTACTACATCATGCATGGGGAGCTAAGGAAGTGTATGAGTACTCCAAGTCTATTTCTATAAATGCTTGATGAGGTTAACTCAGGTGAAACCAGATTAAAAAAACCTCATTTGTAAATACTCTATTTTTTTAATGTATTTCAGAAAATCATATGACATGGCTATCTTGCATCTAAATATGTTGTAGTTCTTTTTCCCAAGCTTACTCTGTACCAGCAGCCATTCTCATGCACAGGTGTAGAGCTTTTCTGCATAAGGGCATTGAGCTTGATTATCTTCTGTTAAGCAGAATGATAAGCTTCATTTCCTTTGTTGATTCATGAGAAATATTTTGAAATATTGTGATTTCAGTTCAAGCAAAAAGTATTTTGATGACAATGTTTGCCATCCTCCTTATAACTTTGTCAGTATATATTGCGAGTTAGAAGAAAAAATGAGTAGTTTTGTCTGGGTCAGATAAAAGGAATTTACAGAGAACTTGGTGTTCTCTGTTGCATCCAACAAAGTCTGCCTTCCTTTGAAACAGGAATGACCCTTCTGACTGAATACCAAGGAAGATCAAAAACCTCTAATTTTCCTTGAAATCTATTTTTATCGTGATCAGGAGCAGGCAAAGTTAAAAAGTACAAGACTGACAGTACAGAAAGGAAAAAATGCCTTTACTGAATGGTGCAGATACTTTGTAGCAGAGTTTAGAAATGCCTCTGAGTTTTTTTTGGCTTTGTCATTTTCATGGTATACAGCATGTTACTGAAGAATGCTTAATTATTCAATTCAATGTCTAAAATTATAGTAATTTATGAATACCACTGCAAAATCATAAAGTTTAATGAGCATTAGTGACTGTTACTGTCATTGGCAATACCATTAGTATTGAAAGAAAAACCATATACTTAATGAGGAGAAAATATTTCAAATATGAATTCAAAAGCATATATAAAACATATGTAAATGTTTGTAGATATGTATATGTGCACTAGAATTATTTTATATGAAGTCAGATCTACAACCAAGGGTCTCCTTGGGTGAGTTAGATAAAATCACTTTCCATGGTTCACATTTTAAAGTTGCAGACTGACTTACTGTCCAAAAACATTTTAGAAGTTCTAAGAAAAATTAATATAATGTCCATTGCATGTAATGCCATAATACTTTTTGGAAGGTGTGCACAAAATCTGTTAGATAGATTTTTAGTACTGTAGTTCTGCAAATACTATATGCTACTCTTTAAGAAAAACTGTTGTAATGACTCAACTACAATATTTGATGAACTGATCCCATGTCTGTGCCAGATCCCTCTTTGGTTTGTAGAAAGTCCCAACTGGGAATTTGTATTTGCATGGCAAAAAAATAGAAGTAGGGAAGAAATTGCTTTAACATTTGAAAGTTTTGCAGATTTTCCCAAGGTCTCCTATTGCAAAGAAAAATATTAAAGAAGGTAGGGTGTTAAAACATTTTCAGTGCTGCCCCTTTTAAATCTGTCAATCATGTCAATTCATTTCAGTTTTTAACAGTTCTGTTGTATATGAAGAAGATAATATTTGAACATTTTATACTGTCCATCAACTGAAATGTACCCATTGATTCCAAAAAGGTATTTGACCCTCAAAAAGCAATTACTTCTACCTAAATCAGAAGACAAATGTGGAGGTGGTAATAACATTTTAAAACTTTATAAAGTGGAGATAGGAAGGCAGCAGTAAACACATATTTTAAAAGACATATATTTTTAAGTACTTGTCAGAAACGCTAACCTGGTGAGATGTGGAAATGTCAGACACATTACATGTGCAGGACGTGCATTTGGCATTTTGCTGTCAGCAGGGGAGTTCTTCTACAACTAATTCCTCAGGAACCACACGCTGAGTCTGACTGCAGGGCGGAAGAAGGGCTAGGGGTGGAAGCATATATTGTTTATTTTGTGGAGGTGTATTACAGGATTTTTTTTATCTTTAAGGTAAGACCATGAGTTGTGTCAGTCATGCTGTATGATAATTTTCTGCAGTTGGAGTAAAATTCATGTTTTATTCAAAACATGAATCAAATTCTGCAGCTCACTACTCTTACAGGTACAAACAGGCAAATACTTGTATGCTACATATAAAATTGGTTAAAAATCTCTTCTCTTGCAAATCACATGTGTTTAATAAATATTACCTGCTGTTGAATTATGACTGTTGTAGGGGGACCTGTATAGCATTGTTTTATTGGGGCCTCTTTTCAGACAGGAAGGGGGCGGGGGGGAAGTTGATTCCCTCGTTTAGCCATTTTTGTGACTTTCCTTCCTGTCCCCTCACTTCTGCCAGCTAATAAACACAAGTTTGCTCTACTATTGAATTTAAATGGAAATGTTGGCCACCATAATATGCACTATCCCAGTAGTACTACTGGTCATGTTACAGTTGTTTATTTCAGCTACGAATGTTTAATTTGACACTATTGGTTTTGTATGTAGGCTTAAGAGCATGATACGGAAATGGAATATAAGTATCATTGCAAACTCAGAACCAAATCTCCTGCAGGATAGTATCACATAAAATCAATATATCAATGAATACACAGAATATAGTCGGTATTTATAGTTTAAATTCATACACCAGTGTTTCCCATAGGAAGCTTCATAGGTACACCATAAATGCAAAGCATTATGATTTTTAACCTCTTTTAGACTATAACTCTAAATATTGGAATCAATAGTATCCAGATTTAATAGTAGTGTTAAACAGAGGTGCAACACTGAATGGAAATTCAGATTCATAGCAAATAGTTTCCTCTCCTTATTACATTTTTTTCAAATTTTTAATATTTATTATGGTTATTTGATATAGTCTTGGTTACCACTGACATGCACTTTTTTATAATATGGTCAGAATGCAGTGAAAGAATAACAGATCTAGTTTATGTTAAAAAAATTATATTTGGCACTTTAAGTATGCCTTTGGTTCAGGTAGATATGGTTTTAAATTTTACCATTATTAATCTTGTTCTCATTAAGACAATGTTTTCTTATGTGAATAAACTGCAGTAATTGAGTGTATCTTGTTGCTATCCATCCAGAGAAGACAGAAATTGAGTGGAAAAAAAAGCAAACAATTTTTTTTGGTTCCATCTAAATAAAAAAATTCTATCTTGTTCCTCTAGGAGGAAGTCACAAAATTTCTTCACAAACCTTTGTGGATCATAGGGAGTTTTTGTAAATGGCAAAAATTCTTTCTGGAACTTAAGATCCGTAAATTTCTTTTAAAAGTGTGTTAAGACCCTTAAATTTCTGTTTAAAATGTGTAGCTTTCCCTTATGGACAATTGGTCCATTAATCTTTTTCAGGATTAGGCCAAAATTCTGATTAAGTGCATTGCAGTTTCACTGACAGAAAATAGATGCAAATGCTGAACCACATTTAATCTCCAGCTATAATCATTATTTGACTTTAAATGTTATGCAGCAGGACTATTTCTTTTTCTGTGTTCTTAGCTGTAGTTAACTATACAGGGAAAATACAATTAGGAGATAGTGAAGCTCTTTTTTTAATCTTGAGAAATAGTTCATTAGTAGATTAAGCCTTTTTTCAGAGGTTTCCAAAGCATATACTCAAATATATTTAACTTAGTGGACTACATATATTGTCCAAAACAGTATAAAAGCTGAATTATCCCTGTCTTTCAATTGAGACAGCATATTTGGCCCATATTAGTAAAAATGTTCATTGTTCTTTATGAAGTCACCGGTGTGTTGTCAAGCGCTGAAATTTGTTATGTTTTCTTCAGCTGAAATCCCTTTCAGTAAGTGCTTCTGCTCCCATACACCCATATTCCTGTTCCCATCTCTGCTACACCAGCATATGTGGAAAATAACACGGATTGTGATGGTTTATTGAGCTGCTAAATCAGCTTCTCCCTGTGAAACCTACTCTGTCATTCTACTGTTTGAGTATCTAAGATTGGTGCATGTCAGCGTTAACCCATCAAAATGACTCCTTCCTAGGATGTTACTGTATTTTCTACAGCACTTCTTCCCAGATTCGTAACTCCGTGTCCTTGCTACCATCTTACGTACAAAAGTGGCCGTGTAGTGAGTATGCCTTCTAAGGCAAAGGTGACTCAAATAATGATGTACTTAATTTTTATCTAGTATGTTGCAGTCATAGATTTTTGAAGAACTGGGAGTTTTGTATCATTATGCATTGCATGAAACTGAGCAAAGAAAAGTGCAGGACAGTGAAATAGCTGATGATAAACCCCAACGTCAAAATGATGGTGAAATGTTACTGTCCATTTTCTATCAGGGAGACATATGGGATTTTTGTTTTGTGAGGACTAACTGCTGTCACTCAACTTGGAGGAAAAATAACCCTTTTTTTTTTTAATAGCAAACCCACATTTAACATCTCTGTTATTAACTGAAAACAAACCACACTTTATATAATCCAAAAATTATTTGTAGCCTTGCTGAGGAATAAATTAATTAGAAAAATAGCTTGAAAAATATCACAAATATCCTTTCCATTTAAGTTTTCTTAAATGGAAAACAGTAATAATTATTAATACTTCTCACACTTTTGTCACACGAAGATGTCACATGATTCAGGCTCAATTGTGTAAACGATTAAATGTAAAGCTAAAGATTCTGACTGTAAACTTTTTCACTGCATCTGAGCAGAGAAGGGTATGCAGTGATATGTAAGAGGATGTGGGGAAAAGATGCAGTAATTGCATTTTATTTCTAAAATTGTAGTTTCCTGGAAACATGATTTTATTTTTTAAAAAAACTAAAACTGCACAGTTTAAATTTTGTTTACAGTCTTTCTCAAGTGAAACCTAAGCGCAACTGTAACTAGTGCATTTATCAAGAAAAAAAATTCAGCACCTCTAGGTAGTTCTTCGGTGTGCTTAGGGCTAGCCTGAGAATCTTACTGTTACTCTGAACCATACTTTGATTCTTACTCTGTCTGTTGGGCTGGGAAATGAAAGTAATTTTGACCATTTAAACTTCTGGATAGAGAAGTCTTTATTCTTTCGTGTTGTAAAAGAAGGAAGAGAATTTGATAGTTTGGGGATGCTTGCAGAGAATTTCAGCAACACCTCTAGATCCTTTCATGTTTTTTATCTTGGTGTTGAAATTTTTCATTGGAATCTTAATATTTGCTACAATGTGTAAATATGCTCACAGTTATATTAAGAAAGAAATGTTAATATATAGGATTAGACTATACTTTTTCAATAATTGGTTCTAGCTGTTTTGGTTTCTTGTATTTTGACAAAAATATCTATCACTTCATTTGAAGGCAAAGGGCTGTACCAGCTTGTAGACGGAGTGGCTTGAATGTACATTTCTCCCATAATCTCATGTAGTAGATGATATTAAAAAAAAAAAAGTGTCTACTGCTTTTATTCTTTTTGTATTTTCCTTATCAGAAATATTTCAACATTCCTGATGGAACTTTATGCCTCTCTGTTACCAGACATATCTGCATTAGGTTTTCACTTTGACCAAAGTTTGAAACATTTGATAATGATGGTTAATAAAGCATCAGTGATACTACATGGCTGTCCATATTTTTTCATATTCATTGCCAAGTGTTTTATTAAACCACTGTAAAGCCCATATCGTTCTCTTTAAAGAACCAGTATCATACATGGGCAAAATTATGGAATGTCACAACTACTGATCAAAACTCAGTATGAAAAAAGCTTAATTTGTTATATGGTTCTATTTGTTTTCCTTTTACAAGAAATTATTAAAATATCTTGGATTAAAACCAAATCTACTTTCAATTCAGGTTTTTTCCTCTTTGTTTGATGAATAAAATGGTTGTCCCAAAGCTGAGATATTTAAACATGGAATCAGGAATAGCCTAGAAAGCTATGCAAAGCTGCTGAAGTTCCATAATACCATTTTTTAACTCCCATACTGATGTAGCGGCACTGAAACAGGCCTCTGGCTACATGCTAGTAATGGAAACTCAGCACCAATGCAGAGAAGGAACAAATGGAAAAGTATTTTGAATCTGTCCTGATTTTGGCTGAGATAGAGTTAATTTTCTTCCTAGTAGCTGGTATAGTGCTATGTTTTGAGTTCAGTATGAGAAGGTTGATAACATACTGATGTTTTAGTTGTTGCCAAGTAGTGTTTAGACCAAGTCAAGGATTTTTCAGCTTCTTACACCCAGCCAGCGAGAAGGCTGGAGGAGCATAAGAAGTTGGGAGGGGACACAGCCAAGACAGCTGACCCAAACTGGCCAAAGGGATATTCCATACCATGTGAGGTCACGCCCAGTATATAAACTGGGGGGAGTGGGGGCTGCGAGGGGGGTCACTTCTCGGGAACTAAGAAGGCATTAGTCAGTGAGTGGTGAGAAATTGCATTGTGCATCACTTGTTTTATATATTCCAATCCTTTTATTATTATTGTCATTTTATTATTGTTGTTATTATCATTATTAGTTTCTTCCTTTCTGTCATATTAAACTGTTCTTATCTCAACCCATGAGTTTTACCATTTTCCTTCTGATTCTCTCACCCATCCCATTGAGGTGGGGGGAAGTGAGTGAGTAGCTGTGTGGTGCTTAGTTGCTGGCTGGGGTTAAACCACAATAGAATCCTGTAATGTTTAAAAATAGCGTTATTTTCATGAAGCTTTCTGTAACTGCTTCTGAATGATGGTCTGAGTCTGCGTTAATGGGATTTGAAGATGGGATTGCATGGTGTTCTAATTACTTTAATCCTGATTTTCAGACAATGTTTTATTAATGGCATTGTTGTTAAAAGCCTGATAAGTTACTCTTAAGTGTGGCAGGAAGAGGGGGCTAAGTAAAAAAAGAGAGAGAGAAGCTTATTGTTTACACTGAAGACTTCATGGAGGTTTTTTTAGTGGGAAACATTACCATTTAAGATATTTGGTGTTGGAGTAAAGAAATTCAGTGAGTACAATTTATCCTTAGTGCTTGATCCTTCACATTCTCGTGCTTATGTGTAGAGTTGTCTCAAGTTACTTAATAGAATGCTAGCCTGGCTTCTATGTTCCTCCAGCCTCATGGTGCTGGTATTTTTTTTTCCTTCCTTAGCTTTGTCTTTCTGCAACTTAGAATTTGCAGCATTCAGCTTACCAGATGATCAGTAAATGTCAAACAAATCAAAGTGTTTCTGCCAGCAGAGCTATTGAAGTGCTGCATTCTGAATGTGACTTTTTTTAATTGATTCCTGAGAGGTTGACAAAGAAAGTGCTAATGCATGAGCATCAGGGATTCACAGAAACAGGGCCTCAGCATTCCAGCTTTTGTTCTCCGTGTACTTATCTGTGCCCTCCTTACCTTGGGCAGGTGTGAGCACCTGCTTATACTCATATATATAATCACCCTAGGAACCGTTAACATGTAATGTGATTTTAGTTTTGCTAGGAATTCACGTATCCTAAAACAGAGGGAAAAACATTTAGCTGAGTAGTGTGCATCCTTCAGAAAGAGCAGGGACATATTTCAGGCTCTAAGCTACAAGCATAAAGTGTCACTAGTGGTCTCCTGTTTTTCCCTCTTCTGCATTTCTTTACCCCTTCATCTTGGTGACGGCTGCTTCCTCTTTGCTTGTCTGTTGGGCTGAGAAGTATTGCATGTGCTATTTGGGCCATATTTTCTTCCTCTTGCCAATCCGTATGTGGTTTTTTGATAGGCCAACTGTCAAGCAGCATGCTATTTAATGTAGTGATACTAGTGTGTTCCAGCCAGTAGATGGCAAGCACAGTCCCATCAGCTCTGCCCAACCAAGAGATGGGTCCTATGGGTCAACCTACTTCCCAGTTCTGTGAAACGTGACATAATTACGACTTGGCAGAGAAACAGGGACAAGAAAGGGACGGCATTTACTATTCTTTTCTTTGTTCTTTTAATGTCCTTTGAATTAATAGTAAATGGCTTCTGGATGTTTTTTTCTAGACTCATTTCAAGATTTAACTCCTTTTCCTCTCCCCTGACTCTCTCAATTCTTCTTTCTTAAATTACATATATAATTTTCCTTTTCCCAAGGTCACAAACATACTAGTCCTAGGAAGCTTCAGTACAAAGAGAAGAGGTTTTGACCCACTCTGCAAAACATGTCTTACATGTTTTACATCTCCACTTTGCAACCTGTCTGCAGAGTGACAGATAAACATACAGGTAATCACAGCTTCCTTACTAAAAAGTTGGTCAAATCAATTTAAGCTAGAATACAACTTTTGGTATTATACTGTGCTGCTTCCTACTCTGATTTATCAGAATATTTACATTTACATGTGAGATGCAGAAAGATGAGCCCAAAAATCAGACTTGCTCATCTGTATAATCATTTTTGAGCATTTTCTAATCAGAGATGCTTTCTGCATTAGCAGCGATGATTTCAGTTGCACTGATATGTTTGTTCTGTATTTGTGATTAATAAGCTCTTGGAATATTTTTGCAGTTAACTGTGTGAATATGTTTTCACCTGTACATAAAAAGCATTGTTACAGAGGTTCCAGAGAATGTCCTGCATTTGTCTGTTCTTAGTGATTTCATATTCCAGGAAAATATGTGGAAACTGTGGGTTTCTGAGGATATGTTTCAGTACTCTTTTCTATTCTGGTCTCCACTTGCATACTGGGATGGAAGAACATTGTCAGAATACATATTTATGATTCCTGGATAAATGTTCATGCTCGGTATGTCAATGGAGAGTTCTACCAATCCTATTCTCTTCTATTTTTTCTGTGACTGACTGATACGTGCATGCAAATAGATATGTAGATGAACTCTTCAGCTCTCACAGTAAACATCTACAGTGAGGTTTATCTAGTATAGACAGAGAATGATAAAGCTTTGGGAGATAAACTTTACCCACAGCCTGAGATTAACATCTTGGCCCTTGTGCAATGTCACATGTACACCCAAACTCTAAAGATGATGATGAAAAGAGCTGGGTTTGTATTTGCTGTTTTAGCAGATCAGCATTTATGCGCAGCCAGTATGCCTTCAGTACTACAGTAAAGTTAGGCAAGTGGATGGAACTGTGCCTATTAGAAGCTTCCCCACACAGGAAAGCAATTGAATGAAAAAATGACCTAAAAATGTACAGAGAAGTCACTAATACAATATCATACTAGGAGGGAGGTTACTAGGGAGAAGACCTCATCTTTCAATATATAGTAATAGTAAACATGTAAATTAGGTGTTGGTGGCTTGTCTAGATGATTCTGTGGCTGTCATCTTTCCATCAATAAGGTTAAAATACACATATAGTTAAATAACAGGTCTAAAAATAAGGAGAATTTTGAAGTGCAGGTTATAGGCTAAGTCTAAGAATATCATGAGCTTATTTTCCATAAATGGGTTATTTTTAGAGACCTTTTTATTTTAAGTCCTTAGGCTACACCCGCATCTTTTTTTAAAAAAAGTCTTTTCCTGAAGCTAGGAGGATTGTAATGCTGAGACTTTCAAATAATCAGCTCTTTCTAGGAGTGGGACCTAGAAGCAAAATACCAAATAAGGAGGTTAATCACATTAACAGAATAGAACATATGTGACTCTGTAGACATAAATAGCGCCAAATTTAACAGGGTAATAAAGAGTAGCATATGCTAATATGTTAGAGATTAAAAGGAGGTGGCACAAGTGACATGCTAAGGCAAATTACATTGTTCTACCATTCTATAGGGTCCAAATAACCTCTGGCCTGAGGGCTTAAGATTTTTACTACTTGGAAATAAGAAAACAAAGATAGAATTAGTCTTGTTAATTTACATTAATATAAAAGATACGCTATTAATCAAAGTTAATCATCAGTAAAATAAGACAGGCAGTTACAGAGTGATCCCTCCTGCATGCTTCATCTTAGGATGGCATGGGACAAATTTCCCTGTTGTGGGGTGTATCTCTGTTCATTAACTGCAGAGGTAACTACTTGACTAGTTATAGCTAGGTGACTATTTTTAAATTGTTAGAATTAGTTGAAGCCCATCCTAAACATCTAAGTTAAGATAGAAGAGTGTGTTTTCATTTGAAATTCTCTCACTAGTTAATTGCTCTGCTCTGTCCTTTGGCATCAGTTGTCTTGCTGTCACCTGCTTCTCCATGGAGGGCACTGGGAGACCAGAGGTGCTAATTTTTAGCTGCTGTCACTTGTAAGCTCTTTGGACACATAGCCCAAATTTGGATATTCCCAAGACTTACCTCAGTTTGCAAATATTCTCAAGAAAGTGGAAAGAAATGATTAACCCTATTTGTAATCTTGCCTTGACTTAGCTTTTAGGTTAGATAACTTTAACACAAGCAAATAAACAATTTCCAAAGCAACAGCACTGCTAATCTAGAAATGGAGTTATAAAAGTTAGGAATTAAAATAAGTTATTAAAATAATTCTGGACAACAGCATTTATCATGGTTGTCATTCAAAGGTTTTTTTGAAACAAATCTTAAAGCAGAGAAGTGGCTATCTTGGTAGTACTTAAGAAAGTACTGTGCTGGGGCACAGTCTCCACAGTTAGGCTTCTCAAAAGAGCAGTGAAGCTAGTGCAGGTAGGTAGTGCTAGTTCTTTTGAAGGAATTTCTTGCAGCTTGAAGACTACATAGAAGCAAATAACCATTCTTGAGTTTACCTGAAAGTGACTCTCCATAAGTTTAGCTAGGAATTCTTCAAAGAAGTATTTTCACTGGTTTGCTTTGGTTTGTTTTTCAGGTGTTTACCTTTTGGGTCCGGAAGTCAAATTGTAGTTATGAACTCCTTATATGTGGTGTTTGAGTTTGTTGATTTTTCTGTGTCACTTAAAGCCTTGTGACAGAGTCTGTCCGTGACAGAGTCTGTACCTGACATCTCAGTAAAACAGATGTCAGTTTGGGGAATACAGTGCTTGAAGTAAATGTCTGTCTGTCCTAGGTGCACACTGGAATCAGTTCTAGAGATCATGCATTCCAATGTCTATGGCACAGCACCCATAGTACTGTGTTAAGAAGTATATTGTTTGGTGTGTACCACCACTGGTTTCCATGTTAGTGGCACTTATGCTACTTTATAATTTACTCCCATTTTATGGTGAATTTAAAACTTTTTCTAACAAAGTAGGACTATGCATACTATGATGAATTTGAATTGATGGTATCCATGGATTTTAACTTTTTTTTGTCATGATATATAGTTAATTTAAGATTCTTATACACTTAATGTTTGAGTACAATGTAAAGTTTATTCTTTAGAGCCAGGCTTACTTGTTTTTATAAAATACCTGTAGATTTTTATCTTGTATGATTAGTATTCATCTCAGTCTCCATTATTAGTGCATTTTATTTATGATTATGCTTTAACTGCCTATTTGCACTTTTTATTTTGTTTTAAAAAAAATGCCTTTTTTGTAGGTAACATTTTGGATTAACTATTCCAGGCTTGTAAATTTAAACATTCAAAAGTCTAGCTCCTAGATGAACAGACATGCATCCTGCAATGCTGACTTGTGTGCCTGTGCTTTGCAGGGAAGAAGAGGGTAGGATGGGATTTGGATGCTTTAGTATGCTCAGTGCTTCCTGTTGACTAACTCAAGGCAGTTCTATGAGAAACCTCCAGAGTTTTTGTCGCTGTTTCTACTCATGCTTCAGAGTTACCTAATTCTTGCTATATTATCTATGGAGAATTGCAGATGCCTAACTGGAAGCAAGTGCTACAGTGCTTAACTGCAGGACCTTTTGTCTTTTATTGCATTTAGTTCTAAATGGCTAATAAGGCAATCATCCAGTGTTTAGAGTCAATTTTGAAATGACAACTGTCCGATATTGCTGAAACTAGTGTTTACTAATTGACTGGTATAAAGGGCAAGAATTAGACTTAATGATTATTTTTTTTTTTAAAACCAACCAGCACGCCGTTGTATTCCTAATATGATATTTGAAAACCGTAGATAAATTTTTTTCCCTTGCTTACTGACAGCAAAAAAGAGGATTCTCACTTGGCTGTGGAGGCTCAGGTCACAGAGTAGAGTTTTGTGAATTTCATAGAACTAAAGAAAATAGACGGTAGCAGGGCTGCCACTCAGCTGTTCACTTCCCAACTTGTACTGGTGCTTGGGATTATTCCACCACTTTTGGAGAACTCTGTATTTCCCTGCAAAACATCATGAGGGCTCTGTGGGCCATTCGTTGAGTTTAAAGGATCATCTGGATTGAAATGCTGCCGTTTGTTGTGTTAGCCACTCCCCCAATTGAACATCAACCAAAAATATACTGACAGTGTACTCTGTCTCATTGTCCAGGTCTCTGATGAAGATATTGAATGATACAAATTCTAATTCCCCTGCAGTATTTTGCTTGCTATTGTGTTCCAGCTGGATATTGAGTCATTAATTCCTGCCCTTTGAGTCCAGCAATTCAGCTAGTTTTTGTCTCACCAAAAAGTCCATTTGTCCAAACAATATTTTTTTAACTTGCAGTTGAGAATGCTGTGGGAGAGGATGTCAAAAGTTTCACTAAAAACTTAAGTGTAACATCAATTGCTTTCTCCTCGCCTCCATAGCCAGTCATTTCATTGTAGAATGTAATTATTTTGGTCAAGCGTGATTTGCCCTCTGGTAAATCTGAGTTAATTATTCCTGATTATCTTCTTGTCATTGAAGTTCTTGGAAAAGTTTTCCAAAGAGAAATAGTTCAAATTCTTTCCAGGCATCGTTCTAGGTGAGACTCATCAGCCTGTAGTTCCCCAGGTTCTCTTTCTTGCCTTTCTTAGATGAGCATAATGTTAGCAAGGGCATGATGCCCCGTGGCAATGCTTTTTCACACATGAATGCCACCTTATGACTATATCCATCAGTTTTTTGAGCACTCTTGGCAAGCCCTATCCAATCCTGTGCATCCATCCCTGACTCACTGCCCCCTCACTGTGTGCCACACCTGGGCATAACCTTCATGGCTGTGCCCCAGGAGGTTCTGTCTAGCAATTCCTTGACTACACTGAAGCCTACTCGCAGGTTCAGAGTGCAAACTTTTGTTAGTTGCCTTCCGAGCTTTCTCGGGATCCCAAACTCAGCCATTTCATGATCTCTTCAAACTTGTACTGTGTGCAGTCAAGTAGTAATCCATCTCTTTCTCATCCTTGCTTGTCCTCTGTAAATCAGTGGTCCTTTTTCCAGTCATGCATGTTCTTCTACTATGTCTCCATGATCATGATCATGTCACAGATTCCTGAGTGAATTTGAATTTCTTCCTGATTGTTGCCCAAACTCTTCACAGTAGTGGACAGACACCTGAGGAAAGTGTCTGAATGCCTTTACATCTGAGCAGGAATGTGGAAAGTGCCTCTTGTGTTTTTCCCTCTTGCATCCCTCTTCCATTTACAGCTCCTTCTCCTTTACTTTTTAGTTTCATTCTGTGTTGCATGCTTGTATTCCTACAGCTATGTTAATATATTCACTGACAGCTTTGGTAAAAATCTAGTTTTACAGATGTGCATGAGCATATATGTATGTATAACATTATACTGTATTACTTCAGTTTTTCATTTTCAGCCTTGTTTTACCTATAAACAAACATATAGCTCATATTTGGTTGTCTGACAAATTTTACTTGCAATTAAAAAGCATAAAAGTAATCGGCATATAACCTTGGCTATGAATTTTTAAGGCAGATGTCAGCCACTGCTAGTTACATGCCTTCTGTCTGCCTTAATGAGCCAGAGCTCTTGGTTTTGAGATGTGTATAGGAAACAGTGACAGCATTTCCAACAACTGCTCTGGAGCCTTTTAGAATTTAAAGAAGTTATATTACTGGGAATTAACCTTTGAAAGTCCAAAGGAGAAATTGTAATTTATTTTACAGTCTTTCAGTGCATTTAAGAGTCTGAAATAATTCTTTGCAGTTCAGTAAAAAAGAAATAACCCTGCTTTATAAGCCTACTTCAGGGGGAGGTTGTTTGTTTTTTTTTTTTCCCCCCAACATTCCCTTTGAAGATTGCCACTTGATAGATTAGCCCAGTGCTAAATAAAATGTCCTTTTTTATGTGTGGAAGCTTGGTAATTGCTGCAAAAAGATTCTTAGTGGCTCATAATATACATATAATCAGATTAGTTTTGAATTCTCTCTCAGCTGAGAATGTAGGAGTAATCCAATTCATTGTTGTTGTTTACCTCTGCTTTTTCTGATGCCTCAAAGGGTGCAAGCCAGCAAGGCCACATCAGCATCTCAGTAAGGTGGGCAGCTAGTTTCGTGGTGCAGAGAAGAAGCAGATTTAAGCCTCTAAGGAAGACATATTTGAAACTGTTGAGACTCATCACAGTGGTTTTGGTATATACTACTTAAAACTCGAAAGTCTCATTGTGCAGTTAAACTCTCAAGTCTAATACAATTGCATAGTGAGAAATCTTTTCCAAAGGTGTAAGTGTATGGCTATCTCTTACACCTAATTGATTCTATCATGTGGGACTTCTAAATGGTGCTCTTCAAGAGAACAACTGTCATGCAGTTGAAGCGTGTGGATTTCAAATACTCTTAGGCAGAGAATAAACTACTGGAGTTTCTGGACACTGTGTGTAACATGGCAGCTTGGGTTAAGACCATACCCATGGGTTCTCTGGGTCTTTCAATAACACTTTTTTTCTACTACTTTCACCTTTCCTGGGATTTATTCCTCTATGATAATAGCTAATTATGAGATTGGAGGGAACTCAAAGGTCAGTTACAGCTTTTGAAGTCTTTTATTCTCCAACTCCTTCAAATGAGTCCCAGTCCCCAACTGTAGTTGAAACAATTTAACAGTTCTTTCTTTTAGTCGTCCTCTCACATCTTGCCCAAGCAGTCTTTCATCATGTTCTGTTATAGGCTCAGCTTCATATATTGTAGCACAGTGGGAGATCTGATTGGTTCAAGTGCTGATCTTATAATTAAATTAAATTATGTTCAGAGCATGCCTATAAAATGGCTATATGATAGTGTGCATATATAATAGATCTAAATGAATTTCAAATTCTACGTATCTAGTAATCATTAAAGATTCTGTTTTCAGTAATAATCAAATATACATATAGTATATAAATGTAATATGTGTGAATTAGCATGTGTCAGCACATGTATATGATGATGTTTAATGACTTTTGAAACTTACATATTGGGAATCTGTTCCCACTCTCCCAGGGTTACATCTCAAGGAATATTGTTATATACTTGGTAACTTTTTATAAACTTCAGTTCTTTGTAACTTTTTATAAAACATATACTGAAAGAACAACACTCTGGTTCTCAGTGTATAACTGTGAGGTATTCATAATCAGCTTGACACAGGTCATACCTGTACTGGCTACAAGGCCAGTACAAGTGTATATACTTGTAAAGCTCACAGTATATGGCCTATTAAGATTTTAAAATAGCAAACATTTTTATATTCTTTATATTATACCTATTTGTTAGAATGCCAACAGGTCTTTTATTTATAAGCTTTATTTAACTGTAAACTATGAAGGTTTTTAATTTTTCTTAAACAGCTGCTACCAAGTGTTTGGCAGTGTAGAAACTAAAATCACAAAATACAAAATTAAAATGTCATGGTAAAGATCTGTTTCATTGTGTTTATTGTTCATTAAGAGATTAAAGAGGTGTTGTTCATAAGGATAAAGGGATTCATTGTTTCAGTTTACTTGTTCTGCCTTCTTTATGTGTTGGGGGCTAGGAGAAGTGTTTTCTGTAGCAGAATTCCGATTTTGAAACTTGGTTAGACTGCTTGGATAATTTGAAGTTATTTAAATTGGATTTTAAAAAAATACAGAATTTGATATTTTGCCTGCTTGGACTATATTTTAAAGATAACAGTACTTCAAAAGAAATTACTGAAAGGAACCAACCTGTACCCAGCCTAGCAAAATTAGTTCAAGGTATTCTGGGGTACTGCTAAATTAAAATGGTGTTTGTGATGTCACAGCACACAAAAATGGTATTAATGTGTTCTTTCTTTTGTCGGACTGGAAGGAAAGATGAAAAGTTATTTTCTCATACATAGGAGGATAACTGTAAACAGTATATAACTTGATAGATATTTGGTTAGGATACTTGATGTAAAATCCCTTCCCTTCACTAACTAAAGACATGTACTCATTTTCAGTCTGCTGGAATTGCCATGTCTGACAGAGGGGGTCTCTTTTAGTAGTCTAATATCTCTTTTCTTACTGCAGAATAATTTAGGTCTTAGAAACAGTGATGTGTGCACAAGTTCTAGATGTGGTAAGCGTTCTGGGGGTGGGGTGAGGAGTAAGGTTTTGTGGAGTTTTTTTAATGAAGCCAGAGATGGAGTGATCTGCTTGATAATAAAGCTTAACTTCAATGCCAGCTCCATGCTGTTACAGCATATTACTAAACAGCAAGAAATGTGGCACAGATGTTGTGGGAGCCATATTTTACACCCTCCAAAAGGTCATGTCGCTTGTTATTACATTCAGAATCAATATTAAGTGAGCGTTCCAAATTTCAGCTGTCAGTTGAATTTATTGCTGCAAACCAAGGCTGAAAGGTTTTCAACTGTGATTCAAGCAAGCTAACAAATTAATAATACAGAAGTATGCATGGTGGAGCAGGTGATCCATGTTCCAACAGAAAAGGAAGTTTAATTGAAAAGCATAGAAATCAGAGCTGGGATGTTTAGTCCATTCCCTCTACCACAGTGGACTTGTAGTGTCTGTGAGAGGGCACTGTGATGGTCACTGCTAGGGAAGATTTGCAGTGAGTAAAGTACAGTGAGATATTACGCATGTGTGTGGTACCTTTAAGTGTCTATCTTGTAAAATATTTGGATCTCTGACATGTGAAAGTCATTTGCAAATTCCTATATTCTGTGCAGGTATGACAATTCTGGGTTTTTGTCATTGCCTCTGGTGATGACAAAAGTGAATAGGTCTGAGTGAGGGAAGTGGTCAGCAGTGGTCCAGGAGAGCTGTAGCAGAAGCTTGGAAGGCAAGTTGCACCCGTGTTTTCACTTTCTCCAGGGTAAAGATAAATTTCAACATCAAAGTGGTTTTTGAAACAGAAAAGTTAATGTCATTCAGTGCGGATGGTCTTATGGGAAGGAGTCTTGTGCTTTTCTGTGGCCACAAGCATCACAATTCAAATCTTTCTAGTTTTGGAAGATGTTGGAATTTCTTGAGTTTCTACATGTTCAGTATTTTTGGTCCTGCTTTACAGCATCAGGTGCTTAGAGAGCAGAAGGAAGAAAAATCCTTGCAGTTTGGAATTTTTCTTTGCAGTAGGTATTAAAATGATTTTAGCTAGATAAAAAGCATGATTTTTAAATCTGATCTGTGTATCTCATGTTTTGTTCTTTCTTCCTTATACTTAGTTCCATTCTGCCAGATTTGCATTTGCTTAAAGGCTTTTCCTTCTCTGCAGCATGCTTTGTTGCTTTTCCTCCTTCTGTTCCAGAAATGGTGAATTTCGCTTCTGACATATCTGTGAAGGAAGTTTCTCCATTTTAGAGTACAACTGATAAAAATTTCAGCTAATCTGCAGTATTTCGCTATTTGTCTTACATTTTGCTTCAATTTGATATTCTCCATCCTACTTCATGTAAATTCTTCAGGTAGAAGTTGATGGCTCTTGAAGCTAAACATGTGAAAACAACGAAAAATTACAAAAGAGCAGTCAAATGGAAATGAGAGCAATAAGAGACACAACATGTCTCCACACCTGCCTTTGGTGTACTTTTTCACTCAAATGGGGGGGGGGGGGTGTGTGGGTTGTTCAACTTTTGGTTTTAAACTACCTTCTTATTTGTGCTAGTGCCAAGAGAAAAGCAACAATGCAAAAGTGTGAATACTGTTGTACCCTTCTGGCTTCAGTAGACATCCAATTCACTCACACAAAAAAAATCCTTAACAACAATTGACAGATATAGGGAAAATATAATATCAGTTTATTCAGTGCAGATTTTGGAGAAATAAGGGGTTAATCTGAAGGGGATTAAAGACTAAAAGGGGGAGCAATGGGGCAAATGTGTTAATACACCAAAGGGGGTTTGCTGCACCACTGGGTACTATTCCTGGACAAAGCATAAATCACTGTAATTTAAAATAGACTATGAGGTTTGCAGAGCTGAATGAAGTTATTCTCAGCCTACCACATGACTTATTATTGCAAAATAGAACTGGAATTTGGCTTTCCTTCTGCAAGTAAGATCATTTCTGTCACGTATCTTGTTTCTTGTCCTCACCACCACTGCCATTATTCTTCTCATTGTTTCTGTTTCCTCAGTAACTATAGCTATTTGCATTTGCAATGGTTTTTTGAGACTACAAACCCTGAAAGGATCAAACACTTCTGTGTACCTTCAGTTTTAGTGAAATGGCATTTTCAAGGCCATTGTGAAAATCCACATATTTGTTTTCTTTTAAAATGCAGAAAGCAAGCCATGGAGACGTCAAGAGACAATCAGTATTTTTTAATTTTTTTTTTAATCAGAACACCTCTATATGGATGAGTAATTTACTTCAATGTTTAAGTTTAAATGGTTAAACTGTAGCATAAACTGATTTTATCTAGTGCTGTCAGCTAAATCTAAATAAAAACTTCTAGTGTCCTTTTTTCTTTCTGTGTACCTCAGTGAAGTAAATACTTCAGGTTGCATGGCAGCCAAAATCTGGCACATTAAAATTTACAGATGGTAAAAGGCATGTCTTTTCATCTGCCAATGTGTGATTCAGATAGCACAAGCAGACTTCAATCCACTTGACCTCAATAGAGCTGGCACAGCCTTCTTTCCTGCTCTATTCCCAGGCTTGTTTGATAAAGCAAAGTTGGTGATGCTTCTGTGTGAAGAGGGACTGTAGCTTTTAGATCTAAGGTAATTAAAAAATACTTAAGTATTTATAGAAAAGTTTAATGTTGTACCTGTATATGCAGTTGGATTCTGTGTATGCCACAGAATGTATGTTGACTAGTTGGAAGCACTGTCTTTCTTAGAAGATAATACTAACTTCTAAACAATTTACATGTCAGAATCTTAGCTCAGGTACACATTAAAATGGATAGAACATCTAAATTCCACCAAATTAAGTCAAAATTGTAGAGCTAAAACTATAACTATCAAATTATTTAATTTGTGTTGGCAGATTATAGAATGTATATTTAACCCTACAAAAGTAAGCACACTGATGTGACATCCTATTATGAAGCTACAAAAAGAGAAGCTTGTGGGTTTTTTGTGAGGTTTGGTTTTGGTTTTGTTTTTAAGAAATTATTTTGATAGAAATTTTGTGGGAATCATTTACTGGGGGG
>JANZLQ010000044.1:5331330-5346151 GCA_026212715.1 Elanus axillaris | reverse complement strand
GGGGGGGGAGAGTGTATGCTTAGAAAAAAAGTGTTCTTAAGCACTGGAGGCTAAGCACATGGGTTATTGTAGTTTCAAAGGACTCTGCACACACCGTAATACATTCTTAGAGCCCTTAAGTTCTTTTCACAAAGGTCAGTTTTTCATTCAGCACTACACATCAGTCTCTGTAGTCTGACATCCAGATTTGTGTTAAGGAATTGAGAATTCTACCATGTAGACTTTTATTTGATGGAGCCCAATAGGGTGCTTGTATCATGTAGAGCAATAGTTCTCAAAATTTAAGAATCAGCATGCCACATCAAAAATTCAGAAGTACTTATTATACTGCCTGTAAGATTTTTATTAGTTTAATTATAAATCTTTCTTGTTCTGATTTTTACTAACTTGCACACAGCCTGATTGCAGCTCACCAGTAGTATATGGAATACAGTAATATAGTGTACTCTAAATTTTGATAACCACTTTTGCAAAAAGATAGGTCTGCCTGTTTTGGACAATTACATATGTTGGTAATCTGCTCTTTCTGTTTTTCTTATTGTTACTTAAATGTCTCTGTAATAACAATGCTATTTTTCTAGATCAGTGGTGTGCCTAACAGGTGGTAGGATCATGAGCAGGAAACCTTGAGAAAATGAGCCTAAACTGAATTTTAAAAGGGAAAAAGCAAGAGGACTCAGTCATCACTGCAATCCTCATCCTGTTGAATCTAGGGGCAGAAATCAAAGTGCAGGCTGCTTCCTCCTTTTTTAGAGTTCTTGAGAGCAGAAGTGTTCTCCTTCCTCATGCTAACCAGCATCTGCCTTCCTGCATCTTCTCTTATATTGAAGAGTTGTGTTGATTAATCATTCCCCTACACTCTCCAAACAAAGCACTTATTTCGACTGGTTCCTACATAGTCCTGATGCTAGTAGTTCTAGTCTTTGTGACAATTTGGTAGAGGTTAGTCTGTGCTTTGGTCAAACCATTTTGGCACGGGGTGGAATAAACACTGGTAAGACTGAAGTTTTGTCATTCCAGTGAGTGCTGGACTTGAGTCAGGAATTGTTCATCAACACAACTGGGCTCTTTAGGTATATTCTGGAAGTAGTTTCTGGTTTTATATGTTTTTCTGAGAGCAAAGGCTTTAACAACCCAGAAGCCTGTTGTTCACAGTAGCACAGACTGCTTCTTGGTAGTTTTTCTTTCCTTCAAGCATTCTGTGATTAAAGATAATTCTTTAGGAAGACTTGATACGTATGGCACTTAATATGCTCAGATTTGCGCAGGGCTTTCAAAGAGGAGTTTCTATGCTTTAATAACTGAAGAACACACAGATTTCAGAAAAATTGTCATTTACTGCATACCTCCATGTTACATCCCCCAAAACATATCAAAACAGAGAAAAGAAGAACCATTACAGTTAATGTCAACACTTGTGATTTCTTTTTGTTAATGAGTATTTTTCTTCTGTCTTGTGCTGGTGAGTTTCAGTGTTTAGGCTGATCTGATCTGAAAGTTCTATCTCCTGTAGCCCACTCTCCTGCCATTTATTAGCATTGTTATTACAGTAAGCAGTTAAGGGAGATCATAAATTTATAGGAACTTGTGAACCTTCTGGATTATCCTGTAGCTGATACATGTGTATGATTGAGATAAAAATTTTGAACTGGAATTCTTCTGTTTATTTTAGGGGCCAAAGGGGAGAGCATCACAAAAAGGTTACATTCTTGTAGCAGCCTGCATATAAATTTCCATGATTTACTCTTTTCCCTAAGTCATGTGATTTATTTCCTTGTTTAAATTCTTTCTCTTGCTATGCTTTTTTTCCTCTTTCTGACTACAAAATTATGTCTTACTCCTTCAAGAGGCTTAAGTTGGTGGAGACTGGATAAATTGTTTTGGGAAGCCTAAGTATATACTTGTCCTATTGATAAACTTTTTTCTAAGCATACTTGTTGTTGTTGAGGACAAAATACAGTGTTGATGTAGTGATCTGGAAGTTCCTGTGTTTGTATAGTCCCATGCTAATTTTGAATATTCTGGGTTTTCATTTCTTGTGGGCTTTTTGTTTTCTGTTTTCTCAAATTCACTCAGTGTTTTCTCAACTAAATCACACATTCTGCTTTTGACAATTCTGCACTAGACATTCACCTCATTTCTTGAGGTGTTTATAGGCAACATTCTAAGACAAGCCTATAGCAGTCTGTATTGAGGCACTAGTAGCTTTATTGCTGGAAGATTCACCACTGTCAGCCTATCAAGAGGAAGATGAGACTGGCCGTGGTCCCCTGACTGTAGGAAAGTCAAAGATCACTGGGAAAATTTGAAAAGAGAAAGGAAACAAATGTTACTTTTTCAATTATAAATTCACATAAAAGGATGCTAAACAAGGAAGAATAGACAAAGGGGTTTTTACCAAAAACAAAAAAAAACCAATTGAAAATACAGTTTTCTCTTTGTGGGGGAGCGGAAATCTAGTGGTAGCTAGGACCCTACATTAAAAATGGTCAGTAACCATTGGTTGCAATTAAATAGAAAATCTAATAGTGTGGTGGTAAAAAATATATATATATATGTAGTGTACAGGGAGGAGGGAAGGAAATCTATCAAAACCTCTAGGAAATGTCTGGGGGAAAAGGGAAAGAAATTAAGCTTGCTGCCAGTAATGTTGTTATTCAGAGACAGTCAAAAATTCTTTCTGTCCCCAGATTACATTAAAGGACTCATAAAAGCAATTAACATGTGGACTATTTTTCTAACTCACTAGAAGTTTCAGCATCTAATTACCCATTATGTAATAGCTGGAAGCCAGCAGATTAACTGAAAATTGTTGATGCACTAGGATAATTTAAAATACTTCGATAGTGCTTGTGTTTAAAAAAAAATATTAAAATATATGGACATTCCTTTAGCATGAATGCATTCATTTGAAATTTTTTAGTCTCAGATTGAACATCAAATGATTCTGATTACCTTGGTGTTACTGGTCTTTGATCTTGTTCTAGTGAATTAGAACTGGTGCCGTATCAAAATGGTCTGCTACTATTAAAAAATCAGCAAAAAAATAAGTTTGTTAAATTGATAGCAGAAATTGATAAAATGCAGTTATTGATCAGTTGGGTAAAAATTATTCTGTCCAGTGCAATCTATTTGTTACCTGAAACAAGGTAAGAGATTTTAGTTGTGTTATTCTTGCTTTAAGTTTTAGGTTTGTGGTGTCACCATTATATGGTAGGCCTTAACTCTCTACAGACTGAAAAGAGAGAGAAAGAAATGATCTAGTGGAAAACACTGTAAATCAAAAAAGTAACTGAAATGATAAAATTAATTTTGTGATTTTTTTTGATATTCAGTCTCATTTTCTAGCTTTCTTGAGTGTATTTTTGTTATGAAACTACTAGTCGCCGTAAGAGATGAAATACCATTTTGCTGGTTTCATTCTAAAGAACAGTTTGTCATCTCAGTGCTTATAAACATTAATTTTGAAATTGTCTACAGTTTATGTTATATTTTAATTAGTGCCACTGTTGCCCTCATTCACTGAAACATTTAAACATAATTTAAATATATTCCAAAAGTTTAACAAATGCTTATATTCTTGCTGAATATGACTGAAAGCTACACTTGTTCATTAATTTAATACTTAAGAAGGAAAAAAACCTCATCCTGAACTCCCAAGAACTGAACACCATTTCTTTTTCTTCTTTGTCTTTTTTACCTTCAGCCTTTTTTTGTGCTGTATCAAAATAAGTTCTTTTTTTTTCCAGTCTGAAAGTAAAGCTCTGAAAATATCAAAGACAAATGATGCTGATAGAAATCTAATTTAAAAAAAATATATTTTAGATAGAAAATAAGGCTATCCAATACAGTACAATGAAGAAAGTATGATGTCTAAAGATTAAGATACTTGTCTGGGAGTCTAAAGACAAAATCTTCTACCCACATCTGCCTATGTGTATTAATCATTATCACTAATGTCATGATACATGTGGAGACTTGACAGTCACAGTGCTCAGCACCAGTGTACAAAACACTTCGTAACAGGCTCTACAAGGCTCTCAACAGCATTTTGTGGGTGCATGAAGAGAGTTTTTCAGATCAGGTCTTTATAGGGTCAGGCAAGGATTGCTGGTCTTACGAATGCCTCTGTGAATGTTCTGCAGACAGCTGAAGAGCAAGTGCCTTTTCTGGCACTTGGTTTGGCCACTCACTGTGTTATTTATCGCATGTTATCACTTGCATGTTATTGCAAAAGGGAGACATGAGCACTTCAGTACTCAACTGAGATATTTGAAGAGTAGTAGAGAACAAACACATTTTGTAGCTTTTGTGTGTTCATTGGAGAAGTCGGTGATGAGTTTTTAAAGTCAGAATATTAGATATTACATTTCAGTTGGACTCCAGTTCAATTTAGGTTTGGTACAGTTAGAATACCAGCACAGTATACTTTTGCTGAAGGCTAATATTCTTACAAGGACATAAGCATATTCTTCTGTCAAATTGCTGTCTTTCTACTTACCACGTTACCTTCCATATGAACATATGTATACTAAATGGGTATTACTCTCAAATTAAGTCCATTATTATATTACATGTAATAGGTACCTGTCAGAAAAGTTTGTCTAGTGGTTACCAAAGAAAGTTTCTTGTAAACAAGATACCTCTTATCATTAGTTTTCTCTGGGATGTGAAAGGCAGATATTGATGGATTTAGGCCAGCCCATAGGGTTGCATTGAATTAGTGTTGTAAAATATTATATAAGCCAAAAGCAAAAGGTATATTGAGAGTAAAGGATGGATTATTTAAACATTTAAATAATCTTAAACAAGCGTGGAAAGGATTGTGAGGAAACCAATTGGCCAATAAATGTAAAACTAGAGGAATATACCTTAAAACCAGAAAGGAGCACCATTATACAATCATACTTGCAAAATGTGGAGTGCTTTATAATTTTTGGAGTAAGCATGTAAGAAACAGTAATTCCATAGACAACCATTGACTATTGCAAGTATAGCATGAGAAATTTGTTACTGTTAGGCCTAATTCTACTGTTTCATTTAGCTAAAAAAGACCACGGTAAGCATAGGTAGAAAAATTTGTCAGTGCCAGAGTTTAAATAAGAAGAACTATTGCTGTATTAGCACCTAGAAAAACAAATACATATGTATGTAGAAATAGAGATTAAAAACTAGCGTTAAGTTCCTGAGAAGAAAACGGATTCTACCATCCAGCCAAAGGCGGATCTTGCAACCAGAACAGGTGTACATACAACTTGAGATTTTATTTTTTCCCCCCACACATTTATCATAAAATGAGAAAAGTGGTTTACAGTTCGCTTTTGATCATCCAGGATTAGTGTTTTTATATTTATTGGCCATTGAGGTGTTTTTCTTTTATCTAGTCACTTTTTGACCACAGGTAAACTCTGGCATTTACAATATCTTTTAGGAAGGAATTCTACCACTTCAGCTATGTGTACTGCAGGGAACTCCTTATTTTATTTGTTTTCAATTTCCCACCTGCTGTTTTCATTTGAGATGACCTAAGTTCTTCTATACCTGTGCAATCTCCAGTAGAAGACAGAAAAAGCTATGAGGAAATGCAGTTTTTGTCCAAAATGATTAGTGGCTGGTTTACAATTAAATATCCAGTTAGTGGTTTTTATATAAAATTTATATAATAAGTATTTATCTATACAATACTATGTTATAATATGCTTTACATACATATATAAATGCTTGTCATATATAAAACATGTATGTTTATATAATACACACATATACCTAATATGCTTATATATACGTGTGTGTGTATACATATAGTGTTCTCTATGAAAAGCATGTTTTACATATACATCAGGGCACATACCTGAACACTATTAGTTTGTATTATGCAGGCTTTAGCTGTATGCCCATTCACATCCTAAATGCTATTTTTTTTCTGAGCTGGTTCCTAAATAATGGAACAGTGTGTGACTAAGTACAGTTTTTACTGAGATAAGCATACTGAAGTCTGAGAAAAAAGAAAATGTTCTCAATGAAAGAATCTCTAGACCAAACATAGTCTAAAAAGCTCAATGCCTTTTAATGTATCTGTATATGGTCAGTCTCCAACAAGTTGCTCCAGGTCATTGGGATTCGTGCTTGTGGCTGAGAATGTTTCATTTCTAAGAGATTTAGTCTGTAGTGTTTTGCTCCTTGCAATGCCTGCTATTCGTGAGGCACTGTAGAGTTTTCTTGTGTCCTAGGTACAGGTTGTAGGATTACATTTATTACTTGAGACTTTCTTCTTCCTTTTGAAACAGAGAAGAAAGACTGTGTTCACATTCTTAATATAGGACTTCATTAGGAGAATTGTAATCTTTCCTACTTTACAGACAAACCAGTCAGCCCTAGCTGTCAGAACTGATGGAGAGTACTAAGAATACTCTGAATTCTGTTAGGAGGGCTTTCCAGTAGTTTTCCAATCTCTGCATTTGCCTCTGAAACGTGTTCTACTTGATCATCTTATTCATTGCTTAATCCACATCAAATTAGGAATTTTTTTAATGTTTTTCTCATTGGTTATATTTAAACACATTTTAAGAAATGGTTGATTTCTGCAGTGCATTACTTTGTGTTTCTAATAGAGAAAATGTACTGAAAAGATGACTAGTAAGTTTAACCTCTCAGCATTTTTTGCAGCAAGTTTAAATCCTAACATGTAGTTGTGGGATAGTAGTACATTACTTGCCAAATACACTGTTTTGTTGAATAATTGAACTGATACTCCAGCATGCACAGTTCTTCTACACCACCAGTGAGAAATGCATTGTAAAGTTCAGCCACTGATAGACTGATTTGCTGTGAGCATTCCTAAAACCCTGTGTAGGTTTCTCTGACCAGCTGAAGACAGTGATGGTTACCTTCTTGTGTTGCTTTCAGGTTTTACTTTAATTCTAAGCCCCATTTTAACTTCAGATTCACTTCTTTCCTTTTTCTCATGCTTTCTATATTACTTCTGGGTTTTATTCACTGTCTTGGTAAACGTTTAGCAAACGAGAGCATCTCCACCACGTGCTTTCAACTTTAGGTTACAGAAGTCTTATAAATTTCAATAAAAACTCATCGGTCTATGAAACAGACTCTTGTAACAACAAAGGGATGTTTTCTTTTTGCTTTGGTCAGTTTAAACTTACCTCTGTTTTGGAATGTAATGGTGTTAATCCTTAAATACGACCTACTGATTTTGCATGGGCAGCATTTGACTTAATGGCATTCAGTAAAGAAATGTTTTTCTGCTCAATGCACTGATCAGCCAGAGAGTCTCCTCTGCGTTCATTGCCTGTGAGCTTGGTATTAAGCTTGGGTCTTTCTGAGTTAAGTGTTGGTGTGTTCTAGTGCAACTAGTGGTATGTGAACAAAGTGCTTCCTGTCACCTGTATTCTCAGACCTGAGAAGAACAGTTGTACGTACTAGCTTTCAAATACATTATAAGCATTTTTCATCAGTTCTACAAGTGAAAAATAGGAGACCTTTGGAATAATGCATAATGATTAACATTTATTGTAACACTTCAAGTCATTCTGTGACTTAACATTTGGGCTTGGATTATATACTGTAGGTCAGTTCATGAAATCAGTTAATTCATTTCTGCTTCTCATTTTTCTTGCATCTTCACATGCTTGAACTTCCAAATGGCAGAATGCTAATGGAAAATTCCCACTTACCTTTCTAAAGTATGTATGATCTTACATGTGTGAAAGCACATACAAAAGATATCCAGAAATCTTACTTCCTCAGGTTCTGAAGAGCATCTTCAACCTTCCTGAACTAAGTATGTGTGAACAAGTGTATTGGTTTACTTGTTGATCCAGTGAAGTGCTGATGGCTGTTGTGGAGAACAGTGTCGGCATACAATTTATGCTGAGAAATACATTACGAGATTAGACACATTATGAGGATAGACACTTATTTGAAGGAAAAAGCAGTCAGGGGAATAAGGTATATTTGTGAAGTAGTTCAGAAAGACCTAAGTGAATAATGAAACCATTACAATGCCTCACTCAAGAGCTAAAGGATAGAAATTAGTGTAAATATTGATTTTTTAATTATTTTTTTTAAATCATTACTCCTGAAAGGTGTCAGTACTCACACAGCTTCATTCTTGAAGTGCTATTTTTTCATCACCTCTACTTCATAAAGGCAACTAAGGTACAAGTTCACGTTCGTGTTCCCAGGTATGTTTTGTTTTCACCTTATGACCTTGAGGGTTGTTGCATTATTTATTCATCATGTATACAGTATTAAGTTCTTTTCAGTGTCTGATCCCTGCCCTGATGAGCTTGTGGGCTATGGTAGACATAGGGACAGCAGGGGAGAGGACATGTTCCCAAACTACCTAGGAGCACATGAAGTTAATTTTCATCTTCATAACAGAAGGTTTGCAGGAGTTCTTTTATTTGTTTCTCCATTTCTTTGGTTTTGATGGGTGTTTTTTGGAAACAGTTGTGTTAGTGTCTGGCAGTAGAAGTCAGACACAAAGTTTTAAGATGTGGCTTTTTTATTTCATAAAAGTGCATGGGTTTTTTTCTTTTTACCTCACTGCTATTAAGCAGTGTACAAGAGTTTCGCATACTAAAGCCTGTGCAAACTAGACAGTCTCACTTTGCACCTACCAAATAGACAAATGTCTGAACAGCATAAACAAGACAACATTCCAAACATAAAGAATAACTTGGTTTCTGTGGGAGTAGAAGAGAAGAGAAATGGAATAATAGAATGAAAGATTATTTAAAAAAAAAAAAAAGCAGTTGTTGCAAATGATTAAGATCCAATGGAAGAAATGACTATTCAGTTTTCTGCGAAAATACAAGTTGCTTTCTACAAAGCAGAGTAATATCAATTTTTTAAACATAAACTGCAGTTATAATATTGACAAATAAAGTGGAGTTGTATTCCTCATTTGAAACAGTCTCTTATGAATATTACAATAGTTCCAACACTTTAATATTGAACTCCTTGAGTTGGACTGATTCAAAGTTATCATAATGGTTTACGTTTTCAGGGTTTTGAGAGAGGCAGATGAATTCCACTTAGCATTTGCTACTGGTAGTAAGTTTCAAGTAAGATTTTATTAGTACTAAAATAAAATATCTTAATTATTAAATTTTAAACCTAGAACAGTAGATTTATTTAAGTCAAACCAGAAATAAAATTAATCCCCATATTTAAAATACAGGGATATAGCCAACTGCAAACATAACAATAAAGTCTGGGCCTGTTTAGTCTGGAAAAAAGGAGGCTGAGGGGGCACCTTATTGTTCTATACAACTACCTGAAAGGGGGTTGTATTGAGGTGAGTGCTGGTCTCTTCTGTCAGATGGCTGGTGATAGGACAAGAGGAAATGGCCTCAAGTTGTGGCAGGGGAGGTTTAGGTTGGATATTAGGAAAAATTTCCTTACTGAGAGGGTTGTCAGACATTGGAACAGGCTGCCCAGGGAAGTGGTTGAGTCGCCATCCCTGGAGGCATTCAAAAAGCATGTAGGTAGGGCACTCCAGAACATGGTTTAGTGGGCATGGATGATGGTTGGACTCGATGATCTTGAAGGTTTTTTCCAACCTAAATGATTCTATCATTCTGTACCTTCCCTGGACTGCAAATCACTAGTATAGCTTAGTATATCTTAGTCACCCGCTTTCACATAGACTATGATGATATGCTCAAAGGTGTACACATGTAGAAGCAAGCTGTGAACTGTTCAGGGAAGGTGATGTTAGTCCTATGCAAAAATAAAAATTTATGACTAGAGCAAGACACTTGAGCAGGAAATTTATAGTGCATATGAAACCAAACACATAAGGAAGATTTTGAGACTAAATTTTGAGTTGGTAGGGAGATGTTGCAATATGGAGGCAGTCAATGTTCTCGGACATAAGCTGAGAAAGATGCAAAAGAAGAAAGGAAGTCCCTAGAAGCAAAATAAAATGCAGATTTGAGAAGATCTGGAGTTACTACATTAATTATGCTGAGTGCCACGTTTACACGTTCCTCTCCCATATGTGAGTAGTGGATATAGGCATGCAGGTCAGATCTCTGGCAGACAGCAGCTCTAAGGAACCAGTAATCCTCTCTGTCACTCTTCTCTAAACCGTATTGTTCATCTAAACCAAAATGGTACTAAACTACATGCTGCTGGCATTTAAAATGTAAAGATTATCAAAAGATCTTAAGCTAAAGACTGAAAAAGATTGACAAGTGCAAAAGCACACATCATTCAGGATTCATTCCTCCAGGCGTTCAATCATAAATTATTTTCTATTAAAAGAATGAAACATAAGTTGACAGCATGAAGACAGGAAATGGCATGGATAAGCAAAACAAATGAAGCCCAAATTACAAAGGTACATACACATTAATAGTGAAATCAGGAGGAAGTATGTAAGTGTTTCTGTATAAATCTTAGAGACCTACGTTGAGAACACCTAGAACATTTTTTTTTAAATGATGGTATCAGCCTCTTTGTAACAGATAAGAAACTGGCTTGATGTAAAGGAAGGGAATAGGGGGATTTCCAGACAAGTCATAAAAGGCCAGACTTGGGAAGGACCATCTGTGCACACTGTGATTGGAACAAAGGACCTGAAAGACTCAAGAACTAGGTTAGTTCCTTCTGGATCCCAGCAAACAGTAAGCCTGCCTCTCAAAGTAAAGTTAGGGATGTGGTGCATGTTACTGAAGATGCAATTTTCTGAATTACAGTTTCAGGTCATGATGGGGCTGTGACAACCAGGAGGTTCTTTTGGTCTTCATCTTCGTTTCACCTTAAGGGAGATGGAGAACTAGTGTATTCATCTATGCAAATCTTCTGCAACATCAACGTACAGCACAGTCAATTATATTCAAGATCTAGTTTCAAGCAGGAAATGAGTAGCATGCTAATAGACATAGAGTAAGGCCTGAATTGAATAAAGCACTTTTTTTTTTAATGGAGGAACAGGTAACTAAGATGTTAATGAACCTGAATCTCCTACCTAATCCAGTCTATGACTGGTTCAAAGAACTGGAATCCATTCTGTGACTGGTTTAAAGTATTTTGTAACTCCAATACTGGAGTCAATGTATGCTTGAAAAACAACAGTTGCAGGGAGGTTACATCCTGTAATCCAAATCAAAAGCAGTAGCCTTCTCGTCCTTTTGCTTGTCATTGTCAGTAGGCAACCTGGAAACTTGGTGGAAAGTAATCAGCAGTATGCTGCAATGTCAGGGGATAAATAGAGTAACAAGAAAGCATCATATGAAAGGGAGAGCAGCTCTGCAAAGCACTATAAGGCAAACAAAGCATGTAACCAGTTAAAGAAGTCCAGTTTGTGTCACCAAATCTTTGCGGCTTGAAATTCCTTGCTCAAGTTGGAAGAACACAGTATGAAGGCTGTACTTTTGACCATCTGACTAGGTTGAGGATTGACTGCTAAATGTCAGGGAAGACCAGAGACTTCTGTGCAGGTAGAAAGCACTATAATGATGGCTTATAACACACTTAGATAAAGTCTCAAATGTTACAAAGTCTTCATTTTAGATGCCATGGATTACTGCTTCTTGGAATCCACTAAAGCTTTTGCTTTAGCTTTGAGTTGCATTTGAACTGCCTCAACATGTAGGTATGATAGGGAAGCATTCTGTAACGGTGACCATAACTTGCTTAAGCTGTCTTTGTTTCAGGATGGTTTTATATGCTCCCAAATACCTTCACAGTCTCCCAAAGGTTTAAGTGTCTTAGTTTGGAGAATCATTTGCTGATTGATGGAGAAAGGGAAGGCAAGGCAAGGCAAGGTGTTACTAGCAGTGGTTGGGTAGGGAGGGGATGGACTAGGTGATTTCTGATGGCCAACCGTAGTCTACTTTTCTATCACCAACTACTCCAGGAGATAAAGGAATTGAAATTTAAAAAGTGAAGGTGATACACTCTCAGTACAGCAAATTTTTTATACTTCATACCTATATTGACAGTGCCACTAAAGAAATTGGCTATGATTCTGATCAATTTTGCAGAGGTAAGCAGGGTAAAATATGCACATATTTCTGATGATCACATTTCAGTGTAAAGCATTGTAGAGGTAAGTATGCCCTGTGTTTTTATTAGGACTTTATGCCAGGATCTTTGAAGAAATTAGTAGTTTTGCTTTCTGTTACCTTCCTGTCTTTCTACTATATGTCTCTATATAGTATAGGCTTCAAGTGGCTGCAGTGCTAAGTAGGGCTTGTCAAACAGCTTATTGTCAAAAGGTTGAACTTTGATGGTAAGACCATCTAATCCAAATCCAGACATGTTTCTCTGCTTCTCCTAGAATACACAGGGTGAAATAAATAAATAAAATTTCATGTGTTGGTTTTTTTTTTTTTTCTGGCTGTGATACTAATAGCACTTTATCATTAATACATCTCCTAATGTAAATATTAGATTTAGTACTTTAAAAGGTACTTTATTCCTGGGGGACACTTTCCAGTATCAATTCACTTACCTTTTATTATGTTTCTAACAAGTCCTTGCCATATATGCTAATTAGGTAATAGAGCTGATATTCTAATCAAGTAGTCTCACCTCTTGTGCTACTCCTTAATATGGGAAAAATAAGAATGAGCCACAACAAGGCTGTAATACTTTAGAGTATATCCAGTGCAATACCTGTTTCTCCATGTTGTCTTTTCAGTGTAAGCGTCATGTGGCTGTGACCATATCTTTCCCTGGTTTCCAGCTTTGAACTTTCTTGTTTTTAATACACCTCATACCAGCTAAGAGTCACTTTTTGAGTGTAAGACATTGCAAATGCAAGATTATTCTCAGCTGTGTAATGAAATCAAATAACATGGATGCAGACATAATGATGTTAAATCCATTCTTTGAAAATTTGATGTAACGGGCTAACAGTTATTTGCTGTCGGTTGCAATTATTGCAGTAGGAAAATACATTTCTTCCCAAATATTTTTCAGTTATTATTTTCTAGTGTCTGTATATATATTTATGAAGCAAAAGTTTTCATTATGAAATGCAGTGTGACATTAATACCAAAATATTATTTAAAAATATTAAGACATTAATAAGCAACACAGCATTAGAAAGATAGGGCTGGTCCAGTCTTCTCTTCATTATGCCATAGGGTTGTTTTGCATCCTTGACCTAGTCTTGTTCGTTTTTACACAAAACTAAGGTAGCAAAATATACTTATCAGAGGGATAAAGGAATAGCAGCACTTGAAAGACTTTTTAAAGCAGAAGAATGGAAACAGCTTCAGTACCTTTTAAACTAAAGTACCTTTCTACTACAATACTTTGGCTGAAGAGAGGAAAAACATTTTTCTTCTTTAAAGGGGGGAAGAAGAGCAATTCTCTTTTCTGAGTAGAGTTGGTTGGAAAATTATGAAACCTCATTAGTTAGATGCACTTTATGCTTTTGAATAATACTGTACAATTTCTTTATTCCCATGTATTTCCAAGCGCTGCTACTAAAGAACAAAATTGGTACTTCTATCTAATATTAACTAATTTGTTAGTAATTATGTGGAAATACTAATTAAATGCAGTTTAATTTTTATTTTACACACACATGCATATCCCTTGGTAATTTTTTAAAGACTTGTGATGCACAGCATGAGAAAGTACTGCTCATGTCAGCAGAGCAGCAACCTTGTCAGTGGTGTGAAACTGAATAATTGTTGGTTTTGTTTATAAAACCTGTTTCTGTTAGCATATTTGCTGGCAGATATATATTGGCCTTGTTACATTTTGACCATAAAAATCCAGACAATTGATAGGTAATGAGAAAAGTACAAGTAATAGGGAAAAAACAAACAAACCAACCAAACAAACAAACAAAAAAAAGCAACTGTTGTAATATAGTTGTATTAGTGCTATTGTACTGCTTTGCCCTTGAACCATGGATCAGAACCACAGAAAACAGATCTTATGCATGCGACTTTGAATTGCCACTTAGCTTTAATATGCAACAAATACTTGTCTTTCAAATATTCATGTTTTAGTTTTGCATTTCTTTGTGCTTTCTGAGTCATGGAAAAGAAGGTGGTATGTATAGGTATGATGTGGAAAGGTACCCATGTGACTTCTTTCTTTTCAATTGAGACTGGGAGGCAGGCAGAAAAAAGAAGAAAAATAAATGAATAAATCTCTGTTTCCTCTTATAGACACAGTGGAATACCTATGAAACTAATTCATCATTCTTCTTTTAACTAAAGTGACATGTTTGTAGGGTGATAGAACTACTCTGGTTTGGACTTGGAGTGAAGACGGAACCTTCACTGTCCCATATTGTGTAAGGAGCTTACTGCTATTTTGGGTAGGAACCATATTGAAAGTTGTGCCTTATATGTATATACTTGTCACTGAAAGATGAAATTTAATGTTCATGTTTCTTCAAAGGGCATATCAAGCTCTGTTGCTTCCAGGAAGTAAAAAAACTTTCTTTTGAATCTGGCATACCTTACTTTTCAAATCATGCCAGTGTGTATATTGGAGAGAGGTTTGGGTTTTTTTGCCTGATAATTGTAATTGGAAAAATGCCCCTGACCTGCAGAATTCTGAAAAATTGGTTATTGCTAAGACTTTAAGCAGGTGGGTTCTGCATCTCCTGCTGAACCTAGAATGTGTTGACATTTGGGGTGTATTTTCTATCTGATGTGCTCCTTATTACATACCCCTCTCTACATACTGGTCTGGCATTCTCTAAATTCATGTGAAATTAAATGGAGGTATTTTTTGGTGATAGGACTGTCGTGGTTTCAGCCCAGCCAGTAACAAAGGACCACGCAGCCGTTCGCTCACTCCCCCCGCCCCCCTCCGGTGG
>JANZLQ010000044.1:5252697-5315972 GCA_026212715.1 Elanus axillaris | reverse complement strand
GACGGTGATCAGTGAATGATCTCTCCTGTCCTTATCTTGACCCACAAGCTCTTTGTTATATTTTTTTCTCCTCTCCCTTGTCCAGCGAAGAGGGGGGGGAGTGATAGAACGACTTGATGGGCACCTGGCGTCCAGCCATGGTCAACCCACCACAAGTACCCATTAAATGTTTAAGAAAAAAAGATTTTTAGCTGCCTATAGACACAGTAAGACACAGGCAAATTAAATGCTTACATGCTTTTGTGCTTTGGAAAAATCCCGCCAGTGACTTACATGACTGAAAAGTCAAGCCTTTTGTTTCCTTGTACACCCAAAACTTCTGCTTATGTCAATATGGGTTGTGTAAGAAATGTGAGATTGGATCCTGAGAGAAGAAACCAGGTGAAGCAGAAGAAATGTAAGTATCAAGATAATATGTAAATGTAAATATCAATGGAAGATTAATTCCCATCATACTTTTCTTACTTTTCTTATTGCACCTTAATATCTCCCAGCACTAAAATACAAACATCTCTAGAGTGTATCACAGCAGATGTTTAGCACTAATTCAGAAGTACATTCTACACACATCTAGAAAACAAATAGGAACACTGTACTCAAACTCTAGATGAACTAAGAAAAGTAGACTTTAATAACCTGAACCAGAATTAGCCAGAATATAGCACTGGCACTGCACTATATGATAGAACAGATTTTAAGCATATTATTTAAATTATTTATCCATTTACATAATTCTGATCATGTGAAGCCTTGCGTTCATTTCACATTTGTTCACCAGAAATTAGAGATGCTTTTTTGAGTAGGTTATAAAGAGTTAACACAAACTCTCTAATCATTATCCAACTGCCACCAGTTAGTACTATCTATGTATGACTTTCACTAAGTTTTTTAATAATTACAGGTTGGAGTTTTCTCATTTTTGATCAAGATAGTGTTATTTTTCCTACCTATTAGTGACTCCCAGCACTTGAATCACTGAGTGTTGCAATGTTCCTGGAAATAAATTTCTCTAATAGAAATAAAGCCAACAACATTCAGGAGAATATGTAGTGGAGACGGCATGAGTAGTTGTTTAACAGTACTTAGAATTTCAATAAAATAAGGTAAAAGTAAATGGGAGCTATTTGGATAGTGGAAACAAGTTTGTAGCACATCATAGTCTGAACCCTCTGTGTCACTAGAATAAAGATCAAATCAAGTACTTGTAGATTTATCTAAGGATGTGTAGATTTCATAGGGTGCCTGGTAATTATCTACCTAGGGCCTAATTAAAACCCTTTCATTAGTGGAATTCCCTGGCAGGAATGCTTAGCTGATAAGATTGATAAATAGGAAATTCTCTTTCTTCACAATTTTCAAAAGCTGTGCATATTATTAATTTACGATAAAAATGGAAATTCAGTCTCATATTGATGATGATTGTGTAGCTTCCAATAAGTTTCTTCTAAATACATTCCTAATCTTAGAATATTATTTTTGTCCCACAAGGAACAGGCAGTCGATGAGTTGTTATGATTTAATGTTAGTTATAATTAGTTCAGCAGAACCTTTTTTAGGGAAATTAAGTTAATGCAAGTTCACGTGAATTATGCTCATGTGGATTTGCCTGTTTCTCCTTGCTCTGATTTTACTGGCTAGATCAGAGGTACAGTAGTATTAGAGAAGACATTTTGACCTTATGAGTGATGGGAAAAAATAGTTGAAACAGTAATTTGTTTTCCAGCTATGAAGGTATCAAACGTATGCTAAGTAATCAGCTTGCTAGTGTAATAGGTTCATGAAGGAAAAGAGTTTTCTGATCTTATTCACTGATTTTTTTCCCAAGACAGCAACAGCTTTTATAAAATGAGGCTTATAACTTCTCATTACAGAATCTAATCTGCCCAAAAGACATTGAACAGCTGCAAAACCATAACATCATCTAGCTGTAAATTGTTTTTATTATTTATCTTTGTTTAACTAAAAAAAGAAGGGGGCATCAGATGGTTTAACAAGACAAGAATTAAGTGACATTAGCTTTTGACAGCAGCAAATTATCCTTTACATACTGAATTGGTTTAGATATTTTTAAGTAATGACTGTCTACTTATTTTTAATATCCAAATTCCATAAAACATAAATTTTGTAGATGGATTGCTTAGGAAAATTAATTTAACTTTAACCCCGAAAGTCAGAACTATTGATTTCCAAGTTAGTCATTCTTCTGCATAGATTTTAGTAATGATAGTATCTTGCATTGGTGTGGTGGTTTTCATATTCAAGGATTACACATGTGCGGTCCTTCAGAAAATATTACCCACATACAGAGGTCAAATGGTTTAAGGAAGATAACAAAACTTGAACAAGCTTGTAGAATGGATCCATAATAAAAAAATAGAGACCAGGATTTGCTGGTTCTTCTTCATTCATCCATTTAATATTATCTGCAGTTCTCAAACTATATTTCTGGGTGTGCAGTAATTGGTTCTACTTCAGAGGACAGGAACGTACTAAATATGAATATGTTTTAACATTGAATTATTTTTTTGGTAGCAGAAACTGGTTGCCATTTTAATTTTCTTTTTCTGTTTTTCTATCACATAAAATACCTTGAAAACAATTTCTTGTCCTGCTGGCAAAATTTAACTAGAACTACAACAATGCTAAACCAGTGAGACTTTATGCATTACTGTCACAAAGAATCTAGGATTATTTTGTTTTGCTTTGGATTTTCTTGATTTATCTGCACACATACCCTCCCCCTGCTCTGCCCCATAGGATTGCTTGGAAATATAAATATAAATTATAACATGTACCCAAGAAGAAATAGCCCTGAGTTTTAGGATAATTTTATTTAACCAATGTTTTAACTTCTAGACTATTAAAATGCCATACCTACACAGGTAAGATCATGATTTCTAGAATTACGTTTTCTAAACAATTGCATTACTTTGCTTGTACAATATGAATTTAAGAATCTTTCAAAACTATTTTATGCTGCATAGGATCATCCTATGTTACTGTCTTTCATATTTTCATAAAGGAGGTAGAGATTTTGGCAGGTATGTGTTAATTCTTCAGTGCCCTTTTCCTGAGGGCTTTGGTCCCCTTAGAGTTGATTTTGTTTTTTTGATGTTTCACAGAAAGGCTATAGGAAACCTGGGAGTGGTTGACAGAAGAGAGAGTTCCATTGCTGGCTTGAGAGGAGAGGGACTGGATGTGCTTGCACTAAGTTTGGCTTCAGTATGATCTTTGGAGGTCTTGCCAACGTAAATGCTTTCACTCACCCTCAATGCAACAGGAGTTCATGTGTTGACGATGTGATGGAGCTGTGCCTCAGCAGCACTGATGCTCAGCTCCTGCTGCTCTCGGGAACTGCAACACGACCCTTTCAATGTTTCAGCCACCTTGAAATGAAAATCCCACCAAAAAAAAAAAAAAAAGAGGAAGACATGTCTTAGGGCTTCAGGGGCCCAAGTGAAGTCCATCTGAAGGAATGTAGCTTCAGGGAGCCGCAGGGAGCAGAGTGGACAGTAGCTAACCCATCATACAGGCAGTCCACAAAGACTTAGTTGTAGACATAGCTATCAGACTCCACAAAAGGTGCTACCATTTCTTATTTGGCAGAGCAGAATCTACAGTGTGTCGGTGAAAATGGCATAACCAGGCTCACCGTGTGCCTTGCAGGGCTCTGCAGCTCTGCTCTCAGAGGAGCTACTGACAAAAGATACAAATCTTTATACGTTGATAGAAATTGCCTTTTGGGGGATATTCTCGCCTATACTGTAGTTACTTTTTTTTTTTTTTTGTAAATCTTGACTATGTTCATGCTCTTGTTTGGATTTTGTGTTTTTTTACATAATAAAAATTTTGAAAAAAAACTGAGCAAGGCATGTAGGGTGTTATTCATTTTGTTAAATGGGAAAGATAGGAACCCATAGTACTGATTTGTCTTTGCTGGTTCATTGTTATGTAAATCACAGGTGGTGACCTACTGAGTCTAGATCTCTTTTTTGGCATTTTCTTTTGACTGTTTCAAAGCCAACTTCTGTCTTTGCCTGGTATGTCATGATGGCATCAACTTCACCCTTAGTTGCCCTGACTATTCTTTCTAATGCAGAGAAATACCTAAAACCATCAATAAACAGGTCTGTGTGGGAATATTGACCCCATGCTTTTAGAAAGACCTTGTTTTCTCCTTTGACTCTTGTGAAATAGTCTCTGTGAAAACCTTTTTCTTAGCTTGGCTCGTTTTGTTCATTTGCAGCTTTTGGAGAGATAGGAGCTTCAGAAGTACTGGAAGTACCTTTCTTCAGTGATAACTGTCATCCAAATCCTGATTCATATCTTTCTTTTTTGCTGTTTTGAAGTTTGTTTGCCTTAGAGAATAAATGCAACAGGAGTTCAGGCAACAGAAAGCAACCTGACGCTGAAGAAAATGATCACAAATTGTTAGATTTCTTTCCCTCTTTTTCTTGTGTACTTCATTTTGGTCTTTTGATTTGTCTTGTCAACTTGAAATGCAGTCTGATGAATGAAGGGTTAACTGAGTCCTCTTTACAGATAAATTAGCATGGTTACTTGCCAGATCAGGTAACTGTTAGGTGGTGTGTCTTGTCTTTCTCCTGAGAGCTGGTACTAAAGGCCACTTAGCTCTGGGGGAAAATTACTTTCTCCCTTGTGAAAAGCTTTGCC
Source organism: Elanus axillaris (assembly GCA_026212715.1). Lineage (NCBI taxonomy): Eukaryota > Metazoa > Chordata > Aves > Accipitriformes > Accipitridae > Elanus > Elanus axillaris. The sequence continues at coordinate 5,311,298 of JANZLQ010000044.1, read as the reverse complement.
TGCTGGGGCTTCATGCTGGCCTCCAGTGGGCTGAAGTACAAATGCCATTTTAGCTACAATAATAATAGATGCTGTTACTATACAGAAAACGGGTGATTTTTCCTGTTGTCAGTGAACTGTAGTAATATCATCAAATACAAAATATTTCTATTCCTTATGCCAGTTATGACAATATATATTTAGTTTACTAAATATGACTGCTTGAGAGTGCCTAGCCCATTGGCAAGATGTGCTTTGCACACATATTTGAAGGACGGTTTTTTTTCTTGCAGAAAGCAATTATTCTGGGGAGGAATAGGAGAGTCTGCTGAATGTGCTATACCTCTGGAAAGTTTCACCTTCATCAGCTGCCTGCTTAATTTATGGTGCTTTGCCCTGCAAAAACATGCATCTTGCTTTATCTACTTGTTTCCTGACACATTTAGCAACATTTCTCACTCTTTAAAGTGAACCTAACATTGCTGACAATGTAGGTGCTTCAGTCAGGCTGACTTGGAAATGTAGTGAGAATGTTTTGTGTGCTGGGGGGGCGGTGTGTGTGTGTGTGTGTGTGTGTGTGTTAACCCTGACAGCAGGGTCCTGCCAGTGTTCCTTGTCTAGATCCTGTTTGGCTTTCCAGCTATTTCCCAAAGTAAGAAAGCAGAGGAGGAGCATATCTGATCTTTGTCTTTTATCATCTCTAGTTAATGTCCAGCAATGCCATTACTAGATAGTCTTCTTTGTACAATTTTAGTAAATATGAGCAAAACAGCAACTGCTGCTAATGATACTGTCCTTCATTTAAGTCACTAACATAATTTTATGGGATTACTTTATATAGGGTCCTATACTTTGTATTGGTGTAACATGATTACCAGCTTCAATCAGTAAATGTCAAAATCTTAATTGCCAATTAAGTGTTTCACAGTTTCTGTTCCGATGGCATCAGTTACGGAGAAACAACTCATCTCCTTTCACTTTTCACCTCCCTAGCTTCCTGCATTAATACTTAAATATTACTACATCTTCCAAACGGTTGTTTAAAAAAAGAACAAAACTTTTATCTTAAATTGAATGTTACTGCATCTTCCAAACCATTGTTTAAAAAAAAGAACCACCACCCCCCCCAAAAAAAACCCAGTTATCTTAAAGTTTCCCTTCTTTCTGCAATCTAATGTGTCAAGGATTGCACAGTGAGTTTTTGCTTGTGTGTATCTTTTCTGTGAGTCCTGGTCCTTATGACCAGAGCCATAGAACAAAGACTGAAGTGACTTTATTGATAGTAATCTATGTGACGAACTGTAGTTATTATAGGTCATTTATGTTCATTTTCTGCATGAATAGCAGGTAGCCAACTTAGAGAAGTACAAAATAGTTATATCATAACCTTGATTATGAAAATGGTGAGCTCTTTAAAGCTATTGAAACTTGATTTTGCTTATAAAAGCCTCTACACATAGGAAGATGCCTTCATAAATACAATTTATTAATGAAGTTATGCTGTTTAGGTATGTGAAATTCTCAATGTGACATGCTGAAAATGCATGGGGTTGAACAATCTACACAGATTTTTGCTAGACATGCTAACCTTAGAAGTGAGACTCTCATGATGGGAAAAGCTTGAGAATTCTTTTGCAGGTACAATAAGCTTTGAAATCTGTATTTATTGCCCCTGGGATTCAGCTGTTTTCTAATGACGTAAGTTTTATACTGAAAAGGATAACTTAGAAGTTGGGGATGGCAACATACAGGTTGTGATCTTCCCCAATAAAGTTAATGGCAAAATGGCTATTTAAGGAGCCTGGATTGATCCTTTAGACCTCTGAAAATAATGTTCTTTCCTGGATATTACGCATATCTGTCTAAACATGTGTGGACAAATATATTTAAATATATAAATATTTCTATAAATATATATACATGTTCTTACATATTGTTAGGTAGTAATACTATACTATATTACACTTAGCTGAAAGGTTACTTAACAGCTCTTCAAGGTGTATTTTTGTAATGCATATTTCCAAAGTCACTGCTCATGTGTCAAAATTTTTAAATTCTTGGGGATATTTGTCATGGTTGTTCCCTGCTTCCTATTATGCACCATGGTGGAATATAGAGGCCAGGATTTCACACTCATAGGGGCTTTATTCATCCACAAAATTCCGTAGGTCCTTTGCAAGGAGCAGGAAGAAGGGAGAGTATGGAAAGTGCATCTCAAAAATCCTTCAGTAACTGATAGGCAAATGCTTCTCTTCTTGATTGTGTCTCTTATTTATGTATATTAATGCTAGGAGTGATTAGCAATTGCAGGCAGTCTTCTCCCCCCACCCCCCACCCCTGCCCTTTTCCCCCTGGTGTTGGGTTTTGGTCTTTTAGGCTAAGAGCAACCAGAGTACCTTTTTCCCAAATGTGTTGTTATGAGTAAGATGAACATAACTCTTCTTAGCTATCTTATAAGTGTCTGGGCTTGAGACAGTCTTCTCCATTACATAGGGTTTCTGTCAACACACAATTAAATAAATTAAATAAAAAACTTATTCATGGAAGCTTTATTTCTAACCTGTTATTTCTAACTTAAGAATATACAGTAACAAATAAATTGCAGTTATCATATTCTTTATAGCCTAACTGCATATGTTCAGTTCTCTTAAATAGTTTCACAACCATTCTCTTGACTGTGGTACTTCAGACAGTTACCCTTTAGATTCATTTCCTAAGGCAACAAAGCTTAGTAATGTCTCTTTCTGTTCCTCTTCAGTAATTTTTCAACTCACTCTCCACCAAATTTTTCAAAAGGCTTGGTGTCTTAAGATATTCTATGTGTTTCAGGGGCTGGGAGTGGAGAGCCATATAGGAACAAGACACTCTACTAGAGCCCCCACTACTGTACAGGCAAAGGCTGTAGTGGCAGTTTAGTATTTAGTAGATGCCCAAAATCAACTTGACAGAAAGATCAAGAATTGCCCCAACCACTAGAAAAGTTGTAATCAAATTTGGCAGCTTATTAGGATATCTAACCACAGGACAGATTGGCAATAGGTTCTGTGGCTCACAGACATCTATGTTTTTCAATTAACATGTGCTTATGAACAAATCTTCCTCAGGAGCCAACTTCCCACCAAAATAATGCAACATTTTAACAACTTGATACCTTCTGTTTCCTCTAAGCTACAAACAGAGCTGTAGTAATTAGACACTTTACCTTGTCTTTAGGGATTTGGGCTGTATTATTTCATGAAGGTAACAATGTGATTAGCTTTCCTGGCAAAAGAATTCTAGGTTTTTTTTTTTCTTTTCATTTCTCTCACTGTATTCTGCAAAAAAATGTACTTAAATTTCTCTGAAATACCATATGCAATTTACACAGAAGGAAAAATCTTTTTCCCTTAATCTCATAACCTCACACATCCAACATTTTTATAATACACTAATATATTTCCATGTGATACAATAAATGCAGATTTTGAATTTATAAAGCTTCTTCATTTAACTTCATAATGTTGAAGCAGAGCCAGAATATGTGAAAATTAAATGCACACAATGGGCACAGTGTCACATTCCTGTCTGAGGTGTGTCAAACCTCAGCCTCTCTGCTTGTTTCCAACACATTGCAAAAAAATAATTAGAAACTGGTTTTGCTCAATCACTTCCCTTGAATGTTTGGGATATTCACTGTAGTATTTCATAAGAATAGCATAATCATGAATAATAACAGTAATTATTCCTATCATCAATATTAGAATTACTTCCTCATAAATGCAAGTCCACAATGAAAATATTCAATGCATATTGAATTTTCTTTAGCATAAAAGACAGCAAATGGGGGTTACTATGGTGTAGCTTAAACCCATTTCTATCATATGATAACTTGGTCATTTAGTCTTATCATCAATTTATCCAGTGCTAAAAATATAATAAAAAATAGGCATAATAGTTACTTGCCTAACTCCAGGTACTTATTTTGTTTCCAGCTTTTTGAAGGTAAGAAAGTAGCTAATGCTTTTTTCTGGTACCATGCAGTGACAGGTGTGAGGGGGTGGGTTTTGGTGTTGTTTTAGTATTTATGGCTATCTTTTGTTGATTGCTGCTCCCCAAATCTAATTTAAATGTGATGGACAGAATTTTTTCATTTTCTTGATTTTCTTTTTTTTTTTTTCTCCATTGGAATTTGATGTGTGACTCCAGAAGATCAGCTAATGGTATAAATCTTAACATAATTGGTATAAAGTGAGGGGTTCTTGAGCCCAAAAATGAAAATGTAACTAATGAGAAAGACAGTGTGTATTTGCTCTGCTACTGTTCCTTTAAGAACAATGGAAATAAGGATGCGCCATTTTGTGTAGTTTTGCTGCATTTTAACATTTGTAGCTAGCATGCAGCAAATCTCTCAGTCCCTCACAGACTTTGGCAGTATCACAGAGGTCTTATTTTCCTATGTATAAATTATTCATGAACAATTTCTCCAATGCACTAGGTAAACTTGCAGAGATAAGAATGCATGTTTCTCTTCTTCCACTCATCCCTATAACTGGTCATATTCTAATAGGCAGTGCAAAAAAAAAACCCCAAACCTGTCTTCATCTGTGTGCATTTGATGGAATAGATTGGTATAAAGTTATGAGATGAAAGTTCACAAAAGCAAAAAAAAAAAAAAAAGTACGAATGGGGTTTTTTGTTGACTTAGTGCCACTGGTTTAGCTGACCAAAAATACACATTGTTACAGTGGGCTGAGGTATATCGTACACATTGAGGATCAGGTTTCACAGTTGAAATTAATCTGTCTGGTGAGCTAGGTGGGAAACTCTGCCCCTACAGCACCAGTGCCAAAAGAAATGAGAGTGAAAGGACAGAAAAGCTTTAGAGTTTCCAGTCCATATTCCAGGTTAGCCCATCTCTACAAATGGAGTAATTCCCTTTCAGTCCTGCTGTCCCCTATGTTTCCCGCCACATCTGTCCATGGGTTTTGGAAAGATCTACAATACAGGAAGAACCTTAGCTTGGAGATAGCCTTCATATGGTTCTTGTTACATGCCTCTAATAGATGCTGTACTGGAGCAATTTGCCTGGTAAAAAAAAAAAAAAAGAAAAAATCAAAAATCAGACCACCACCATTATTTAAAAGAAGATTACAGACATGTGTTCTAATCCCAGGAATCAATTCATTATAGTCCCCTTTCTCATTGGTCTTATTTAGCAAAAAAACCTATTTCTGTGAAAATTCTTCTGGTAAAATACATAGCTAATGTACTTGCATTTTGCAGCATCTGAGAATGCAGTTTGGGGCCTTGCAGCGTTTGGCTGCTGTGTGTGTCAGTGCCCACGCAGAACAGACCGCTTCCGATCCAGTGGTGTGCAGTTGCTCTCATTCACCCAGCGCCTGTTCATCTGATGAGTTACAAGCTGATGCTGCGGAGAGATTTTTGGAATGAGTTCACAATGTAGCTGCTCACAATGCCTTGAATATGATACAAAGGGACAAGTTCGTCCTAGTGGAGCGATCTTGTGGCTCTGCACAGCAGTAACCATATGTAATGATGGACAGTTACACTGCAATTACTTGGCTGTTTGGTTTTTTTCGTTACATTCATTGCTGATCTTTGATCCCTGTGTCCTCTTTCCCAGGTCGTCCCATTCCACCTACATCCTCGTCTAGCCTTCTCCCATCTGCTCAGCTGCCCAGTTCTCATAATCCTCCACCAGTTAGCTGCCAGATGCCATTGCTAGACAGCAATACGTCCCATCAAATCATGGACACCAATCCTGATGAGGAGTTCTCTCCTAATTCATATCTGCTAAGAGCGTGTTCAGGGCCACAGCAGGCTTCCAGCAGTGGTAAGAAAATTGCAAACATATGGAGTTTGTTTGTGACATGTTTGTGCCGGTTTTATGCTTTTTTTTTTCTTTTTTTTTTGCAAATGTGTTCTTGCATCACAAAATCGAGAGCATCCATGGAAACAAGGCAAACAAAAATCTTACTGTTTTATTTCATTGAAACTTTTTTGGAAACACCATACATCATATATGTTTTTCCTTCATCTTACTACAGAGAGCTTTCTAATTTTAGGAGTGTTATAAGTAGTGTAAAAAATATTATTGAATTCTTGTCATCAGAGTTTTATTTTTTGAAGTAGGTTTCCTGCTCCTTGATACATCTTGTAAGAGAGGTGTAGGCACAATGGTTCTTTGTTCTGCATATGCTAGTCCAATACCTCATATAGGTGATGAGGTTCTGTATCTAAAAATTTGTGTTGCTTCTGCCATTCTGTGTCTGTTCTTGTTTCAGAATCTGTCTGATTGTATACTCCCAATGTCACTTTTAACTAAGATACTGCTATTTTTCAGCAAATTAATTCTTGTCTTTCAGGCCACTGTTTTAAAACATTTGCAGCTCTGCTATCAGTCATATAATCTGTAGTGCTTAGGGTTTTCTTTCTTTTCTTTTTTTTCTTTTTTTATTAACAGATGCTGACTTTTCATTTTGACAGCCAAAAATTGAGGAATGAAGATGCAATCCTTTTTTAGAAATACAGGCAAAACAAAAGGAGGCTGTTATAGCTCTTATTTCCCCCCCCTTTTTTTTTGTTAATATAGATATCTGTTGTGCAGTTCCTGTCTATTTAAATAAACACTGTAAGTTTATATCTTACATGCAGTTTCTGATTTTCTCAAGGTTGCTTTTCCCTGTAACAATACAGATCTGAACAGTATTGGAGATACTAGGTGGTGTAGAACTTTTGGCCTTTGTGCGTGCATACAGTACACTTGAACGATGCCCTTTACATAGTGGCTGGTGGTGCATGGCAAGAGGATGAGACAATGAAGAGAAGTTGAAACATAAGATTCAGAGTGGCTATAAGGTGAAACTTTCACCCTCAGCATTGGACTGGAACAGATTCCCCAGAGGGCCTGTGCAGTCTCTGTCCTTGGTGTTTTTCAAGAACAGGATGGTTAAAATCCTGAGCCACTTGGTCTGACCTCAGAGCTGCCCTTGCTTGGCAGGAGGCTGGACTAGGGACCTCCTGGGTTTCCTTCCATCCTGAATTAGCCTTTAACCCTTTGATCCATTCAGTTATGTTAAAATATAATTACACAAAGAAATAATAATTCAAAGATTGAGCATGCTTCCTTGCTACTTGAGGTTTGAGGGTGGAAAATATGGTACCAGTTTTTAGGTTGGTGGGGGTTTTTTTTAAGAGATTCAGAGGCATCTGGGATGCTGCACACCTCAAAATCTGTTAATGGGCAACTCAGTAGAAACCATAGAAATTTAAAAAAACCAATGTGGACATGATCTGTCTTTGATGAGTCAGTATACTTCTGTAAAGGGTAGTCCTGCCTTAGAAACATTTAAGAGTTCTTTGAAGGGGTCAGCCATTTCTGAATAAGGGTGGAAGGGGTCAGCCATTTCTGAATAAGGGTGATCTAGTTGATGAAGGGTCTTTGTATTTTCAAAAGGGTCTCAGCAAAATTTGTCACTAGATGCTTTTAAGGAAACTAAACTAACATAGGGTAAGAAGAAAGGTCCCTGCATGGTAAGTAGTTATTTCAAAGATGGTAGACAGAAGTTGGAGCTCCCAAATGAATTTTATGGGACATGAAGATACATGGAGAAGATGGTGAGCTGTGGGGTAAGAAAGGTAGCTGATGGCAGGGTGCTAAGGACAAGATCTGGCTGTGAAGAATCAAAAAGGACCTTGTGAGATCATTTAAGAGGGCAATAAAATGGCAGAGGAAATTCAGGGCAGAGAAACATAAAGTGATATTCATAGAGAAAGCAGCTCTGGTACACTGGTTAGTGATGGACCATTACAAATCAGGAGTGAGCTGTTCGGGGTGTGCAAGCTTCATGTCAGAGCTCAGGAACAGGTGAATGCTGACACCTGAAGAAAGGAATAAAGAACAAAAGAGAGAACATTTTCTAAAGGCTGTGGTGAATGAAACGATTTATGAGGGTTTAAAGAGGAATGGGAAAAGTAAATGGGAGAGAGATGCAATAAGGGTTGCTAAGTTGAAGAAAATCAAGGTCAGGGGATGTAAACTGAGACCTCGAGGATACTTGAATACTTGATATTTATAGCCACCATTGAAGACTGAGTGAACCAGCATGGCTTATCTTATGAAGCCAAATGAAGGAAGATGCAGTAAAACAACATCTGAAAATTTGATGGAAGATCTCTAGCTCTTTATATTTCATTTTAAGTAATAATCATTGTTTCTCTATATCCTTAAAAGCTTTGTGTTTCACACTTGTCACTGGAGACTGACTGAAGGAACCTTTTTGGCATTTCAGATATGCTTTGATTTGTTTATGAATGGCTGGTTTGTTCATTTTAAGTTTTAATATTTTTTACCCCAAATATTCCATTTCCTTCCTTTAATGAACAGTCATAAAATATATAATGACTTTTAATTTTCTGTGTATAGAAAACAGCTGTCCTTGTTTGTTTTGGTTTGGATTTTTTTTTACCATAGACACATGCATAATTGTTTGATCACCACTGAGCTCTTCTGGACTTAATACATCCTCTGGAAACTAATAAGCATTTTCTAGTGATGTCATTTTTTTCTGTACTTCTCACAATGCTTCCTTTAGAGTTAATAAGAAAATACCACAGATAGTGACATATACCTTAAATTGGAAAAGCTCACCTGTTTTTTTTTTTGTGGCTCATCCTTTTTATTTAAATATTTTGTTTAAATTTGGGATTGCGTTAAAAAGAAAGATTTGAAGATACTTAGATTTAAGACTTAGATTCCAGCTAATCTTTGATCATTAATAAATATTTGCTAGCACTTTCTAGGTGGTTCTTTAAACATTTCTATCACAGTCTTCAACGTACATGCTGAAGATGAAATATTTGGAGAAATCTTGTGCTGATTACATTATATGAGTGTCCTTTTGTTTGTCTGATTGTACACTTATGCCTGCTTCAACCTCTACGATTACAGAATAGCTCCTCAACAAGTTTAAGATGAGTCTTGGATATGAGGTGATAGTCATCCACATGTACTGGCCTGTGACCTTCATAATAGCCATTCTTGATATATCTGGAAAACTCATTTGCCTAAAAAAATTACCTAATCAAATCTTCCATCAAATGAGCAATCTATTGTTGATATTATGAAGGCCTTTAATCTACAATAAATCTTTGTTAGAACTCATCAGAGCTTCCAGTTTGAGAGAAATGTGATTATAGCACTCTTAAAATGACATTACATCATCGGGGTGATTGGTTTATCATTTGGAGAAGCGACATCAATCATGACTAGCATAACCACACAGTAAATGAATTCAACCTTTCTGGTGCAGAACAATGACACAATAATTGCTCAAAATCAGACTTAAAATGAAATCAGAAAACGCACTTTCTTTAAATATGATGTTAACCTAATGGAATATATTATTAAAAATCATGTTTGAGAAAATTCTATGTAATTAAAAATATGTGAAAGTGTATTCCTTTTTTCTTTCATTAGAACCTGATTTCAGTTGCAGAATCATTTTCTATGCAAGAGATATTATGCTGTTTTTAATTGAACTCCCATCACTTACATTTCTCTGCTTGTACTTCTTAATATAATATGCAGCACAATTATATGTGATGAAGGACAAGAGGTTTTTGAAAACTGGTGCACCTGCTGATAGTATTTTGAAAAACACAAATATTATAGAAGGAAATGAGACCTTTTATCCATGAAAAGTTAGTGGATTTTCCCTCCCCCCCCTTTTAAAAGGTCAGTTCCTGCCACACCATTTTCCAGGATGGTTTCTTACAGCTTACAGCAGGAATAGGCTTATTTCTTCTTCCTGTATACGTTGTATGTATTTTCTTTCTGGTAATATAAGGTGACTCATCTTGTTGGAATGCCATTTTAATGGCTTCAATCATAATATAATATAACAGGCTGTTTTCCAATCTTACATGGAAAAAAAGATAAGGGTTTTTGTTGCCAGCACCTTTGCCTTTACTTTTTTATGTAAGATTTAGTCCTATTAAACCAAATTCTGGAATCCCAACAGAAAAAAAAAGTTTGTTTTTCAACGTGAGTAAAACACCTAGGATGTACCTACTCACACAATAGTTTTTGATATAACAAATCCTTAATTGGATACATTCATCATCTTCAACCATTCTGACAATGAGAAAGTAGATGCAGAATGATTTTGGGAGTATTTTGAGTTTGGGAAAATTCTAACCTGTAGATTAGATATTGTCATGATTCCCAAGAAGTTACTGAAGTTTAACTGGAAGGGAGGTCATGCCTGGTTTTTCAGCCTTAACATGTCTTCTTGGCTCAGAGACAGTAATACAAAGTATTTGGCTCAATGTAACAATACTTGCCCACAGAGTAGTTTGGACACTGCTTAGAAGACAGGGTTTGCTTTGATTTTTTTTTGCGAACAGGTATTGGCAGTGAGGAGAGAGGAATGGAGAAATAGAGTGTCTTGAATGAAATAATTCTTGTTATTTAACGTTGTCTGTGAGTTAGAGTTGAAATAAAGAATAAGACTCCTTATGCTTATGACCCTAGTCTGTGGTAATTACATGGTGGTGATATGTAAAATATCAAAATTTGTTATATTCAGTATAAATATCTAGAAGGATCTCCTCCCTTCAACATATATTACCTGTCTATAGGATTTAATTATTATTAATGTATAATTACTACCACTACCTAAAACAGTTTAATCCAGTATGTGAAAATCTTTTTTTTGAAAGCAGCAAGAACTTTCATTAATGCACTGTAGCTAAAGGCCTCATTTGAGATCCTCTACTGGGAGTGCTTGGAAGTGTATGGTTTATGACCCTCTACAGTCTGGCATCAAGTAAACAGATACTTCCATTTTCTAGTCTATAATGCAAACCTATACAGAAGATAGTAATCTTTAAGAAATAAATGAATCCTATAGAAAAAGAATAACATCTCCTTCAGATGATTAAGTATCACTCAGTACTTAATGGAGAAAGTAGTTTCTGTATCTGCTAACTTACATGGTAGAAAATAAAGTAGCAATAGCAAAAAAATCTTGGATCCATAACTCTTTTTTTTTTTTTTTTTCTTCTTCATAGATTGACTTTGGCTTCTGTAAGAGGCTAAATAAAAGAGTTTGGGTATCTCAGTGGGTAGCACCTTCATCTTATTGCCAGAAAGGCACGGGTTTAAACTGAACATAAGAAACCTAGGCATGCATAACTGTCCCAGCATGATATCCAGTTGCTGGGTTGCTGGAGGAACTGTTTCACTATTAACCAGGCTCAATACAGAGCATTACATATTCTGACAGCAATCTCATGGACTTCAACCAAGGAAAGTGCAAATTCCTGCACCCGAGGAGGAATATCCCCCTGTACCAGTATGTGCTGGGGCTGACCAGCTGAGAAGCAGCTATGCAGAAGTGCACCTGGGGATCCTGGGGGACAACAGGTTGACCATGAGCCAGCAATGTGCCCTGGGGCAAAGGCGGCCAGCAGCACCTTTGGCTGCAGTAGGCAAGCACTGCCATCAGGTCAAGGGAGGTGATCCTTCTCTGCTTGGCACTGGTGAGGCACATTTGGAATGCTGGGTGCAGTGCTGGGCTCCCCAGCACAAGACAGACATGGACTTACTGGAGCATGTCCAGTGAAAGGCCACACCTAATACACCAGGAGAGGCTGAGAGCTGGGACTGTTCAGCCTCCAGAAGAAAAGGCTCAGGGGGATCTTATCCCAGTGGGGCAGAGTAATGACAAGGGAGACAGGCTTTTCTCAGTGCTGCCCACTGACAGAAAAGAGGCAATGGGTTTAAGTCGAAATATAGAAAATTCAGTTTAAACATAAGAAGAAACGCTTTTTACCATGGAGGAGATCAAGCACTGGAACAGTTTGCCTAGAAAGGCCATAAAGTCTGCATCCTTGGAAATACTCAAACCCATCCACTGTAACAGCTTCAGCAGCTAGTAGCTTTTAGAGGTGTGGAAGACCTACAGGTTCTTTATATGGCACTAAGCTGGCCAGGACTTAGTGAGTAGGCTTGTGTTAACTCCTTGTACAGCCCAACAGAAGGTACAAATTACTCCAGTCCATACTCTACACTCTCAGAGGTTTTGTAGTTTCCCAGTGTTGACTATTAAAAATGGTGAGATTTAATTCTGCTCAAAGTAACTTTCTAATGGTGACTTAAAGTCCATGGGCATTCTTTCTCAATCACCTCAGTACGGTGCCATCAAACTTGTCTTGCTCGTATAGTGTCATTGCAGGTAATAGAGGTCTTGCCCACACAATTGCACAGAAAATAAGCATAGAATGCTTGATCAATATTTATTTTTTATTTTGCAGAAAGATTTATTTCCACACACACATTTGGAAGTCCTCATTCTAAACCATTTCATTGTAATTGAAATCTTCCTCTTCTTGTCAATATTACAGTTGGGGCGGGAAGAAGGGGTGTTGGTTTACTTTTGTTGTTGCTCTGGTGTTTGTTTACTTTGGGTTTTGTTTATTTTGGTCTCTGTGCATGACTTCTGAGATTACATAGGGAGGAACAGTAGTCAGAAAGAAAAGGTTTGGCCTTCTACACCCTTACTTTTCTGTTCTAACTGCTGTATACATTTGTTAAGATTTCAGTGGCATCTCTTTCTGAAACTTCTTTCAGAATATTTCATTTTAGACTTTGCTAAGTTATGCTTGGATCAGCAACAGTTAAAATCAGTTAAGGTTCCAGGGTTATTTTTTCTAAATTATTTTATATACCTTCTAATATCTGCCTCTGAAAGGCAGCACTGTATTGCATCTGTATATACAATTTGGTGAGGAACAGTACTTCCTATTTAATATGTTCACAGGGAAATACCATAAGCAGTTTTCTTCTGATGGCATTTTACAACAGTGCAAAAGAGTGCGGGTTGATCATTTTAATTTCTATTTCCAAATTAAGAGTAAATTATGTATGTTTGTTTCTGGGTCTGTTGTTGTTGTTATTATTATACCTTGGCACCCATGGTTGCCCCAGAAGAGGAAGAAAGCAATGCTAATTTGAAGAATTCTATCCTTAATGCTTAATGTAGCTGAAAAGTGTAAACCATCCTATATTTCTTACAGACTTCTCTTCAGCACATGACAATGTCCAATAAGATTGAATAGAAACTAAAACCTGTTGGTTTCTAGTGTTTATGCTATGAAGACTGGCCTAGCTTTGAGGTTTTAAGCAATAGTCTCTTTCTACACATGTTTTAGACAGTGTACCTGTTTGGCAGCAAGGTCTTTGAATAGATTACTTTTTTTTTTTCCCAATTTGTTTTTAATACTTAAATTCTCTAAATCCTTAATGGCCAGTCACATTCTTGAGCATCTCTCTAATGGGCAGTCACATCTCTTGAGCACTAGGTCTAATTTTAGAGCTTTGGACTGGAATTAGAAATTGAGGGAACAGCGTGAACTATGTTTTCCCATTGAAACCGAAGGGTGTACTTTTTCTTAAGTATTAGCTCCATGTTGCTGCAACTATTACTGATATTATTACTACTGCTAATCTGAGTAGCATATGTTGATGATGCCAGCAGATGTCTGAATTTCAGCCAGAAGATGTGATTCCAGATATTAAGACATTCCAGAAGCATTGTATTCATTAATTTATGAATTCATAATCATAACAGACAAACAAATCTCAAACAGAAGGTTCTGTGGTAATAAAAATTATAATGCATTACAAAAAACTATAGAATTGAGAACAGATTCTAATTTTGTCATTTCAGTATTTCAGTATTTTTCTTAAGCTCATGTGGTTTTGAGAGCTGGAGAGATTTTTTTCTTAGCTGCTTTTACATAATTTTGGTTCAAGGCTTGTAAATGTCTGGAACTGGAAGCCTCTGTAGCAATAAAAGCAGCACAGCAAAGTAGCTGCGGTACTAACTTTCCAGGGTTCCATTTCTCTAGCATGTTACTCTGCTGTTTTCTGATATCTACCATAATGGCTGTGAAACGACTCTAGTTACTGTGGCCAGTCAGGCCTTGTTTTTTCTCATTACCAATCCGTATTTTATTTCCTAGGAGCTAGTTGGAGATCACCAATAAATGTCATGCTTTTGAAACTTAAAGACTAGATATTGTTGCTCTATGCTGTTGTGCCAAGAAAATGGGTGCCTAGGCTTGGTACCTTGCTTGAAAACTGAAAGGCACTGGGGACATTACAATTATAGGCAGGAAAATGCTTGCTTGCTTTCTTTTTTTTTCTTTTTCCTTTCATATGCTAAGTCTAGATGCTGTTTGTGTTTTTCCTTTGTGTGTAGAAAAGCCTAAAATTGTTCTTGCTAATGGTCTCAGCTGTAAGTTGTGCTGTGTGGAAAGAATTTCTCAGGCTTTCTAATAATTTTGTCTCTTGATACAGAGTTTTTAATCTTCTGAACTACATCTCCTTTTTCATTGGCAATGATGTAGTCCTAACAACTTCCGTAGTGGATTCTGCTGCTGTTTATGTGGAAAGGCAACATTTAGAAAACATTTCATGTTTTTGACTGTCACCAACAGAATTTGGTGGCTAATTCAAAGTGAGGACACAAGCATATGTAAGCCATGTGTGCTTCATGGACTATAAAATCAAGAACCTACAATTTAGGATTTTAATTTTTTCAGAATTTTTTGCAGTATTTGTACACAGAAAGTACTTCGGGTTGTTTGGTTGGTTACTTTTGTAATAATAAAAAGTTTAATAACTTCATTCTTTTTCCCTATAAATCCAAATAAGTGCTGTTATGAACACTTGAAGGCAAGGAGATACTTTCATCTGAGTCAATATCTTTTCTTATGGATTTCCTGAGTTTGATAGGACAAAGCCACACACTTCTGCTTTATTTAAATGATAAATTGTGTGTTTATCTACTGTTTAATTATTATTTCTGATTATAGAATTACTTGAATAGTGATACAGTTATAATATAACTATTTCTAATACACTTATATGTATTAGCATCTTATCAGGCAAATCTGTAAATATATGTCATCTGTTGATCACATTATCATCTCTAGAAACTGGGTTTATCTATGTATAAAGCATGATTCAATCAATAGAAATTAGGATTTTTTTTCCTTTAGAAGGTGCTCAATTTTGTTCTAAAAAGTACAGGAGATGGAGAACTCACCACACTGCTGGAGAAACTGCTCAGTGGTTATTAATTCTTCTCATTGCTATGGTTTTTTTTCACCATTCATGCGTGACTCTGCCTGAGAGTTCTCCCACACGTGTCTTTTATATCCCTTCAGCATAAACAGAAACAAACCTGATCTCCTTCATTTTACTCTGAATATTTTTCCCTTTCTGTTTACCTGCAAGAGCCCTGTTGCCCTCGGAGTATGTACACTAAAAGGGTTTGCACATATAGATTTACAGATGAAGCCATCCACTGAAAACACAGCTCACCCATGCAAAATATGCTCTCCTGTTACTTCCTAATCCAATTCCTCAAATACATTAAGGCATATTGTAAAGAGGACTCCTTGGCTTGCATCACTGCGTCTTCTGCTGGGTTTTGCTGATGCACGCTTTTGTGGACCAGGTTTTTGTCTTTCTTACAATTTCAACTTTAGTAACCTTGTACAGCCATTGTTACAGTGGAATTGTAACAGAAGTATGTGGCTCCTCCATTAAACAGCTGCTTTATTTTGATGCAGGTTTACAAATATTTCCCACAGAGGGAGCATGATGGAGGTGCACATCATGGGGTTTATGCTATTAAGCAAATGTTCAGAAGCTTTGATGTTGTGGGATGCGTTCAGAGCTGAGCATGGCATTTCAGCTTGGTACTGCTTGTGGTGATGCTCTTCACTTGCATCATGTCTGCCCTGATATTGCCTGTGTATAGCTGGTACTACGCCACTCTAAAGATTCAGGAACTGAAGGAGTTTGAGTGCAAGTCTTGAACCGGCCAGTTCTTTTATTGTTTGTAATTCCTATTTTTGTAATAATTACATACTAAAACTACAGATGGAGGGTTATTTTTCTCACGTAAGCTAACCAACAAAACAATATTGCCTTCTTTATTACATTACAAATATACGTAATTCATTTTTCTGCCAGATTCTTACACAGAAAAGTTGAAGGAATTGAATGTTTGTAAAAACTAACTACTGGCCTGAGTAAATGCTTACTTTTTCAGATAACTTGACATCAAGGCATATAGGTAAACCTGTTCCATTTTGTCATCTCCCCAGATGTTTCCACAGCTCAATCTGTGGCATTCACATGTGAATGAAATTTCATCTCTCACTCTGTTCTGTTTGTTTGGATTCTGTGTTTTCTTCCAGTCTGTAGCAATGCTGTACTTGCTCCCAGTTCCCTAGGTTGCTTTTATTGCAGTGACCTTTTCATCTATGTAGGGTGCTATTTGTCATTCAGCTCTTCTTTGGTCCCTGCCTTACCCCACCAAGGTATTGCCTGACATGTCGCTCCTTTTCAACAGTTCCTTTCCATTTAATGCATTTGTGTTGGATATCATAGGCCTGTAACAGTGTGATTTTCAGTAATTGAGCTTTTCTCTCATTTTATTCAGGTTAGGTCTAATGATTTGTGAAATAAATAAATAAATGCATACATGCAAGCAGAAGCATAACAGCATTTTTACGATTGTAGTGATAGCTGGTGCTTACCTTGCATATCCTGTATCTGAAAAAAAGCCTAGTAAATCAAAAGGAAAGAGAATTGGCAACACAGTACAGAAAGAAGTTGTATTGTTTTCAGAAGGCTCCTTGTCCTTGATGCTCTGTTAATTTAGGAGCAGTAACTATAACACTGTAGAAAATGAGAATGACCTTTTATAAATGATAAAAAGCAATGTGTGGGTATAGAAGCCTATATATACCAAAACCCCAAAAGCAAGGGACTCTCTCTTACAGAGACTGGCTAGAAACCAATCTTTTAAAAAAGTGTACCATCAGCAATTAAAGCCCTGTCCATCTACACATGTAGCACAGCCATTTCTTCCAAATCATTCACAGAAAAAAAAAAGTTATGTAATGGAAATCACTAGAAATCATCATCCAGAAGTACATAGATGACGACAAAACTTATTTCTTCACTTGTTTTCCAACCATGGAGCAGTTCTAAATATCTTTCTTCTTTCTTTTCTTTTTTATTGTTGACAGCTGGAGAGATTCCACTTTCTTCATTCTTCAGTTCTTCTGAGATCATACCAGAAACACAAATGCATTAGAGAATCTTGTTTCATTTTCTTTTTTGGGAACAATTTCTATTAATATCCTGCTGTCACAAAGCAACTGGTACTGTTTCACACCTCTTTATCATGGCAGTTTTATTCTAGGGAGCTACAGAGATTGCTCCTTGAGACCCAGAACCACAGCAGCATAGCTGGCTTTAGGTAACATGGAAGTTAAACTGTTCAGTCAAGTTTGGTTCAGATGATAGCAACTTCTTGATGTTTAACATCTACATTTATTTGAAGAAATTAGTACTGGTGGGTCCTGCTGGATCAGCAGCCTTTGCATTCAATCATTTCTTCATAGGATAGTATAGGTTGGTTTATAGAGTAGTATTTTCTTCACATATTAGGCAGATTCAATTCAAATTTCCAGTTTCCTAAGGGGTCAGTAGGCTCAAAATCAGTTTCTGGATAGTTGGTTTGATGTTTGTTATCTCTAGGTGGTTGGGTTTGGTTTGGTTTTGAGGGGGAGGATGCACGTGGAGTGGTTTGGGGGTTTGTTTTGGTTTGGTTTTTTTAGCTAGATGTTTAAGTGTATACATGAAATGCTTTGACATCTTTCTGGGAATCTTAATTTTGAACTGTTTTTTTAATAAGCAATCTGTTATGTTCATTTGATTAACAAAAAAGTACATTGCAGTTAGTTCTTTTCAGGAATTAATGCTCTATCATGCTGAGTTCTGTTAAAAGGATCTACAGAAATATGACCATTAGGTTTCAGTCTGTGCAAAAATTCTGCTCTTTAATTATTTCTAATTCCCAGAAAATGCTCTTGGGTGGTTTTATGCAAAAACATCTAAAAAGTTTGAGAAAACTGTAGTGAAATTATATCATTTCAGATTTTGGTTTAAGTGTAGTATTATCAAGGAACAGAGAAATAAAAAAATAATAAATAAATAAGTTAACAGAAAAGAAAAAAGAAAGCTTTCTTCTCTATAGTTTTTCTAACCCCCCTATATGTTTCCCAACACCAAAACTCCCTGTTATCTCCCACTAGTCTTCAGTCTGAGCAACTTCTGTTCCCTTTTTCAGATAAAAGCTTTTATTTTCTCACTGCAAAGCAAACAGAGAGCAAATGTCATAGATGGGAGGGAGTTAGTACCTCCCAAAGCAACCCAACCATGAGAGCAGGATTCTCAGCTCACCATGCCACTGTGTTCCTATAGAACTTGCCAAGTTCCGTATGAAAGTACATACATGTTTTCATAAGATTTGATGCTTTCTCCACCTTCAATTTGCATTTTGAAATCTGTTGAAGATATGAGACATTGTTAATCTGATAGTATAATAAAATTGTGTGAACATTGCTAAATATTCCCACGAGTAAAATTCACAGCAAGGGGGAATGTTTAGAGCAGACATGCAGCAAATTGGTCAAATAGGGGACAACCTGTGGCACAAATCTGCCTGTTCTAACAGGCTTCATAAAATTAAAGATAATGTATTTTCTTACTGCTCTCCCAGCTGCTTTTTATTAATCTCTGTTATTAGATGATGGCTAAAGGCTCTCTAATGGTTCCTTGTTTGTACCCTCTTCATCAAAATTCAGGTAATTAAGCTGTTTTCTTGCTTTTCTTTGTTCTTAAATCTTGTTTGAGCCAGACTCGATGCCTAGTGCTTCCAATCTTAAAATTTTTCCAAATTTTAGCACTTTTTCATGTGGTGATCTCTGTTTCACAACTACAAAATGTAAACCAACAAAAGAATGTGCTCTATAGCTGAATTTTCATTGCTAAGCAATTTGAAGTAAGGATATTAAAACCACTTATACTTTACAAGTGATCCATATCAGAATATGGATATTTTTTTATGCTGTCTTGATGTAAACCTTAGGATTTTTACAGAAATTTTTATGCCACAGTTCTTTAGCTGAAAGTGTTAAATGCTTGCTTACAGGATCTAAAGAAGGGTAGATAATTAAGCTTAAAATAAGAGTGATTTATTGGCTGGTCTGCTGCAAATGTTATCTATTTAGTCAAGACATAGAGACAGTACTGTGAAGAAGTTTTTGAATTTAGAATCAAACTTCAGGTTCCTGCACATTCATTTATCTCTGTTGAATCCTTTTCATGAGATGTTTAAGATTCAATATTGATAAAAATTAAATCACCAGAAAAAAAAAAGTTGCATTTTCACAAAGATGAGACAAGTAAAAGGATTATAATGCTATTGCTTTTAATGATAATAAAGTTAGGTTGCTTTTTTGAGTACTGGAAGAGCTCCAAAAAAAGCCATTGGTACTCACTTTGGGAGTACTTAAATATCAGTGGCTCAGAGCAACATATAGCTCTGCTATGACATTATAGAGAATTGTTATGCCTCACATGGGCATTATGGGGCCAGTCAATTCATCAAGGATTTTGCATAGAATTAAAACTGCATAGTAAAGATTCTAGGAAATAAAATTGCATATCCACTTAAACACAACACACATCTGATTTAAAAACAATATTGTGTAATGAAGCAAATTAAAATAACAGTGGATTTCTAATTGAACATGAATATCCAAGTTTCTTCCACAAAAGTAATGGGATTGCACAAGTGACTTACATGTTTTGTATGGGGATCACTATGCTCAAATATTACATTACCCAGCATGTCACATGATGAAATGTACATTTTGTATCCTCTGGAGATCTTAATGGAATGTTCTGACAGCTGTCAGTAAAACAAATATTATTGTCGAGTAGAAAAAATAATCATTACAAAAAACAGGGTAATTAACACCTATGCTTACATGCTTCACTGCTCCAGAAAATTGATCCAATAGACATGACACATATGGAGGGGATGAGCTAGCAATTAAATAGGTACATGTAAGTATTGTCTTTATTTCATAAATGATCAAAATCTTATAGCCCTTACTTTTTAATGTGATCATTACTTTAAAACTTTTACCTGTAATGTGACAGAAAATTTTGAAAGAATTGGACAGAATTATTCCATAGAAAAGAAAAAAATTTAAGAGCATCCTGTAGAATGGTTATTGTGTTAAAACGTTCTCACTGTTGAATTTGCCAGTTCAGAATATGTTAGAGGAGTCTTTGAAAATAAGTTTATTCTCAAATGTGATGGACTTTATAGCACTGATCTTGTATGTGGCCATTAGCTTAGGAAAAAAAAGCTATTTATTTCAAATACTTCTTTTTTCAACAGGAAAATAATTCAATCTCTGTTTTTAAACCACTAACCACTATTTATAACCCCATTGTTAAACTATTTTGAGGCTATTGTAATATTTTGCTATTAGTAATATTTCAGCAGGTATTATTTAATAGATATTTATATTGCTAGATGTATTTTCTTATTGCTCATATCCAGCCTGGAGAACTATATAGTTTATAGGCAATTCTCATATTGAACATGCATATATACATGCACATAGCCCCTGTGAGTCATGCACTCTTTCACATATATACAGGTACTTAAAGGGTGTTACCCGAAGTGGGAGAAACACGCTCTACCGCTCAGTTTACTTGTCCCATATTTTTTCAGTGCTCAGTAGATGATGGAGACTGTATGTCTAAGTTAATGGAAACAAAAATTGCATGAAAAATACTGTCCAGAAAAATAATGTCACACAAACTTAAAAATAAATAAATAATTTTTAAAATCAATTAATTACAAGCCAAAAATGATGGGAAAGTGGGTGATGACTGAGATGCTAGCAATGGCAGGACTTTGAGACATTCTTAAAAATTATATTCTGTGCCAGATATCTCAGAAGTTCCAGCTGTCATTTAATCACTCGAATCACCTTTTAGAGTTTCAGAGGGTCAGAGGAGATAGAGTTCATTTTGAAAATGTGCTCATTGTTCACGTTACCAAAAGAGGCTTTACTCTTAAAAAACCTTATTTCACAATATTAAATAAACTAAGATTTGCAATTTTCAGATTTATGCCGAAAATAATCTTTGAAAGAGTTCTGCTTTAATCTTATATTCTTCTTTATTGAGGGGAATAAGTAGTCATGTAAACTTGTTTCCAGCTTTTTTTGTGCCAGAAATGGTGTGACATCTTATACATGTTTTATTTCTGTTGTCTGATGTTGGCTAGAAATTATATCTTACGCTTGGTAATACAACCTTGAAATTCATTAGGCTGGTAGCTGGGAAATGTACAGATGGTGGGGTTTGGCAAGCCAATGTTTTTGGTAAAGGTCTTCTCTGTTTGAAGTCAGTGATTTGATCGTTGATTTATTTATCACTGGTTTATTGTAATTTAAATGAAAACTTAATTAAGTGAGCTTTGATTAAAATTCCATATGAAGAATATAAATGTTGGTAAATGATAATTACTCTCAGAATTGCTGAAGTACTGAAAATGCTTAGAATGTCTCCTATTACCTGTCTGGCTGCTTTGCTTTAGCAATTCCTTTCCGACATCCACTGTGTTTCTCAGAATGTACTTTTGTGTAACAGCGTCCTGTCTTACCAGATTATAGAATGGCTTAGTTACAAACAGCTTCTTCAGAGCCCAGGAGTGAACCTCCAATTTTAACAATTATATATATTAGTTCTTAGAAATTTCTGCTGTTGTCATTTGTCAAGTGCTTCAGCTTGTTCAGCATCAATAAACATAGAATCAGGGCTGTAAATTTGGGGGATTCAATAGTTAGGTTTAATGATGGAAAGGAGAGCTACAGGCTTAAGGAAAGAGAGCCAAAGACCTTGAATTTATTAAAGAGGAAGGTTGAGCAGAAATAAGGGAATGTTGTTTGGGGCAATATGGGGCTGAATTAGACAAGGTGTAGAGTGCATTTGTAATGCATTTGAAGTTACCTCCAAGGATCAGTCAGTGAGTAAAATCCTTATACAGAGTGAGTACAACTTAGTGGTATTTACATTAATAGCTAGCATTGACTGAGCCTGCATCAACTGTAAATTATCTCTGTATATGTTGATGTACCTATACATACATGTCCGTGCTCACATGTGTTATAAATATATAATGTGCAGTATACATAAACATACTATGTATATACATTAGTATATGTATGGAAAAAAAAAGAAGGTGGAGAAATCAGTTAGTTGGGTTTTGGTGTGGTTTGTTTTTTTTTTTAAATTAGGTAGATCCTGGGTATTTGAGAAATTCTTCTGGACAAAAGCAAGGAAAAGGGCATTATCTGCAATTAGAAATAATAATGTATTTGCCATATTTTTACAGTTCCGATTTAGTGGAACAATGTGATCATTATGCCACCAGTTTTCAATAGAGGTGTCACAATGAAAAATAATTGCAATATTCCACAATATTAACTGTACCCTAATTGCAAAAGTTTTGAAATATAATTACCATGAAAGCTAATGCGACAGGGAACATTAAGCATAATTAGTGTATTTTAAAAAAGGGAAAAACTGTTAGAAGCTTGTTATTGTCTCATAAGGTAACTTCAAATTAGCTGGATGCAGAGCACTTTCATCTAGGTTTTCTATAATTTTCGTTATTAGCATAGACTGCAATAAATTTATTTGACATAACCCACACCTGCTAACCCTGCAGGAAAGAATTTCTAATGTGCACAGGTCCCAGGTTTCTCAGAATCTGTCACAATTTCCTGGGAGACAGCAGTGGGTAAGATTTAGTTGTGGGTTGGTTGTTTTTTTGGGGTTGGTTTTTGTTTTGTTGGGGGGGGGGAGATGGTTTTGGTTTTGTTTTTTTTTTAAACAGTCAGTCATGCTGCACTGTTGAAATTGCCCTGTTTTAAGAAATTTCTGAAAAAAATATATACAAAATGCTATCACGAGGCACTTCAAACAAGGCATTCATTACACATCATAACCATGTTCCAAAAAAATATAGCGTATTAATTATCTATTTTCTTTACAGAACAAATACATACTTTCACATAGAGCATGAAAGTTCACTCATATGATTAGAATTTATTTTCTGAACTAAAAAAAACCAATATATCAGAACCACTTGTATACTAGAAATGTTTCGGTGCTCATACAGCAGGGGATAAGATCCAAACCATAAGAAGTAGTGCTGATTTTCTATAAGATCAAATTTTCAATAAGAAACATCCAAGAGATTTTCCTGTGTTTTTTTGGTAACATTTTGCAGGTAGAAACTAATGTTTTTCTGTCTTTACTGTGTTTCAAAATTATTGAAATGTGTTTTGGAATAAGCAAGATCCAAAAAAAATATATGTAGGAACACCATTAATTTAAGTGTTGGGAGTGGACACGATTTTAAGAAACATTTGTATTGTGTGGTCTTAAATTGCTATTAACCACCGAGGCTACTTTTTATCCTCTATATATGTTGTTACTGCAGATGTGTAACAGATTTCTTCTTGGAAGGAACTTAAGTCATATATTAGATAAAATTTTCGATTGGCTGGTGCAACTTATTTTTCCCTAGAATGATCTCAGAAAAAAAAAAAGGCATCTGATGCTAATTTTTGGGAGTGAAATTTATGAAAATGTTTTGTTTTCATTTTAACTCCTGTGTTTTTTAATCTGTCTAGTGTCTGTCTATCAACAGCAAATGCTCTAACATTGCTGGTAGGACAATTTAGGATCTTATGGAAACTTGTAAGAAAGGTTCTTGGTTTTCTCCCTCAAAAGTAATTCTAATTTATTTCAAGCCCAGGACAGAGCTTGTTTCTGCAGAGGTAATGGGAAGTTTAAAACTGAAGAAGATGTTAGGGTATGGAAATCCAAATGTTTATGCTCTGCGTTGTGGAAGTCAACCCTTTGGAAGCAAGTAGGAATAACAGGAACCTGTTCTTTCTTTCAAAAGATGAACTGATTCATTTATTCAGCCTAACGCCATTTTCAATAAATTTCAATTCTGGAAAGGGTGAGGTGGATTTTTTAAAGTTCTGTTGAACTTTGGACATGGAAATCCCTTTAGATAATCTTTCAGGGTACTTTGTGGACACTTCAGTTATGTTTTGAAGTGTTACAGTTACTAGAAACAACTGCAGATATTTCTGAACAGCTATTTGGTATATATGTTCTGTAAGTTATCAAGTCTTACTAGAATACTTCCAGTTAGGAAACAGCATGGCAGAGCTGTCAAACCAGGGGGGCAGGATCAGAAAGAGATGCGGGAGTGTGTGATCTAACACTCCGAAGCAATGGCCAGCCCACAGAAAATTTAAGATTAGATAATGTTAGGAATCATATTGTGTTCTCACTTATGTCCATTACACTAACATAAAGAGAAGAGATATCAGTCTGCTTCAGAATTTTGTTTAAAGAAACTTAGCTACCCTAATTATTAACTTATAGTAAAAGACAGCAAAAAACATTACAGCTGATCTGTAGAGTATGCTTACCTCATCTAAACCGGAGAACATGAGCTTTAATGGATAGGTCTGGAATACCTTTATTCCTTTGTTTTATTGGAGTTTTTTATTGCAGTTTATTTTATGAGTGTGACCCTTACACTGTTTCCCTCAGCATGCAGAAATACAAATGCAATTTGAAGGGTAGGTCTGCACAGTTCCTTGCCATCCTGCTCTGCCCATGCTCCTACCCGACTGGGAGCTGCGGTACTGCAGCATGAAGATACGTTCAGGTTAATCAGTGGTGCTGACAAGCCTCCCTAGGTGCTGACAAGCAGCAAGCCTCAGATCCAGGCTTTTCTAAAGGGCCTCCATTTCTGAGTGTTTCAGTAATGATGCCTATATTGAGAGCCTTTTCTTTTGATTATTCACCAGTGCTGAGACTTATGGGCAAAATATTGCCTTCATTTGGCAGAACAAGTCAGCTCTGGTCTTGGCTTAAACTGAGCTGATTGCTCTCAATGGCCATAGCTGAATATACAGGGCTGAACTTCCCTGCCCATCTAGAAAAGGAGTTGACTGATGTCACTTCTACAGAAAACTGACACCTTTTTCTTAATATACATTAATGTTTCTACAGTACCTCATTTTCATAGAAGTGATTATAGCTTCATGGTATTATGTCTGTAAGTGCAGCCTGCGTGTGTCTCCTGTTAAAGTGCAGTACAATATTGGCCAAATATCATGTTTGATAAAGTTAAGAGAGTCTTTATAATGACTTAAAGAGAGTGCCATAGCCAGCTGTGAAAGAGTTCATGTATAAAGGTTATTTCAGTCTTAGTTTAGTGTCTTACAAAAACATGTTATTATCCAACTATTTACTACTAAAATAGGTACTATACAGATGCCATAAATTTTAATTATCAGTATCCTATTACTAAATAGAGACTCATCTACACAGTGAAATAATCTCTAGTGTTAATTCAGAATTAAAATATGCCTTTTTTAGCAAACTAAACTACTCAGGAATTAGTAAAACTATAGAACACTGAGTGTGTGCAGACACTTGTGTCTGAATACACCATTGTGCCAGAAATTTTTTGTCCACTTGTACAAATGCCTTAGGTCAATGGAATTTATGAGTATGAGTGTTTCAGTCATAAGACCACTGGCAAAATGTTTATCCTTCCAAATGTGTTAAATGGATTTACTGTAACATTTATTAGAATATTTTTTTCTTCTTTGCACTCCCTCACACTACAGTTACGAAGAGTTAGAATTTTTTTGGAGGGCTGCAGAAAACTTTTTTCTTGTTAGTGGTTGTGATGGATTGACCCTGGCTGGACGCCAGGTGCCCACCAAAGCTGTTCTATAGCTCCCCCCTCCTTTGCTGGACAGGGGAGAGAAAAATATAACAAAGGGCTTGTGGGTCGAGATAAGGACAGGAGAGACCATTGACTAATCACCGTCATGGACAAAACAGGCTCAGCTTGGGGAAAATTTACTCAATTTATTACCAATCAAACAGAGTAGGGTAATGAGAAATAAAACCAAATCTCATGACACCTTCCCTCCACCCCTCCCTTCTTCCCAGGCACAACTTCACTCCTGGCTTCTCTACCTACCCCAAACCCAGCAGCACAGCGGGACGGGGAATGAGGGTTGCAGTCAGTTCATCACAAGTTGTCTCTGCTGCTTCATCCTCCTCAGGGGCAGGACTCATCACATTCTTCCCCCGCTCCAGCGTGGGGTCCCTCCCACAGGCTGCAGTTCTTCACAAACTGCTCCAGCATGGGTCCCTTCCACGGCAGGCAATCCTTCAGGAAAACACTGCTCCAGTGTGGGTCCCCCCTGGGGTCACAAGTCCTGCCAGATTACCTGCTCCGTGGGCTCCTCTCCTGCCAGGAGCCTGCTCCAGCACAGGCTTCCCACAGGGTCACAGCCTCCTTCGGGGACCCACCTGCTCTGGCGTGGGGTCCTCCACGGGCTGCAGGTGGAGATCTGCTCCACCGTGGACCTCCATGGACTGCAGGGGGACAACCTGCCTCACCGTGGTCTTCACCACAGCCTGCAGGAGAATCTCTGCTCTAGCACCTCCTTCTTCAGTGACCTTGGTGTCTGCAGAGTTGTTTCTCTTGCATGTTCTCACTCTCCAGCTGCTGTTTCTCCCTGTTCCACAACTTTTTTTTCCTTCTTAAAAATGTTATCACAGAGGCATTGCCACTATCGCTGATGGGCTCAGCCTTGGCTGGCGGTGGGTCCATCTTAGAGCCGGCTGGTATTGGCTCTGTTGGACATGGGGGAAGCTTCCAGCAGCTTCTCACAGAAGCCACCCCTGTAACCCCCGCTGCTACCAAAACCTTGCCACAGAAACCCAATACAGTGATTTACTTTAAAAAGTCTAGGTCTTCTGTAAATAGTACTTAACAGAGCAAGTGAAATAACAGCATATGTAATGAGTTATATGTAATCTCTCATGCTGTGGATTTTTCCACGCACCTCCATGTGGCTCGAGAACTTTTTACTCCATTTGCTCTGGCTTGGGTAGGGTGTCAGGATGTGGTTTGACAGCAGCTCAGGGATCTGTATCTTTGCTGCTTAGGTCAGTGCATGTGTTTGCCATGGGCTGTGTAGTCCTGCACCATCCCTACCTTGTAACATAACCAGTATTCCAAAGAAAGGGCTGACCCGTGTAAATGATAGGAAAATTTATCTTACGCCCAGGGAAAAAAAACAGTGCTTAGTTCACAAGCTGATAGCTCATGGCACTAGTTTCCCACACAGTTGCACAAGTATTAAGCATGGTGCAGGAGAGAGTGGAGTTTGGTAGCAATCCAAAGTTAATCAGCTGTTGGCCAGGGAATCCTGTTGCTAATCCATACCTTGGGGGACATTTTCATCATTGGTTACCACCAGCTGAAGACTGCTGCTTGTGAAAGCCTCAGCCCTGTTTTCCCTGGCTTCACACTGCTGCCACTCTCCCTTCCTTTGTGCCAGCTCTAGAATCTGTCTGGTCAGTTGGATCATCAAAGTAGTCTGACTGACAGCTAGGCCAGTCTGGCGAGCAAGATTTGTTTTCAGCTGTATTATCAGGCTAGTTTGACTCAAAGCACACTGGTGGTATCAGTTGCCAACAGAAAGGAAAGAGGCTGGGGTGGGAAGGCTGGAACTAAACTGCCTTTTTTGGCACCAGTCTGGACTTTGTCAAAACCAGCTGGAAGACTGCACACTTGCAGATATTTGTGCGAAGATGAGCTTGTAATTACCTCTGCTTTGCGTCCACTGTCAATGTCTCCTTTGGAGTATGTCCTGCCATGCTGAAAGGTGCTGCTCCTTATTTGTCTTTTCATGTGTAGTCTAAACTGATTCTCATTGCTGAGCTCTCTGGACCACATGTCAGAAACATGCTATGCCTCTTGCTAGTCCTTTCTCTGATAAAGGACTCTCTATTCCATCTCTTCTATTTTTTGCCTTTCTGCACTGTTTTTGTTTGTTCTTTCTTCCCAATTCCTCTTATTCTTTCTTCTTCTAGTTATCAGTAAACAGTCCAGTTCTTATTGCAGCCACTGCAGAATCAGAGGGCCTTCTGCCAGCAGGTACAAAATAGGAGTGATCATATTTCCCAGACAACTTAGGGTTCTGTTTCATTTTAAAAGATCAAAACTAATGTATCTGTTCTTTTGCAAACAACTTTAAGCTATGTGTTTTGCAAGACTTGCATTGATTCATTATTTAACGCTTACTGTTAACTCTCTAGCTTAATTCCCCTGTTATTTATTGTATAAAACATTATTTCATTAACTAGATTGAAACAGATGAGAGTGGAAAATAGAGCTCTGACAGGCAAGTTTATATTTGTATTCAATATCCAAAATAAAGTTTTAGATTTTCAGGAATTAATCTCCATTTAGGCTCCTATATGAAAAAGAAGGATTTCTTTCTTTTTTCCTTTGTTCTTAAACATGTATGCAACTACTCATGCATACAAATAAGCATGCCAATACTAGAAAATGTAGATTTTTTTTTTTAAATAGACTGTATCTAGCATAGAAATTGGGCCTCTCATTACCACCATGACAAACATTTTTCTTACTAATGCTCAGCATATCTAGAAATGAGACTTACGTGTTCTTGCCTTTAGAAATTGTCTTTGAAAGTGAACATTATCAATTGCGGTGCAAAGAGCTTATATTTGCAAAAAGATTGCTTTGGTGGGGAGCAGCAGCCCTGATAGATGCAGTGCCTGCAGAAATGCTCACAGCACTGTTGCCGCCTTCTTGAATTCTCTATTGGTAGCAGTTTTGGACAAAGTGAAAAAAATGCTCAGATGTATATTTTGTTCTTGATATATTGGGGGCAGGTTATGGATTTTAACTCACTATATTTCAGCTTGCTCAAAGGTTTGGAACAAAAGAACAGGCTGGGGGAAAAAAAATCACATTAGATTTGTGAGTCAGTCACCTACACCTGCTGTTCCCCACGAAACCTTTGCCAGTGGGTCTAAAACTAATGAACTGAAGGTGTGTCCCCACTATTTGTAGCAAACAAAAAACTAGACATCTGAATCTTCTTCAGTCTACCCCCTTCTTTTGTCCCTTTGCTGCACAGATGCCAAGCAATAGAGGGTATTAAAATAAGTTGCCAAGCCCAGCTTGCTTTGGTCTCTTTGTTGAGCAGGAAGGGTGTCCTCATTAATTAACATGAGAATTAGTTTAGTCATAGTAACACTTGTGATTCAGAGATTACTCTTAGCCCCTAAAACATACAAATATAAGGGGAATACCAGTAACTAATTTATGTTTTGTGCTACATAACGTATAGGAATGCATGTTCATCTTCTCATTAAGACTTTCTACTTATTTCTCATGTATGTTTCAAGTCCAACATTTCCTGTTGGGATTGACTGCCATAAATAGCTGTCCATTTTTTATTCCCACCAGCTGTGCATGAGTAGCATGCAGCAAAGTTTATGAATCACTTCTCCTTGACAGATCGTAACAACCACAATATTCTGCCACATAGCCAACAGCAGCAAGTGAATGATATTAGCTCTTAACTCTCCAGAAAACTCTGTTCAGTAATTAAACATTAAGCCTCTGATGCCTAT
The DNA here is from genome assembly GCA_026212715.1 of Elanus axillaris. Lineage (NCBI taxonomy): Eukaryota > Metazoa > Chordata > Aves > Accipitriformes > Accipitridae > Elanus > Elanus axillaris. The sequence continues at coordinate 5,281,786 of JANZLQ010000044.1, read as the reverse complement.
CATCATTCAGTGCCAAGACCCTTTACAATACAGGTTTGCTATATTCAGGTAATGATATTAGAGATGATAATTTATTCTGGAAATGTAGCTATCTGAGAAGAATGAATTTACTAAAATCAGAATTTCATTTATAAGCTGGCTTTTCGGGACTTTTCTCCTAATTCTGACATTCACCATGCAGGAATATTTATTTAGTTAAAAAATCCTCTGCATGTATGATAATTGACAAAGAGCAATGAAAAGAACAATATGTAAAACCGTGGCCTAGTAGCAGTGTGTAATACAATGCAGAAATCTGCCTTCATTCAATAAGGACAAATGATCCAGCAGCACTTCAAGCTTTGTGCACCATTTCCAAGTTAATCTGCTCTGCTTTGGTGTCAGCGTAAAATTGAGATCAACTCGTTAGCTAACAAAGCAGCTCAGGAAACTTCAAATAAAAATTCAAACTTATAACAAATACAGCATTGCTGAGAGAAACTGTGGAGTCTGTTTTCCATCAGGGTATGTACAAAGCTCATTTAATATTATTGTGATGAGAAATAATAAGGATAACCCTCAAATAAATTAATAGCTGTGTGGTGTTTGGTAGCAGCCACAGCTCCTGCTCACCAGCTGAAGCTGTAGTGCACTTTTCACTGTTAGTAATTTTCTATTTTACAACAAAATGGCCAATGAAAATAAAACACACAGAATTTAAAAAGATCTTAAGCTTAAAGTTGCAAAATCAAGCATGTAGAAGATTGCTAATTGTCAGAAATAAGGCTGTCTATGCAATCTGAATTTGCCCAGTCTTTTACACTATAATGTAGTCTACAAAGAGCTGGAGTGCTATTCTCGTCCCCTGAGCCCCAGCAGCTTTGTGTCCAGGCCTGGCACATGCCCCAAGGTAGCAGGGGTCTCTTCCCACCATTCTCGTGGTGGTGTTTTTCCAGCTTTCCTTTTTATTCAGTACACAGTCTGCTTGTTTATCCAGTCCTGATCTTAATTTTCTTTGCTCATCTTCTAGTGTTTCTGAACTGGCTTCCATTCTTTTCTTTGTCCAGCTCTGTGTGGGGTTTTTTGTTGTAGTTTTGTTTTTCCCCTCCTTTCTCAATAGTTTTCAGTCCCTCTTTCCTTTACTTGGATCTTCAAATGCCTCTCCCTTTCTCCACTCTCTTTGTTAGGTCTGTCTTTCTGTCTTGTTTCTACCAGCACCTCAGTGTGTTATTCTCTTGTTGCCTCCATCACCCTGACTGACAAGTTTACATTTCCCAGCTCCTCATGCCACCTCAATCTTTTCTAGCCCTCAGTCCTAGGCTTCCTATTCTCTGACTAACCAGTCAGATGCAAGTCCCAGCCCCTGTTCAGGCTAGTTTCAGTGTCCTGTCCCTGCAGCCTGGCATCCTTTGGTGGCTTCTTCTGCAGGTCTGGTTCTCGCCTCTGTGTTGCACTGCACAGTAGGATCCTTTGTCTCTGCCCAGCATGAAATGCTTTGGTGAGTGCACAGTATGCAGCAGTGTCTTCTACAGCACTGACATCAGGAGAAGTTCTGCATCACCACCAAGCCTCATGATACCATCAGACTTTTTGGACAACAGCTCATTGTGAGTGAAAACCCCCTTCTCTAACTTTTACTCTCCTTTCCATAATCCGTGGTCCTCCCAATCTCTTCTGTAGGTGGTAGTGTAGCAGGACTTGAACACAGAGGTCTTCACTCCATGGCAGAGACTGCAGTATAAGATAGAAATGGGAAGCACTAATGTCACCCCTCTGGGAGATGGCCATATCTCTACCCCAGCATCACCCTGGCCAAGACCCTGAGACTCTGTGGATTCCACACATTCAGGTGCCCTTACCAGCTACAGTTGATGGCTGGAGAAAAAGGAGTGCTGCCCTTTGAGCATGTGGTAGCAAAATGTTAGCCACTTCTGGTCTTTCCTGTCTATGCTATCACTGCTGCAGAGATGCTTTGCTGGTAATTTCTCCACCAGCCCATGTAAGCAGAGACACTTTAAGACAGCACAGAGGAGAGTGTGAGGCTACTACTACCGGTTCCTAATGGTTTTCATAGTGTTTGTTGTCATGTACTGTTGTGGTTTAACCCCAGCCGGTAACCAAGCCCCACACAGCCGCTTGCTCACTCCACCCCGATGGGATGGAGGAGAGAATTGGAAGGGTCAAAGTGAAAAAACGTGTGGGCTGGGATAAAGGCAGTTTAATAGGTAAAGCAAAAGCTGCATGCACTAGCAAAGCAAAACAAGGAATTCATTCGCGACTTCCCATGGGCAGGCAGGTGTTCAGCCATCTCCAGGAAAGCAGGGCTCCATCATGTGTTAACAGTTACTTGGGAAGAGGAATGTCATCACTCCAAATGTACCCCCTTCCTTCTTCTTCCCCCAGCTTTATATGCTGAGCATGACATTGTATGGTCTGGAATATCCCTTGGGTCAGTCAGGGTCAGTTGTCCCAGCTGTGTCCCCTCCCAACTTCTTGTGCATTTGCTTGCTGGCAGAGCATGGGAAACTGAAAACTGAAAATGTGAAATTTTCAAAGCAAAATAAAGCTGTTTTGTACATGGACACAGGGATGGCAAGGTATGAGTTTGAAGGAGAGGAGTCAACAGGAAGTCTAGAGATGGCCATGTTACCATTTGTTATTGCAGTCTGTAGCAGGGCACTATCTCTAGGCACCTGGAATATATGATTATTTAAATGCATAACTTGATAATAGTGGCAGTTGTGTTATAGGTATCGTGTAATTACACTGACTGAATCTGTTTGTGTGTAGCTGTGTATGTCTATTTATGCACATTTTTTTGGTTAATTTGGGTTTGTGTTGATTTTTGTTTACATCAAAAAATTGATCTTGACAGGTTGATATGTGTCTGCAGACAACCCCAAATATAGGTCAAAATCATAGATGGATATCTCCCAATTTATTGGTACTGCAGAAATTTTTGTTGCAGTAGTGTGCTTTAGAAGCTGGTTACTAAGGTGTAGCTTTTAATCCTTTCATTCATATTTGTGAACTTTTTTGTATTAAATTTAACCTTCTTATGTGTCTTATGTTCTCATAACAAAATAAAGTTTTGGATGATCCAGTGATATCAGGTAGAATGTAGCAATATTACTGCCAAGGATGACTGTGATAAGTGAATTTTGGATAGGTCTTTTACTAGATCTATGTGACTAGTTGTTAGGTCATAGTTTGGATGAAACTATTTTATTTTTTCACCAAGGCTAGAATAGGCATAAGATTATTTAAATGAGCTTTGAAACCTTAATTCATCTGGCAAACTGCTGTAGTATACTAGAAAAAGTTAAAGGGAAGAGGAGAGGAAATTCTGAAAGCAATTAGAGAAACCTTTTGACAGCTTTTTTCAGCAGATAAAAAGCCAGCTTCTTGTGAGAAAGAATCTCCTGGCATTGGTTTCAGGGTCTTATGGACGCTTGTGCCATCAACATGCAAATGCAGGGTGTAGGGGAAGGTATATTGAGATGCTTGCAGATTATTCAAAATTAAAACAAAACTACCAAGAGTATAAATAAGATTTTTCCTTCAAATCTAGCAGTCAAACTTTTTTGAAATTGTTCAGTATTTTACTTTGACACCTAGCTTCTTGAGCAATCAACCCTGTGATCTGAATTTTTCCATATGCATATTCATGTGTGTGTTTACATATTTGTTTGTTTATTACATCTGGTACTTCAGTAATGTGTAATTTCTATTTCTTCCTTTTGTCTGGAGGCCTCTCATATTACATTTAGATTGTATCTTTTATCATCCCAAATTGACATTTATGCTTTTACTGCTATTGTTTGCCTAGCTCCTCTCTGGTATGGATCAACAATTTGTTTTAATCTATGTCACTTCTCTTATCTCCCTCTACACAGAGATGCAGTCATTTTGCACTAGCGTACGCCTACGGAGATTGTGTTAGCAACAGTGCTGTGGCTGCCCCCTCCCCTCTCTGAAATGCCAAGGAATCTTAATTGCTTTTCTAGTTCGTTTATAAGCACGCAGAGACAACAGTATGTGCAAGACCAGTTTTGACAAAAGTAATGGTATGCCAGTGCCTATGAATAAATAAATCTGATTTACATAGAGGAATACTGTGGTAATGGAAAGGAAGTCAAAGAATGGAAGCAAATGACGGTTTAAAGACATTATTCCTCATTCTTAGCAGGGAGCTGAGTAAAGTCCAGAGTGCTATAGAGTTTTCTGCGGTACTTTGCTTTACAGGTATGGCTGTCTTTGTAAACAATATTTTTTGTTCTAATTTTCTAAAATGACTAGCTTGAAAAAAACGAGGTATAAATGAGAATTAAACAAGAAATGCGTGAAGTTCCAGAGGCCTCAGGAAGCCATTATGCTTGCTGTGGATTTTTTTGCTTCCTAATAATCATTGTAACAGTTTGTGTTCAATTCCTTCCCTAAATCTGTTCCCTTAAAAGCTGTGATGTGAAATAGTTTAGTAGGTGAGAAATACTAGCATAGTCTGTGTGTAGTGACAGATTTGGAGCTGTAAGCAAAGGGTTGAAACGAGTCAGATTTACATACTGAGTAATGAGTATCTCTCTGTTGGAAAGAAGGAATAATGAGAGCAATCAGAATAGCCTGGTGGAGGGCAGGCATGGAAAAAAGGGTTCTGCAATAATCGATAGATTGATTTAGATATGAAGGCTGATAATGGGAACCTAATAAAATAATCAGAGGCAAGCAGGGGTAGAGAAATGAGATAGCTAGGGCACATGCCTGTTCCTTTTTTCATGACTATAGACCAACACCCATGACTCCATACAGCCTTCCAGTGCCTCGGTGTCCCTTCTGTTTTGCTTGGGGTAAATTTCATGCACCATGAGTTCACCATTTGTTACAACCTATGATGGTGGTGCACAATGCCTTCTCAGGAGGAAAACATACTGCACCACACAGAAGAGCATGGTCTGGAAGGAAAAGGTTGTTTGCATTCATGTACATCCAGGGATAAATACCGACTGATTTGTAAATGATAATCACCAGCTTGGTAGGGAACTGTACTGATGGATACGTTTAGAAGAGAGAACCTCTGCATCAGAATTTGAAAGAGAAATGTCATAAGGAAGTGCAATGAGCATTTAAACTATTTATTGAGTGACTGGGTAATAGCAGCAATATATATGCAACTACATATATATAAAGACAAACAAAGATAATATTCTTCTGCCTCGTTCAAGTCTGGAAGCTCTACCCTCATGAAACATCAAAGCAATACGTTTTGTGCATTTCCTCCAGCAGAGTCCTCGTCAGTGACAGCATTTCCCACTTTTATTTCCTTCCCTTATTTTTTTCTTTTCTCATGTAATAGTTATTGTTAATTTTACTTCAAGAAAATAAATACTGTTTTGGAGAGTACTTGATGTTTAGAAGGAAAAATAAAAGGGAAATAGATTTTCCTTTTTCAGAGGTCTCCTGTTCTGTGGGACAGGAGTGAAAGCAGCCCATCAGCATGCCTGCAGAAGCCTGACAGTGACAGTCCCAGATAGATAATTCAGGGACCACAAATAAATTATGAGCTATTTCTAGCCTTTATGAATCATGAGATTCTTTTTTTTTCCCACATCCCCCATAAAAACTGAGGCAGACAGCATGCCTGTCTCTTACAGTCATATCAAATGTGAATAAACAATGCCTGTAGCACTGTAGCTCTTTAATTTATGATCTAGAGAAACCTTATTCTGTTTTTACTATGCAACGTCTCCTTGACCAACAGCTTGCTTTGCCATTGCACTGGGCTTCTAATTGCTTGGAGTTAGAAAAATCACATGTGTAATCTAATGATACCCGAAGAACAAATGTGTTAGAGTTGCATGTGTACTGGTTAGTATGAGTCTTGCGAATTACCAAAAAATGACAGCAGAAGAGTATTGCCTCTTTCACTGAAGAATTATGAAGTGTTAGAAAATTGAAGACAATGTATTATTGTGTATCATTTATGACAGTAATATAAGTACTTACGCTGTGCCCAATACCTTTGTTTTTATTTTGCTCTGCTGATGCTGCAGTTCATTTGAGCAACATATACCAATAACTGGCTTGACTCACAAGTGAAAAGAATGATATATATAATGCAAAGTAGTTGGATTGAACAGGAAGCTCTAACCTCATTTATGCGGTTTATGTCCAGCCATAAACTGTGCTTATAATATAAGCACAGGACTCTTCCATTTGGAGTTGGGGATATTTCAGTCCCTTTGACAAGTTAGGGATATTTTGGGGTGAACCAGATGCCTGCCACTCATTGTATAAGTCGGAGTGCCCCAGCCTGGGCTCTGACTTTCCTGCTGGCCACTGCTTCTTGACCATGGTGCCCACGCTGGAAAAGCCCCACGAGTGATAGGTGCTGTATAGCCACACCGTCAAAGATAGGTTGCTGCTGAACTATCTGCAGAGACATTCACTTCAGTATCATCCAGCCAGGAATCTGATCTCTGCACAGTAGATGTGTCTGCAACCTTTTTTAAACAGCTCTGCACACTTATAAAATATCTTGGGCTTGATCAACAAATCTAACTGTTACTGTAAGCTGGTATTTGAGTTTCCCATGTGATTGGTTAATACATGCCAGTGGAGAAATATGTTGCTGCATCTGTTTTGGCAATGTAGGTGATCTCACGACAGAAATGCTGGGTCATGACTGCTAAAAGAATGACTGTCCTTCTGAGCAATAGCAGTGCACCTGTGTGATGGGTTGACCCTGGCTGGACGCCAGGTGCCTACCAAAGCCGCTCTATCACTCCCCCTCCTCAGCTGGACAGGGGGGAGAAAATATAACAACAGGCTCGTGGGTCAAGATAAAGACAGTTTAATAAGTGAAAGCAGAAGTCGCGCATGAAAAGTAGAGAAAACAAATGAAGTTATTCTCTACTTCCCATCAGCAGGCGATGTCTGGCCACTTCCCGGGAAGCAGAGCTCCAGCACATATAATGGTTGCTCTGGAAGATGGAAAAATGTCCCCCCCTTCCGTCTCCCTTTACTTAGCGTTTATACCTGAGCTGACGTCATATGGTATGGAATATCTGTTTGGTTAGTTCAGGTCAGCTGTCCTGGTAACGTGCCCTCCCAAGATTTTGCCCAGCCTCAGCCTGCCATTGAGACGGGGCAAAAAATGTTGGGGACACAGCCTTGATGCTGTGCCAGCCCTGCTCAGCAGTAGCCAAAACACTGGTGTGTTATCAACACCTTTCTAGCTACTAATGCAGAACACAGCACTGTGAGGGCTGCTATGGGGAGAATTAATTCCATCTCAGCCAGACCCAATACAACCTGATTGTCAGCTCTGAAACCAAATGATTGTATTCATGGCTTCCTGCTGGGTCCAGGGAGTCAATCACAAGCCATCTTTTGGCTACTTATATATACCACTTCACCAAGCCACATTCTCTGCTTGTCGCAGAATTTGGGGTTTTTTCACAACACTAAGCATGCATAAGGCAGGATGGGTGTAGGTTAACACATAACACAGTGTGAGTGAATGATGCGGCATTTCCTGACTTGGCATATTCAAGCATGATAACGCAAGGTATGTTGCAAGTCAGCTGATGATTGTCTTTCACTTCTGTAATAAGTATGCAGATGCAATAACTTGATGTCAGAGCTTAGCAGATATGCTAGATTTTTATTTTCTTCCACTGTTATGCATTTAGAATGTTACCCTGGAATATCTATTGTATTACAGTTATTTTCATTGGTCTGTTTACAAAAAATCATCCCTCCACACCTTTTTATTCTTGGAGTTCATTTAGGTAGTTTATAATCAATAGAATTTCAAGTTGCTCTTGCATTTGTAAACACTGAATTGCATCTCCTATCCCACCACCTGTTACATAGCTTTGCTTCCTTTTGAAGGACCACCTAGTATATTGTATTTAATTATTTTTAATAAAATAATATAACTTTTAGACTTAGCAAGATTTGTTCCCTGTATCTCTTCTCAATTTTCAAGACCTTTGTTAAGCAATCACTAGTAGACTATTTCCATTCCATAAACATTTTCCAAATAATGAAAATATTTCATTCACTGCCTGGTTATTGCCTTTTTCCTTAACAAACATCTATTCCTATCATAAATTCCTGATCTACATGTTTAAATCTAATTTTAGTTGGCATTACAACTCCTGTATTGATATAGAAGAGCTCCTTGATCTCCAAAATTCCCACTTTTTCATTTTTTATATGCTAATGCATGTAAAATATCTCTGCCCTATGATATTATAGCTGATTTTAATTATGCAATCCTTAATTCTTATTCTTTGAGCAGCTTAGCCATCTTGTTCTCAAACTTGGTCAGTATTTTACTTTTTAAGAATGTGTAGGCCCTTTGACAAGCTTCTGAAATTGTCAGTGGTATGCCAGCTATGTTGTGTGCTCTAGCCTCATTTTTAATGTATATTGAATTTCTGTCTTAAATTGAGTGCTCTTTAGAAAAAAAAATAAAATTATGGAATTCAGAATCTTAGTATTTAGGAATTAATGTAATACCTAACATGTTCTGGAAGCGTTGGTATTCAGAATGCATAAATAACTGCATCTAGTGGCTTTCCTGTTTCTGTTTGTTAAGGGAGAAGTAAGGTTTGAGCAAGTCATTGAAGTTAGTGAATGCAGCTGTCGCATTACTTGATCATCGTATTGTTTCCTTATGATTATATCCACTGGCTTGCTCATGTCTGTCAAGTATATGAATTTACGAACCCTGTATTTCTCGGCCTTCTAATACAAAACCTGATTTGGAACCTGGAGTTCCTGCTAGGTTTATTTTTCATAATATTTAACCTGATTTATGTGTGATGTGGAACAATCTCATGGTGTTCCTTGCATGTTTGACCTGTCATTTAGAACTGCTGTATCACCAGCACGAACAAAATCTGCTATTAACTCTTAGACCATGAAATATTTCTGTTGTTCCAGTCTACAATTTTTTCTCATAATGAAACAATGGCAGTGACAAACAAGAGAAGAGATTGCATTCTCAGTTTGACAGCAGCAGCTGTATTAGACTCTCTGCTTAAGTTTGCATTCATTTAACTGCAGAAGCTGTCCCTTGAAATACAGATTGGTAAGCTTAATTATTTTTGCTTGATTCCTGTATATTTCAAGATATGTGAAAATGAATCACAATGCAGTTATCATATGCTTTCCTAAAATCTATATAGGTTATAAAGGGTAGATATTGCTTTGTTACGTTACACCATTTATTATCCTCTGTTGGTGCCCTAAGACCTTTTATTTCTTTTGGTTTGACTTTAGGAGTTCTGTCTAGCTTGAATTACTTTATTTAAATTTGTTTCTTTCATCAGAATCATAATTAATCTCCTATCTGCTTATTGAGAAGTTCAGATTGTAAGCAGCTTGATGTCAGCCATCTTGGGTGATACAGGAACACAGAGCATGCAGAAACACAATCCCATTTAGGGAATCCCATTTGTTATTGAATACAGCTCAGAAAACTCAAGTGGCAGTAGAAGTCTCTGCTGACGGCTGTGCTTTCAACAGTGCAGAATTTCACAGTAAGTTTTGCTTTCAAACCAGTGCTGCTTCCTCCCTGACCCGCCTGCCCCTCACACCATGCCCCCTTCACGGAGCAGCAGAGGTCTCAGACCACCCTGCGAGACTGGTGAGGCTCCTGTCAGGTGGGAGATGGGCCAGTTCCTGCCTGCTGCCTGCACTTCCCTGCCACAACGCCTGACCCCAGCCTCGCTCAGCAGCAACGGGGCCGCAGAAGGGCTGGAGGCTCCAAGCAGAGAAGCAAGTATGGGGCAGGGAATGCTGGAAGGGAAAAAGTTGGGGTTAAGGGAGGGGGATGTGAAACACTGGGTTTGCAGAACACTGCACTGAGTAGAAGTCCCAAACAGTCCTTATAGCTACCGTGAACTTAGTGTGAAATAATGTTCAAATGTCTTTAAGGAAAAATAGAAAATTCTTATGTGCAACATTTATAGGTATATAACTTCTGGAGAGAAGAAAAGGGAAGGAGAAATACATTTTTACCACAGAAGTTTTTTTTCTAGAATGTCATACAAACAAAAACCTGGAAGGAATCTTCTGGCCTACAGGATGGACTTCTCCCTAGCAGGAACTCATGCCTTTGAATGGTGAACACAGATTACACACCGGGAAAGGAAGAATGAAGTAAATGTTGTTAATCCTCACCAGAAACATACAGTCATGATCAAGTAAAATATTGTAGGCATATATGGTATTCATAGTTTGCCCCATTGATGCACTTTTTCCATTCAACCCTCAAGAAAATTTCTTTTACTATCCAATTAGTTTTTATTTTATTTCTAGTGAAGATTCGTAATATTAATTACCAACATAAAAATAAAGATGCAGTGCACTGAAACAAATGGATGCATTTTTATGCTTAGATTAAAACATTACTTGTAATTGTTTACAGTGAAATCCCCTTGCTGTCACAGTGGTGTTAACGGGGTTATAAACTTTTAAGTTCTTAAAAGGAAACAAAAAAGTATATTATCTTCTAGCTATGGTGTAATCTACCATTAGTCACCCAAATATTGCTGCATTTAGACTGTATCATGTACTTATCAAACATCTATATGACTCCTTAACTATTTCCAAAACAAAAGAGTCATTATTTACCCACTGTGAAAATAGCCTTGTGTTAGTGGTATTAGAAATCATTAGCTCTATTAAGTCCGTTATCAGCTATGCTAGCAGCTGGAAATATCCTGCAGCTCAGGAGGGCTCCAAAATGTTCCCCCAGTCATTATATTCTAGATCACTCTGTTTTCTTGTACAGTGAAAACAGATTATAATCACATTCAGCCACAGGCAAAAATAGAAGTTGACAACACTGGTAGAAAAAGATTTATGAAACTTTTCATTGCTTGGGGCAGTATTTTGTAACAAGATAACAGTGTTGTCCCTTAGATAGGAGCATGAGTGAACAGTTCAGCTATGTCTTTCTATCATCTTGGTGCACTGTGTCTCAAAATGACACAGTTATCACACCATAAATACAGCCCAAAGCATTACAGATGTCTATAAGCAGGATCCATATTAATTGTTAATGCATAAAGAAGACAAGATTTGATTATGTTAGCTTAGGAAACAACAATCTATTTTTTTGAAGGGTATAGAATATACAGAAGTATCAATTTTCTCTTGTCATTGCTTACTTTAAATAGGATTGACTCTGAAGATAGTATTTTGAAGTGTTGGTGTTAAAATAATTCCTTTATCAGTCTTTGCTCTGGGTGAGGTTAGCCCTTCAAACAGTATGTCTAAGTGGCAGGATTAAAATAATTTCTTTAACGTGGCTTAGGATCATAGGATTGGGGTTTTTCCTTAGCACAAGCATTTTTTGCAAAAACTGCTGCTTCTTGAGAAAGAAAAATAATTCAGTTTTGCAAAAGCTACTGTGTTGCAAGAATAATGACATGTCCAAGAAAGTATCTTTTTAATTTACTGTTTTAGAGGTGTGTAAGTATTGGCTCCTTGTTTTTAAAACCCTCTGAAACAGTACTGAGGTTTAAGAAGTATATGTCATAGGACTTCCCAGTAACATCTCTGAATTTGGAAACAAGATAGTATTACTAGGACTAAGGGAAAAGGTGTACATTACACAAGCTGCTGCATTTGTAGCACTAATGAAAAAAATATGGGTGTATATTTATAAGTAATTACAGTTACAGATATGTTTATAGTAGATATATCGCTTATATGTGATATAGCTATATGGATACGCCTAGAGTATGTAGTACAGTTTACCCTATTCAATACTGCGTTTCTCCTGCCTACGCAATTCCCTTGTCCTGTCCTTGACAGCTCTCCTGGTTGCTTCCCTCTCTTTTAATTTACCCTGAATCTTGCCTGAAGAGAAACACAAACTGTCTTGGAGGAGCTCTGCACCTTTTTCTTTTCCTCCTTTTTCGCCTTGCCTGCTCTGCTGTCATGGTTCCCCACTCAGAAATGTGCAGCACCCAGCACCTTGGGGAGGTGGTTCCTCCACGCCCTTTGCGACTCCGCTCCTGCTCCTCCCCTCCTCCTCCTCCTCCTGGCAACATCCCTTCTAACTCCTCTTCCTTCCCCCGTTGCCCCTGTGGCTCTGGGCAGCCAGGGCCTGGCACTGGGAGGGGGGGATATGCCTGCCCCCTGCCCCAGCAGCCCAGCTCCTCCTGCCAGGCACAGCAGCTCAGCTGGGAGCTCAGCTCAGGGCCAGCAGGAGTCACCTGCTTCACCTTCTCAGGGGATGTTCCCGAGCAGGCAGGGATCTGTTTTGTATATTGGGGATTGTCTTTATACATCAGGGTTTTGGCCTGTGTATTCCTGGATACCCAGCACCTGTATATGCCCAGGTAACAGTCTGTACCCAATAAATTCTTAACCTGATACGTATAAATTCCATCACTTCAGAAATTCTGCTGTGTATATGCTTCCTTTTTCATTCATCATCTAGGGTAAATTAGTATAGAACTGATTCAAACTGAATCTATAACTCTCCCTGCTGTTCGTGTGAAGAGCTGATATCTTGCATCAATTGAATTCCTGTCTGGAGCATCATCTGAAGTATTTGTAACTAAGGCCCTAAAACTGTTACAAAGATAGTAGCCTGCCATTTCTTTTTATGCAAAACCCACTTTGCTATGACATATCTGGAGCAGTAGAAAAGGCTAAAATGTTTATTTTGCCAGCTGACCCAAGTGAACAAATAGGTACAGAAAGATCGGAGTGAGAATCATTACATTTTATGTGATGAATCAGGTCTTGAAATGGACTGAGACTAATTTGGTGCTGTGCAGAGATGTCAGAATTCCTGCCAGTTATGGAAGATGTTTGACTCTTATGCAAGAATTGCAGTAAGTTTTGAGCAGAATTATTTAACTAGGAAAAAAGCTGTTGTGTGTTTCTACTTTCAGCTTTAAAGATACTCCACACACATGGGGAAATTTGGGAAAGGAGGATGGCATTTAGGGAGGAAAATTCATAGCAGTGTTTTATCTAACTAGGAAGTAAGATTGTACAAAATTAAGATGAAGTATCTGATTTTGCATTTCTATGTCACCAAAAGATTATGGACCTTTATGTTATTTGAAAAATTGTCTCAAACATGTAGAACAAGGTGTGGAGGTGAGTGGGAATTTCATATTTCAGTGGATGCTACAGAAAGTTTTTTTTGCTGCAGACATATTTAAGGATATTGTCTTTAACACAAGTCATACTTGCCATATGTACATATTTCAGCAGTGGAAATTATAGAAATCAATAAATCCTTTGTGATGCTCTGAGTAAGAGATGGTTTGTGGTTTTGTTGTTTGGGGTTTTTTTTTACTAGGAGTTTAAGATGGATAATCTTGGAAGGTAGATTGCAAGAGATGATGAGCGAGGGGTGAATTTCCTGAACTATTGCAGAGATGGCAGGACAGGAAAAGAAATCAAAACTACAAAAGGAAAGTATGAAAAAACCCACAAGCTAAAGATAGTAGGTAGCAGAGAGAGAGAGAGATGAGAAGGCATAGAACAATGATATTCAATGAGTTTTTCAGACATTGTCAGAGCTCTGGCACTATGAACCAGTGTGTTAGAGCAGGGTGACGCTGTATTTACGTGTGCTCTTTCATTCCATAAAAGACATTGCACTAAAGTGCTGCCTTCCTCTTCCCTTTCTTATTCCTTTTCCTTCTCTTTGCCGCCTCTGAAAGGCTTTCTATGTCACTGACATTGTACAGTTCCTTTTTCTTTCCAGTAGCACCTGCACCATTTCAACCACAAAGGTGGAATATCCCTTTCTGACCATGGGTGGTTGCCCACTGTGCAGACGGACAAAGCTCATGTTCAGCACATCCACAGTATGAGAAGATCTCAGGCTGCTCGTGCAACTTTCCTGTATATACCAACCCAATGCCCTTTTGGGTCTGCAGTGTGCTTTTCTATTTCATAAACAAGGAATCTGAAGCAGGAGCACAGAGGGATTCAGTGACACAGACATCATCCTCATCTGTAGATTCCGTGCTCAGCTAAGGGCTTATTTGGTACAAATAGCATCTTTCCTTGAGTTTTAATTTCGTTGTAGTTTGGCACAATAGCACAAAGGTGCCCAGTGGCTGAGGCGGCTACCATCTAATGTTGTGGGTCCAAAGTGTCATAAAGTCATGGCACTTTTTTGCCAAAAGCAGGGGGTAGGCAGCTTGCACCAGCCACACAGTGATACCCAACGTATACTTACCTGACTTTTCACATGAGTCTGTCACTTGCTCCTGAATTTGACTCTGAGGCTGCTTTAGCAGCAGGTTTCCTCTGTCGAGAGGGTATTTTGCTGCCAAAACGTACTTTTAATGAGAGGACCAGCTGTTCTCCCTCAGGACCAAGCTTCCACTTGCTCCTTAGTTTGCTTCTTAATTGTCTTATCACTGATGAATAATTTAATAATTTTTTCTTGAGTATTTAATAAATTTAGAGTTTTGTGGAGTCTCAGTTAATAAAAAGACAAGATACAACAACAGAGTTAGTTCTCTTCCCCCACCCCCACCCCTTCATGGCACAGCTTGCCATATTTCCCTAAGCTAGTATCAGACAATATGCAAGTAAATTGAAATAGTGAAACTGTATCAAGATGTCTATCAGCATCCTACACAGATGTGTAGTTTGGGTTTTATTCCAGACTACTTTTTTATGATGCGGAAAATATGCATGGAACAGTCTTTAAGCTTTAACGATGACTTGCATGCCCTGTAGAGTGTAGCTTTTTCTCTTACATATCTGTTACAATGTACTAATTAGACATTAGCTTAAAATGTAATCCTCTCCAATGGGTAGGACTTGTGTTATGTATCATTTGGAAAATCTGTGATCAACTGTGGGGGTTTTGTTTGGTTTTTTTTGCTGATTTCTTTTTTAACAGCTAGCTAAAAGGTCAGGCAGAATGATACTGCATTTCTAGATCTTTATCCAGTGTAGAAGTTGCCCCATTTGTTTCTGTTTACTGAAATACATTATTCAGATATCCTGCATGAAAAAAAAACCCAAACCAAACCTGTTTGAAATAATAGTTAAACTAAAACATGGGTTACTTTCTGTTAGCACTCACTGGAATTAGCTTTCATGTGTTTTAATTTGTTATGACTGGCGAAACGTATGTACCAAATGAGGAAAGCCTGTTGGAAGCATACCAGGTGAAGGGTGAAACTAGGGTTCAGTCACAGAATTCAATATTAATTCATTGCTCTCTGTTTCAGTTTACATACCTGTAAAATTCTGATACCTTATGAGGCTTCATTTATGAAGCACCTTAAAAAGAAGACATGACAAATATTTTAGAGAACACAAAGTATTACTGTTGTTGCATCGTGGTTGCTGGCATTGATCAATTCAGCATATGTAACATTGACTACAAGCAGTTTTGAGAGAGAAAAACTCCATAGTCTACATTGCCAGAGTAAAAGGTTACTGGGTTTTATGATCCCTTTCTGTACCATGTTTTACTATTCAGTTTAGCATCTCTTCTTCCTTCCCATATTTGTAAATATTTCTTTCAGAAACACTCACTTAAAATAAGGTCTGGGCACCCATATGCCTTTGTGACTATGTCAAAGAACCATAATTTTTGAAAGTTGTGTTTGATAAAAGTTCATACTTATTGCTGATCCAGGTGCCATATGCACGTACCAACCCATGATACCCTTCTGAAGGTGCAGTTTGATTTTTTTGTTATCAGAATAAATTTCCCCATTAGTGAAGTTGTCTGAGTTGATAAATGAGTGCAAATGAAAATCTTTTGCACATACCAGTAGCAAGAAAATTACTTAAAATTAATGGATATCATAATTTAATTTTTCTTTTAAATTGTAAGAAACTGTTATTGGCATGGAGAGGCACAGCTACCTAACAGCCACAGTTCAGCTAGGTAAGGTTTATTTTTCAAAGTAATTTGATTTTGGTTCATTCCATGTTAAGTAGGGACACCTAATAAGTATCCCACTGTCTAAAACTATAGATAGCTGTAATGTACTGGTAATAATATAATGAAAATAACTTTCACTTAAAATACTAGAGATATTTAGGGGAAAAAAATATCCTCTTGACTTAGGAATTTCTTAAGCTTGACTCCCTTTTTCTGAATGTTCTTTCGAAAATGTGGTTGATAGGCCCTTGCAGAAAAGCTTTGACATGTTGAGCATGTCTCTATAGATAGATATGAAGACTTAACACAGATTTTTCTTGCATATTAATTTAGAAATAGGAATATTGTGCGCTCTCATTCTGTATCACAGTTGTGATATCAAACCAAAGTAGTCATATTGGATGTTTAAAATACAGAATTGCAACTTCATATCTACTAAATTATTAGTATCTTGCCAAATTGATGCAATCTAGCATGGACATGAGAGGTGGAAACAATGACCAGTCCATGAGACTGCTTCAAAGCACGTGGGTAGTGGGGACTCTTGATCCAGGTGCATCAGACTAAATCTAGTCCAAATTTACTGTCCTACACTATTCAAAGAGCAGATAGTGTAGAAGAGGGGGTCTAGGACCTTCTGTTCTCACTACTGATCTGTTTGTATTGTGCCAGATGACTTGCTGATCTGCATATAACCTATGCATATAACATGCATAATCATCAAGAAGCTTCCTTAGTATGTAGAAGACTACTATCACAATACTTTAAGAGCTTATAGGACATTTTTATTTAGTGTCTTTCTCCTTTCGTTTCTGCTGACTCTTTCCTTGCCCTCATGTCTTAAAGAAGCAGAATTCTTTGACTTCAGAAGCCTCCTTACCTCCGTTTCTTCCCTGTCATGATTTCACAAGTCAACTTAAGTGTCAAAAAACTCTGCACCTTGGTCTGTGGGTTTTCTGAAATTCATCTATCACATTAGGGCTTTAACTGCCATGAACCTTTTCTGTTCAAGGGATTCCAGCAAACCTCACACATTTTAAAGCAGAGATTTTAAACATGGGGTTTGATTACTTATCATTAGAAAAAGCTGATAGCAATTTTTGCAAGGTGGCAGATGTTTATCCAGAGGTTTTAGCCAAACTGCAGTATTGGTATTTAACTACTCTAGTCTCCTGTGACTTTAGTTGGATAAAATGTTGGGGTCATCCTCTTTTCCTATTTTTAAATTCTTCTGTAATATTGCCACTGTCATTATTGTGAATACAGCACTGAGCCTGAGAGCTGTTTTCTCTCTTTCTTTTCATGGTACTAAACTCCACTTGGTACTGCAGTGGTCTTGGACATTCTGAAGGAAGAAACACTATATACTTCAATTATCATAGCTACTTTTACACCTTGCATAGATAATGGAACCTGTTCCCTCATTGCTCAATTAATACCATGTTTCTATGGCTCTTTACTTGAGTGTCTTTGCATTGCTGGTCTTCTCAGAAAAATAGAGTCACAGCCTTGAGACAAAGGACAGTTAAAGGTGATGTTGATCTGAGTACCTGGGATGCAGCTGTGTTTTCAAAAATGTATGCCTTATAGATAAGGGGTAGAACTGTGCTGTTTGCTCTTGCTTTGACACTGGGAACAAGAAGCATTGCCAAAAGACATTACAGTTCCCTGCGTTCTGTTTGTTCTGGTAGTGTGGGAGCACTTCAGTGTTTGGTGTCTGCCAGTATGATTACACAGTCTCTTCAGGCTGTAAATGAGATGGCCTTCTTCTTGCTGGAGAAGTAAGAACAGTGCATATTTAAAGTGGCAGCCGAAAGCTTATAGTTGCATTGTAGTTATGGTATCAGAGGCAGGCTGGGTAAACTGGGCAGAGGATGTCAGATAAGCAAGGAGTCCCAGGGGATGAGTAATGATGGTGTTTTCTTTTTCACTGATTGTAGGTGATCAGACAGGTGTATTTTATAAAAAAAAAAAAAAAGGTAAAAAAAAAGAAAAAAGACCCGTAGCCTTGTTCTGAGAGCCTCTTCAAGCTCACATAATAGAGAGTTGCACTGAGGTTTAATGTCTTGATGAGGATTAGGTTTCTGCAAGATGTTGGTAATGCTGTTTAGATAAGACAACACTTGGTCTTCCCCAGCTAGTCAACATTTTCAGTGGGCTGTTTCATTTCTTCTTTGCTAGAGTGTTTTTCTAGCCTGCAGTAAATTTGTTCATGGTAAATGCAGCAGCAGCAGTTAAGTATTTGATGTGGTACTATTGAGAGGGCTGCTGGACAGCCTAAGCTCAGTGGGTTCCTCATCATGATGGTGTTAGGCAGTTAATTTTCCTGCTATCCCAGCTGACCGAAAGCCAGCTGCGGTCTGAAAGCTGTTTCACTGTTGGCGCAGAGCTGTGCCCAAAGCAGCACACTTTGCCCCTCGGGCGCTAGCGGAACGCAGCACAGGGTCAGTGCGGGGAGGTGGTTCCCAGACCAGCGCTGACCTTCCCCATACCGGGCTGGCCTCGGCTCGGCCCCGCACTTTGAGTCCTTTGATCCCTGGGCAATGTCTGCTGGCACCTGCTGGGGCTTGGCTTTCCCTTAGCTCTACCCCATTGAGGGAAAAGGACAGCAGTTTGCCAGGCACCCGCATGGCACCAAGGCTGTAGGTGATGGGGACTGGGATCAGCCCCTGAAAGCCAGTCACCTCAGACATCGTATTTTGAGCAGTTCTAGCCCAGCTGCAGCACCCAGTGACAAAGACCGATTGTTTTTGTAACTGAAGTTCTCTTGTATTAATTTTTCTGGTTTATCGTGTGTGATTGTGGGGGTATGGTTGGTTTTTAGTTTGGGGTATTTTTTCCTTTCATGTACTAAAAACTCTTAATTAAAAACTTTTGTTCGAAATGCTGGCTTATTGTTGGCTCATTTGCTGCTGAGTGATAAACTGTGTGAGGGTGTTCATACACCACCTTACAATACCCTATATTTTTATTCATTAACCCATGGTTTCATCTTCCAAATAACAGAAACTGTTGTTTGTGGTAGCTGAAGTTAACCTCTGGTACGCTGAAAAGTCAGGCAACTTTAACAGGACTTCTTATTTAAATGGTTTGTGCCTTTCTTTTTTGTCCAATACTAACCAATAAAGAATTCAAACCAAATTCTATTTCCTATGGAAGAAATTCTAGTCATGTAGTATTTCCCCTTGTGGTACCCTGAAGGCAGACAAGTACTTGTTTCTTTCTTGTACTTATTCATGTCTTGCCTGCTTTTAAAAAGAGAAATAACCTATTGAAAAGTCTGCTTCAATGCAACATATACATTGCATTATATTTGCTTTTCTTTACTACAGCACTATGCAACTTTCCTCTTACTTTTTCCATACAGTCTACACAAATTATTTTTACCCGTTCTACATGTTGGGTAAAGTAAACTGGCTTTCCAGGAGCTGTGAAATGGAATTGTCCCAGGAAGCTCCTCCAAGAACCTTGGATTTACTGGTACATGTCAGTAAGTCTTCATGTTAACAAATCTTATGTATCAGTGTTTATTTCCACCATTTGATCATCAGGTGGTTCAGCCTAATGGAAAAACTGTATTATTATTTTCATGCTTTCTTTGGGTTGAAGGGGTAATATTGTAAATATTTCTGGAAGAAAAAAAGAAGAAAAAAATGCTCTAGCCCTGAAAACCCATGGAAGAGCATTGTACTAAGATAGAATGTGTTTAGGGTTTTTTTTAAACAAGAAAACTAGTGTATTTTTGTTGATACTCCTGTTGAACTGAAAAATATTCTAGATTGATTTGCAGTATGCATTATGGTGAATCATCCCAAGGCAGTAGTATAAGATGGAATATGAAAAAATTTCAGAAGTTGATAAAAGTTAGTGTTGCTGGGAAGAGATGATAATACTGCCTGAGAAACAGAGAAATTACTTGATGCTGAAAGTCATGTTCAATATATTTAGTTTCATTAATACTTCAGCTGCCAAACTTCTCAGTGGTGAAACTTGACATTACAGACTCTTAGAACAACAGAAGGATTCAAAATTGTTACTCTGCTGATAGACCTTTCCTTCTTAAAGGATCTGCAGTCCCTGGAAGGCTGATTATTAAAAAGCTCACCTAGGCATTCCTGAGATCTCAGTCTCCTATTAGATCAT
Source organism: Elanus axillaris (assembly GCA_026212715.1). Classification (NCBI taxonomy): domain Eukaryota; kingdom Metazoa; phylum Chordata; class Aves; order Accipitriformes; family Accipitridae; genus Elanus; species Elanus axillaris. The sequence continues at coordinate 5,261,760 of JANZLQ010000044.1, read as the reverse complement.
CTCTTTGACAGTTACTTTGAGTAATTTATTTTGAGACACTTTTTCTTGTATAAATTTTTTATGAGGTTATGTTTAACAAAACAAGAAAAAAAGATTATTTTGGACAATGTGTAATATGTTTTGTGACGTTTCTGAAATAATCAAGATAATCTATTGTATTAAAACACCTGTGACTAGCATTTCTTTTGCCCCTTGGAAAACAGTTTTGTGTGCTAGCTGACTGGGTTATGTAAAATCCAAAGTACTGCTGTAATAGCTTTGGGGATGACTTTCTATTGCACCTGACTCCAGACTCCCAATGAATTGGAAATTACAGCACAATTATTCTTATTTCACTATGCAAATTTTCAGGCTCCCCCTTGGACTATCCAGGGATACAGCAGTTTTCAAGCTGTATTCCAATCAGGAAAATGTCACCAGGCTTACACTGCTGGCTTAAATATTTCTGTTCAGAAGCTTCTGTATGATGTTCAGAAAAATGTAGGTCTTCATTTTCTCTTTGGTGTGATTCACAGTGTATCAAACAAACTGTGTGAGCTTTAGAGAGGGTTTGTTTAAGTCTCGAGATAGTGTTCAACTCTTTCCCATTCTGCAAAAAACAGCTATATAGAGTTACATATAGCATTCTGCACTAAAATGTTCCATGGTAATTGTGACAGTAATGATGAACCTTATTGCTTAGAAATATAGACGTACACTTTTCTTCTTAGATCTTCTTAGATTAGTGCCTTCTTCAGACAGAAGTCATGTATCTAAGCTAAAGAAGATAAATACAACCTTAGTCTCTCTGAAATATGTTTTTTATCTATTTCATTATTGGAAAACTAGATAAGAAGGTTGATTGGGAAAGATGTGCAATGCATGAATTGTTTTTTTAATTAGAATGACCTTTTTTTAACCTCTGACTCATTTTTATGATATGTAAAAATAGAAATAGCATGCCTACCTTTATATATACAAACACACACATATGTATATAAAAGTATCACAGGACATTGAGTCCACATAAAGCATTATTATTAAAGCGATGTGTTTTGCCATTGACTAACCATTACTTTATGCAGCTGATGAACCTCACACAGTGTGAGAACAAATACTTCAGTGATGTATTTCAGCACATATAATTAGTACATGGTATCTCACATAATACTATTTTGTAGGGTAGTGGGTTTTAACCTTTTTGTAGGTGACTCTTACTTGAGAAAATTGTTTAGATGACTGTAATCCCTCAAGTTAGACTCCTGGTTAATGGCCCTACTACTTTGCCATTGCTTGCATGAGTTTGCACACGACATTTTCACAACCAACCAACCCACCCGTGCAGCACAAAGACCAAATATGCCATTTCTTTGGCTCCAGCAACGCTGAGAACAAGGTAATATTCCTGCTCTGAGCAGGCTGATTCTGTCTAGATGCACTTGGGCGTCTGCACAGACAATCTCAGCACCTCTGGTTTTGGGAGCATGACGGAGTTCCAGTTGCACTCTGTGTATATACAGCAACAACTCGGGTCTGGCAGAGTTAATTTGGTTGCTGCTGCTTCTGCCTCCCATGCGATGAACTCGTGCCCCGCAGGCTGGGAGCCGCAGACACAAAGCCTTTGACTGGCTCCTACTGCAGTAGTATCTGATTGCCTTGTAAGTGGTAAGGTAATTTACCTTCAGCACTCCTGCGAAAGGATATGGATAAAGACGCTTGTTGATAACAAGTGATTCGTCCACAATCACTCAAAGGTTGGCTCAGTCAGAATAGGATATAGAAACTATGACTGAGTCCTAGATTTTATCCATTAAACCACCTTTCCCCTTTTCTGTGATTATCTGGAAATTGTGGGTAAGCAAGGGGGTATTTTTTGTTTGTTTTTTTGTTGTTGTTTCTTTTTTGCCACAGCGACATTTAATTTTCTACTCTAATATTGTGCTGAGGAGACGGCTGCAGTGCACTGGCAGAGGCTGATAAGTGACTTAGAATTTTATACCACATGTTTACTGAATTTTCAGTTTGAAATGTACAGTCTGGGATGACAGCCAGTCATTCAACCTATTCTTGCCTCAAACACTGTAAAAATACACGGACAAAAGAAAGAACACCTGGCAAATGTTTGGGGTTTTCAACAACAAGAGAGAGAGTTAATGATATCCATGGTTATGAGTGAGATAACTTGCTGCTTTACAGCATATGTTGAAAACATTTTCAGAACATTTAGATTCCGTTTAACTGTGGCCTTGCACAAAATAAGGTAGAGAATTAAAGCAAACGAACAGAAGAACTGAAACAGACTTAGCATAAAATGGAGTGTGTGTTGCTGGGAAGGAATCCTGGTCCCACCCCACCAAACTCCAGTGACGGCCGAAACCCCAGGGTGAAAGCTGGCCATGGAGACAGCAGCTCCTTGTGATAGTGCATTATATTCCTGGATGTTTCAATGCTTTCTTTTCTTCCTGACTCTGAGTAATGTGATCTGCCTTTGAAGATGAATTTAGCTTGGAAGGTGGCCCTGTGGTTCTGTGAAAAAACTGTTACTCATTGTGATAGCAGATGATGTGGTTTCCTTGAGAAAACAGTGTGGTGGAGTTATCTGAATAAAGAACTAGGTCTGCTGAAGACTAGGTTTCTAACACTGGCTAACAAGGATTTTTCTGTGGGTTTACTTAATTTATTATTTCTTTCAATGCATCACCTTCGTTATGTTTTTGTGTTTGGTATTTGTATTGTTTAGAAGAATAACGAAATAGTTGCATAATTTTCATTGCAGAAAAACAATATATGTTTGGGTTTTTTTCTTTTAGTTCTTTTGTGAAAAGGATTGATGAGGAGGTGTTTGTATGTGTCTCTAGCATTTAATCATGGCACAGAGGATAATTCAGCACAACTAAGATACCATCTACATTACTTTTTTGAGGTAGTATTGACAAAGAGCTGGGATGCAGGGAGGTGATTGCTTTGCTTAGATTAGGGATGCTTCTGATTCTGCTTTGAATTTAATCTCTAAGGTGGGGATTAACCTGTTCTCTTCAAATCATTGTGTTGCTTGGATTTAGCGTGTGTGTTAAGTGGGTGTACCAAAGCCTTGGAAGAACTTTGAAAAATAATTTGATCATGTTAAAACAGATCTGAAGTTTCACTTCACATTCTAGGCAATATTTGAACAGCAAAAATAGCCGAGAAGTGATGTTTGAAAGTGTGTACTCGTGAGTACGCAGCCATCGCTGTTGTACCTGTAATGCTGTGACATCCAGTGGCTTTCCCTGATCCCTGAGGTTGCCAGCCTCGTTCCAGGAGGCAACAGTTAGGATGCAGCAGCCCAGGCTCCCGAAGGACCTGCAGCAGCTGCCCGTCACACAGCACTTCCCATGGCAGCCCTGCTTTCACCCTGCATTGTGCTCAGCGGGGCAATAACCAACGGGTTGGACTTTGGGCTGCAGATCCGTTACTCGCTCTTGTGTATGCAAAAGAAGGGAAGATCATAGTGACAGAATTTTGCTCAGGGTTGTTTATTTGGTGGTTTGGGTTTGCTTGTTTTTAAGGAGACAAGTGCTATTTTGCATCTTGTTTTAGATGAATTTTATCTCTGTGCTAGCCTGATTTGTTTAATTGTTTCACTGGATAAAAGAATGGACAGAACAAAACTTTTTTTCTAGCATTTTGGTTCTGATTAAACCCAAATAAGTCAATTGGATAGCTTATGACTATTTCAAAGATATGTAGATCAGACTTTGTATTCTTAGATTACTTAATTAGAACATGATTTATCCTCACTCAGTGTCTAATTTGAAATGAGCGGTGCTGATATTCTTGACCGCAGCTAGACCTCTTGAGGAATCTCATGTTGATTATATGGTCATCAGGCCCTGATTTTTCATAAGTGCTCAACACAATCAAGGTGTACTAAAATCATTAGAATTAGGTATGTTTGTCTATTTGTGACTTTAAATCAGAAATTAAAAAATTTAAAAAGCCAAGATATGGAGGGTACCAGTATTTCAGATTTCCAGTTATCTCATTTACATTGTGGTTTTAAGAGACTTCTCCTTAAAATCTAAATGTTTGAGATTGTATAGTGTATTCTGGTGAAACCCCTAATTCATGTAATAATTGAGAAAAAGTGTAATTTCCTCTGTATTTTTCCCCAAACCTATGCTGGCAACTGCTATATATTAAAAAAAAAAAAAAAAAGATTAAAAAAATCTCTTTCCTGATGTAAAAAGCCAGATGTACTCCATCAAGACACTTATTGTGTTTAAGCTTCCAAATAATAAAGCAATTTGCAAGAGGCCGCAGAGCATATCATGTCGTAAGATACGTTGTGCCAGTCCTTTAGGCTGCTGATCTTTTATTATGGGGCAAGTGATTTACTTTTCTGAACTTCAGAGCTCAGCAGATTTGCAGGTACCGCTGTTGAAGTTTTAATTTAGGCAAAGATGCTCATAAAGAAGTGCTCAGATTTTCAGATGTGAATCCAATTTTATATCCCTGGCAAGTTCAATAGTGTTCAGCTCCTGCTTTTGATTCATTTAAACAGGTTTATGAAGAAGCAGCATATTAAGCTTTTATCTCTCTCATATATACACGAGTGTGTGTGCATGCTCCCTAGTTAGTACTTTTTATATATATATATAAGCTTTTATATGTTTTAATATAAACTATATAATATCTATATATCTATATAATGTTGATAGTGGTATTTGTTTTATTATTCTATATTAAATGTTACATTCATCTTACCCCAGATTTCTGAGGCTTCGCAGCTGCAGTATATGTTGAGTTACTTCGGCAGAGCTTATTTTGCGTACTACATTTTATTTACTGTGTGGGAACTGAGTCTTGAGGCAGATTAAATTAATTTGTGGTAACTTGAATTCAGTTCTTGCTTCCTTAATCTTACAGAAATTCTGTTCATTCTTATTGATGTGCAGTTGGCTCACTTTTAAGAACAGCCTCTATGATTTTGTGGTTCCAAGATTCAGAGCCTTTATTTAGCTGGCACTACTGTGTCTCTCAGAGCAAAACTTTTTTGTTTCTGTGGGTATGACTTTTCCATATTTATCCTCTGAAAGGAAAAGCTGCATCCAAAGTAAGCTAAGAAAATATGAAGCACATGAATCTTCAGAAGTAATTTTTAACACAAGGGCACACATTTGTATTTTATCACTCATAAATATCCACTTACTGAAATCCAAGCGTGCTTTGTTTAAAGCCAGAACACAGACCAGGAGAATAATTCCACTTAAGCTTCTATGTGTGTGGATATTGTCCAACCACATTTTCTTCCTACTGTGTCTTACTCCACATGCTGTTGGGGAATGGCAGAGGACCTGGTGTAGATTAGACATTGGATGTTCTAGGGGTTCAAATGGGGGTTTTAAATGTAAAATTTTGTGGGGTAAACTGTATCTTTAAAGCTTAGGTAAGACACAGCCGAGGCAGGGATAGTGAGGAGAGCAGCACATATGATGGCCCTAAAATTTAGGATGTGTTCATGACTTTCTATTTAAAGCAGTTGACGCTGCCATAGGGTGATCATTCAGGCAACAGACATTTTAAAAAGATAAAGAAACTTATGTGCAAATTTGAAATAACATGTGAAGGATGCAGAATTTATTATAAATCACTTCTTAAAGTTTCTTGTCACAGAACAACTTCTACTTGCCTTGCACAAGTCCCACAAACCTGACTGTCTCTTCTTTATTGGCCTGTGCTTCCCCAGGCCCACGGTAATGCTTAAGAAAATTAATGATCTCTTTCCAGAAAACCTCTGTTCTCTTTCTGTTCCCTGGTTGTATTGCTGTTAGGAGTAGCTGCTGTCACTGCTTTTCCCTGGGGAGTGCATTCGGCAGAGCATTGCCAGGAGAGGAGCTGGTCCCAGGGGTGTTGAATAGAATCATAGAATCAATTAGGTTGCAAAACACCTTTAAGATCATCAAGTCCAGCTGTCACCCTAACACTGCCAAGTCCGACAGTAAACCACATCCCTAAAAGCCACATCTACCTACGTAGGAAGAGCCCAGGCAGGTGCTCAGGACCAGGCAGGGCACAGTTACCGCCGTGCCGGTTTGCCCCTCTGATTGCCAGCGTTTGAGCTGCAATATTATGTGGTTTTCCCTACACAAAAGGAGAGAGACTGGTTACTTCTCCTCTCTTGGATGGCTTAACATGAGAGTCTAAAATATCTCCCTGGTTATGGAGGGTGTTTTCACCAGAACTTTAGCATTCAGAAGCCTGAAATAATGCACTGATTTCAGTTCCTGGCTCTGTGGCCTGATTCTCAATTGGGATTAATCCCCCTTGAATGATTTGTGTTTGGTTTTTTGTTTGTTTGTTTGGAGGGGGGGGATGTTGTTTTTTCTTTTTTAAAATATTTGCCTTAATTAACTTACAGTTAATTAATCAGTTCAGCAGTTTTTCTATACTTCATTGTTTCATAGAAAAATAGATGTCTAGCTGCAAATGGTTTCCCCTTGTGATGTTTTCTTTTGTTTGATTCATTAAGTACAGAATATGCTTCATTTTCTAAAAAAACCCCATACATCATTATAATTATCATTTCACTAATAGTACTATTTCTGATTATTGTTCACTAGAAAACTACAACTTGATATAATGACTAAAGCATGTGGTTCATAACACAGTGTTTGTTTTCTTTAATCTCTTTTGCTATTTTTCTTAGAAGTAAACCATTGCAACATGTGGAATTGCACCTAAACTTATTTACCATTCTGCATTTACGTTTAGAAAAGTGACTATGCTAGAATGACACCTGCTTATTCTGTTTTTTTCTCATGTGCTTTTTATTTTAATCCACTGGCCTCACTAATTAGAAAAATTTGTTTTCATTATCAATGCAAACATGTCAGTATTCAAAGAATGAGAAAAGTTTATATCCTTTATATCTAAAAAACATCCTCTCTCATTTTTCAGTGAAAGAAGGTGAAACAGTAGCATAATTTTCAGACCTTGGTGTGTGTTTGTGGCATCACTAAATAGAAAAATACAGGCCAAATCCTGATCACATGGAAGAACATGAAAGATATCATCATTGCATTGTTGCTCTCTTTTCATATTTGGAGTTTAATCTTCTTTCGCTGGCACAAATACTGTTTGTTTGAAGCTGATTGGTAAAATAACAGTGAATGAGAGTAGATTGAGATCTCTGATTAAGTTTTATAGAAGCCTAAAGATGGTATTCTCCAAAGCTGTTTTTAATCCCTTAAGGTTCATCTCCTCTAAGTGCCTGATACAAATGGGGAGGAAAAAGTTCCTCTGGGTGGATATACAGGCTGGTCAAGCTAGACTGCTGTCCTGCCTCCACCACAGAGGAGCCTTTCTCCAGGAAGAATCCATAAAGAAGTATTTTTAAATCTAAGTATAGTCTTCGTGAATGTCCCAACCGTGCAACCTCAAAACACTCTTTTATATCTCTCATCTCTAACCATGTTTTAATGCTACAGGTCCAAAAGGCTTGCAGGTTTATTATCCTGTTTGTGGGCTTTGGCTTTTTTTCCAGGCAGTGGTCCCTTGAAAATGCCAACAAGAATAGTATCACCAACACGCATTTGTGATTTATTTTCTTTTCTATTTTAGGCCCTTCAAATCATCACAGCCAGTCAACACTGAGGCCACCTCTCCCTCCTCCTCACAACCATTCACTGTCCCATCATCATTCCTCTGCCAACTCCCTCAACAGGAACTCGCTCACAAATCGCCGGAACCAGATCCACGCACCTGCTCCGGCACCCAACGACTTGGCCACCACCCCCGAGTCCGTGCAGCTCCAGGACAGCTGGGTGCTCAACAGCAACGTCCCACTCGAGACCAGGTGGGTTGCGTGGATGGACACCCATGGGGGATGCCACTGCACAGTTCTCTGAAGTGCACATAGAAAACTGTTTGGCTCCTTAGGAGATGGGGTTTAGTTCACTTTGTCAATGATGGGTTTGGCTGACACAGCATTGGGAGTTAGTGATGTTAGAATACCCACCAGCCTCTGATTTGCTTTGCATTGGAAGGTAGATAGGTGACCATCTCTCTGTTCATATGTCCCATTTTAAAGCCTTTTATTCATTTGCACCATCCCTGCGTACAAAATTAATGGTATTAGTACAGCATATTTTACTCACAGGCTCAGGTACAACTTACTTTATAATTCATATTGAATGTGTTGCTGAAAAATTACACATTTTGCCTTTCCTGCAGTAACAAACAGAGGCTCATTTGAAATTATGCATTTTGGGATACCTTGAGATACAATCCCAGCTTCAAGACTGACAGTACTATGATTTTAATTTATATTTCATCCAGTATGCAAGCTCATTTTAATCTCTTCTGTACGTGTTAACAGCTTGATGCCCGTGGGGCAAACAGTTGCATATAAATGAAAAGGTGCAGCACTTAGGCCTGCCAGATAAATAAATAAATAAATGCCTGACATGCTGCCGTTCTAAATATTCTGATTTGTTGTCATTTGGGGTATGGAATGTCAAACATATTTAACTTGTGCTTTAAATAGCGGAGCTGGCAGAGCTGATCTCCCAGAACTTAAAATCAGCCATTGTGGTGCTGAAAAAAGCCATTGGAATAGTCAGATGTTCTTGCTTACCCAGAGAGCTCTAAACACAGCATACAGGTAGAGGAGCTGAACTGCCTATAACACTGGCTCGTACCATGGCTTCAGCTGCTTGTTTGCTGCAGCTTCTGAGATTTTTGGTTTGCAATCTTCTGGGAATTTAATGCCACTCTGCAGAATTACACCCATAGTAGCTAGGTATGGTATAGTTACACTGCCGCGCAGTCCCAGCCTAGTCCCTCCCAGATTTTCATTAAATATTGCCTTCTGGTTTGGAGCTCTGGGAGAGGTTAGTAGAGCTGGATTGAAGCTTTTAGCACCCAAGCCATTGTTATTCAGTGGTTAATCAGTGGTTGTAGCACCATGGGGAGCAAATGAGACTGAAAAGAGCAGGGAGTCTGTGCCCAGTCTGTGCTCTTGTGCCATGCTGGAACACTCACAAGGAGCTTCATTTGCATTGCCCTACTTTACCATAATGGTAACATGGGTGCCATGAGGGG
>JANZLQ010000044.1:5143401-5229385 GCA_026212715.1 Elanus axillaris | reverse complement strand
TACTTCTTTTCCCGATTTTCTTCCCCATCCTGCTAGGGAGGGGAGGGGGGAAAGGGGGTGAGCGGCTGCGTGGTGTTTAGTTGCTGGCTGGGGTTAAACCACGACATCCTGCGAGAGACTTCCTACTTTCTGAGGTGCAGATGACTGCATATAGCTAATGTATAGCTATACCTCATATATATAGCACATAGCCTCTTCAGAGGCTGAAGAATTTTATAAGGAAGGCAGCAGATTATCAGAAGGCCCTGTCCATGTCTACTTCAGCAGGAGGCAAGGCATGAACTGCTGGTTCTCAGTATCCCAATTTGGCTGCATAGAAAAACTTTAATACAGTTGTACCAACAGCAAGTGCAAAGCCAACCTGCTACTATCAAAAGATTTGGCAATGTAGCTGAAATAATTCTGTGTAGTCAGAGGAACAAAATTACAAATTTTCAGTTTTAAATCAGGAACTTTGTGCTACATCTGTGTCTCCTAAATATGGAAACCATGAAACCCCTGTGCAATTCTAGGGAGCTAGTTTGATCCAAGGCATGTGTTTTATCAGAAAACTCAGGTTTTACTTCTGATAGTTGGAATGGGTCTTGACAGAATAGGGAGTTGTGAGGGTAATGTTTTCTTTTGTGGAAGAAAAGACATACTACTTCTGTAAGAATGTCCTGTTGCTAAATGGTTTTTGTGTTCAGTTATTAAAAGTCTTTAAAAGAGAGGAAAATAGTGCTTGATATGCTGAGAAAATTAATAGATGCTGGAAAAATGTCAGGAGTACACAGCAGGTATCCCAAGGTAATATAAGGGTAGATATGAACTTGCAACATCTTTGCTGGTCTGTGGTAAATGCAAAATACTTTAAAGTGAAATAGAAGTTAAAAAATTTCACAGCAGGCATACTAACAGTTACCAGAGAAAGACAGTGCAATACTGTAGTTCCATTTACCTCACAATAATGGGTCGGTATGCCTGTATCCTGTATGGTCTTTTCTGAGGAGAGAACTGTACGTGTTTATAAGAATGTAGTGCAGAGCTGGGACATAAAAATAGAGAATCTTGTTAAAACTGGCCACAAGGCAGCAGAAAGCACAAAGAGAAAAGAGATGCAATTTAGGCCCGTAAGATTTATTGAGCCAAAAGTTTATTTCACCTGTTGTTTCTTTCTTTATATATATCCCCTTCTACATCTTGAGATTCCATTAATCACTGAAATGCAAAACTCAAACCATATGAGAAAAGAGAAAGAGCAGCCCATAATGAGCCTGTTCATTAAGAAAAGTTCTGATTAGTCTTACTTTTGCATGGGGAGTTTTAACTTTTTTTTTCCAAACACTTTTATGTCTTTTTAACTCTTAAAATAATGTTACTTGTCTTTATAGCCAGAATTTATTTTGAACCTTCAAAACATCAAAGTTCTTTAACATGGGTCAGGGATTTGGGGCTTGGTTCATTAAGAGTATTAGGGTCTTTTTCAAGAAGAAGAATTTTTCCGCACCTCTGGAGGCATCCTGAAAATCCTAAAATAAATAATAGAAAAATAGTGATTTAAAACCTAATTTCTAATACAAACCAGACCTGGCTGTCTAGATGAAGAATAAGCTTCAATAAATGGGAGACAGGCGCAAGCCTCTTCAGTATGAAGAGTAGCGAGGATGCAGAAATAGAAATAGGTTTTTCATTACATGAGGGATTATGCTTGGGCCAGAAATGCCAAATATTCTGTGGACCGCAGCTGCAATTTCTGTCTGCTGTTGTATTAGCTGGTAATAGTAAAACAATAATGTGATGGTAGAGACAGCTATTTGTTCTCAGAAATACAGAAAAGTTGCTTTCCTTTTCTTTGCTTGGATTGCCATATTGTACTCAATGGCATATCTTAAACTTCTATCCTTTTGCAGCAAATGGGCTACAAATTAAAATATACAATCTCCTTGAGTACCACCTGAGGATGCACATACAGCTGCTGATGTGCTCCCTTAGCCAATTTCTTTTTCTGTCGTTCTGACACTCCTTAGTCAATTCAGGGACTAGTTATAGGCTTGCACAACCTGGGTCGGTGCGATTGCCTAAGCAGCCATGGGCAAGTGCTGCCAATTAGGCCTGCGGCTAAGGAAGTGTGTTACTGAAAGCAGCGAATTTATAGACATTCAAGAAAACAGCAAGATGTATCTTTGCTATTTGATTGGTTTTCTGTCATTTGATCAGCAGTACCTACTCTCATTTTAACAGAGACTGGAAATAGTATTGGTTGTCAGGATGTAGTTTGGTGAAGGGTTTCACTCAATCTCATTTTAGAATATTTGTAAAGGGAAATTACTGAGGTTGAAAAGCTGTGACTACTTTTAGATTTTATATAGATCTCCAACAGAATGAATTTTATCTTTTGCTTTAGGACAAATAAAGGTTTACAACATTCAATACATGCAGTTCTCTTAATCTTTAGATTTTTGTTTTTCTCTCAAAAATCTATGCAAGTTCTTTCTATAAAAATCACTGGGAAAATGGTCTGCTTAACTCTATTTCACTGTGCTATGAAGAATTGTTTTAATATGTTGTTTGACTTTTTCAAGGGAGAATTCATAAATCACTCATCTTTTCTCCCATATTTACCAGTAGAAAACTGTAAACAGCTAGAACAGAAAAAGGCTTTTAAACACAGTGCAATTTGCTTAACATTGATTTGAAACTCTGGAATACTAGGCACACAACAGGTAAATTGAAAGAGTGGGAATTTTCTTTGCTTCAACTGTGTGTGCATGGGAAAATGTACAGTTTTGACTGTGGTTTCCATTATTTGAAGAATAGACAGTTAGTATGGAATTCACCATTTCAGAATTCCTGCATACCAGTTTCAAAGCTATCCACACCTCCCAACCTGCCTTTCAACCTGAGTCTGAAGCAGGAGACCTTTTAGTAGGTGCTTTTAGTAGAGTGGTTTTTTGCTGATGAGTAGTCATCAGTACAGCCCAGGTGAGCAGTTTAGATCATTGGGCAGGTGTCGCCTGCTAGAACAATCCATGCAGTCCCTTGGCTCAGTCTGGCATTGTCTTTTTCAAGGGCCCCAGAAACACGGGAAAGGACTGAACTGCAAGTTGTGGATTGTGCTACAAGTCCTCCCCTGCCGAGCACTGGCAGTGCTGTGGCCAGGACCTTGGGCTGTCAGTTCGCATGGTGGATGCTTTTGTCCTGTACCTGTGACCAGTGTGCACTCAGTCATTTCCCAGGGAAGGGGCAGCACATGGCCTTGGACTGAATTCATAAAATCCATCCTATTTTTTATATTTTGAGTATACAGCTTTATCCTGAGTACAGATCTTAGTGTTTCCTAATAGAAAGGAAAAAAACAAAGCTCAGGGCCCAAAACTTAGGAATTCTAGTTCTCTTAACACATAGATTAATTATTTTTCAGATGTCAACTACCTTTTACGTACTTTCATCAGATTTTGTTTTAAATGCTCTCCATTAACAGTTTCTGCTGTGTGTTACAACTTGTATACTCTCGCAGTTGCAGAGTACTTTGCAAAAGAGGTAACTGTTGCATATACTGCATACTTTGCTTTTTATTTAGTATAGCCACGACTGGAATCGTTTGAGTTTTTTTATAGTTGTATAAAGGAGTATCCTAAGTTCAGTATTCAGGGTTTGACACATGGGTAAATTACTGAACACAGCAGATCACCAGTAAGTTTCTGTGTGTATGATTTTAGCCAAAATTTGCAAGTTTTCTTACTCAGTTTTACTGTGTGACCCCAAGTCTTTCTGTTTTCAGACAAAAGACTTCTGGATTTCTCACAAGGCAAAACAGGCCTCAAATACCAAGGGTAAAATATGGGGGTTCGGAGGTGGCAGTAATTCAGTCTTTTACTTTGCTCAGCAAGGTTGCTCATGAAAATCTTCAGATGAAAGATGTACTGATTTGATCAGAGGGCAGGAGAAAGGCTTTGAAAGTAAGTTGATTCTTTTAAACAGTCACTGTTTAGCTGGTCTCAGCCATACTGGTTAGGCACATGGCTACCTGTAGATAAAGATGAAGGTGCACAAATGTACTGAAGATAACAGTGAATCTTTGTTTCCCTTGACTGGAAATTTAAACAGAATCATGTCCTTTCTTGGCTGAAGGAAAATGCAAAATCCTAGATGCTTTATCCTCACTTGAAGTGTCTGTAGGGTTGTGGGGCTTCTTCCTACCCTCTTTTGCTGGGATATCTTCTGTTAAATACAGTTTACGTCAATGTGCATGTGCACTATGCAACATGTGTTCAGTCTTTAGTAAGTCACGCTACATATCAGTGCCAGCTGTGGACTGGGGGAGGTCTTTGAAACCCATGTGTGTCATCTTCATGAAAATACCCCCTTTGCCATCTCAGGAACTGGAAATCCTGCAGTCATTATCCCTGGCTTTTAGTAGTATAGATGCCCTGCATGCCATTTATAGAGACACTATTCCTTAGTATAAAATGCCATTTCAGTTTGCACTCTTTGACTAGTCTGGTAAGGTAAAGATAATATTATTCTATGATAGTTTTACCTTTTAAAGCTTTTCGTAAATATAAACAGAGTTTTTCTCTAAAGCCTTGTCTTAGAATTCAAATGTCTGGATTGAAATGGCAAGCTTATAATAGAGTTTGGGCTGCAGATTATGAAAAGGCCAAATTTGCAGTAGACAATTATATTATACATGTCTGTAGTTTGCTCATTGTTTGTGTTTATGTGTACAGATATCTACAAATTGAACTGATTTATATATATAATTTACTGATTTCATTCACCTGCTTTTTGTTGTGTGTTACTAGATGCACTTAAGTCATATGTAAATAATCTTCTGTGCTGTTCTAAAAATAACTAATATTACTATAAATTAACAGAAATTATGAAAATATTTCCCCTTTTTTAGCTTGCTTATTTTTTGTATTTGTCAGAATTTTACCCTAGGCCCATTCTTGAAAATATTCCACATGTAGCTTTTTGAAGTTTGTTAGAAATTCACATGTAAGTAAAGTCAGGAATGGGAAAATTAATCATAGTTTGTGTAGGCTTTTCTGCAGCAGGGGAGAAGTTTACAAAAATAGCGGAGACAATAACTGGAAATGCTTTTATTTTCTTTGGTGAAATTCACAGTGTCTCAAAGTGATTAATATTTTGGAGTAATCTAGTACATATTGGCCACCAACACTTACTGATACTGAATAATAAAATTGTACTCTTTTATAATAAGAAATGTGACTGAGACCCATCATTGCTCCAGGGTTGGCTGTAGTTTCACAGCAATGTTTTGTATAAGTTTTAGTAAAGTATACATAAGGTTCACTGAATGCTAAATCTAGACTCTCCCAACAGATTTACAGATCAGCTGGGTCTGCAGAAAACAGCCGTTCCCATGTACGCTTTTGTGAAAGAGGACACTAGAGAGTCTTTAGGCAAAAGCCATTCAGGACAAAGCAGTTTGTCCCAGTTATGAAGTTGGAGAAACTCCCTCTAGCTCTCATTTTAACAGTATGGATTTAAAACCAGAACATGGTTGTGCAAAACTCAAGCTGTAAGTATTCTTAGGAACCTCTAAAGCTTTAAAGCAAAGTTTCCTCTCTGTTTCACTGGCTGGAGGCTAGATGCAGTCTCCTGCAAGCATGGGGAGAGGGAGCAGGTGGGGAGGGCAGTGCAGATTTTTCACTTCCTCCTCTCTTAATGTAAAATCATCTGGATTTGACCATCCGTTTCTTCCCTGCCCATGGCAGTGGTGTAGGCACCACTTCACAGTGTCTCTCTGGCACCATCAATCTGTTGTATGAGTTTTGCAAGTCATAAATGGGCTGGGATGCCATACTAGGAAAACAAATAGCACTAGTTTCCTAGCCAAGAACTAACAGATGGGGCTAAATTCTGCTATCTTCTTAGTAAATCTAGCTAGAAAATTGATAACCAGTTTTTGCGACTTAAACTGAAAAAAATAAGTGTCAGGTCTACAAAAGGAATTCCATGTACCACCTCATAGCACTTGCCTCTGTGTTTGAAGTTAGGGTTGGTAGATTTCTTTAATCATAAGTCGTCCCGTCCCCGCCCCCCCCACACACTTGTATTTCCTTATAGGCATTTTAATTCTTGATGTTCTGGACATCTTCTAGATGACCCAGATAGTGCTATATTGCTGATGTCTTTCAAGAAAATAGTTTTAATTATGCACTTGGATTTTATTAAGCAAAAACACATTCTTAAACAAAAGTTTGTGTAGAAGCCAGTATTCTAAATTTTATTTTCTTTAAGAAAAAGTGAGCATCTTATTTAGGAGCAATAAAAAATTTGTAAGTTTTATTTATTTGTAAAGCAATAGCTGCTGTGATTGAAATTAAACATGGAATCATGCTGCTTCTGATTAATTCTAGCAAAGAGGAGCCAAAAAAAAGGACTTGATTTTTCTGTAAATAGGCTAAATTAGCTTCTGGTAAATAATGTAGTTGGAGGAATTGAAAAGAAAGACAAAAGTTTTATTTCCTGCTCAATGAAATTACTTATTCATTTTTTAAAAATAATGCTTGAAGTTAAGGCTATGATTCACTGTTTTCTAGAACTGAGATGAATAATAGTTAATGCTAATTTAGCTTATAAGCACTTTACTGTGGGGAAAGTAAATGTTATTATTTCTACATTCAGATGACTAAATTGAGTTTCAGTAATGTATATATTTTACATTACTGTAAAAAATGCATCTTAGGTCTGCTGGTTTTGAGTGTCTGTTTTGAGTAGTACCCGGCTCTATATTCTAGTATTTAAAAGTAATGTAATAACTAGATCTAATAAAGAGTGTTGTATTTCAGAAAGAAATCCTAGCACAAGGTGGTAAAGTGTGATAGACAATTCATGCCTGTTTTCAGGTAGTCCAGGAGGAGAGATCTGTGTGTGTGAATGTTTGTGTCTATTGATAATGAAGTGACTACTTAATGAAGTGCTGGAATGATAAAACAAGATTCACTATGCTCACTTTCCAAAGATTCCTAGATGTTCATATCTCATTTGGAACGATGTTTTAACATTGTTTTTTCTCTTACAGCAGGCAAAATAATTTGTTCCAGCTTACACCTCAACACTTTTATTTGTGAATAACTAACATTTTGTTAGTTACTTTAATGAAGAATACCGTATACTATTTAAGATGAGTTCTGATATTTTATTAAAACTTAATATGAGGCTCAGCTGAGCTTTAGGATCTGTATGTCACAGTGTTTTACTCACTGTCCTGTTCCACATAACCACTTGTTCCCTGGCTAGTTTGATTTTCCCAGGTAACTTTATGCAGGGAGAGGAGCTGTAGCCTTGGGTGCTACCAAAGCAATTAGTCTTCCTCTGGTCTTTCAGGATGTAGGACTTGCTCTCCCAGCACAACCTTATCTATCCATTTTTATTTTGGGACCCCACATTATTGTTCCTGTGGAGCAAAGTATTGCTTTTCAGGCTGTTTGCTGGGATAACACTGTTCCTTGGGGAAGTGCAGCTATTTCTGCACTTTTTTTCCTCCTGTAAGCTGAGCAGAGGGCAAATAGAAATCAGCACTGCCCAGCTCTGAGAAGGCTCTGTTGAGTGGAACCAAGCCCATGACATGAAGAGCATCCACTGGTTGTTGCCAGGATATCAGGTATGACACCCTTTGCCCACACACAGTGCTAAGTCACTTTTTACTGTTATTTTAGCTGAGATATATTCTTTTTCCAGAATAGACAATGATAAAGGAGCAATTTCTTCAGAGTAGAAGGGAAGCTGGACCACTTGGGGAATCTTTCAGTGCTAGTCCTGTTCTGAGAATAAATGGCAAATATCAGCTTCTGGGGCTATCAATCTAGTGTCTTATATTAGCAGGATAATCACCTTAAAAAATAAAATGAGTTAAAGTACAATCTAATGTAGTGGAAGCTGTAACAATAATAATCAAGTATTTTACATTAATGCTCTGTTCTGAAGGGAAGAAAACAAGTTTTATTCTATTTCCCATACAACTTGATGAAAAGAACTTTACTGAACAAGGAAAAGCAGTGTGTTACTTCTGCTTTCTGGTTGATTTTCTTTTGGACGGAGCAGATCCAAATTCCCTAGTGAAGCTTTTCAAAATTACTCTGCTTGTACAGTAATCTGCTTTTTCCCACCTCTGGTTTACTCATCTATTTTCTAATGCTGATACTACACACTCCTTCTTTCAATGCTATCACATGTAGGAGTAGTTCTGTTTTCTTTGTGTTACTGTTAGCGACGATAACGTGTTTTGTCATTTAAGAATCTGCAGGAATCTTCAGTCTGATTCCAAGGAAAGTAATTTCTATGTTACTACTGAAAAAAATTATAAGGCCTTGCAAAATTAAAATAAAATATAAGGAGATGTGAATGCTAGCAGTACCTGTTTGTTTGTAATGTTGACAACTCTGCCACTGTTCCCAAATTGCTTTTAAAAATTTTAATTGTTGTTTTATGGAGAAGATAGTGAATATTTTGGTCTTGACAGTAAGACTGTGATTTCATCCAAATAACCTGATACAGGTTAGTTAGGAGAGATGTTGCAAAGCTGCTTTAAATGTCTTGTATTTCCATGATACAGATTAATAAAACTAAATTTCTTTGTCTTGATTGTTAAAGTATGACTCTGTAGAATGTTTTTCAGTGTTTTGGTAGCTTTTTGTTCTTTGATTTTTCTGTGGAATTAGTATAGAAAAGTACAAGTTTGTTGTTGATGTATATGAATTGAAACACAGCTGGGTACATCTTATTTTACTGCTTTGAAGATTGTTCTTTATGTGCTTGTATTCTGGTGCAACAGCAGTGGTATGCAGTGTATTGCGCTACTAAAAAATTCAGTAGTTTCAGTCTACAGCATCTACATGCCACTGCCTGAGCATTTCTGCCAGTAGGTCGCATGTGCAAAGATAGTCACAGTCCTCCTCTTTCCTGTCTTTTCCTCATCCTCTCCCCATGTTCCATATATTTTGTCAGTTATCGCCACAGCAGGTGTCTTACATCAGATAGAGGCCCCCAAAAATGTGAATGAAGTAGCACATAATTTAGCAGTTGATTTACAAAGCAGACACTGAAGGGAAAAATGTTCCTCTCTCTGATACCAGCAGGCAACCACTCAATCATCAGCCTACACGAATGCATACTATAGTCATCCACAAGGAAATTTTGAGGTGAACTAAGCTAAGCAGCATGCCATGGCTAGCAGCTGAAAGATGTCAAAGAAGGGTAACGGAGCGGAACCTGTTTCTCTGTCAGGATTAGTCATGGGGATGGGGTCCAGGACCTTCTGCCCAGCCACCTTCCCAGCAGTTCCTGGGCAGGCATTCACAAGTTGGTTTTATGTCCCAGTCACAGCCAGTTGTCCTTTGCAGTGCTTGTGTCAAGAATACTTTTTAGTAATGATAAATTCATATTTGTCTTTTAGAAAAAAAGGAGGGAAACCAGCAGTATTATGCTTTATCTTCTAACGTTTTTGCCAACTCAATCTCCAGGATGTCAGTGCCTTAGGTACACCAGAGTAATGTCGCTGTGGCCACTTAAGAACTGTTCAGATCTTTAGTTACAGTATTTGACAGTATTTCTGAAAAATCCAACTGAGGATATTTAATAGGAGATGTTGCTAAAGTTTCTTACATGCCTACTGCATCAATACTTACGTTTATTGAATCACTCGCACTCCTCACATTTATCATATGTGACTTTGGTTGCAGCGTTTCCAAAGTGGCAAGGGCCACGCCATGTTTCTCCTGGGGAACATGGAGCCTTTGGCACTGCTTAAGACAGCACGGAGAAAGCCCGTGCAGTGCCAGTGCCAGGGCGTGGGACAGCAGGCAGCAGGGAGGGAGAGTGGACAGGGGCTGAGCAGGCAAGAGGGACGCTCCCCGACCTGGCTGCAGGCCACAGCAGGCCTTGCAGTGCTGGCGAGAAGCCATGGGGTGTGTGAGGAGCTAGAGGGTGACTAGGAACATCTGCGACGTCAGCCTGGACCTTACAAAGACAGAAATTAGTTTCTCAGCTCACAAAACATTTGTTTTGCCTACAACAGATAAGGAGCCCCAGAGGCTCACGCAGAGACAATCTGGCCCTTGTTGTAGCCAGGTGAAGATCCAGGCTTTCCTGAGCTGTGTTTCTTTTCACAATTCTGAGCTTGGGGTTAGAAGCTTTACTTTAAACTCTAAGTCATGCAGAAGCTGATGAAAAGATATTGAGGGAAACAATCTTGAGTTAAGACTACAGTGTTTAACCCCAGATTTCTTACTTGGTCTAATTTTCAATTAGACAGGGTCCTATTGACACTGCATTCTCCCTCATTTCACAAAGCTGACAGGGGTTGTACCCTTAATGTGCAGAGTTAAGTTGCTTCTTGGCTCTTACAAGGGAAAACTGCAGGGTACTATAGTATAAACAAGTTTTTCTTACAAATACTAAGGATTTATTGCCGTCTATCTAAATATATGACTAAAACTGGTGTGGACTATCTCTTGCAGTTTTCATACAGTTCCATTACATTTTTCCATGAGGAATTAAGTTTCATTTCCCTGTTCTGATACAGCTGTTGAACTTCAGTTAGACAGCACTGTTTTTGCCTCTCTAGTGATGGGTTCACATTAAGGTACAGCACAAATGTGATACTCCGTTAGCCATAGTTGGTCACAGAGTATAAAACTGGTGCTGTAGAGGATGCCCGAGGCCAAGATGCAGTGCCGCAGGGCACGTTTATTCCTCCAGCTCACTTTGGGGGCTGTTACTGAAATCGCTGGAAACCATAAAATGTGTGACAAGTGGTCATGGGACACTTAAGCTATTTAGGGATACTTTTATTTTGATATCTCCTGTAATGAAACCTTAATATCCTTGCCATTGAATTTACATGACAGAAATAGTGAATAGCTTGGAAAATTATATCACTAATTAAGAGATACCTTAAGGGCTGGGTGAATATATAGGTAAAATGTATGTGTTATGGCCCCATTCTGCAAAATTTATTCTTGCAATTATGGCCATCAATGCTGGTGCAGCTATTCTCAAAAGTAAAGCCTGCATTTGTAGGTAAGATTTTGGAGGCTTGTTCCCAGCATTCTGATATTTTAAGGGTTGCTAAGTTGCTAAGAAACAGGTGGAAAGCTAAGTTTATTTAATACATTTTGTTGAACAAATTTTATAAAATATTACTATGATGTGTGGTTCGCTAGGTTATATCTGAGGCTTTGCTGAAGTGGAATTGTCATGAAAACTAGTATGGACTTGATTCATGATTGCATTATTCCTTTTTCACACTGATATAGCTCCATTGAAAATAATTGGCTTAGACCAATGGGGCATGAAAAAGATGCAGGGATGAATTTGGCTCTGTATCTTGAAATGAAATATGTGCCATTTTCTGTTCAACGTTTGCTGTACCTTAAGAAAAATCATAAGGCAAATTACATCAAATCACACTATTAAAAGAAACATTTTCTTGTTCTGTGCAGAAGTGATCTGAAACATTTATGTGTTCAGAATTTTCTCAAAACCACACTATTTTTTCTTGCCCTGTATTTAAAAATTGATAACCAAGGAGAAAAGACTGATGAGTTATAAAAACAGGGGTTTTTTTTTTTGTGTCATCCACTGGTAAAACATAATTGAACTCAAGGTTTGCATTTGCAAATGACCTTGACTAAAGTTTTACAATTCAAAGAATTCATTTAGTGAATTAGACTGTCTAGATTGCCAGAATGACTTCACAGGGCAAAACCTGTGTAGCTCCCACTGAGGACCCTATATTTGGCAAAGCCACAAAGTGAATCTTTCTGCCTCTTATGGGATGATTTTAGGCTCTGTTTACAAAGCAAATCAGTATGAGGAAGCAGTTCAGAGTGAGGGTCAATGATCTTAGGAGTCTTGTCATCGTCTATGGCTTAAAGAACCAGCTTGTAAACTCTCTGGGGGTACCTGGCTTGCCAGCCTCCTGGAACCAGTAGCCCTTTATTGGCCTCAGCTTTGGGAATAATCTTCGCTCCATTGCTTTCTGCATATGGAGGCTGGTTTATATCATGAGGATGACATTGCTAGGTTGTGCATGCTGCATCTTCCAAGCACTGAGCTAGTTCCTACAAGGGCAAAGATGGCTGTAGCATGTGTGCTTGGTGGATGTAATTTCCTGGCTCACACTGCTACCCTATATTGGTTATGGAAGGAATAAATAATGTATTTCTGTTTGTCAGCCCCCTTTGCTCCCTCCTCTATTCTCCCTCCCCAAAGGGAGACTTCAGGCTCAGGTTTTTTCCTTGATTCAAGTTTTTAAACTTTATTGAATATTTCTGAGTGCAAGAGGAGGGAAAAGAACAAGAGAATGATTACATACCTTTAAGTGCCTGTAGATAAAAATCTTCAGTCTTAATTTCTCACCTTCAAACCACTATTCATTTTCTTCATGACTAAATACTTTCCCAGAAGCATTAATGACAAAAGCAGTTGTCTGCATGCTTGTAAGCATGTCTTAGGTTTTATCCCAGTGGTGCTTATCCAGATTTGCATCATGTGCTGAGTATAGCAAAAAGTTCTTTGGAGAGTGAATATTTATAGCAGACTGAAGTACAATCACAAGTTGATTGGAATATATGCTGTTCTTTCTAGCAAGTTCTCTATAGTTTAGTCTTTAGGGATCTTTTAAAAGGCATAAGTCATTGGCTTATGATTGCTCTTCAAAGTAAGCTAGCTGCCTGACTGTATCTGACAGTTCCCTTCCCCAGTTTCCCCTTTTCTGCCTCTAGCTCCCTCCTCAGGCTGTATCTTCCTGTGAGTATACTGAGGCAGGACGACAGAAGAGGGAGAAGAAGATGATAAAAATAATTTCTCTCTTTAAGAGTACTAAGATCCTCAGATAGGGTAGTTACACATACAGACAATATGGGTGCTCTTAAAACCCGCAGACAAGAGAAGTAGGTACTAGTTATTTGCTGTATTATTGCTCCAGACAGGCTTGCATATACAGACACATTCAGGGCAACAAAACAACAGAAACCAGTATGCAGCTCACTGACTGACTCCCTTTTCAGTGTGAAGCTGAGTAAGTGCAAGGCACCAGGCTGGGACCACAACCACCTCGACCCAGTTCTTGCAAAGGAGTTTGGCTGACACTCTCTGCTTCCTCTGGCTGAGGCTCTGGCTCCTAGTTTGATAGCTAGCCAGGTATATGTCCCAGTAGTTTTTAAGCTTGTACCTGTCAGTCAGGCATATTCTAAGTGGACCATAGGCGTGAACAACTGCTAGATAGGGAATTTAATCTTTTGCCTCTGCTTGCTGGAAGAAGAATTGGATCGCATTATGAGTGGGGAAACAGTGGTTTCCTAGCTGGCAGATCTGGGTTATGCTGGCAGTGCAGAATCTGTAGGAGAGTCAGCTCATATGTCCCTGGGCATCAAGTTTTTTTAGTTTTGTTTTTGGTTTTTTTTTTTTTTTTTAATTATTATTCTGTCCTTTCTGGATATTTACAGTTCTGCTGTTTTGTAAAAGCAGAGTTCTAAACAAGGGACCTTGGTCAAAATGTAGTATCGGTTTATTGTAGTCTTGCTGTTAGTCTCTGTGTCCCTGCAGGACTCAAACAATGCTGTGTGTACATATATTTCAACATCATCTGGGATGTTTAAGGGTATTGAATGTGATTAAGCAATGGGCATTATTAAAAATATTACTTGAAAGGAAGAGTGTTATAATCACGCCTTTGGATTTCCTCCTTTAGGGCAACCTGTGTTTTAAATGACCTCATTGGAGTTTCATAAACTTGAAAGAGACCTTGACCTGCTAGATACTGTCTTCTAGATTTCTTAATACACACTCTTGTTAAGAGTTCATATTCATCATAGCCTGCTCTTTATCTCCACTCATATAGATGCTTTAAAATATAGATGAAGCTCAGTGATGAAATAAATGCTTCCTTTTTAACCTGGAAAAATATACATGATTTAAAAAATAATTTTAAATGGAACTTCCCATTATTACCAGTGCTATTGTGAAAATTGGGCTGAAAGCCATACAATTCCTTCCTTGCCAAAATGGGGCATAACCAAGTTTCTTTAGCAGGCTTTTCATGAGTGTCAGTCCTTACATTGAAAGCTCCTATCCTGTCACCTGTTTTTAAATGCTTCAAATTTAGGAAGCCTGCTGCAGATGGTATCAGTAGTTTTACTGATCTGAGGCCTTGGGCAAATTCATTTGAATTGCTTTGAAACTGCATATTCAAAATTCAATAAAATAAGAGGGTCTGATGGTGCAGCTGCAGCATATTCCCTCCAGCTGGGTAAGCTGAGATGTTTCAAGGCCCTGGACTAGCAAAGCCTGGGTGCGATACACAGATTATACAGATAGCTGCCAGGGAAGAGGTTTTGGCAGGCTGGGTGCAGCAATACCCCCTGCCAGCAGATTTGGGAGTAACAGTGGCTTTTATGCTATGTGGCATCTTTTGCTGGCTTTCCTAGACAGAAATTTGTTGGTGCAATAGTGGCTGCAGGCCAGTGGGAGGGGATTGCCTCAAGGGTAAAGGGATGGAATGTAGGAAAAACAATAGAATCAAAATGCTCCAGTTGTTCTGAAAGTGATTGGCTGTCCTGAATGCCTTGGTATGGATCCAAAATGATCTGCTCTGTGGGCGGGTATCGTTAAATTGCATTCAGAAATCATATTTGCCCTTGGGCAAATACCCTTGCTTTTATGCATACTAGGCAAGTCACGTGCACCAAAAAATGGAATTCACATGCTGCTTTAGTCAAAAAGCTAATGTCAGTCCTCATACCTTTTATGCATATCCAGTCCCTTGGTTCTTTATGCCCATTTAAATATGCAGAAGTGCTTTTTATTATTACCTTGCCTGTAAAGCACTGATATATATATATATATATAGCCCATGTAATTTATTGCAGTACAGACCCTTCTCTGTATATGTATTCACCACTTACAAATACAAATTAAAATCATGAGGCATAAAATATTGTGGTTGCTGGGTTCTGATTTTCTGAGATTTCTGCTGTTAAACTGTGGAAGTAATTCCTTTATGCACCGTGCATCCATGCTTTCCAAATAACTACTTCAGTAGCAGTACATGGCTTATCTTTGTAGCATTGTAGTGCTTGGTATCCTTGTGAGCTTCACAGTTCTGGCACAACCAGCACAGTGCCTAAAGGTGAGATAATCAGAGAATACATGCAGGGATGTTATTTGAGCACCATATCGTTGGACTGCACAGTATGTCCCTAGTTACTGAAAGGGCTACCATGAAATTTAATTTAGAATTTTACAGACACATTTTGTATTGAAAATCTCTGTAATAACTTTCCCTTTGCTCAGCCTTTTAACTGTGAAATTCAATTGGGGAGTTTTGAAGCAGCAGGTAGTGTCGCAGCACTCTAGAGGGATTTTGCCAGAATTCAGCTAAAGTGCTTGCAAGTGTCATTTCCATATTTAACTAATTTCAGTTTTTAATTAGCTCCGTGTGAAAAATGAGAGTTCACGCTGAGCTAAGCTGTCAGCATAGAGTCTTGTTTCCTTTCTAGCCTCTCAGGACAATTATTGCAGCATCCTCTGTTTTTTTCAATGAGAGTGCTTAGCCACTGCATGCTCAGTCCCTCCCGTTGTTCCCTGACAGGAGTCAGTGAGTGTGTTGTGTCTAGCTTGCTAAAATGGAGAAGGTAAGTTCTGAAAATATTTCAAATTCAAAACTGGTTTAGTAAAGGTTCAAAGAACTTCATTGGTCTGACTCAAATATACAGAATATAATGCATTCCTTCCTCAGACCTCACTGGTACTGTGCAATCCGTTACACCATTCAGAACAATATCTGATCATTTCAGCTTCATTACTTATTGCATTGGGTAATATTACATTTTGGAAATCGCAGTGTGAAAGCAGGTTTTTTCATGGTGCTTTCTGCAACCTGAGTGCTAGCAATGCAATGCTCCAGAGGCTGTTTCATCCCAAAGGGCTGTGGTCCTCTATAAGAAGAGAACTGCTTTTGCATAAAATTCCATAATGTAGTACAGGGATGGAGATTTGTTTATCCTGCATCTGCACTGAAAATTTACCTCTGAAGACTTGAATGCAAATGTTAAAATATTTTTCAAGAATGAAGTGAGAGCTGCAGTTTATGTAAACTCTGTAAAAGCATGAGATGTGGACAGATATCTGGAATAATTTTATGAACTGATAGCAATCCTGAGTTACATTTACATGACAGTCATACAATACCATTGTTATTTTTGAAAGAACGTACTCATTAAATTGTCAAAATCACATTTAAATGGAAAAATTGATGACTAACTCTGTAGGTGTTATCACAGGTTTAGGGGTTTTTTTAAACCTGTCCTAGAAGGTGAGATTTGTAAAGATTTATGAATATGTTTGGTAGTGTCTTCATTTTAATTTCTGTTCATATCCTAGAAAAATAAACGTTGTGTGTATTTTATTACTCACAATTAGTTTGGACAGCCACTTCCAGTAGACAGAGCAGATTTTCCCTATTAGACCATACAATCAAATGCATATTTCTCAAATTGAAATGGATGGAAAAAAGTCTCAGCTGTAGCACGTTCTGGGTATTTAAATGTTAGTAATGTTGTGAAAGAAGGTGGTAAATACATTGCAGAAACTCGTCAGATATAGTGACACTGAGGAGTTTCTAGTAATTTTTCTTTTAAGTTATCGAGGATCAGCTTTGATAGCAGCTTCCAAGATGAAGCAAATTCTTGAAAGGAAAAACAAAAAAAGGAAACTAAATTTCATAGTGAAGAGTGAGGCTGAAATGCTAGATGGATTTTCAATATAGTTTAGGGTTTGTTGGGTTTTTTAAAAAATAGTATTTACTGTTTCATCTGTCAAAGAAAGAAAGAAAGATGTATAATCCTGGTTGGGTTGCTGGCAAACTGGGTGTTACAGACATGAAGAAGTAGAACTTCAGTATTAGCTATGAAGTGCTAATGTGTAGTTCTAGCTACCATATATTGCTTTTTGCCCCTTGTAGTGTATGTTGTCTTATCTTTGAAAGATAATTCCTGGTTATTTTATTGGTATTATTAAGTAATGTTGTTACATATGTTAAAATTTACTGTATTAATAATTTAATATAATTTCAGTTTACAAAATGTATGTAATTGAAGCCAAAGGTTTTTGAGGGTATGTAATCTAGTGCATATTTTATTCTATACTTCATTAATTATTTAATTGTATACAGTGATGCATATGCTAATGCATTATCACTCACGTCCAATTCACCCTGCAATTTAAACTGTTGACTTTGGACGGTAAATTTTTTTATGGGTTGCATTGCTCTTGCCTTTAGAAAACACTATTTTTTTCAGGCATTGTTATGATATTCACAGTCTCAAATACTTAAATAGATGAGTTCTGAAGTGAAGCTCTCTCCACTGAAGTCAGTGACAATTTTGACCTTGATTACAATGGGCCTTGATTTTAAACAGCTCTAAACTGACTGATGATGAGCATTCTGCATTGCTGACCTCAGACAGTGAAATTGGCTTCTGCACCATTTCGTATGCAAGATGGAAAGCTTCATTAAAATGATCAGGTATCAGCTGCTCTGTGCAATAAGCTGGCTTCATTTTTCTGTTGTGGACAGCAGCTCCATCTGTAATGGTGATTTCTACTATCTCAGCTGTGATTTTTGTTATATCAAGAAGATGATCAAATTGAGCTAGTCTTAAAAACCCATATTATAAAAGGCAATTTAAGACATAACAGATAAAGAAAAGTAATACAAATATTAATATTTAATTAAGTGTATATATGATGATGTTCCTTAGATGAATGGGGATGTAGGTATCCAAATTAGATCTAATTGTCTTCCATTATGCATGGTGCAGAGTGATTGAAATGTACTTATGTAGACTGGTGTGCTATCATGATGTTTCTTGGGACTTAAAATGCATATTAAAGCTTTTTTTCATTCCTATGTAGGCTGATGAAATTGTATAACAGGATGTTTTGGTGATGCAACTGCAATTGATGCAATATGATAATCATATATGTGACATATAATCATATATGAACACACACACACAGAGAAATTCCTTGTAAAATGTGTATCGCTGCAGTCTGAAAACTTGCAGCTTCACCACTTTGAAATAAAAGCAGTGATCTAAAACTAAAATCCTGGCATCATATAAACCCTTCATTGATTTCTCTGTTTTCTAATGCACTTCCATATTGGTGTGATCACACTGAAATCATGTCCTCACTTGCAGCTTGTACTTCCTTACCAGCTCCAGAATCCTACATGGGAAGGTGAGAAAGCATGGATGCAGAAGGGCAAGTTTTAGTCTCTGCTTTGTTAGAAAAATTATTTTTCCTGTTAAGGCAAGATAAGCAAACTTCAGACTTGGAAACCTGCCAAGAATAAGACAGGTATAAGATTAAAAATAGAATATATCTCAGTTATAATAAACCCATTATGGGAAATGCTTAATAGAAATCAAGTAAGGACAATGGGAAAAAAATTCTTCAAAAACATAACTAGAGTCCACTTTGATAATTGTTTATTTTTTAAAAAGTCACCATTAAAAAAACCCACAAAGAAATATGAGTTAGAAGGCTGTATCTGACTAGTTGTATAAGATATTTATCAAATAAAATCTGTATGTTTGATTTTCATATATGTTTCTATTCTGGATGAGTAGGACATCTAACTCACAATACATTAATAATGTCAGCTTTGCAATGCATATAGAAGGTCTAAATCTGCCTAGATGCTAAATATCATCTATACCTTTATCTCAATATCAAGATACGATTTAGGCTATGTTTATATATACCTTTTGAAGCATATAATGAAAGAAGGATAAATAGTTTATAGTGTTGAGAATTAATGAGACCGTTGGGGAGAAAAAAAAATCATATTTACTTTTTAACTTCAGATTTATTTCTTCTTTGTAATGAACTTTTAACTGCAATAATTACTTTATGTAGAGAGTAAAACCTTAAATTTTATCATTCATGCAAGGTTTTACAGTCAGGTGATTAAATTAAACTATTGTGTATCAATTCTATTAAGGGAAGAATATACTGTGTGATTCGAAATTACACTTTTTGCACCGTGGACAGAAATTTGGCCATTCATCATCATGTAGTTCCACTTCATTTAGTGTATGCAAAGGATTAATACAGGTAAAAACTATTTTCTTATCAATATGACCAACAAACAGAGGTTGAGTCAAGGTCTGAATGCTTTGAAACAGTTAGATTATGAAAATCTTGTTCAACATGTTTGTAGAGATTAGGGCAGTTGCATTTTTGGAAGATGAACGTAGTTGAATAAATGTTTGACATGATATCCCTTAGGGTTACAATCAGTATTAAAAGTAAAGCAGTTATTCTAATTCTTGTAAGTTCAGGCATCAGTGATTTAAGAGAGTATATTTGTGTCTATATTCCTTGAAACGCCCATTTCAAGGCTCAGCTAGGTTCTTCCTCCTCTTGGAAACAGAATAAAGATGAGCTGGGTACTTTGTTCATGATAATAGTGTCTTTTAGGTATGAAATTAAAATTGGATTCAATTTGCTTTGTATTAACATTAAATGCTCACAATTGCTCCAAAAAATGAGGTTTTCTATAGTGTTTTAGTCAAGAGCATCCCTTTCTGCTACTCTAAGGCTATCTCAAAAATGGCAGTATTTTGGCAAGGCTGGTAAAGTGGATATTTTATAATGTGATTTTGGACTTTCCGGGCTGAAAGATGCTGTGTTAGGTAAATAAAAATATAAACTAATTTCTTACTAGTTACAGCCATCTAGTTCAGATGCAAGACCAAAAAGATTGCAGCCTTGACTCTTAAAATTGCTGTAAGAAGTGAGTTCATTTTATAGAGTCTCAGGAACTGATTAATCTTGTGCCAGTCTTTCTATGCTCTGTACAATCTAGGGCCTGTCATGAGAATAAATGAATAGTGCACTGTATTCTGCTTCTCTTTTAAGGTCTTTGTCATGAGATTCCAGATTCTGAAGGTAGCATGCAATGCTGTTACCCTTCTTGTGACAAAAAGATTGCTCAAAGTGGCACAAAATCAAAACATTTCACTAAAGAGGACTGATATGAGAAAAGTTAAGTAGTCTAAACCAGGAATTCTTTTTCAGTCCCAGTCAGACTGGTGACTGGGGAACTAACAACCACACAAGGTACAACTCTTGCTCCTGCAGGCTGAAGCTCAGCTTGACTGTTGTTATCCTTGGAATTGGGAGTCATGTCTTCACATCCTCCATTTTTCCCCATCCCTAAAAGTAACTGCAAGTGTGTGTAAGCTTTTCATGTATTTTTGGAAGTAGGAGGACTGAAGTTGGACATAGAGGAATGAACTTTCAAAGCATTGCATGGCAGATAAGCACACAAATCACATTACTACTAATGGGATTTATGAGTATATCTTTCATGCTGTGCTTTGAAAATTTATTCCATTCAGTTTATTGACGTGCACAGGGAAAGACATCAATCAGCTTGGAGTGGGGGGGTATGACCAATTAAAAAAAAATAATTGCTTTTTTTGGGTCCCCCTATTTCTTCTATACGAACACAATGATAATGAACCATCTTATAGCTCTCCTTCCATCTCCTTTTTCATCTTCAGTAACCCTTACTCAAAAGAAAGCAATTAATAATTCCCAGCAGAAGTTTTGCTGCTGATTGTAACAATACACTCATTCATAGATCCTTTATGGTATTTCTATAAAATGCTTCTTGGGCTGGATGCTTTAAAGCAAAAGCCCTGTTCTAAACAGTTAATTGTCTAAAAGAGTTTACATGCTGAGGGTGAAATTATGCCTAAGGATTGCTTTCTTATATTTAAGATTGTGTGAAGTCAACTTTCCTTTCCATTGTGTTTTTAAAAAGGCACAATATCTCCTGTGTCTCCCTGGTGAGTGGAAAGAGCATGCCTGACATTTCTGCTGTAGAGGGGAGGTACCATGCTTTCCGCTCATACACAGCAAGCGTTGTACTTACAGAGAATGCAGAAGCAAAGATAAGGGTCTGCCTCTCCCTCTGTTTATGTCCCAGAAAGTGAAGTGCTGAAATTCAAGTTTTATTGTGACTGTGTTTATAGAATCACTCTTGGATTAGAGAAGCAGAGATGTATTCTCTCTGCAGCTGTGAGAAGGGTAGTGGAAATAGCTATTTATTACATTCATTTTTTTCATAAACTTCCTGGGTAATGAGTCCTCACAGCTTTCCTCATGTAGTCAGGAAAATACACTCTGTCTTTCTCTTTGGAAAGTTTCAAGAAGTTTGTTGTTGTTGTTATTTTAAGTAACACTATTGAAGAGCTCAGGCACAGTTAACAAGGGTATAAACTTGTAGATGGGTAACAATATCAGCTTAATTCAATTGATGGAGAAGTGGAAAAAAAACCATGTTACAAGACAAAAATACACAGCAGTGCCATTGTAGTTAATGGACTTCTCCATTTTCAACATTGTAAACAACAAAAAAAGCAGCTCTGAGAACTGAAAGGTCTTGTTCAATGTTATGTGTAGGATAAAGAAGGCAGAAAAATGGTTCTTTATTGTGCTCTCTTGCCATAATACAGACAAATCTATTGCTTTAATGAAAATAGTGTGATCTGTTAATTCTTAAAGTTGTGTATTTTGGTAATGCTTTAAATGGAGTTCCCAAATGAACTTTTAATTTTAATTTATTAAAAAAATGTAGTGCATATCAAATAGCATACTGATGATTAAGATGATTTACTGAGAATGAATGACCTTGAAAGTTAGCCATCTATTTGTTGTTGCGCTTCAATGGTCACAGTCAAGAAGCAGTATTTTTTGCATACTTTCTACAATAGTAACATTAAATTTAGAGCAAGTGATCTATTTTTGAAATACTACTTTAACCTTTCCTGAAAACAGCTGAATGCTCACAAGTAGAGGAGACAATATGATCGGGAGTACATCCAAATATTTTACATGAGGTCTGTAGGATTCTTAGTCATTAACGTTACGAGTTTATAAATTCCCTAAGTACTGCTAGTCCAGAGAATTTATTTTCTTTTCCTGATCTTTAATTGCTGGTATCAAATGTAAGTTTAATTCTTATCTCCTGTGTCCCTGAGATCTCCAAAAAAAGATATTTTGAAAATATATTTCTCTTATAATCATAGCTGAGCCTGCTTTGCTATTAATTAAATAGAGTATTTACTATTGTGCCAGTGAGTAACAAATACACTAGGTTGAGACACCTGCACAAACTTTGTGGCATGTGAGCAATTGCCATTTTATATACTACATTCTCAGCCTATTTAGATGTACTGAAGCTTATGCTCTAGGGGACCTAAAAATCATACTGCTTTTAGAAAATGCTTTATGGCATAAAAATTCAAGGGTTTGCCTGTGATGCATTGATCTAAATATTTCTTAGATTGTCTGGGCTGGTGGATAGGTAGGGACATACTGTGGTACAGTATAGGAGATAAAAATGCATCAAACACTTGAAGAAACATTGGGACTAATGGGTACTCAAAGGAGTGTTGTGAACATGTAGGAGCAGCTGTGTTGGGTCAGATAAAAGTCAAATAATCCATTAACTTATCTCCAGCATCCAAAACTGGTTGTCCTGTAAGAATGGGCAAATCATTTATGTACTTCTCCCTACTGATCCTCCAACCTCTGATTTTTCTAGGTCTTTTCTTAGATGAGGGAATGTAGCATAACAATATTCCTTGCGTGGTTTGCTCTTCCCAAAATGATTCAATGTTTGATGTACTTGAAATTTTCAGGGAACTTTATCATCTAGTCCATTCCCCTTCAGTTTTGTAATAGTCAGTTCATAGCTCATTATTTTATATGTGAAGTTAATCTTACTCCTCTCCAGTTTATGTTATTTTATCTTAACTGGGTATGAATTTCATCTGCTATTTTGTGGACCAGTTGCTCAGTTGCATTATGTCCTTACACAGTTCTCACTCAGCCCTCTTCCTAAATAATGCAGCATCAGCAGCAGATTGTGCCACTGCCCTGCACAGCCTGTTTTCCATTTGGAATTCTGTCACACCATATATGATAGGTTGGGATTTTTTTTACATACTACTTTAAACTTTCCTGTAGATAATAGATCAAAAATGGCAGACTTCGTCCTAGCAAGCCATGTGGCTTTTGGTTTGCTTTTAGAAAAAGGCCTGGGAACATGATGAATTTTTGTGAGATCTCTCGGATACCCTCAGGAGGACTCTGGCATCCTTGTCACAGTCACACTAGGTATTCAAGAAAGAATGGAAAGTTGTGGCAGTTAGTCCTGAATTTTGGGAGAGATGTCATTTTTTCCTCTAGCAAGGAAAGGTGCTACTTTTACCCATTGTTTATTTTAGGACTGCTTCTTTAAGTAACAAAGACATATTCTTTGGCAATACTTCTCCAAGCACTTTAATATATGTTGAATTGGAGGAATCGCACATTAGAACTTCCTAGAGACACTGTCCCTTTCTGCTGGTAACAGAATATGAACGGGCTTTAGTATAATTCTCAGTCCAGGTCCTTAGATGCAGCAGCTTTCTTTGAGACAACTGGCCTAGCCATCATTTAATACAAGGAGTCATATAGTCCATTCTAGCTGCATACTGACAGTGCTTGTCAGCTGCAAATGCTGCTGAAGGCTGGCCAACAAAATTATTGAGCAAAGGATGGTGTCAGCCTCTGTAAAATACCTATGACTTGCTGAAATCTGACTTTGTCAGGCATATTTGTTGCCAAGTCCAAATTTTGTGGGAGACAACTTGTACTGATTGTCCACAATGATGAGATACCTTGTACATAAATAACACTTGCAGAATTGCCCATCCAAAAAAGCCTAGCTGTCTTCTGTGTTCTGTTGCTGTTAATCATAAGATATGTTAGCATAATATGGATCTCAGTTGAGATTTAGTTCAGCAAATTCTGATTGTGTGTGTGTTTGTGAACTGTCTTATAACTTCTTCAGATGTGAGAGGAGCTAGGGAAGGCTTCTTACTTTTCTTGTTACAGCTACTCAATAATCCATGCTCCTCTGATAGAGGCCTGAAAGCACTAGTTAGAATCAAGTGTAGTGTTTTCAGGCACCATGCAAGTTTTTCCCATGCAGCTCCTCCATTGCTCTTTTCTGACTTTCAGAACCCTGCTATTCCTGTTTCAGGCATCTCTTGAGGAGAGCTTGTCAGTTGTGATGAATTGTGCATTCATTTTGTAATGGGGGCAAGTAGTCACTGGGGAATAGACCTAACATACTCATCTCACTTGTGACTTGGGTTGAACTTGAACCTATTTCTCCAATGGAATAATATTAGAACACAAAACTACTATGTTTCTAGTCTTTTAATTAACTGTTATTTTATGAATAATAATTGAGATCAGTAAGATCAATTTCTGGTATTCTTCGATTTCTGTTGCATGATCAAGAAGCAGTAACTAGTAAAGAACCATGAGTCTCAGCTGATTAACATTTAATACAAAGTAAGCATGCAATAATGTTTAATTATTTTTAATTTTTAGGGATATATTTTTCTTTTCAAGTTATCTGAGTTACCTATCTATATGCACCCAGAAGTGTAAAATGCTGAACTTCTTTTGCTTCATACAAATATTCTGGTGCATTAAAACAATATACAAACCATATGAAATAAAAAATAGATGTGCAGATAGTTCTTTGAATACATATATTATGAAATTACATGCTGCTAAGATTTATTAGGTACCTTTTGTTTCATCATGTCTGTGATTCATTAGTCCTGACTTAGAAATCACCCTGATGTTGCTCAAGACTAACTAAGTATACTGGAATAACAAGAGTTACATCATTGTTCACCTTATGAGTGGATGGAAAGGAAACACAGTGTTTCCACTCCCCTACAATACAATAGCCTACATACAGCAAATGTGCTTTTAGTGCTTATTTGTTAATGTTGTTCATGATGTAGTGGACCAATTTCTTTTTCACATGGATAGAGGCAGGGCTGCTACAGTTAATATGACTAGATATATCCTGACAAAGATCATAGTTTGATGGGTTCATTTTGGATGACAATAATTTGGGATTTAGTTAGCATGACAGCTTAGAAAATTAATGTATGGAAACATTCTGAATTCTGTTCACTTTTATAATCTTCCCTTTTTTTGAGTTGCTTAGGGAATACTGAATTTTCTAACAAGCAAGCAGAGTGTATCTTCCAGACCTCAACAGGGAAGGTGCAGTAGGAATGGGGAAAATGGTGGATCGTTAATCTGCATATTTCTCCCTTTAAGAAGGAATATCATAGAGTAAAGGGATGAGTTCAGAACCTGATTCTGCCCTGCCTATTGGCAGACACTGCGTGGTACTACAGGGAGATCTCTAGCACATGAAGTGACCAGAGGTGTCTCATTTTAAAAATACATGGTCAAGAGTGACAGGAGAGCACAAAGGGAAGACAGAGAGCTCTCTCAGCCTGGAAATTGTTGTCCATTAGAATAAACTCTGAATGGACTGAGCATTGGGTTTATGGCCAGAATGAGAAAAGACTGAACGAAAGAGGAATGTGAAGTGTGAGGACACTACTAAGCCTTAGGGAACATTCAAGAAAGTTTTGCATGTAAGTTTTGTCATTTTTCTGTGGATTTGTATACCTTTGGGGATTTCTTAAAATAATATGTGATTCACTCTAGCAAACTCTATCTTATGTAAGTATTAGATTGATCCTTGACAGCGCTACCACCTGGAGTCATGAACTAGTTCTCTGCTTTTGTTCTTGTTGGGCATGCTTGTTTAGCTTCCAGGTGCTTTTTCTCTGTGTGTGTGTGTGTGTTGCTGGAGTGGGAGTGAGAGGTTTATTATTACTTTTTACATAAACCTCAAAGATTTTACTGCAAAATTTATTGTTTCTATATTCTCATTTTTAGACAATATAAATACACAATTCACTATCCTGAGCTACTAGATGTTAGTGTTAAATGAACCAGATGAATGTTTGAAAATCAGGTATCAGACACAAGACCTTAGAAAATATGCTTATAATGTTGAGGGGAAAGAAGCCAAACCAACCCAAATAATACCTACAAAGCATACATAAGTGCTCTGTGAAATAGAATTTATGAATACACCATAAATGTAACAGATAAAATGGCACTTCTGTGTTTTAAATCCTCAGGGATGTGTTTTTCCCTGAAGGTTAATCTATAAGCCAAATGTGGAGCTCTGGAAATGTGTTTGATTAAGCAGGCTGTTTTGGAAAATCAGTGCTTATCTTGATGATCCGCTTTGGATGTAGCTGAGTATCCCAACTCAGCTGTCTGGTGACTATCCTTTGGAGAAAATGTGGCCAATACTGTAATATGTGATGAACATGTGTCATTGGGGAAGAAGGCAAAGCCACAGCATCACAGGTTATTTAGTTGTAGATTCAAAAAAGAAAACCAACCCACAATAGAAAACAATAGGAAGCAAACACAAATTCACTAGCCCAAGTTTCTCTTCTGACACACATGCACTTAACTTCTGGGTGGATCCCTGTATTTCTAATTAAACAGGCTTCTACTTATTCCTTTGCTGGAGGCATTTTTGTTTGATTAACAGAACAAAAGGTTAATCATATAAATTTGCCATCTCGTAGCATTCTGAAGCAGGAGAGAATAGGTGGCTCCTTGTTCTCCCTGCTTGGCTGCCAGTCAGGTTTGCTATATGCAATGCAAACACAGATCTTTCCCCTGAGGCCCCTGTGACATACTTTTCTTGACGTATTCTTGGTAGAAGGTGAACGTTCCTCATGTTTGTGACTTCAGCTGTCTTAATGGAATTTTGTAGATCACATAACGGATACATGACCTGTGCAGGAGATTGTCATCTTTTCTCTGTCTCTGTAAGGGACTTACAATGGACGTGCAAATCCCTGCCCCATTACGAAGGAGCTCTAATTGCTCCTACCTAATGTGCATCTATGATTAAAACACAGAGCAATGGAGTTATTAATGAAATCATGGCATACTTGGAAGCAGATGGATCAAAGTCTTTCTTAATACCATGTTAATAAGATCTTTTATAATTCCTTGTCTGAATTTACCTGATAATTATAAGTTAGCAACTATAATTCTCTTGGACAGACTATTAGTTATGATTTCTTTATCTCTTTGTTGTAAGGAATGGTTCACACTTGAAGCAGCAGACTTTCATCTCTGCAAGTGACCTACATTTATGGTTATGCTTGCAATAAAATAAAAAAAAATTGCAACTTTGAATAGACACACTGAGAGTATAAAACAAAAGTCTTATTCTCCTCTATGACTTGCTTACATTTGGGAGCTCTGAAATTCACTTAATCTTTATGCACTTTTTGCTTACGGGGGTGGTCCAGCTGATCTCTGTCTTTGGAGCCCTGGTGTGTGCATATCGCATGGGAATTGCTGACAGCACAAACATGCCACAAGCTGCTCTGCTACCTGGCATTCCCCAGCCCTCTCACATCTACAGCACAGATGATGTCTCTCACTCAATGGGGAGAGTCTGTGTCAGCTAGCGACTTTTTTGTTGTTTGAGATTTATGAACAATTTTTCAGTTTCATTGCCAAACTGAAAAGAAAATTAGTTGCTTGAGATTAGACTGAAAAGCCTTTTACAATGTTTTTTTTGGCAAAACAAAAAAAGTTGTAGCTTAGTAAAACATTTGATCCCATGTAAAATTTTGGTAAGTTTTCCATGAATTCTTAAACATTCCCTAGAAATAAATTTTGAGTAGTTTCCCAGCAAAACAACCTTTTCAGGTTCATACTTGGTATTTTTTTTTAAATACTAGATGCTTTAATATATTTTCAATTATTTTTTTCCTAACAGAAAAAATTCTGCAAATTTAGGATGAAGGCAAAATCTGGCAACTACTCTCTTCACACAAAATGTCTCCTGATTTTAGTTAGTATTCTTAGACATCTGCTTGGTCTGTAGGTATGTCCAGGGGAAGGTGATGTTATTAAAGCTGTCTTACTTCTCAGCAGCCACTTTTGTCAAAAATATGAAGGTTAAATTCTGCATAGATTGTGTGCTGAGAGATTTCCAGGATTTGGGATAGATGGATGCTGGGTGTGGGGGGCGTTTTGTTTTGTTTTCTTGGGGTTTAGGAATATGTATAGGAATCAGTCACACCTAAATAGATTCCCTGTATTCAGAGATTATCTGAGTGATGTCTCGAGCATTGTAAATTGCAGTTCCTGTGATAAATCATTTGCCTGACCTAGCCCTAACATTTAGTCTCTGAAAGCCTAGCTGTGTGGCCACTGCTGGTCCATTTGTGACCATATCAGCTCTTCTACAATTGCCTGTAATTGGGCACAAAATATCTGCTAATTTTATGTGGATCTGACGCTGCAGAAGTGAACAATTATAAGGGTGCCCATAATCATATATATTTTCTTCCCTAAAACTGACAGTGAATCCTCTCAAACACCATTTTAGTATATAATTGTAAATGCTGTTCTCAGTGGTATGTGGGTTTACATACATCCTCTGTAAACAGGAAGAATGCTGATGGTGGACGTAAAGAATGTGACTAAAAACAGCTTTGTGGGTTCTCCTATCCTCACCACTCCTCTATATTGGGAGGGTGCCATAGAGATAATATAATGAAAGTATGGAGATGCATTCAGGTAGCTTCTGTTTTTACAAGGTGAAGATGCAGATAAATCCACTAGCTGAATGATTCAGACCTGTCAAGTCTCATGCATTATGCACAGGACTTATTCAATTAGCCCCTACCACACTGCCTATAACTCATGCACTTGTGAAGGTGGTGTCATGGCCTTTCTCCCGCTCCATCTCTTTCGTGTCAGGCGCAGCTGTGTGGCCTCTGCAGTACTGCAGGCCATGGAGGCCTGCCTCTGGCTTGGGGATGGCCATGGGGGCCTGCCTCTGGCTTGGGGACGGCCATGGGGGCCTGCTTCTGGCTTGGGGATGGCTGCAGAGGCCACGGGGCTGCGCTGCTGCCAGGAAGCTCTGGTAGCAGGCAAACCTTCCCTGGATGGGACCGCATGCACGTAGCTCGCTGTTGTGTGGCCCAGGCGGCTGAGTTTCCTGCAGTGGATTAGAAGCAAGTGGGAGGTCAAAGGATTGGCAAAGGCCTGGGCTTGTCAGGAAAGTTTAATCTACAAAAAGAAGACAGAGGTTGTTAAATCTGTTGATCTAAATAAATTGTAATAAACACAAAAGAATTGCATTACAATGTCGTTAGTATACATAGGGCTAAAGCTAATTTTGTAATCAATGTATAAATTAATCACACATAATTTAAGCTCCGAGCTAGTATTTGCAACAGTGCTTTGTTTCCAAGAATGCGTCCCCCTGTAATGTGTGAACGGGAAACGTAGTGCACGATGCCAAAGTCTGAACAAAAAGCTTGCCTCTCTGTTCCAATACACTGGATTGTAAGCATTTTTCCTTCTGTGTCTCAGTCATGTAGAAGATCTGATAACTGAACAAAAATAAGACAGGTTTATGTGAGTCATCAGGGCTTTCTTTGGGGGGGGGGTGCTGCTGTTGCCTTTTTTTTTTTTTTTTTTTAGCATGTTAACATCCCCCTGAGACAAGCTGCTTTAGGGTGTTTTCCAAAAGATGCTCGGCTGAAATTAGCCGGAGTCTCTCCCGCAACGTATTTACGTCTCCCGACTTTGTGTCTCTGGCAGCGATGCATCTCCTGGGGCTGAACTGGCAGCTGCAGCCCGCGGACGGACACACCTTCAACAACGGCCTGAGGGCGGGCGGCGGCTCCGGCTCCGGCGCGGGCGCGGGCGCGGGCGCGGCGGGCGCGGAGGACGTGCCGACGGCGCCATCTGGAGGCAGAGGTGAGGCTGCGGCTCCCGGCGCTCTCGCGGGTCGAGCTCACACCCGGGGGTCGGCAAAACCCGCGTTCGAGGCCGGTGCTCGCGTTGCTGGTGTTCGCCGCCCTCTGCTGCTGGTGGTTGGTTGCTGGATCCGTGCCCGGGCGCGGCTGTTCTTACTCTGCCCCTCCACGCATTAGTGCACGAAATCGTGTCATTTCTAGAACCTCATCTGCTAATGAAGATGTGCTCCCTCAGACTCTAATGAAGAAGTGTTCTGTCAAAAAACGTGCACTTGACGGGCTATATGTCCTGTTTCCAGGTATAGCTTAGAGATCTCAAAGAAAAAAAAAAAGCTTGACTTAGTAGAAGTACACTGTACCACCTGAGAGAAGTCAGGAACTCTGGCTTCCAGCCGGGACCAAACACCTGGGTTTCTTCTTTCTCAGATGTAATTCTTATAGAAAACATCAGGGACAGCAGAATTTGACCCATAGTAAATACTCTGCCCTGTGATATTAGTACAAGCAATGTGGGCAACAGGTGGATCCTTTTTCTCCTAAAGAAAAATGGTGTTTCAGTGGAGTATGATGGACACAGGGCAATGAGAAGAATGAGGGAAAATCTAGAAACAGAAATACTTTCTCAAACTGAGAAAATTATATATATATTAACAATACAGAGAAATTACATGTCATGAAAAGCATTTTCATCATTTAAATTGAATGCTTTTTACTGATCAGGTTCAGGTGTTTTCTTCGCTACATCACAATAAGGCTTTCCATGGTTATTACAAAAAAAATGATAAGAAGACAGAACAGAATATTTCAATTAGTCAAAGGACTTCACAGGCCATAGTGTACTGTGAAGGTGGGATGGGGTTGACTGAAACAGAAGTAAGAGCACTTGCTATTGGTCAACAGAAGAGTTTTGTTCAGAGCTGAGCATCGTCTGGCTCTCAGGACCCATGGCTCATGTTAAACTTGCTGATTGCCAAAGCAAGTGTTAGAAACAAATGCTAACATGGGATACTTGCATTGGATGTATTGGGAAAAAAATCAGTTAAAATAGAGCTGGGAAAGGAAGACAAGTTGTTCTTTGGTGTGCCCGATCATTTCATGGGTTTGCTTCTGTTTTCAATAACTGATGGTGCTGCACCTAAGCTTCTTCACGTTTTGGGTGGAAGGACTAATTCTGCCTTCCTCCTTTTCATGAAATCCAACATCCTAGTGGTGGCAAAAACCTGTAGATTTTTAGACAGCTGTTTGTTGGCTTGGCTTTCATTTCTGACTGACTGTAGGTTAAACTGGATGAACAGTGCATCCCTAAATACAAGGCAGAATGTTTACATTACTGCTGAACTTCTTCCAGATTGTGCACAGGTGAGAGACCCTACAGTTTTAGGCAGGAACCTGAAGAGCTCAGGTCTGCAATTATGGTCACTTAGCAGACAACTGCAGTGTTTAACACATTTCCAAATTCCCTCCCCTGCAGCTTTTTTTTGCCATCTCTGTGCAAATATAGGGCAGCAGGATTGTTGAATTGGAATCTGCTCATCTGCCTGGGGCACTTCAGTGCAAATTCTGGCAGTTTATCCCAGCCCCACTCTAATTAGCTTTGCACATTTGAAGAGGCTGAGATGCGGCGGGCCGTTTGGGGAGTGGTAACCTCCTGTAGAGGAGACAAGGAGAGGGAACTGCTAGTTGTGTCTTAAATTGCTGCAGTTAGCTTTCCTCAGAGCATGTTGGAAAAGTTTACATGTTCTTCTGACATTTTGTAGAAGATTGCTGAAATGCTGATAATCTGGGGAAAGGGAGAACAATATTTAGGCAAGTAATCTTCCACAGTGGAATAATATGAATGACAGGTTTCGGTAAACACAAGGAATATCTAAAAGACAAATTCTTATAGCAGGGAAGGGTGAAAAGTTTTTCTACCTCACCTTTCCTTTTATTATGTCCAAGTTAATATTGTTATCCCAGCAGTTTTTAGGAAAGCTTCTGACAGCTTTTAACACAACAACCATTTCAGGGCTCAGGGCTCTGGCTGTGGAGAGTGACCTTTCTATAATTGACACAGCTCAGGATGAAGCCATTCTTTTCAAAACATAGGTCTCCCAAAGAAACCTTTAACCCCTAGACTGAGAACGGCCACTTAAACACAAGCTGTGCCTACTCAGCAAGCAAGGCATTTTAAAGTAGAGCAATTTGAAAGGAAAAAAAAAAAAGCAGATATTTCAACTTGATCTGCTTTTTCCTTATTAAGAGACTAAATTGTGGTATGAAATAATAAAACTGCAATTTAAGAAGAATGTAAATTACCTTATTACTGCATTTTCCTATCTGAATGAAAACAAAATTCACTATTAAGATAACACAGTTGCAGGCTTTTTGTAATTACACACTACATCTCGCTAATACTGGGAATGTCTGAAAGGAGTAGGCAAGTGCAATGGGTAGAAAAATCCTCAGCGCTGCTGTAAAACTGCAGTTGAAGTCCGCCATGCTCTGACTATAAACAAAGCACGAGATAGCTTTTCGGTTTTGCTTTTAGGCTCTAGAAGTTGTGCTAGGGGTTTAGATTATGAGACAAAAGTAAAGAAAAATTTCTTTCGTAATACAAATAATAAGGTAGTATCCCTTCATAGTACATAAAAACCAAAAAATTGGCACTGCCATGGAATTACTACAGGCATGAGATAGGTAGTAATAACAATAAAAAAAACTTTCTGAGACTGAAACCCATTTGTCTGTTACAGGTGCATAAGGATAATGTTAGAATATTGGTGTAATAAATCTAAATTAGGAGAAAAAGAAAAAAAAAAAAGCATGTTTAGGAATAATTGCTTTTTCACAAGGAAGTGAATTAGATGACCTTACGGGATTTTTCTGTGGCTAGATTCTGTTAATCTATGCCAAAAAGATATTCTACATTTAAAATTATGTAGTAGGCTAGACACACATTTCCATAAAATATGTGACTATCTATGTGCTGTTTCCTTTCTAATTGACAGAATATACTATAAATGTCAACTTTAATCATTTCAGATGACACCGAAGATAAGTGGAGATATCCAAACTTAACTACAGCTGCAAATCCACATAAAGAATGATTTGGTGTAGAGTTTTTTGTTTATGACATATTGTCTTTGTTATGCTTACAAATTTAGCAGATTTTCTACTAATTCAAAATTGACTTAGTATTTTTAATCTTCATTATTTGCTATAGATTCTATAAAGCTGATAAACACAGTAAGAGATTGCGGTCTCTGATCCTAGAAACCCACATTTTAAAAGACACCAAAGGTAATTATGGGCAAGGATTGTGGACCTGAAAGATCACTTCAGTTACAATATAGTGACTAACTGGAAAAGTTAGATCTGAATTTGTCTTCTGATACTCATGTAATCCAGGGTTTGTGTCTCTTTGGACCAACCAGCTTGATTCAGTTACATGCTCAGTTCATGAGATATTTCACTAAGTCTACCACAGTGTGTGGATTTCAAAAAGACAATTACAGTTAATTAAATGGTAAAGTATTGAAGTGTCATGAAAAATACTTGTTTCCAGTTATCAAAATCAGCTTGCTTCCAGTTATCAAATTCAGCATTGTAAATACAATGGCAATAATGAAATGAAGTTAAATTTGCTGTTAAATTTGACACCATCTTACTTGCTTGAGATGAGAGAGGGGAAAAACAGATTTCTACTAATCCAGCAGAAATTGCCTTGAATAGATATTGAAAGCTAAACTCAGCACTTGTGAAGCTGTATAGGTTGTCTTCAGCTCTCTCCAAATGATGTTGAGACCTCTGCCAGATGCTGCAGCTCCAAGGCATATTTTGGTTTGCACGAAGAAATTATTGTTTTTTAATAGTTAAGACATTTTATTAGCAATGCAGCAGACAGGCAAAGTTAGAGGAATAACAAAATTATTAAATGGGAAGATTTGCCACCCTTACGTATTGATGAATTGGGGTTCAGATGCGGATAGAATAGGCCCTGGCTTGACTCTCTGAGACACTGGTACTACGCCCAAATGTGTTCCTGCTGAAACCTAATCCTACTCATCAGACAGTATAAGGACTTAGGAACAACTGGAGGGACCTCTTTGTCATGATGCAAAAGGTAAAGAGATTAAAAACTCATACCTCATTAACAATGTAAACAATGTGAATCTTTTGGCTTCTACTATTTCCTTTCACATGCTTTGAAAAAGATGATCAAAATGTAATAATAATCAATGTATTTTAAATGTCACTTCTGTTACCCTCATTCAATGTAATCAAGACATGCCATCATTTTCCAGGTGGATTAATCTTATTAAGTAGTTATGTGGCTAATGTAATGTAGTTCTTAATTAACATGTTAGCAAGCAGAAGTATTAATATGGACACTGTGAAGGATGGCAGACATGGTCTTCTGAAAATATACCAGGCTCTAGGGCTCTCTTAGCAAAAGCAATGAATTTGACTGAGTTCAACAGATCAGGAGAGGAATTTTATTTTTGTGATTGTATTGATGGTGATAGTATGAGTTGCTGTTTTAAAGTTAGGTGATGAAGTGTATTATATACCATCAGAGATTATTGTTATGTTGATGTAGAAATTCATGCTAGTATGTATTTGTTCCTTGTGAAATGCAGTGAACTAACAGATCTTACTTTTATTTCAGTTATAATTTGCTTTTGATTCTGAAAACAATGAGTCTTGTGAAGCCATGCCCACATGAATATGAAGATGTGCCTAAATTTTTAGGTGTATCAGGGTATTAAGGCATGTTTCTTAATTCTACTGGCAAGGCCAGATTGTTTGACTTCAGCTGAGGTAGAGAAGTGGTCTTAAGTAGATGCTCTCTTTGCAGAATTTCTTTCCTTTCACCACAACAGAAGTATGGGATACTGACCAGAAAGTTTGAGATTTTGGTTTTGTTTCAGAAGCTGTTTTACC
This sequence comes from Elanus axillaris, assembly GCA_026212715.1. Lineage (NCBI taxonomy): Eukaryota > Metazoa > Chordata > Aves > Accipitriformes > Accipitridae > Elanus > Elanus axillaris. The sequence continues at coordinate 5,194,679 of JANZLQ010000044.1, read as the reverse complement.
AGACTCCTGAAAGCTCATATAAATTCAGAAGCTTCCTTTCTCCTCACTTCACAAAATAGAGCTCATTAGTACCTCAGCATCTTCAGCATAACTGAAGTTCAAGATGTGTCATAGCAGCTTCTCCAGACAAACTCTCATTTCCTGGCTTTTTTACTTTATTGTAGCTGTGGGAATTTGTTTTGCATCCACAGTCAATCTATTGTACGCATTTTAAAAAGAATCTTGTTTTCACTTGGGTCCTAGGGCACTTAGGTATTAGTAGGAGATATTTTGAAGCAGAAGTTCATACAGGAAGTGATCAGTGTGGTAATAGTGCATAGCACTGACTTTTCCACTGAAGAAATTTGTATTAAAAAGACATTTTCTACTTTTTTTGTTTGCCTTTCTGAAACAGTAAAAAATGTCTGGTCATGTAAGTAGCAGATTTACCTGAAGAAAAAATCAAGCTGTCATTGAAAAACAGTAATTCCCATGCATTCTTTTTTGGCAAAAAGTCAGTGGAATGTGTTTTTATATTGAATAGTTTCCTTTACACAGCTATACCATGAATTTCTTTGGAATTCTGAGTCATCTGTGAAAATGACTATATAACAAACAACAACAGAAAAATAAGTTAGATAAAAAGATAAGGAAAGCTACATCAATGCAGAGGTACAGGAATAGCAGAGGTACAGGAGAGAGAATTCTCTTGAACCAACATTGGTGATCTTTATTCCTTGTATTTGATTTGAAATTGTCCATATTATCTTGGTAGATCATTATGGATCTGTTGGAACAGTTATTCTGCTAGGTTTCTTTCCCAGAGTGTTATCAAGACACAATTTACAGTCATCACCTTTATAAAGGCACACAGTCAAAGCTCTGGAGTTAATTGCTATTTAAATGTGATGTCTCTAGTGTGACACTATTGGTCGCCAGATTTAAATTTTATTTTTTAATTTTAACTACAGTATGGGAGAGGAGCCCATACTAAATACTGAAGTATATCTGGTTTCTGTGTAGATACAGATCTGCCTCCATAGCTGACACTGCTTGCCATCAGTTAAATTAAAGGCTGACTGGGCATGTCCTATCAGCTGCCACCTTGAAACTGACCTCCAGCTCAAGGATGAGGCCTGCTGACAAGTTAGCAGGGGGAGTTTACATTGCTGTTGTCATGTATTGCCTGTTTGATAGCTTCAAAGGCAAATATACTTGAGTGCTAAAACAGTCTTTTCAAATGTATATGCCAAAATAGTAATTCAACTGGGTAAATAACACAGCAGTTTAAATGAATAAGTGTTATTTAGTTGATAAATATATGTTTGACTGAGTGATTGAAATGGCTCCCCTGGGTAAGATGAAGAAGTACGCTTTTAAAACTCTCTTTTGTAGCTGTTTATAGAGAGGAAATGACAGGAAAAAAAACCAAGTATCCATGGGGTTATGAGATAAACAAATGAAACTCTAAAACAGTCACCTACAGCAGAGATAATGATGTTGGGATTTATTTGTGCACAATAGTATGAGTTGTTTGGGTTAGTCTTTATTCCCAGATTTGTCACTTTGTCACATCTGTAACTTCACTTAAAGACGGTTGATGTTCTTTCAATGTGAACTGCAGTGGTCCATCAAAATGGAAAAGCTTCTAAAAATAGCTGCAGGGGAGCAAGTCAGGTGGCAAGGTACATTCTCTACATTAGGAGATGAAGACTGAAGTGAGCTATAAAAAAAAGCTTACTTTAAGGGTCTCTAGAGACAGAGTTTGTAAGTGAAGCTGTTAGTGCAGAAAAAGGCATTGCAAATATAAAGCTAGGATGATGTTCTCCTTTCAGGTTTAAAAAAATAAACAAGCCTATTAACTAAGAAAAGAGGTTCAGTGGTCATATCTACTTTGCATTTCATTTCTGTATTTCTAACTTGGGGAGGAAGGAGCATGAAGAGGCCAATGTTTAGACACCTCCTGTAGTATTTTTATGTGACTACATTACTGATCTTTAAGGTAAGAATTTTTAAGAGGTCATTGTTAATATTTCTGTTTTACAAGTAGTCATCTGAGAACATCAAGATCATGACCAACTCAGGTGCACTGGCTCTGTCAAAGCAAAGAGTAGAACCAAGGTGCTCTCACTAGTTTTGTGTCTCCCACCAACAAGAGTAACTCAGCAGGAATTTGTGAGAGTATGATTCAATAATGCATAATCTTTAGAGATCTGGTAGCTTGCAGGACTTAATCTAAATTGTTAGTTAAACTTGCAAATATAAAACTTGTATTTTCGTGCAACTTCAATCATCTCTAAATTGTGTTATTTCAGCATTGTAATGTAGAGCCATAAAAACAGGATGTCATGTATTAAGTTCTTAAAAGCATAAATAAGGATCCCTTTCAGCATGCCAGAGGTGAGGCAGCAGCTGTTTCTCACAGACATGACACAGGCTGGATATAGAGCAGAGGCATGCCATACTACAAAAATACAGATTTGAAAATAAGGGGTCATCCATCTGTTCTTTGTTGTAGGTTAAGTATATCTTGATCACTTGTGATAGTTGCTCATCTAACCAGCTCTTAAAATCCTCTGCTGTGTTGAACCCCTACAGTTGTCACAGTTCTCCTCCTGGGTAGATTTTCCTGAGACAATGAAACCTTCCAGAAGGAGTGGTTTGGACAACTAGAAACCAGGTCATTCATGTTGCAGAGAAAAGAAAAAAGAGCACCTATGGGGAGATGTTTCCAAAGACAATGCCAAACTGAACTGAAGCATTTCAGTATTGGGAACCTGAATCATGTCTCTAGGCTGACTGAGAATTAAAAATTCAGTTGTTTTACCTGCAGTTTTCACCAATTTTTAAGCTAAAAACTTCAACATTTTCATGAGAAATATAACGGAATGGTCTTTTTAAAAAAATTTTGTTGGGAAAGTGTGACATTAATATATTTGTTTACCTGTGAGATGCATGCTGGAGTAGTGTGAATGTAACTGGATCTTCTGATGACTGGAATATTCTCTTTTTAGCTTAATCAATGTATTTGAGGATTGTTGACTCCTGAAAAATGCCCCTTCCCAGACAGAAATACAAAACAGAATTTTGGAAAACCAAAGGAGGCTAAGGCTAAATCCAACCAGAAATACTAAAACTTGAGCCTCCATAAGAATTAAATTTATTTGCAAAATTATAATTCTAGGGAATATATACTCAGCAGACTTGGAAGCAATGTGATTAGCAAAAGTTGTTGACAGTGGTGGTTTGGAGGTTCTTTAATAGCCAATGAAACCATAATGACCAACAGAGACTATGGTGGTTTTACCATTTGCATGCTCAGTAAGCTTGCTGAACTGGATAGAAGTGAGATACAATGGCTGATGCAATATTCGGTATAATCTCTATTTCATGTAGATGAAAAACACGTGACTCAGTAATTTGTAAAGCAGATGTATGCCTGAGGGCATTCTAACACCACATCACTTCTTAAAGTGTTCTGACAAGGATTCATTTTTCTAAAACTTACTCTGTGACATAGGCTATTTATGTGTGTTAGTAGCCATTTCAGTACTTAATAACCCTGATATATATAGGTTTATATATATATGTTTATGACATGAAGTAAGTGACTATAAACTGCTTATTTTTTAACTATTGGAATATCAGATCTGTGCTGCTAATACAAGCCATATCTCTGAATATACATGACCATTGCTCCACTGAATTCTAGAACTTATTAAAAAGTATAAAGTATTATATATATACTGTATTAAAAGGTATATTAAAAAGTATAAAGTATTTTATATATACTGTATTAAAAGGTACAAAGATAGTTTTGCTTAAAAAGGAGCTAAGTGAGAAGTAGATTCCAACATGGGGGAAGGCTAATGATTTCAAACAGATCTAAGCTTCAGATTCCTACCCATTTTACTTGTGGATTTCAGAAACAGATTACACTTGCTGACTTTCATATTCTGTATGTCAAAGGTTTGCACTAGCTTCCGTGGATTGGAGCAGCTTTGTTGCAGACATGAAATTAACCAAATTGAAAAACATATAATTCAGATAATTCGTTGAATATAAGGAGTCAGTGGACAGAGAATACTGGAAGAGGCACTGGTCTATTACTCTTTGCACTTTTATTACTCACACAGCTTCTGTTATAATAATAATGCCTGGAAATAGCTTTTTCTTTGACTGTTTTACTTTGACTCTGGATATACTGATCCTGAAGAACAAGGTTCTATAGAGTGTGTCAAGGAGTCTGCTCTCAGATTAGCTACAGTTCATGTTCATTTAAGTATGCACAGTCTGCTTCCAAAGAAATAATTTACAGCACAATTTTTAAGAATGTTGGAAAAAAAACCCATTATTTATTACCATAACTTGGAATTGTGAAGGGAAGTAAGTGTAATGTTGTACTCAAAGGAGATGAAGGAGCCCTCACCCTTATACTGACTTCCTAGCTCTGCCAGTGATTCCAGTATAGCATTCAACACGTGATTTTATGTGCTCTGTACCTGGTTTTCCTATCCCTGTGGGTAAGGACTAATTTAAATTCTAGTGAGATCGTGACTGACTTCATTGAGGTAGGAATTTTGAGACATCCTCTGTTGCAGTAATCCATTAGAAATGAAATCATGTAGTTTTTACAAAACGTTACATGTTTGAATCTGGTTGATACCTGTGTTTTTGTGCAGCTCTGAAGGCACATTGCGTGACCTTCTCAGCCATTTTTCCTTTCTTTGCAGCATCTTCTGCTTTCTTTTTTTCTTAGTGCTGTGATGTTATTGTAGACCCATTAACATAGAAAATGAAAAAAACAAGCAAGTTGCCAAAAACTGTATAGCAGTTGGTATTCAGATCATTCTTTACCATTTCAAAACACTGCCAACATAGTATCTGTTTCATTATGTACAAGTGTAAGTGCTGCTAACATAGATAATTTGGAATCTATAATTGAAACCATGCTATTGCAGCTCTCTCAATTAAAGATAGTCAAGACAGAAAAGCTGTTATGTACTTACCTGCTGGAATTATATGTCATTCTGTGCTACCCTGTTACATTCATACAGTGCTGGAATATATTTCAAAAGTAACTTGCCATTTATTGAAAATGACATTACACCATGAAAAAAACATGAAGTAAACACTGAGCTTTTAACAAATACTGCCAGGTTGTATCAGAGGTATCACTGCCATCCAGTGTGTATTTAATAGTGATATTAATTATACCTTTCCATTTCTGTGATTGTTAACAGGTATTTTCTGTGGTTTTCTGTTCTTTATAGTGTCTGTTGTAATAACTTTAAAATTGATTTCTCACCATGTTGTTTGGGAATATGGAACGCAAAATCAAACATTGCTACATACTGTAGCTTGAAAGCACTGCTAACTCTTCACATATCACACTCCATGTTTAAAATATGCGTAGCCTCATTCAGCTGAGAACAGAAGGCATTTGCACCATGTTTTAAAAGTTGACTATTTCATGGGCTGGAAGCCAGAGCACTCAGCCAGAAAGGTCTTGTATACTGTCTTCAATAATGCATGCTGAAGAACCATCAAATGGTGGATTTTAACCAACCACAGCACAAGGGAAAAAGACTTGTAGATAGTCCCTGCTTCAGGCAGAGAGCACTTAAAAAGCAGCACATTGAGTTGTACTAACTTTCTTTCAGGAAGGAGAAGATGCTTGTTAGGGTGCAGAAACTTCCCTCTAAATCCTTTTCAGTGCATGTCATTTCTTCTGTCAACACGTTTGTCTATGACCCGGAGTTTATTGGATTAGTTTACTATATAAAACAATGATAATAAAAATTTGCAATCAGTTCATTTAGATTGAAGTTACTCCTGCAGTTCACCTTTCTGATAATTTTTTTATACCCTTATTACATACAAGATGCTACAGAAAAGAGCACAGGGAGATTTGTATGTGCTTAATTGACTCTCTACTGTATTTGATCAGTAAAGAGCAATCACAGACTTAAAGGGTTGGAGGCGTTAGAAGATTGCAGATGTTCCACAGAAGAAGGCTCACAGTCTTTGTACTTCAAATATAGGGGCCAAATTCTCACATACTGATTGAAACAGCAGGCACGTTGCATCAGAATAAGAAAGTTACAGTTTGATTTAAAAGATGGCATTGCCACAGAAGTTTGTCTTGAATGAATAAAAATACCAGTATTAAAAGCGGTTATCTCATTTGATTTGTATTTGATTTTACGTTATAGGACCATGGGTGACTAGGAATAGCAGCATAGATAGTGGAGAAACAGAAGTTGGCCGCAGGGTCACCCAGGAAGTACCCCCTGGAGTTTTTTGGCGGTCTCAGATCCATATCAGCCAGCCACAGTTCCTGAAGTTCAACATATCCTTAGGAAAGGATGCTCTTTTTGGTGTTTATATAAGAAGAGGACTCCCACCATCACATGCCCAGGTACTTTATCAATGTATTTGTTGGCTTTAAATGTCAAAATGCAAAAGTTTAGAGCATCTATGTTAGATTTATGTTGGAGTTACGGAGCTTAAGTTTAGGGATTCCTGGGAATTACTTTATTTGTGGTATTTGACTGAACACCCTGATACTGGTTTCTAGGTTATTACATACATCAATAGTACAATGATAAAAGAAATAATCAGTGATGTTCTTGCCATTCAGGTTTTTAAGATAACTTGCAGTTTGGCACTAAAGGTTTTAAATCTTTTGACAAAATCTTGGCACCAATTGGGATAAACCTATCCAGTTATATACCAGTCGAAAATGCTGAGTGGTGTTGGTCAAACTCACAGTATTAAAGCACTGTATACAGTTGGAATGCAGGCACAGCTAGATTTGTTAACGTATAATTTTCTATCTTCATAAAAGTTTTAATCTCCACCGGCTGTTGGTATGGCATTGCCGGGGTATGCAACAGACTTTGGCATCCCTGCTACCCAGCCATATTAGTGAACATAATGCAGTGCCCATGTGTTTGAGAGCTTTAATTTTACTACTTTTTTCTCAAGGATGGTATTTAGGTATAATATCTGATTCAGACATGGGGCAAGTCTTGCAGCTGGGAAATTTAATTCTTGATTTGTAACCAGCCTCAAAGATGCAAACTCAGTAACACTTCATTTTTACAGTGACACTGTAGTACAGAGCTAAGGGCTGTAGGTAAACATACTTTTAAAGTTAGTGAGCCCAAACTTAAGTATGTTTTTCTTCTATGTTGTTCAGTGGGTATTTTAATTTCTTTGCTGTGAGAAGATGTAGCTATATTTTCTGTTACAGAAGGAAATTTTTTTATTATATTGAAAACTCATTAATGTGAATGGAAGGATTCCCATTTCCTTAGATTAGAACTGTAATAAGAAATAATACATTTGCCATTACACATACTAAAAGGAAAGAGCCTCCATTCTTTAGAGTGCAAGGGAAGCAGAAATAGCAACCAGCTTTCGGAAAGGACCCCTTCCTTGCTGCTAATAATCGGTTCTTCCTTCAGAAATTATCACTTAAACTTTAAATGCTTTATTTAGTATATGATTTCAAAAATCAAATGTAGAACTCTGTGATCCCTTTTGGGAAAGCCTCATTTCATATTTCTAGATGCCTTGCCCTGATTTAAAAAAAAAAAAAAGGTACTGCTTTTTTTTTTCATTTGGCAAAGCAAACTGCAATTACATAAATGGTTAAAATGCATGATCTAAGCTAAAAGCCCAGAGGCTTTAATATAATTGCATTGCTACATATTGCCATATAGGGAAAGTGTGTTCATATTGCCTGCAAGGAGATATCAATACCAAGTGAACTATGTCTATGTGCATGCACAAACTCATGGTATAGACAGTGAACCAATTAATTTTCTGGAGAAAACTACACCTACATTAACTGAATTTTGGATCTGCTTCCCAACGTGAGGCAAATTTATGGAACTGTTCTGCACTGCCTCTTGTTCCTTGGTGTTTATTCTTGCCTGTAGTCTGAATTGAGAACCAAAATCTTTAAACAGAGTTGGGAGAAGAAGTTTACATGGGTTTATGGCCTCTTCTTCTGACTATCCAAACTCCATCAGCTTCCTGTAGTATACTGTTTTAAAATGTTCTGTGAGTTATTAAATGGATATATCTGACTGGAAAGAAATAAGGATCAGCAGTCCACAACTCAAGGAGGGGAGGTCAAGTGGTCAGTTTTACATACAGCTAGAGGTTAACATACAGCATATGAAGTTCCATACAGACTAGATTACCTGGGGAGATTGTAGGGGGCTACTGACTAATTTTCAGCCATTTCCAGACATCCATGCAACACAGAGAATATGTTCCAGGGTGGGAGCCTTTCTTAAGAATGTTTTGATTATGGCTGTAATGCTTCAATACATTGTCTTGAGGGTGAAATTATGTCTACAGATCTTTAAATGTTGCAGTGAGGTAATGGCATAATTCATTGAGTATGTTTCATTTAGTTCAGAATTTTGGCACTCACTTCTATCATTCCACCATGAAAAAACCAGCAATTTAGTTGAGGAAAACAAACAAAGTATAAATCATGAAGTGAAAATGACTTAGGGCAATGAAAACTCCTAAGCAATCATCAAGGTTAGCTATAAATACAAGTTAATTATAATTCTCTGACTAAGACACGATGGATGTATGCCTGTATCTTTTACAAGAAATCCATTTGGATGTAACTGGCAGTACAAAATATTTTCTTTAATTCAAGCTGAACTTTAATTTCTATTGCACTGCGATTAAATGTATTTGTTCTAGGTTTCATTATGATGTTCTCATCTGAGAGATCTAATCTACATCTCATCTATGATCAGGCAAAGTTTCTCTTCTTTCTCTCCACATTATGTGGAGAGGATATAAATTGCATGACCTTTCTGTTAAATTAAATAATGAGAAATATCAACTGTGTTTCCTACTGAGCTGGATTCCTCCTCAGAGAACCTTTTTTCCAGTCTTGAGGAAGCAATTCCAACCCTCTTTCATAACTGGGGTTAAGGAAATCCACCAGTATAATCTGCAGAATTACTTTCCCATATTCATGCAGGGTCCTGGTGCTTGTCAACTTCAAAAGATTGCTTGGCATTTTTGCCCAGCAATCAAAAATCAGCCAAGCTGCTACCAAGAGAAATAATTTTGGAAAAAAGAAAGGCAAGCTGTTACAGACCTGAGTTAGTGAAAAGAAGCCTTGTTCTGACAGAAAGGAGCAGAATGGCTTTGTATTAACGAAAATAGCCTGAAGTTGACACCAGAAGATATTTTAAAATTGAAATTTAAAATCCTTGTTCCTGCAGGTTAGGGACATGAGCTGTAAAGCAGTGAACAACTACACTTGACAGTTCATCACTGATCAGTGCTGGTATGTCAAGCCAAATAAAATCCTTTGTGGGAGCAAGTCGATAATCAGCAAATTAGGTACATGATTAACCTGAGACAACAAGATGCAGTTCCTGTCTGAGAGCCCTGCTGAGATTTAACCTTCTCAGTATTACTGTTTAGCAAATATTCCAAATGCCTGGTTTAGTCAGTCAAACTGATGTAGCTGTAAATTTGTCCAGAAGCAGCCTTGTGTGCCATGTGCATAGGGAATGGAGCTTTACAGGAGACGTAAAAATGCAGTTTTGAGTGGCAAGCAGACTACAAACTGGAATGCATTGCTTTCAAGCAAAGTTATTCCAACTTGTGTGGTACTACATAAAAATAACAAAAGGCACGTTGCGGGCTTGAGTGATCAGTAGGAAATTAGTAGAAGATAGTCATATTAATAAAATTGATAATGTAAAGAAAATTAACTGTAAATGTCAAATAATGCATGAAGTGAATCTACAGAGGTTACAGCAATTATGATGTTACTACACATTGGTAGAACATTCTAAATGACGCATGAAATAAGGTAACCTACAGAAACATCACTGTAATGCCTGGAGAAGGCAGTGCAAGGAGTTGCATTGTTTTCATGTCCAGCAATGGTTTATACTTACAAATTCTTAATGTCAAAATGTAAACTGTTTTCATTTAGAACAGGAAATGGCTTTATTTGAAACAACTTGAATAGCTGGGGAATGTCAGTGTTACCTTGTTTTTTAGCCAGGGCTCAAATGCGTTTAGGTGCTCTGACCACTTTAAAGTTATCTGATGGCAACTGTGCTGTTACTACTGAACGTTGTGCTGCATTGTACTGGTTGTGTTGTGTCACATTCAAATGTTGAAACAAATCACTTGGCTGTCACTGTGGGTATCAGATGTTTCATGGGTGTATTTTAATGAATAATTACCAACTGGATTTTATGAAGAACTAATTTTAAAGCACTTTGCAAACAAGTTTTCCTGACATATGTTTTCTTGGCTGCTTAGGTCTTACAGGGTTTTGGCATAAAGATGACTGCTAGCCACAATGCCAAACATGTTTTTTCCTTCCCCCCTCCCCCGCCCCACCATTTGAATGTGCATCCATTTTTAAGACAGGAGCTCTAAAAAATCTTTCTTTTCAACTCCTGATTTGAAACACTGTTAGAGATTTTGTGGAGGCATGCAAATAGTTTCAAGTCTAAGAAAAACCCAAAGATTATGCAGTCTTTCTGCATTTTCAGTCTTGACCCCTGCGTGCTCTCATTGCTTTGCCGTGCTTTCACAACTAGTTCACTTCCTGTATGCAGCTGGGCTCAGTCGATCTGTACTATATAGATAGCATTGTGCAGTGTAGTCACTACCATATATATAAAGTTCCAAAACTGCTTTGCTGACTCCCCCATGGTTACTGGAAAAAGAAAGTCCTTATTAGCCTATGAATAAAATGCTTTGGAGAGTAGAAAGCACTGAATGGAGAAATTATAAAAACAAATTGCCCAGAAAGAACTTAGTATGAGATTTAGGTTTGTAAATAAAAATATGCAGTAGGGTTTTGGTATGCTGTGTAGTAAAAATAAACAAACTCACTGAGAATGTGAATTTGGAATTTGTTTAGAGTAGGCTGGCAAGTTACTTGCTTATATGGAGCTTTAATCATAGTAAGTACTACCCCTGCAAAATTGAACTCTGACAATGTAGTCATTTGGGATTTCTGGTGCATTTTGTTTCTGAGCAGTTTTTGCCATTTTTGTGTGGCTTTTGGTATGAAGCCATGAAATATAAAGGACCATTTAAAAAAAAAAATCACTGAAATTTCCAAATTACTTCAGAGATTTAATTTAATTTGGTTTGACAAATCCATTCCCTAATTCATGTGATTTAGTTGTCTCTTCCTTAGCAGTTGTGTGTGTTAGATTAAAAATTCCACAGTTGCTTCTTAATGATCATGAAAGTACTTTCATTCTTTTCCTAGACGGGTCTTCCAATCAGTTCATATTTGTCAATATATAGCTTTAAAGCAAGAGTCATATCAACAGCACAACTTTATATATAAGTAATTAATCATGCAAGTGTGGTAAATCAGAAAATCAACAGGGCTACAAGAAGCAATATGATGATTCAGTCAACCATGTGAAGAAATCTTACCCGATGATGAATTCACAATACCATCTCAGTGACCCTTCAGTCAGGGATTTTAGATTTTGGGGTACATATACATAGTACTTGCTGACACATTAAGTTTTGTACACCCAGGGAACCACTAGCAGATACATTACTTTCCTTCTTTTTAACTCAGTCCTGAGGAATCCAAAGAGAGATAAAAATGTATTGTTATATTCTGTATCAGTCTGCACTGGTACTTCACCATTCATAAAGTTAATCAGGTTTAGTCATTTTGCTTTTGCCTAAGCATGGAATAGTTCCCCGTAGTTTGATTAAAGAGGTGCAATACCAGTCTTAACTTTACCAAAGTTAAAATTATAGCCTTATGGGGAGTCATGTCAAGGGATCTGCTCTCACTAGGTCACACCCCATCATTGTGAAAAGAGATTCTGCAGCTAAAACTACTTAAAGCCGTTTCAGCCTGAATACTCTTCCCCTTCGATCTTGCCAACTGCTGAGCCTTCTCTACTATATAAGGTAGAATCAGCATCAAACAGAGGGGAGGCAGAGGAACCTGCCAGCACAAGCAGAGATGAACAGCATGTTGCCAGTGAGAAATGTCAGCTTTTATTGCTACTTCCTTAGTTGACCCTTTGTGAACAATTGTTCCGAAGAGCAAGATTTCTTTTTCCCAAGATGTTGCCCAAGTAATAACATTTCCCAAGGAGGTGATGAGTCTGTCCTTAACCTCTGACTGTTAGACAATAGGTTTTAGCAATATTTCCAAATGTCACTGATTTAAGAGATAGATATATGTGTGTTTGGCACCTCTGATACTCTGAAAGTTACTGACATACCAGAATTCTCTAAATCTTTGGCATGCATTGGCTTAAATGTATTAATTTACCTGATTTACCTTCTCCTGCAAAAATCCTGTGTGAAAAAAAGGCTCAAGTGGATGGCTTTCTGATATTAACAGTTCAGTGAAACTTTTTATTCCACTTCTACTCTTTCCCACAATTAAAAGCATAGGAAAGAGTGGGTAATGCGCGTACTGTGACAATAGCTTTCAGCATTAGTAGACCTGGGTTCAAATTCCTACCCTGCCATGGATTTCCTTTGTGGCTGCATTTTGATGTCAGTTCCACGTGTTTAACAGGCAGGTAATAGTACTTCCATACTTTCCCCTTTGTTGTAAGGTTAAGCGTATCAAGGACTCTATATTGCTAGTATGTAACTTAAAAGATTTCAAACAGAAAGGTCAGGTTTTATACCTCAGTTTTAGATAGATATGTAGCATGGCACTAAAGTGTTAAATTGGTTCATCTGCCTCTCTTGTACTAGAAGCCAGAATCTTCATTATTTTATTGTATATTGTGTATTATTTGCTAGAACTCACTGTTAATGAGTGGAATACAGTGTATAAGACAGCCCTCTGTGGACGTTTAGTCTGTTTAGGATGCAAGATTACAGTTTTCTGTTTAAACTGAAAGCAAGTGAAGGTGTATGTTTTCTCATAGCTGCCGCAAGCACAGACTGTATGTGCTGGAGATAACGGGAGATGCAGTGAAACTACTGGCAAGCAAGCACATACTATTACTGTATTTTACTGAAGACATACATCTTTCTTTAGACATGTCTATCTCTATCTACTCCTACATAGATAAATGTGTCTAAACCGATGTGTTTTCACAGGAGACTTGTTATACAACTATCAAAACATTAGATGTATTATTTTTCTTGTTTCTTAAGGGCTTCCCTTAGATAGGGACTATGAGAACTGATAAGTTGAGTATAGCATCAGCTTGAGAACTCCAGAATCACAGACATTAAAGACAGGAAAAAAGCCTATTAGGACAGCTAGTCCAGCTGCTTTGTTATGCAGAGTTATTCGCTGTTGTAGATTAACCAATATTTCTTCCAGTTCTGTTTAATTGTGTGATGCAGTGGCATCTCCATTGGGAGGCTATTACTGAGTTTAATAGATGAGAAGTGTATCTGACATTCATCTTAAATTTCTTTCCTTCTTTTTTTAGTTTCATGCCATTAATGGTGCCATCCCTCTTATACTCTAAATAATCACTTGCTCTGTTTGATCCCTTTTCCAAAGATTAATGTAATGTTCTACCTTACTTGGAAACCATCCAACCAGAAATTCTCAGTTTTCCTTAATATAAGTTCAATTCCTTCAGCCACTTGATTTGTGTTATTCCTTTCCATGCTCCCTCTGGTTTTTGTATGCTGCTTGCCCCTAATTGTTCCACATACAAACTCAGGTAAGCAACTCTTACTCTGTGATGTAAAACTTGTACAGTATATTATTATCGGGTGCTGTGTTACCTAACATTAGACAAACATACTTCCTGTTTGTGCTGTTCCTGTTTGTTTTCACGTTCTGGGGGTTTCCATTCAATTATATGTCTGGAGCTACATCTGAGACTTCTGTTCCTCTTGCAGCAGGAATTTATTGTAGGCAATTGCTTAGAAAAGGGTGTGTCTCTCATAGGTTGAAGGTTTCCAGCTTTGAAAGCTGTGTAGGAACCTAAAATTTGATGGGTCAAATAATTGATTTCAACTTCTTTCTCAAAACTCAGCCTGTCAAGAAGTACCATTTGTACATTTTTTGATCACCTATGCAGAGCAATTATGCATAATTCTATGTAACCATTTAAGAAAGGATAAGTCACAAAATCTCTGTGTGTTCCATCGTCAACCAGTAAATATTAGTTTCACATTGACGTATCTTCTAGAAATACCATTTAATGACAAGGTAGAATAGAAAATATGGTGTCAGATTTTAAGCTGAAATACCATTCTGTATTCAGGTCTGTCTGTTTGGGGGTTTGTTTGTTTGTGGGTTTTTTTTTTTTCCTTGTTTTTTTTACCCTGCAGTATGATTTCATGGAACGCTTGGATGGCAAAGAGAAATGGAGTGTGGTGGAGTCCCCAAGGGAACGTCGAAGTATTCAGACCCTTGTTCAGAATGAGGCTGTGTTTGTTCAATACTTGGATGTGGGTTTGTGGCACCTGGCATTTTACAATGATGGGAAGGACAAAGAAGTGGTCTCTTTCAGTACAGTTATTTTGGGTAGGTATCTCCACAAGCTGAGCATTTTTCCTCTGTTTTCCTGTTTTCCTCTCTGTTAAATAACCTTCACTTATTTAAAGTCACAATACTTTCTTGCAGTCTTCGGTATTCAGCCAGTTTATCCTTATGGTATTTTGTGCATTTTTTTCCTCCAACACTATGTCAAAAAGTGTGTAATGGGGTACTGATTTTAATCTGCTGACTTCTCTTTTAAGATTTTAGCATTGCCATAGATCTCGAGTTTAGTTCTGGAAAACTTACATAGGTTCAGTCTGGGTTGAAGCATTGCCTGGTTAATATTCCTCTCCCTTATCTCTGTCATTTTTATACTTCTTATTTGCTTCTCTGGAGGAGCTTCTTTATACCCAGGTGGAACAGAATCCAACAGGAGAACTGTTTAATCTTAGTAGAAAGACAGCGCAAGAACCTGACACCTGCAAATGAGGTTATTGTTTGCAGTCATCCCAGAGATTAATCAAGTCAGTTAATTAGCCATATGCTGTTTTACAGCTTACTACTCACCTAATAGTGGGTCATCTCCTCAACATGGTGGCATCAAGAGCAGAAGAACATCTAGACTATAATCTGAGAAGCCTGCAGTTTTGTTAGGAGAACAGGGTCACATTTAGTTGAAAATCAAACTGAGTCTAAATTCTCCAAGTTTTATTAGAAGATTTGTTGAACTTTGAAGCACTTGATGAACTTTGCTGAGTATCTTGTCACAGTGGCATACAAAATTTTGACATAGCCTATGTGGTATGCCTAGCTGTTGAAGTGTTAAATGGCACTATATTGTATAAATCTGTATTTCCTGTTAGTTTAGGAAAGAGAAACTGCAAAAAAAGTCCAAGTGAGTTTTTAGGCTTGATGAAAAATAGTTGGAGGTCTTTTCCAGTCTTGCCTGATTAATTATATGAAGCTTAATTTTTTCCTTTTACATGAGTATAAAATTCAGTTTGTTGTCTTAAGTCCCAAAGGGTGTAGGAGGGTAGCCAATACTGTATCATTAAGTATTAATATAATTGTTTCTGTTAACCTTATTTAAAAGGGAAAAAATTATCTTCCTTCCTTAGTTTATATGTGGTTTTGTGATGTGGTTTTGTAGATGCTGTGCATGTTTATATATGTATATATATATATGAGAATATATATATGTTTGCATATTTGCCCATAGAAGCCTTTTTCTACTTCTCCAAAACCAACAGGAACATTTGTGCTTGTATCTTGTTACGCCCCTGTTGTGCTTAGAAAACCTTCAGATATGAGAAGATGTCCTTAAAAGAGTTGCCTGGTCTAGGCTACAGCTTTCAAAAGCTTGAAAGGTCTAATAGTCAGGTAGACTACTTGATAGTGCAATAATAGTAATTGGACTGAAATGTAGAGAAAAGTATAGTATTTTATCCAGTTCAGAGGTTCTTCTACACACACCTAGTATCAGACATTTCATAATCAAAGGATCCGAGATAGCTGAAAGTTTCTCTGATGTGAAAGAGGAGAAAGAATAACAAATGATGTAAACTCCAGACAATACTAAGTTTACCATGATTTTGAATACATAGAAAATGCTTTTGTGTTCCATGAAGCAAAATAATGAACAAATCTATAGACAAGCTTCTTCATGAGTCAAATTGATATCTTTGAGCATACGTTTCAATTTTTCTTTTCATTGTTTACAGGAATCATTTCAAGAAGCCAAGCTAATGACATGTCTTTGAAAATTTGCTTTAGAGTTTTTTTTATTTAATGTCCTGCAACTGTGAAATTAGATTTAAAGTTGTGCTTGAATCTTTTTCCTCTTTTCATTTTAATTTGACAGAAAAAAGCTCTGTATGGTTCTGCTAGTTCCAAATCAAAAATTCATTTTCTGTCTTGTACAGCTGCTATTTGTTTGGTGTCTGGGACTGACAGAGCCATTTTGTTTGGGACCATAGGTCTCACAACAACAGGGAGTAATAGTGGAGAGTAACAACATTCTAATTAGATTTTTGTTCCAATAATTCAGTATTGAAAATATGTTCCACTGAAATCCAACAGCTTTCAAATGAAAGTGATTTTAAGAATTAATTGGAATTTTTATTTCTAGGTTGTTATTATGCAAAGTAGTGTATATATTATCCAAATAATAACAGAAATTGTGGAAAATAAGTACAGCTGAAGTGTTATCATTGGGCTGGTGTGCTTACTCTTCTCAGATTATAGAAGTCATCGACACTTCAGTCAGTCACTTAAACTCTGGTGTTAAACCTTGTCCTCTGTTTTCACACACCTCTTCTTCATCCTCTTCTGTAGCTACTTGCACCTTTTTTATTCATCTTTTTTTTAGGGTAAAGTATATGTGCTGGAGCAAAAGAGCTCCTCTTTGTCACATTCAGCAGATATTTGGGTCAGCTTAATTAATGAGGCTTTAAATGTCTGTAGAAGGGAAAGAAGATATACTACCTGGGATAATCAGTTTCACATGGAAGAGTGGTTGTGCAAGATCAAAGTCTCATTGCAAAAGGGAGATTGTCAATTTTCCTGGTGAAGCGTTATGTTTGCTACATAATATGAATTAAAACATGAGCTGTAGAGGTCTTAACAGGTAGTCCTGTCTACCTGTTGGAACAGAGATATGTCTTGAGCACTATCAGAAGACTTTGAGTTCTAATAGTGGCCATAGACTTAATGTGTGACTTTAGTCAATCACTAGGTCTCTACACTTACTCATGCTGCCCTAAATCTTGGTACCTTTCTGCTTCACCTGAACTTTGTGGTGTTAATATTATTAGAGATTGTTCTTCTAAGTATTGAAGACAAAATAAACTGAAGGAAAATTAAGCAAAGAATTTGTAGCCTAAATAGGAACCAATTAATATTCCTCTGATGCTTGTATTTCAGATTCAGTGCAAGACTGCCCACGTAATTGTCATGGGAATGGTGAATGTGTATCAGGTGTCTGTCACTGTTTTCCAGGATTTCATGGAGCAGATTGTGCTAAAGGTATCATTTTTCCTGTGTTTACAAATAACCACAGTGTGTGTTTGTGATGTATGGATCTACAGTGCCTGCTAGTTAGCATGGGTCCAAACTAGATTCAAATAGATCAATATGCATTTTTTTTCTTAGATCTCTTAGTTAAATATGATCAAGTGGAAGTATTCCTACATTGCTGATAAGCTTGCATAACTACAACTTTCTTGTGTCAAAGGCAGTAGCACAAATGGCAGAAAAGATTTATTTTCTGTAAAAGTGAGTGAATTATTATCAATGCTTTCTGATAATCATTAACTTGTCTGCAACAGAAGACTGATTACCTTCATTGATAGCATGTAATGTATATTCTGGCTTGGCTAAGCCTTACTTCTAGTACATAGCATTTTTCTTGCATATACAATTATTCTTTGACCAAAGGAAATCCTCCTTTTTTAAGAAAATAAGTAGGACTTGATAAAGTCTTAAAATAAACCTTTTCTTAAATGTCGATTGTAAATTTTTGCAACTAAAACTAGGAGATGCATGATTATCAAGGATTAAACAGAAATGTAAAAGACATCTATGGATTGGCAGTATGTGTTTCCAAAGTTTTGCTGAGAGTCTGGGATAGCTGTCATAGGGAAAAGATTCATAAAAGAGGGCCTCTTTAGTTTATACAGCTAGTAGCACATACGTTGTCTAAATTCAATGACTTGGTTGTATTCCCTGCTGTTCCTGAGCACAGTCAGAACATTTTACAGTTTGCTTCATTCTCAATTTGTGTGAGATTTAGGCACACTATCAATATTAAATGCTTACAATGGTTTTCCACACGGATAGGGTTGTTAGTGTTCAAAGGGGGAAAACCTGGTGTTTGAAAGCTTTTTGAAATGCCTTGAAGGGCCTTAGGGATGTGCTCATTTCTTCTCCGATTCCTGATCCAGTCCTGAGGACAGTTTGCTGTACCCCACCTCTTTCACTGGTGTAGCAGGGTGGCATCCAGCATACCCATGTGTGTCTATGAAATACTCCTTGACTAGCTATTATAGTTGTACTGGAGTGAGTAATTTCCATTTTGTGTCTCCATATTTGGCTCTTGAAGGTGCCCCAGTACAAAAAAACAACAAAGAAAAGACCCCAAGGGCCTTGATGCTATTTCAGTGCTAGCCCTACTCATTTTAAAGGATGTTTCAAATACAGCATGCATGTTGTTTGATTACCTGAGAAATTAAGACACTTGGCAAATATATAGAGGAGATGTCTGTATATTACAAAGTAAATGGTGTGATAATGTGTGCTATAAATACACATTGACAGCTCTATGCATTTCTGTGGTGTTAACCTGTGAAAGTATGCATGCAGTGACTGTGTGCTTCACTGCCACTCTTCACACATACATGGCCATTAAATCAACTCATTTGCATTTTGAGTTGTGGAGCAATCCTGCATTGTGTACTGAACCTCTGTGTACCACTATTCTGTGTTAATGCTAGAAAATACTTCATTCAGGCTATGTCAGATGAATAGCTTTTTTATAGGGTACTTGTCAAACTGTATCTGTCAGGCTTTTCCTACCCCTCAGTACATTCCCTCTGCTTCCTGCTTTGTCCTTTCTGTGTTGTCTCTCTCCCCTCAAAAGCAGAAATGGTTTCTTGGAAGCTTCTGTCAACTCTTCTACTGTTTTCTTGTCAGGCATCATGGTATTTCTAAAGAACAAAGAAGCTTGAAAAACGACATAAAATGACAAAATAGGTGTGTTGACAGAATTCTCATGTTTCTGTGCAAGCACACAGCTGCACATCTTTATACTATGAGACGTACCCAGAAATGTGTGGCTGAGTTCGGGTGTCAGAGCTGTATGCCTCACCCATTTCACAGGCACTGTCATGCCTGCTCTCATGTCCACAAATTTTTCTGCTTACTTGAATGCTGATTATATGTGAGAGCAGTTTCAGAAGAGAGAAATCAAAACTGGGATTATATGTGTAGTAAAACACATTAAAATGAGACAGAGAATTAAATCTTTTCCAGCATATTGTATGTATGGACATATGTTTAATATACTTTTACCGTAATGTTAAATTTATATTTAAGCTGTCACGAGTATGGAAGGATAATGATTTTCTTTCCATCTGATTTTTTCATTATTATTATTTTCCTAGCAACACTTCTTTCAGTGTCTCAGTTCTCCACTGTAAAGTAGTTTGAGGCAAGACTCAAATAGAAAAATGTGGAGAAAATGTGAACAAGCTCCATAGATGGCTTTGAGAACTTGATTCATGCAATAACACCGCAGTCTAAGAGCTTCACATTGGGTGAAACTCAAGTCTGATAGGTATGAAGTATGATCCATTATACCAGTGAATCCCCTGTTACGGGGCTGATCTTAAGGGCCTTAGAGACAATGAATCCTGAGAGAAGTCATCTGCAAACTATTTGCAGATAGCGCACAGGTACTCCCTCTGTAACTTTACTCCACCCATGTAGTCCTAACAGATAAAAATGAAGGAAATCTGTGAGAGACAGCACAGATTTGACTTCAGATCCATTAGCTCCAGGAAAATACCATGAAAATTACTACAAAGAGATGAACTTTTCACCCAACCTACAGGCTGAATTACACTGTCACACCCTGAGTGAAATGGAGGAAATTTCACCTTCTCAAGCACTCTTGCCAAATACTGGGGGTGTTTATTTCTCACTCTTATCTGTGGAAATAACTTATTCACAGGTAGCCAGTATAAACAGATTTACTCCATCCTTGCCCAGGCAAGGATTTGAAATCATCTGGAGTTTAACCTAATTAAGTATTCCATCTAACACCTGAAAAAGGTAATGATACATTTTAATCTCATGTGGATAAAATGTGGCATATAAAGAAAAAGAAAGTCTGATAATCAAAAGATAATTCAGTGGGTGGAGATATATCCTGATTAAAAAAATGTGTATAGTTAAAGCCAGTGGAAGATTTGCTGTAAATTGAACTGCACTGTGAGTAACCGCCTGTCCACAATTATCTGTGGGAGTTATTGATAAGAAGCAGTGCTATGGCCAAGGATCGATTAAAGAATCAGACATGCAGCTATGATTATGTTATTTTGGTGTGTTGTCACATTTTTTATATTCATCTCTATTTTTCTGTAACCTCTATGACATAACCACCGAAGTATATCAAGATGTCCTTTTTACTTAGTGTTCCCACTGTTAATGTCTGATAATAGTTTGGTATTTCAGCTGCCAAGTTCTGTGGTAAAATTGCAAGCAGGCATCCTTCGCCGTGTCCTGCTTTTCACTATTTGTAGAGTTCAGTGTTACAATGAGTTGGGTTCCTAGAAGTGACTCAGAGTTGGCTATAATTTTGTTTCGTCTGATAATACATTTGAAGGGCATGCAACTCTTCCACTCCTTTAACAAAAATACTTCCAAAGACACTGTCATATACTGTTTTGCAAATGTGCTTACAGCCTTCTTTAATCCTCCATTTTAAAATACTAGGTTTTGCATCATAAGCATATTTAGCTAATCTGAAAAGGTGGAACAATGTACCATCACATGGGATTTCTACATTGACATGATGAGCATAGCCTGTTAAGAGATGGTGTCTGATTTGTAAAAGAAGGAAAAAAACTGAGTCAAGTAGCTCATGTCAGCTGCCATAAAGTTGCCATTTAGCAGATACTTTTAGTTGATTATGCAATGTAATGAGAAACATGTTTAATATTTTAATCTAAATGGTTTGAAGGCTTTTAGATTTTTTAAACCAGAACTTTGTACCATGTTTGATCAGTTGACTTTTAATCTGATTTTAAGAACTCTAATGATTCAGATTTATGTTATTCACAGTTTCTTTTCCTGTTCTCCTTGTGTGGGTTTTTCATTATTTTATTTTCATTCTGTTTGTTTTTGGCTTACTGGCAAAGGACGGCGCCACTTTAATAAGTATAAAAAGAAGGGTAGGTTTTTTAAAATTTCTTTTTATTTCTTTTGCAACATCTATTTAGTTTGAAATAGTTACTAAGCTGTAAAGTGTAGTCTATCTCTTTTTAAATTTATTCTAATGGATTTGCTGTTTCTGATGATTGCCTGCACCACAATAAGAGTTCCTACCACTGCCATTTTCTTTGTTATGTGTGTACTGTTAATCTCTGTATAAAAATGTAAAAAGCTGTCAATTATTAGGTAAGTAAGGTATAATTTCTAGAAGTAGAAACTCTAGCTTTTTTTCAGTTGTTATTCAAATTTCAGTTGTTTGGCACTTTTCTTGCTCTGAGGTTATTCAGAGGCTTATTGCTTGGGCAATAGTGCATAAAGTAATGGGGTTTTGTCCATTGAATACTCTGCTTGAAACTATTCTCTTAGTGCCATGTCCAGAATGCTCCTGGTGGCATAAGAGGTTCTGAGAGTGATTGCAGTGGGGAAAACATGAATTTTGGAGTGCATCTTGCTGAATAATTCAGTACTCGGTTCATTGCTGTAGAGCACATGACTCACATGACTGAATGGTGTTCAGCATATAGTGGTAAATGTATAGGAGTTAGTATTTCCTCTCTACGTGAGTAAGGAAAATGATATTTGCCTCCACAACTTAGCTAGAAATTTTAGGAACTGAAAATAGTGCAAGCAGACAGAATCTCACTGGACTTTGAAGGGAAAGGTGAGAGGTGATACTGAATAGCATTTTTCCTTTGCCTGTCTTGCACAAGTTCATAGCCTGACAGATGTGGGACCCATGGTGAGGCAGCAGTTCGGGTCTTCTGTGGCACAGTCAAATTGGTGAATGTGTGTCTTGTACTATTTGAGTGACTCACTGCAAATTTATGCAATAACAGATTATAGATCAGACAAGTGAAGTAGGTTGGATGAAACATGACAGTACCCAAAGCAGATCATTTTTTTGGCAGAGAAAAGAGCAGGAGAGGAACAATAATATAGGAAAACCACCATTTTTATGGCATTATAAAGAGATCGTCATGAGCAATAGTACTTGTTAAGGGTAATCTATTGTGGTTTGTGCTTTACAAGCAAAACAAATAAGTAAAACCAGCACCTATCTTCAGGAATTTACCATGTCAATACAAGTTGAAAAGGAATGAATGGGAACCAATTGACAGATGTGGAGATGCAAGGGTAAAATGTGACTACGCAGTGTTATAAACACACTAGCAGTGTGACTTTTGTCAGTTTGGGGGAACAGTGGTAAAAGGCAGTTTTAAAGAGGAATAATGGGGCAGATAGACAGATAACATCATGTGGATAACGGAGGGTAAATGGGGCCTCCAAAGGAGACAGAGCATAGGAAAGAGCTCAAAAAAGGTCTTTTTAAATTTGACTTTCAAAAGCATTGTAAGTTACAGAGAGGTTGAAGTCCGATTTCTAGCAGTAAGCTGTCTGGGGTGAAATGGGTCTGTAAATGAAGTTGGAGCATGAAGTTCTTGTCCCCTGTGACAAGAAGAGAGGACCTGAAACAGGACGGGGAAAGAAAAGTCACATAGCTGAAGGTCAGATTAACAGATTAACAATGTGATTTTTGCATCACTGTTGCACACAGACATAACTGAAGAAGACTGAGTTTATCAATGCTGGAGGAAAAAGGTGTTGATCTAATGTAGATTTTATTTGCTGAA
This sequence comes from Elanus axillaris, assembly GCA_026212715.1. NCBI lineage: Eukaryota > Metazoa > Chordata > Aves > Accipitriformes > Accipitridae > Elanus > Elanus axillaris. The sequence continues at coordinate 5,171,609 of JANZLQ010000044.1, read as the reverse complement.
AGCTAGGGCAAGAATTCTGACAAAGAGATGCAATGCAGAAAAATCTGTAGGACTTTGTCAAAGCCTGAATGTGAGGTGAGGAAATGGATGAGTCAAACATAACATCCAGATTAGGAACCTTAATGACAGGTAGAATTATGGTATTGTCCAGTGTGATAGAGCAAGAATGCAGAGGAGGTCTGAGAAGTAGTGGGTTAGAGAGAGAAAAGAAATTAGAGAAATAACAACTTTATTGGTAAGCATTTTATTTATTCATAGTCACAGCATGTATCATCACCTACATAGTACTCATGAAAGAAAAAAAGTGTGCTTTTCTTTAGAAATACTGCATTCATGACTTGTCACCCACACATATCTCACATCCTTTCTTGTAGTTGACAAAATTCAGTGTGTTCAGCTTCTCTCTTAGTATCTCTTTCTGGGTGGGTTTGTTTTTGTGTTTTGTGTGTTTATGTGTCTATGTGTGCCAACTTATGTATGTGCTGCAGCAGCAGCACAGCCCTGGCTTGTCACTCAAATCTTCTTTCACAGTGGGTGGAAACATGATTGTGATACTTGAACAGACAAGGCTATCTTTGGCAATGTTCCTCTCCAGCAGTTCCCTCCTCTCTGACTAAGTACCTTAAAATGCCTTTGTTATAAATTTTCTTCTCATTTTCCCAGTCTCATACTTTATTAGCAGACGTTTTTCATTTCTGGCAAACTGATCATGTCCTCGCTTGCCTTCCAATGAGTTCTATGTACAGGCCAGTGCTTGCCTGCCTGCCCACAGTTTTCTTAGTTTTATGGAACTGCAGTACACTCTGAAAAGGGTTTTGTGCCATCAGCTGTGCCTAAAGTAATTACAGAATAAATAAATGGACATGTAACCTATTTTGACAATGATTGACAGTCATTGCTGTCCATCAGCTGCTAGCTTGCCTGCATGAAATGAGATAGAAGCTTTGATCCAGTGTCAGGTAGATAAGTAGAGCCAACACAAAATCTGCCACTCTAACTCTTTATAATTGGCAATTTAAACAGGAGCCAAGAACTGAAGGGGTCACAGGCTGAATTCTCTCTAACTGTTAGTGGTCATGGCTCCAAAAGGGGCTCAAGGCATCCAGCCAGTAGTGCAACAAGGAATAGAATACAGGAACCATCATTTCTAGTCTGCAGCTTTCCTCATCAATCCTCATGAACTCTGTTGGAGATTACAGGTAAAACCAGGGGACTGGAGAGTCTGGACTCCAGAATTCTACAGCAGATACCTTGATAAATTTCTGTTACAACACAAGTCATTTAGCATCCTAACATTTCATTACTCTTAAAAATATCTACCAGTCCCTACAGTACATTGTAAATTAAATGTGAGGATTAGCAGATGTTTGTAAAGCATGCACTATTAGTAACAGGATGGTGGTATAAGAGTACTCAGATTACTCCCTAGCCTGCACGGGGCTAGAATTGGTGCTTCATATCCTTTCATTCTTTATAAGGGAATATTTACAAAGTTGAAATAGGACCCAGGATCTACTTTTAGCATTGTGAATATTTGAGAAAACAGACTTTAAAAATATGAATTTCAACAAGCAAAATATTAACTTCTTATTGTCCTTAAAGCTGATTCCAGCATTTAATTCAGGGTTATAAACAATTTATCTAAAGAAGAGCTTGTCCTGAATAATTTCAAGTGGAGATGCTCCTGCTGTTTAGAAGCACATCCTTCTATTTGTTATAGTTGTGCCTTTACAGGGCAGCAAAAATGCTTTAAAATTTTAAAGATATTTATTTAATGTTGTTAAATATACCAAATACTTACATCTAGTATAGCAACTGAATTAGCATTTGTTTTCTATATTAAATCACCAGTAAACATACAGCCAAATTTGTGCCTGTGGATTGCATTGCCCTTTTATATGTTTCTAAATTCATGTTGCAGCATATGAACTTGAAATTTTGTATGACTCCTTTTCCCAAAGGGCTTGCAGGATAGTGGTACAGCTAAGCAGGTAGAGTTAGTCCTGTAGGAGAAAATTTCAAAAACAAAGCTAAAATGATTTAAGAAAAAAATGGCTAATGCTGAGGAATTCAGTAATGAAGGAGAAAAGAAAAAAACTGAGAAAAGTTGCTAATGCCATTGCTGGACAAAACGTGATAGGTAAAAAGAAGAGGGCATGTAAGTAATTGAGTCTCTGATTTCAGTGATCACTAGTGCATCTTTATCTGATCACTCATTACCTAACCTGTAGAAATTCAGAGACCAAAGACAGAGCCATAGGCAGTGCTGTAGCTGAGGCCTACAAACTGGAACCAAGTTTCATTGGCTTAGTATGATAAAGAAGTTTGCTTTGCTTATGTCCAAGATGGAAAGCATATGGAAACACAGAAAAATCTTATTAATGGATTTTTCTTCAACAGTGTTGTAGTAATATGTTCATACTTATTAAAAGTTGGGTACATTCATTTGATCTCTCTCAGCTGCTTTCAAAGCCCACTCTATTATCAGTTACTTCACTTTATCTTTTTTCCCTTCTTATATATGAGCAGCAACAGCACATCTATTTGCACAAATATTTTCTGTTTCAATGGGATTCCAATAAATAGAATATTTCAAAATGTTCCCAGCGCAGCAAGAAGGTGGACATGCATACAAATACATGCAGGACACAAACCATTGTGCAGCTTAGTTCCTGGCAAGCCAAAAATCTTTCTTCCAATCTAATAATATTCCATTGGTGGCTAAGAATCTCACTGCTCTAACTATACTCTGAATTGTGCTCACTGTGATGTATGCTTTGTAATTTTTTTTTTTTGTGTCTAATTGGTTAGCTTATTTAATTGTGTTGCAATCTACATTTTGGTTTTAGATTGCATTGTTTCCATGGACTTGGTACTGGTATTTGTTTATTTCATTAAGTTCTAAGACTTTGTCTTTGCAGTTGTGTTGGGATCATCCTGGAGTCCTTGCAGTGGTGGTAAATGTAATTGAAGCAACCATGATTAAGTAGTATTGTAAATCATGATATAGAAACACAGCTGTTAAGAGATCCTTAGACATTTGACATCCCTGAATAACAGAAGCAGCCTTGAATCACAGCTTCAGATTTCAGCATGCATGACTTTTTTCATATCTACATTCTTTCTAGATTTGAACCTGTAATTTAGATCTTTTCCTATATTTAGACTTTTTGGGGGTGAGATTAAATTCAGTTAGTTGTCATACCCCTTCGCTTTCTCAAACAGACAAAAAATTTTCTAGTTTGAATGTAGAAAAATGTTTAAATATCTGCAGCTAATGTGGAACTGTGCAATTAATAATGTTATGATTAAAATCTTTTCTGGTAAATTTAATAAGGCAAATAGTAGTAACGAAAATGAGACCAAAGCAGTCAGGGTTCTAAATACCCTGAATACTGCAGCCTGTGGATGCAATCCTACATCTGCTGTACTGCTATTTAGCCAGAGCTAAACCATTAGCAGAGAAGTAATAGTTTTTACACCATTCATTGGGAATAGTGTAAAATCTTACAAAAAAATTTGAAGAAATATTTCACTTTTTAATTTCTTTTTTTAGATGCATAAATGACTTCATGCTGTTAGTGCTTCGCTGTTATGAATCGCAACACAGATGTTTGGAAGGATAATTCTGGTGTTTGGTGTTTGTCCTTACTGCTACTTTTTGTGAACTTGAAGAACCATCTCTTTCCTTCCTCACTGGCTTTTTCCACTGAGATAGCTACTGAAACCTCTGAAATAGTTTAGTTTTCCCTTCTTCCTCAGTATTTTCTAGTGATGAAGTTATCAAGACATACAAATGAAGATCTACATGCTTGTCTATGACAGTAGTCTATTTCAACATCTGTTTATTTCCATCTGTTGGTAGAAAGTAGAATTTATTTATCTGCATGTTCTTGTAGTTCTATCAACTTTACTGCTTATATATAAAGCAGGAATTTCACAGCTCTGATTCTGTGCTACTATTTCCCACAGAAAGAATTTTAGATTGCAAGGCATTGTTTTCAGGACATTCGTATCCACCATCTACATTCTCCTCCAATCCCATATATCATGCAGAGAGTTGAAAAGAATTCTTTCCTCTCCCTCCCCCCTTTATTTTCAAAGGCACAAAATATATGGTAAACTGATCAGTTACATTCTCCTGTGGTAAACCAGAACCAGTGCAGGGTAACTTCCATTTCCTTGGCTGTATTGATGCATATGAAAAAGAAATTGGACCATGCTGTTCTTTAACAATGTAGTAGATAGGGAGGACCCTAACTGGATTGGCTGCAAATCAATCTACCATTTTGCAACTCATCTTACTGTACTGCATGGAGAACTGCAATCTTTCCTTTAATATAGATGTGATAGTTGCAGAGCTTCTTCAATAGTGAAGGGGGAACAAGCAGGTTGACAAAGTGTTCAATCCAGAATGTACTGACAAGAGAAAGTCCTCATGACATTTGAACCCTGGCACAGCTAGCTGATTTTTTAGGTGTCTAGCTGATCTCAAATGTCCTCTTTTCTATCTTCAATTTGTTTTATACCACTCAAAAATCTTTTTTATGTTCAGCTGTGGCTTTTCCAATGAGACAGTGCAATGGCCTTTTCCTCTCCCACCTCAGGACTCCAATATCTTTAGAGAACTAAGACGTAGATCTTTGTTGATGGTTAGCTAGATTGTCTTAGCTCATCTTCATGCCAGTAGTAATGGGACTTCAGCCCTTTCAATCTACCACTAAATTAGTTCTGATGTATCTGACACTTGCTTAATTTTTATTTTACCTATTCTTACAGACTGCATTGTTGTTGTTTTCAAGAATATTATGAGGGTCTATTCATGAAGTATTCATTCTTGTACCAAGTGACTAACCCCAAAGAGATAATTTCAAAAATTTGCTGTGGTACTGGAAATCACTGGTGTATAGTGTGGGAAGACATATTCATATTTCTTACATAGATTTTTTTTGTAATAGTTGTAACGAAAGCAGTTATCTAATGGCAATAGATACTTTGTAGAATGGTAGAGCAGAGAACAGCAAGTATTGTCTTTTTGACAGGTAAGGTCACACTGAAGGCAATGAGAAAAACTATGACCTTTTGCATACATTTTGGCCAAAGCAAAAGTTTGCTGAGTTTTCAGAAGAATGTAAATATTCATTGTGCAATTAATGCTGTTCAGTCACTTCTATAAAAATCCTGCCATTTCTTTTGTAGAACAGCTTAAGTACTTATTGATTGAGAACTTCTATAACTCCCCAAATGGAGGCATCCCCATATCTCTACAGGTATTTTAAATGAATTGAATTAATCATAGGCTTAAAAGTCTCTAGTGATCTTCGTTAACTTTCATGGGTTTAATTAAAACATCTGTGCGCTTTTAATTTATCGATTCATCCAACTCATATGTCATGTTTTTAACACACCCCAGCATGCTCTGCATCATTTTTAACCCGATTTCCACTTAACTAAAGCAATTAAATTCACCCCGGATTAATTAAAGCATCCATACTTTAGTGCTTAAATCAGCGTGTGCTGCTTTCCCCAAATGGTTTCTGAATGTCAGAGATTTGACACACCTGATGGTTTTTTTGTCCTTCTAGAAATTCTTCTGTGAATCTCTTTCTTGCTTAGTAATGTGCGGTTTGATAGAGCTAGACAGGGAGCTTGGTAAGGCTTGGGTTTGGGCAACTGAAGTAAGGATTGTAGAGCATGACTACTCTGAAGGGCTGTACATTTCTTCTTAATATCAACCTGATGCCTGCAAGCATAAAGTAACACTACTATTAAATCATTTAAATTATTTGCATGTTTTGTCATCAAAGTAAGTAGTTTTGTGAGGTAACTAATAACGCATATAATGTCAGTAACAGTTATTCATAGTTGTTCATTCTTCTGCTTCTGGGTGAATTTCTACAAGATGACTTCTGCTTGGAAGAGCACAAGGTCTTAGAGCAACCTAAAAGATGTTCTAGATCTTCCTAGTTGTCACTGTTCTTAAGAATATTTCAGCCTGACGGAAGTTAGTGACCTTTGAAGAGCAGGCAGTCTAGTCAAATACCATTTTTCCTGACCATGCAAATATCAGGTTTGTGAGGCATAAAGATCAGATGACAGACAATGATCCTGGATTCATTCAATCTCTCATTCCAGAATGATTTTCTTAGGGCTAAGTTTGCTTGGGGTGGGGAAGCTTCTTACCAGAAAAGCAGCATAAAATTAGCATAAACTAGGGAAAGTGAAACAGTGTAAACCATGGAGTGGTCTTAGAAGTTATTTCAGATTTTCATATCCATAAATAAACTCCAGTTAAAACTAATAAGCATGCAGACAAGTAGTGAAATGTGCACCCAACTGATTAAAATAAGTTTAAACATAAAATATGAAGGAAAGTGTTGTCAAACAAAACAATTGTATTTTGAAGCTACAAATAAGAATACTCATATATTTAAAGTCTCCTAATTTTCAGAAATATCTCATGGGAAAACACTTGGTGTAACAAGAGAGCTGATGATTTGTTATGTTTCACTACTGTTTTGTTTAAAATAATAATAATGTAAAGTCTACAGCCAACAATTTGAATCAGGTTTTCAGAAGTTAACTTCTTAAATAACTGGGCTGATTTTCTAAAATGCAAATGTTGGCAATTCCTTCGGGTTTGGTGGTTTTGTGGATTTTAAACCATTTAGAAATTAAGATTGTTTATATCTAAATAGGTATAACTTCAGGAGGTTGACTGTAGGCAAGAGCTTGGTTGTAGCTTTTGGAGTGAACCTAAAATTATTCAGGTCTTTGGTATACAATTGCAGTAGGATTCAGCTCTAGCATCAGCAAAATACATCTTTACCTGCTTAGATCTTAATCTAAATTGTCTATTGAAGAGAAATTGGCATTTGTAAACTAAATGCTACATATGCGTCACCAAGATGAAGACCAAAAAGAGAAAAACGCCAGTACAATGTGACCCTATTCATAATTTTTTAGTATTTGGAACCAGGCGGTTGTAAATGACAATGAGTTTGGATCTTTCCTGTGTTTTTACTCCATTCCTGACCTGGAGTGCATTTATTGGTTTCAGATTAGACTGTCATAAACAGTAATCCATCTTTTTTAATACTGGCAAAATCATGCAAAATCTCTCAGCAGTAGCAGCTTAATATCTGCTGAAAGGAAGTCCGAATGTGAGCTATTACTGTGTCTGAATTAATTATCCCCTACAGGAACTGCACCCAGAAGGTTCACTGGTAAGGTTCATCGGCAAAAAAATTCACCTACATCTGCCTTCAGTACAATTTCCAGTGGTCAGTAAAACAAAGAATAACTTGATTTCTATTGTGCTAGTGTGTATTTCATTTTTTTATATAACTAGGAATTTGTGCAATTCTGTCCAAAGACTGTATCAAAACTGCCCAATCTGTGCATTCAGATGATTTTTGAGAGAGCTATAGAATGTTAATATGGTTGTATTAAAGACTTGAAAAACATTTACTCGGTTTCATGATACATAATGACTTCCCCCCAAGCTTAGAGACACTGCACTGACTTGCACTAAGGAGTATAGGGAAGAATTGGGGAAATCAGACTCAAAAAATTCAGAAATTCTTCTTGATGAGAAGATTCAAAATGTGTCTGTATATTTGGAAGTAGAACCAACTTTTTGTCTGACTCCAAGCGAACTTTGTGTAAACCTCAAGTACTATGCATGCTAATATTAGTGCATACCCTCCACTGTTGAACCATACTAGTTACTGTAGACCAATAAGATGTACAAGTATGTGACCACATATACAGAAAAGGTGATCCTTATGCAGTTTTGTAAATGCGTATGCTATCAGGCACATTTCTTTTAATCTGTGTTCTTTAGCAAAAGTTTCAGGACTGAAAATCACATCCTCCTACTAAACAGGAACATCTACAGATAAAAATAATCTTTATTTCTCTTAGGTTCTGCCAGACTGCCAAGTTCTCTTAGAACTGCCAAAGTTCTGTACAGTTCAACAAGGGTGAACATATCTTACTCTTATAGGAGTATAAATAGTGTCCCTTTAGAATGTTTTGGTTTTTTTTTTTTTTTTAATGTATGTGTTTTTATAGAGGTTATATTACAGAAGTAAAGCTGTAATGGCTCAGACAAGAATTCCATTTTACCCAGGACTTCACCTCTGATGGTGGCATACAGCCGATAGTTGAGGAAGAGTGAAAAATGTAGCTGTCTTTGATGCTTCTCCAGTAAATTCTTTTGGTTCTAGAGATAACTTGTGTTAGGACTTCCTATAGTAGACAATGTCTCTTTGTGTATAGTAGCCTTGTAGATTTTCATTCCATGAATTTGTCTAATGATGTATTCAATTGGGGAACATTCTTCCATGAGTTTTAACTTTTCAGATAATCTTGTTAAAATTGGTTGATGGAACAGTTAGCAGTACTTAGGATGTAAGGGCACTTTAGATGGTGTCTAAGTGCTCGGTTAGTGCAGCCTTAAACTTACACTTCAACAGTCAGTCCTAATTTTCCTTACAGCTTTTATTGTGAATAGGCAGTCAAGCTCATCTTTTATGCGCACCAGCTTGTGATGAGAAGAATCTGGTTTATACGCAAGATTAGGGCTTACAAGCATTATGGATACAACCATTCTGGTCCTTACCCAAACAGTACCTTAACAGGCTTGATGCAATTTTGTCCATGCAGACCAGTGACTCCCCTCACCAACCTGCCGTGAGCATCTCACCACAAAATTCTGTGGTAAATATGTGGAAAAATTTTTACTTGATATGGGGTGACTCCTGACAACTTGTCTGGGCTCTGAATAAGCCTGTAGGTGGCACAAAGGAAACTAACCTTCTTATGCCCTGTTTGAAAATTTACATTTGGATGTAAAACTGAGCTGCTTGCAAAATAAGAGCAATATAAGGGCACTGCTTGTGACCTGGTCCAGGACAGGGAAGCATTGCAGATGCAAGTCCAAAAACCTTTCAAGTCTGCATATTTTTGTGCCCAGAAACTCAAATAACTTTCAAGAGAAGTATACCAATTTGTCTCTTTTATGAGGAGGAAATGAAAAAAGTCTGCAGTAGAGAACTGACAGCCTAGATCCTAGTGGTACAGGACTCTCTCTGCACTAGGGTAATGTTTGCTCTACAGCAAGAGGAACCAAGCCAGAACTCTGCCTTCAAATCCTGTTTGGAACTTCAAGTAGCAGGGGAAGGCCTCTCAACCAAGCAGCTGTGTAACTAAACCAAGGTCTGCAACAGCTTCCAAGAGTTTGACTCCTCAGATATCCTTTACTGGTTTCTTGCCATGCTCTAGAAGAACACCTCTGGTGAGTATGTACGTGTGAATACCATAAGGGTGGGTGAAAGGAGTGTGTGCACAGACTGTAGCTGGCATACCTGTGTGTTAAGTGTCACTGGACAAAATGGTGGCTTTTGATGCCAGACCATTTGGGCATTATCCCTTACCATCTCCCCTCCTAGTCCATGTGTAACAGGCTGTTATCAAATCACCTTTCCTCATGCATCAGGGAATGTTAACATTACTCCAGAATACCTGTGCAAAGATAACCTTTAGAGAGACAACTTTGAGGGATGTTTGGCTGGTCTTTCCTGCTCAATTCATGTTCTTAAATGTGTGCAGCCTACAGGACTCAAGGGTCAGTAGTATCCATTGATTGACTGAGACCCATGTTACAAACTTAGTCTGTTTTTGTTTGAATGCTGGCAAAGGGCAGAATCACATCACCAAAACCACACTTAGGGTTAATACCTGTTGTGCTTATTCAAACTTCACGCAGGAGATATACCCTTGTGCTTAACATACTTGAGTATTACCGTAACTGCTCCTGAAGACCTCTATCCACTTTTTGACAGTGCTCGTGTGCGATACACTGTTGTCTTTATGCAACCTATCTGTCCGCAGAAATGAGGTGGAACTTGATTGTTCTATTACATAAACCAACCTTCCTTCACACTCCTTCAACAGACTTTGAACAGTCAATTCTGTTCTGGAATAGGGACCATCCACTTCACACAGGGAAAATAAGCAGTCCTAGATAACAAGAATTCCAGATGACTCTTGAGTTGTTTACACATTAATTGAAGCCACCTGGATATAAAATTAGCGTGGACTGTTTTGGTCTCGCCCTGCAGCAATATGGTCTAGCAAATAAGCATAGCAGACCTCTTTCTACACTACTTGCTTCTGTTTTCTATGGAAGAGCAGCTTGATTCTCTATTCCTCATTTAGGACAGCCCATAAACCCATAGCAGAAACGTTAAAGAAGAGCTATTTATTACAGCAGTGACAAGCCAGCTTCTTATAACCTACACTTGCTTGCATTCTTTCTCACATGTCTAAGTGATATGGCAGTCTTGGAAGTGCCAAAATCTGACCAAGAACCTCTGTCACTTTTCTTATTCTCAAAGTGATACTCCTGTTATATAGTTTGTAGAATAACCCCATCAGAGGGTTGTAGATTAAACTTTGTGCCTTTAGGTTGCAAGTGTCTTAATCTTAACTGTATTGATTTCATCCCTAAAGTTAAATGACAGATTCCCTCATTTGTCCAAAGTCAGTTCTGGTGTCACTAACATCTTGGCAATGCATACTGCAGTGGCAGACCACTGAAAGCAGATTACTGTTCAACTTCATATAAGCTTCACAAGGACTGTATAGATTTATGAACCACAGCAAGACCTCTGGCCTGGCAGAAGCATGAACAGAGGAATGAAAAGCTGTGACATGGCTTTCAGCTTTACTTACATTCCTGACGCACCATAGTAGAATAAGGGAACACTGAAAAACTACTGTGGGAGCTCTTTAGCCCAAGACGCAGCATCATCCAGTAATCTTTCTTCTGCTGTGCCAGTCTCTGGTGTCCCAGAAGTTGAACCCTCCAAATCCACATTAAAAGTCAGAGCTAAGAATGGCCTTCCCATAGACAAGTTCTAAATAGCAGATATATATATCTTTCAGCTGTACCACAGTTGCCCATTGCTTAATGAGACTTAGGGGCAAGGCGAGGAGAGAAGCAATCCTACAGCAGGTGCCTGGCACAGTATTATCTAGCTAGGTCTAGAGTGGTGACATCTAAGTTGCTTGTGGCTTTTTGGTTTTGTTTTTTTATTTAATAATGGATTTATTTCTGCTCAGTCCCTCTTGCGGGAAACTGTGCTGTTCAAATAGAGTTACTGCCTTTATTTGAGTTTTGACTCCAGAGAAGAGGTTTGAAGAACAGAGTTCTACTTTTAGGTGTTGAGTGCCATGTTGGCCTGTAAAACTACAAAAAAACCGCCTATTCCTCACTTGTATCCAGCTTGTAAATCAGGTCTAACTTTTTGTCTTTATAACTACTTGAACAAATGTGGTTTGTCTGAAGAAACTGTCTACTGCCTACTGATTCATTTAGCTTTCCTGGGACCTTTTCTTTCTATGCAGCTTTATCACAGCATGGTGAGGAGGTTGATGGGCAAAAGCAAGCCATATGCTGGCATGTCCCAGTGCAGTTGGAGAATCCCCACTGAGCAACCATTAATAATGATAACATCGAGTGAGTCTCTGCAGTGGCTCGTAAGCATGTAGGGAATTTGCATCTAACAATATTACTTCATTCTGTGGTGGGCTTGAACAAAGGGACTGCAAACTTAACCACCACATACAGGAGCTGAGAGGCACCTTGTTCTAGAGAGAGATATTTTTGTGTTAAGATGAGGCCCAGATAAAGGGACAGCATCTCTACAATGTGTCAGGGTGTGGAAGATGGCACCAAGAAACTTGCCATTCATGATTACTCCAGGTCTTCAGGCCAAGCTGCCTTCTCATTACTTACCTCCAGATCCTCTACACCATGGCAAGTAAAGAGAGCAGGACTGAAATTAGTACCTTTTTTACAGTGATATGGGAAAATGTATCAATGTCAGCCCAAACAAGACTTTTAATTGCAGTGAAATGGAGAGTTATGGAAAAAGCAATTGTTTGTCCCCCCAGGTCTTCATACCTGAGGAGTGGAAGTGATCCCGGTTTGATCCCTTCCTCTATGGCTCACCTATATGACTTGCAGTAGCAGCAGTTAGCATATCTTGGCAGTGAAAAGCAGTGCATGCTGAGGAACTGAGATAGACTCCATGATGTAATGCACGCACACAGAAGGAATAGTTAGTCATACAGCATTGAAGTTGCTACTAGTTCAGCGTGTTGTATATCATGGAAGGGTATTTGAGGATGACATGCAGAAAGATGTAAAATAGGCTGTCCTAGAGTGCAGTATGGACATAATGGATATTTGTCTATATTGTAATTCAATCCAGCTGGTTCGTTAAACTTAACTCTGAAACCAGCTGCAAAAAGCAAAACCAGTAGAACTTTAGCATAAACTTTTTCACTGAACTCAGTAAAGCACTTGTGAACATATGTCACATCTGAAGTCAGAAAGTTGGTGCTGGAAATTATATTTTATTCAGATTTGTATTCATTTTTTTGAGTGAGTAAGGAAAAGATTGAACAGGACTTGTAGGAAGAGAGAACACCAGGAATGAAGTTGAATGAAGTCCTATTGCTACCAAAGGATGGGTGATATGGTCCTAAGACAGAGGAGGTGTAACAAAAAAAACCCCCAAACTTCAGCATACTGATTTTGTTTTTATTCTACTGTAGAAAAAATAGCCTGAAAAAAGATTATACATGTGACATATGGCCCATCAACCTGTAGTCTTAATTGAAATAATTCTCAGCACTCTAAATTTTAGCTAACTTCTTAGGTTAAAAATCTGAATATATTTTTTCTGATCAAATTTTTCCTAGTTCAAGTAAGAAAATTCTTGAAAAAATCTATCTTGGAATGTGTTTTTGCAGCAGATCAATTGGACAGCTAAGATTAATAAGGGTTATAGGACTGAACAGTGAAGTTGTGTAACTGGACACTTACCCATTTCTTTGTAGACAATCAATTACTCAGGTTCTTCTTGATCATTCAGGTTAAAGGAACAATAGAAGCAAGAAAGTATTAGAACTTTTTAATGATTAATAGTAGCTTTTGAGTATATTTTTGGCACTGTAAAACTAGCTGTTAGTTTCTAATTACTTTGAAGGGAGAAAAGACAGGGAAATACTTTTCTGTCTTCATCAAACTGCATCAGAGAGAAGAGCACAAAAGGGTACCTTTTCTCAAAGATTCACTTCATTGCTCCCATTTTCTGTTATGCTTCTGTTATTTTTTCCATTTCTCTGGCTGGTGACCATACATTCAGTCTTTGATGGGCATGTGAGTTCACAGATCGCCATGTTCAAAGGGGAGACGTGGCCATATAGGAGTGTGAATATGCCTTAGTGCAACGTTTATGTGCAACTGGCTTTTAATAAAACACTTGTTTCTTTCCATTGCTCTGCATATGTACAACATCTGATTCCTGGCATCCAAGACCTGCTGACTACCTTTATTATTCACAGGCTTCACTTCATTTGCATAAATGAATATTTGCTCAGAATGTGTCTTGCCCCTTAATAATACAAGAGGGAGGGATAAGGGTTAATGCTGCTTTCTTGTCAATACACACAGGGTAAAAGCAGTCACTCTGGGATTTGGGAAAACAAGGTTCAGCAGGGATATTGGTGAAAAGGTGCATTTGTTGTAGATGAAAGCTTGTGTTATTCCTGTGTTCAAGATTCTTACACTAAAAAAACCAAGTCAAAGGGTCTAATATATTTTTGGGACATTACATTTAAAAAGTGTTATGGAATAAGAAAGAAGCTGTATAATAAAATGTTCTGGGGACTGAATGGTTTGTGTTCTGCTATCTGTGAAAATTGGATGTTACGTAGTGGAACAAAGCAGAGTAATGTCAGACTCAAATCTGTTCAGATTACCTCATTATTTATCCCAAACATCATCAACAGTCTATAAAGAATAGCTGTATTCTCAGAATGCACAACACATGCGTGCTTTTATTAAATAGTAATCAAATAATTTCTTTGGAAATGAAGAACTGAACTACTACAAATTATCTTAGGGTTTTTTTTCCTGAGAAAATTAACATATTTGAATATATGTATAAGTATTTGGTAGTGGATTTTTAGTGCACTTTTACATGACTACATGTATGACCCCTGTATGCTGTTTTTCTTTCATTCAATCTTCCAGCTGCCTGCCCGGTTCTGTGCAGTGGCAATGGTCAGTACTCTAAAGGCACCTGCTTATGCTACAGTGGCTGGAAAGGTCCAGAATGTGATGTACCCATCAGTCAGTGTATTGATCCTTCATGTGGAGGTCATGGTTCCTGTATCGAAGGGAACTGTGTCTGTTCTGTTGGATATAAAGGAGAAAACTGTGAAGAAGGTATGACATTTCCTTTCTATGTTGTCACTTTGTTTTCTGGGTTTTGGAGTAATTTACTGGGTAGAAAAAAAGGAAAGAATAGAAGAAAAATCTAAATTAAAACTACTGTAGCAGTTTATTGTAAAAGAGGGGTAAAAATGTAGTCCCTCACAATTTTATTGATGTATCAAAGTTCAGACAAAACTTCTGGCCTTCTCTACATTGTTTTGCAGTATTAAGTATATCTGCCACAAGTAAACCTGAATAATTCCTTTGTTGAAGAGTGAAGATGAATCTTTTCTTATGGATTATATTTATTGAACAATTTAGATGTGAAATGCAGAGGAAAAAGGAGAAGCAGTAGACAAAATTGTATAGCTGTAGCTCCACACAAAACAAACATATCAGTCACTATTAAGACAGAAGTTGATGAAACAAATTTGAAAGACAGGTATCCGTGTTACTTACAGACTTAATGTAGGGCAAATTACTCCTGTTATCTGCAATCATATGGGATTAAAGAAACGTAGATGACGCACACAAATGATAACTGTCCTTTAAACGCAGAAAAATTCTTCATGTTGAAATTATCCAATTCCTTGTGTTCATAGAATGAGCAAATTTAACAAAATATCCCATGCAAAATGTGGTCATAGATTAAGCTCAATATTGGTTTTATTCACAGTGTTTTCTGTTAGAATGCACAACATAAATTGGACTGCTTTTCTTTTTAAAATATATTAGTATGGTTTTAAAAGGTAATTTGAATCACCAGACAACTGCTAAATAGACTGTTTAGCATACCTTGGCACATCCTCAGAGCAGTAGTAGTTCAAGCTACTTTATGAGGACATTCCAGAGCTTATTAATCTTCCAAAAGGAGGAGCACTCTGAGGACTGAAGTGGTAGGACTGGATCTTGCATGGTTTTAGGACTAAAGAGTCTCTATAGAGTATTCTGAGTGGAATGCAGAGCTGCCCACCACATGTATCGGTTTTTATCTTACCCTATAGTAAACAGCTGTTATTCCCACCAGAAAACAAAGGGAAGAAAACTAGAGGGACCTAAACCACTAAGGGTTTTATTCTTTGGGCGTGGACTGCAGTCATTGCATTTACGAAAAGATCTTGCATTAGTCTGAGTGAACTTATTTTGCTAAAAGCAAAAAAAAAAGCAAGGATCCTCCCTAGTGGGACTGTGAACACTGCAACTGTTTGTTCTGTTCATTCCTGTCATGTCCTTCCAGGAAAGCTTCACAACACTGGTTATTAAAGCTCTAACCCTTAACTCAGTTGAAGTCAGTAGAGTTTTTCCATTGTTTTTAATGGGTTATATTTTAAGCTATATCCAGAAAATTCTGTAATGTCCTTTTTGTCTGCTAGGGTTGATAGTTGTCAGTTCACCCTGAGTATGTGATTATAGGAAATATTAAAAAATTATCTGAAATACCTTAATATATCTAGCATTCTTATTGAAATCAAAGATGGAGAAGAAGACTGTCTTTAGCATACTCTACAACATTCAGCCTCTACTCCTGGAATGCAGAAGCTCTCTTTCTGGTACTAGCTGCAATTGTTTGCTTAGTCTAATTGAGTTATATAAATTTTGTCACATTTTGTGTTGTCATATAAATGCTTGTATTATTAGACTATGGTAGATGGCCTAAAATTATTTTTCTTTCATTTGATTCTGTGATTGTTACCTTGTAAGCAGTTCCTCCCTCATCTTGATTGTAATTTCCAGTTACTTGCATGGAATTCTCTCTCTACTTTCATTTGTCTAGAATGGCTGTGATGTATCTGGGCTAGACAGACCTCTTGAATCCCCTAGCATTCCTACAAGAGACACAGGCTCTTCTAGTACTTAATTCAGTTTATCCTAAGGTGAATGTTTGAAATGGGTGAAACAAACACATCACCAACTCCAGAGAAGTTTATAGAAGAAACTAATGCGTATTTTTTTGTAAAGGTGTTCATGTTAACACCACTCAAAGTTGGAAACACTATAAAACATCGTCAGCCAACAAAGTTTTGGGGGAAGTGAATTACTACATGAGGTGAAAGGATATACATTATTTAATCAGGACGGTGCTTGAAAGGTTAAGTTTTTTCTTAAAAAGATAAATGGATTACAAAGGCAGGAGATATTGACTGCAAAATTGGAAGGGGCCAATAACATGACAAGAAAGGTTAAAATAACCTTTTGCACACATCACTGGGCAATAAATAAGTCAATAAATTAATTCACAAATAAATAAAAACAAAGCATCATGTTTCTATTCTAAAATTCCATTTCTTCTGTACATATTTCTCACATTAATTCAAGAGCTATGGGAAAAAGTGCATAATATGAAGTGGTGTCTCTCCAATTGCAGATAATCATCTGATCTTATTTAAAGTTTTTGCATGAATTAAAACCATACGATTCTAATGGTAGAATGATACAAATAAATATATCTTTATTTATATATGAATATATGAAATCTCCTTTGTTGATTTTTGGCTACCAAGAGGAATGGCAAAGGTTGATTTATTCACCATTTTCCAAGTAGGATATTGAATTAGAACAAGTGGGTCAGCATTTTTTTCTTCCTGTTAGCTTTTTCTTTCTGATACTCATCATGGTCATATTGTTCAAACAATTTACCTGAAATGAAAGTGGCACCAAAATCAATATTTGTGATGCACAATTTTTGCAGCATAAACACTGTTGTCCTATTAACAAATTTGCACACAAGATGAAGTGGCATATTTGTCAGGTTTCATTCAATCTGGTCTGGGGGGAGACAAGTGAAGTTGCCAAATTAGGTTAAGTTCAGGGTGGTTTTCTTGTCAGTTTCCTGGTCAAGTCATTTTTCAATGACATTTAACTTCATAAGTGTAATTCATGACTCTTTGCGGGCTTTATGGTACATATTGTTCAGAAAACTCCTTGACCTCCTTTTTCGTCCTTAGGGATATAAATTGCTTTCAGTACCCGTTTTGTCAAATTTACAGAGGGCCCAATACTAAATGAGCTCTAATGATCTGAGCTGCCAAGGGCCTATGAGTTCTAAGTCTAATGTGCTTACCTGCTGAGGTGCATTCTCCTTTGTTTAATCACCAAAGAAGCTCAACTTATAAATCCTTATTAAATGCCATTGTAAACCCTTCTAAAGACTCGGGGCCAGAACTTTTGCAGCATAAGTCAGTGTAGTTCTATTGCAGGTAATCACATTATGCTATTTTAGCAGCTGAGGATCTGGCCCAAGATGATAACTCTAAGAACATGTATTAAAATAGAACAAGATTTGAGTTCAAAGTAAAAACTCTCTTCAATTTAAACTTTGAAAGCTATTACTTACCCATATGATAGAACAAAACAGCTATAAAGTATATTTGTCTAGAACAAAAGACAAAGGTAGGTAGTGTGTTATTCTATAAACCAAGGGAGATTGGGGGCTTAGGGGTATTGATAGGCTTATTGTGTGGGAATAAGTCTTAGCTGCACAAATACTGTGATTCAGGAGAGAGGAAAGACCTTTAATTTATGTAGCAGAAGGTGGTGTTTTTCACATGCTTCATGTTGCTTTCATTAGTACTTTAATTTGAGAAGGAAGATGATACATTCCTGACATGGAGAGTACATTCGGACACATCAGTATCTCCCAAAGTTAGCTGTCCTGCCACATGCAACATTATACACATATTACCCTTTTAAATTTTCCATTAAAATATCATCATCTAAAAAAAATAGAATAGACTGAATTTAGGGGGGAAAAAGTAACCTTCATCCTAAAATTAAATTGAACTAAATCTTTCTGTTATATTTCTTTATTCAATCAGATTATTTTATCATAGCTCTGTGTCTATCAGGTTCAACAGAAGTAGTATGAAAGATACATTCTAAACTTTGGACAGTGTCTAATTTTATTAAGCACCAAGAAGGAATAACAGTACAGGATAAACATTCTGGATAATTTTAAAACAATTTATGAATTTATCAAATCTTATCTGAGCTGAACCACAAAACAATCTTTCTGTAAATACAAAATTGCATTATAGTATTTTCATGTCCAATTAAGTAAGCATTAAATCTTAAAAAAAGGGGGGGGGGGGAAGAAAAATACCCTATAGCCAGTGTTGTCATTAAAATGAAAATCTTATAAGAAATTTTATAGTAATTTATTCCTGTACTACTGTAATCTGAATTAAAATCAAAACTATTCTGATAACTCATGTTATTGCATCTCTAAATGTGCCTGTCTCAATCCTCTGTGTTGTATCTAATCTATATACTTTAAATGTTCTGCTACTACATAAAATAATTTGACAAGACTCTATGTTTATAGAAAAGTTGAGATTTGAAAGATTGAGTATTGTTCACATAAGGTAGAGTGAAAATGTCTCTGCCTTAATTTAGAAGGATCAATTTGGAAAAGATGAGAGATAAATCACTTTCATTATAAACTCAGATCTTCCTGGAGCTGCAAGAGAGAATGCCAATCATTCTTGGTCCTTCTGTTGTGAGCTAATATATACCAGTCATGAGAAGAATTCATTTTATTTAGGACATGAATTTGACCTTGGCCCTCAATTCCACAGCAAAAGGCAGTTAGTAAAGCCTCTATGTTGGTATTTGCAGTACAGCATAGTATACTTGTATAAATTCATGATATAAGATAAAAATTTGGAAAACTGTCATGTTACTGATAGGGTTTATTTGAAAGACAGCTCATAACATTCCTTTATTTATCAGGATTGAAATAGCAAGTGAAATTTCATTGGGTGATTTTCCATCATAACTATTTTCACTTTCTTATTCTGTTGTTTCTGGATTGAGAAAAGATGATATCCATATCTATATCTGTTTCCCTTTATTTCTTTAAGAGGAATTATCTGCTGGTTAGAATATGGGTTGAAGTAACTAAGACTCTCAGTTTCACAGCTCAGCTACTAATGGACCATGAATCAAATGTTCGGAAGTGCCTGAATAATTTAGGAGTCTAAATGAGGCTGAAAGTCACTGATACTTTGACTTCTAGGTATTTAAAGTAGATATAATGTGATTCACAAAATCCTTTAGCATTTCAATAGTAATAATAGCAGTATTGATGAAGATACTCCAAAGAAAAATATCCTTTTAAAAGTGCAATTTATTCAGTTATTTTTTTATTTTGTTATTTAATATAGTACACAAGTCATTGGAACTTCAATGTATTCCAGAAGAAATGTCCCCAGGTGAAGGCTTATGTGTGGAACTCATATATATTTAGGTGTTATTTTTAAGTCTTTGTACTTCTTCACTACAGCATTCCTGCAGTAAACTTGCATTGTTCAGTCACATACTGTTTTATTTGGAGCCAATGCAAAACACAAATTACTTTGCACTTTCCCGTTCTCAGACCAGGTATTAATATGACTTGAAGATTTACATCAATTTGTTTTATTTATCACTGCCGTATCAACTTTTCAGAGCACACATCTTCATGTTTTCCATGCATCACATTGTGTGAACTGACCTTTCTCTACATTGCATTTGTTTTCTTCTGTAGTTGATTGCTTAGATCCAACGTGCTCCAACCATGGAGTCTGTGTGAATGGAGAATGTCTCTGCAGCCCAGGGTGGGGTGGAATAAATTGTGAGCTTCCCAGAGCCCAATGTCCAGACCAGTGTAGTGGGCATGGTACCTACCTGTCTGATACAGGTCTTTGTAGCTGTGATCCCAATTGGATGGGTCCTGACTGCTCCGTTGGTAAGAAAAATATTTTTTCCTGATTTTGCAGTAATGTTCCTATTTTGTTAAAATGTTAGCATCTATAACAAGTTTGAAATGCAAATAATTTAGAAAATTGTTTTTGGAACAGTTTGGTCCTCTTTAGTTATGTTGGGAAGAAGTGTGTTTATATCTTAGATACAATTTTTTTGTGACATTCTTAATTTGGGACTGTCAGCTGGGGGGCAAGGGGGATGCAGGTTAGGAGTTTGTATTTTGTTCTAATGTTGACCCTCATTTTGACTGAAAAAGTTACTTCAGTGCTTCACACCTGTTTCCCAACTGTAAATGAAACTTCCATAATTTATAAATAAGTTTATAACATTTGAAGAATGGAAAACACTACAATTAAGTACATTGGGGGGGGGGTGCTTTACTGTGCATCAAAATGCTACTTATTTATGAAAAACATCACAAAATAGAAAAATCTCTTTTCAAATGAAGGGTATTTTTCCCTTTTCAGTTGTACGTGGAATATTTAAAAAAAAATAATTAGAGCTAGAGACATTAAATTGCAGGCACAAAAGTGAAGGCTAAAAAATTTCATCCTCTCCAAAGCTGCAGTTGTAAAACTTTATTATCCTAACAGAAGGAGCTAAAGAGAAAAAAACAGTTTTGACAAGACAGCAAATGTTCTATTTGTGGGGAAATTTTGCATTTATGTTGTAAGCTGAACCTTGAGACCAAGCTGTTGGCCATAAGCAATTCTCAAAATAAAATTTACCCTTTTCACACTTACTCAGTTATTTCTTAAGATTGATGTCTTAGAGTACCCCACCAGTGAAATAAGTATCAAGATGAGTTTTTTCTGCTTCATGCATCAACAGCCAGAAAAATTTATGAATGAGAGTTTCACTCTCAATTTCTTTGATGATTCATGAGGCAAAAGACCCCTCTGCTTTTCTACAACTTCAGCTGGCAGAGAGCAGAATTTTTGGAGTGAGACACCAGATAACTGACCATGTTAGTAATAGGATTCCAAAATCTCTGCCTTGAAAGTGTCTTTTACTCATCACTCCCACAGTCTAAGTGACCCTGAATTGTCACTATTGTCTGCTGAATGAGTTTTAGGTGAGTTTCAGTCTCATTCTTAGCAAATCAATGTCTGTATCAAAATCACCAGAGGTCCATGTCTGAGTAAAACAGAGCTACGTGCTCCCCTTCATCGCTGCTGACAGGTATTGAGGAAGCTACCTCTGAATTTTGTTTGTATCAGAATAAAGGATGCAGCTCTACAGCAGTCTGTCCAGCATAAATTAGCAGATTTTTTTAAAACAACTTTTTAATATAGTTTAGCTTGCTTTTAAGCACAAGTCAAATGCTGGTTTTGATCAGGCTATGAACAGGCAAGTTTTGACAGCATATAGTTTTCAGCAAAAGCATACCTGTTCTACTCACTTTTCCCTTCATGACTAGGTTGCTGCTTCTGCCCCTTTGCCTCTGCCATAAGCTACCTATAATCTTTTCTTCTCCTAGAAGTGTGCTCCGTGGACTGTGGCACTCATGGGGTGTGCATTGGCGGAGCATGTCGCTGTGAAGAAGGGTGGACAGGAGTGGCGTGTGACCAGCGTGTGTGTCATCCCCGTTGTACGGAGCACGGAACTTGTAAAGATGGGAAATGTGAATGCAGAGAGGGCTGGAATGGGGAGCACTGCACCATTGGTAGGCAAACGACAGGCACCGAAACAGGCACATATTGCTTTCTTTTCATAAATCGTAGAAACATAGTTACTGTTGTGTATTGTAATAGGCTGTTCCTTTAAGGACCCCAGTGCTTTCAATAATATCTCTGACTCAAAGTGTGTTGGGTGAAATGCAGATGTGCTGTCAGAATCATTTAAAATCAGTAACAAACTGATTTGTAGAGAAAAAAAAACAACCAACCAGCAATGAATTCCACAGCTAATGAACATTAGTAAGTGAAGATGTAACAAATGGTCCATCATGGTATCATCTGAGCCAAGATTTTCAAACTTAACTAAACATTCCTTTGTGTGAATGGCATCTCCTTTAATTTCTTGGTCTGATGCATCAATGCTCTCCTGCTATTATACATCACATCTGAAACACATCACCACCATCACCACACAAAGCAGGGGTCAAGTTGTGGAGGAATAAGTGGTCCTGGTGTTACAGAAATAGCTCCCTAGCATTCTCCTGCGTTGTGCTGTGACAGTGGGCATGGTGTTTGCATATAGGCAATCCCAGCATGGGAGGGCCCTGCCAGTAGTGCAGCATGCTGCTGTACCCTTTCCTAATAGCGTGCTGCTCAGTACAGCATTGGCATCACGCAGAGTGCTGTGACTAACACGATTGCAGCTCAGCTATGATGTGTCAGCCTGGGAAGTTCAAAAAGGTTATACTTACACAAAGCAATGATGTTCTATCCTCTCAATTACCGTGCTTGAACATTTATTCTGAAGAGGAATTAATTGCTCCTAAATAAAGTTCCTTATTTACAAGCAGTCAGGTAGTGTATTTGGATTATTTTCTAAAGTCACTGAAAACAAAGGGAAAAACTGTTATTTTCCCTATGCTGTAATAAAAAAATGGGAAGTTCTGAGTGATCACATCACTTCTGAAAAGCCTGAGCAAAATTGTCTGGAACAAGATTATCCAGCTTCTGAGGTAATTTGAGATTCAGGCAAGTGTACTTTTCTCCAAAGATTTTTTGGAGGACTGATTTTTTGGAGTATACCTTAAAAGAAACCTCATGAGTCCAAATCCATGGTCATATTGTTTTAATTCTCTTAAAGTGGTATATTTAACAAAGAAAAGGAGTAGGTCAATTGAGATTTCTATGGCAATCAGGGACCCTAATGGGACAGTCCTATTACAAGTGAATTGCTATTTCTTTACTTAAAAGTATGGTGAGATTCTTGCATCCTGCAAGCTGGTTTTCTTTTTCATTCCCCTCTGGTTTCTTCCTGGATATACAAACCATTTCTGATATACACATGAGTTGGAAACTAAAAGTATACTCTTATTGGAGAGAAGAAAAAAAAAAAAAAAGAAAAATACACACGTATTTTGGGGGCATATCCTTTGATGTTGTGGTGCTGCATGCTTCCACCACACTATGCTAATACGATTTAAATCAAAGCTTTTATGACTGAACACTTTGTGACCAGCATAGATGCAGAGTGTTTTTTCACAATTGCTTTCTGACTTCCATCATACCAACATATCTCTGCTAGATTATTCTAGGCATTTTGTTTTCAATTAAATACTTCCCAGATCTTTTCAAAATGCCTAGTATATAATTTTTTTGCATTAAATTGTGTAATAATTGCTTAATTTAAAAGTTGCTGCTTTGCACAAAAATTTGTTTTGCTTTATAATCTTTACTAATATGCATATGTTTACAGGTAATTAGTGTATTTAAAGTCTTCATTACTGTGCACACAAAAAGCCGCCTTGTTCTGATATCTTAAAAGAATTCTGAAGATTACAAGCTGAACTAGTGAACTCTGAAGTGAGATTTTTAGTCTAATTTTTCAGAGCTGTGAAATAAATATTCTCGTTATTTTTGCTGTATATAATCAATTCTTCTTTTCAGAAGAAGGGTTATACTGCTAAAGTGATTAAAATATCCATAAGCTTTTTTTGTTTGGTATGTATTAGAAAGATTTTCTTGAAACTTAATGTGTGTCTGCCTGTGGCAAAGATGAGACTAGGTCAAAAAATTTAGGCTTGCCCTTCCAGTTATATTAAATTTCTGCAGTCATAAGCTGCCTGTTGTATGTAGGTAGGTTTATATTTTTGTGACAGACCTATATTAGTAAGAATTTTCATATGCTTGTATCATGAGGCCTGATTGTGAGACCTTTTACAAAAGCACAAAGCATGATGCCAGAAATGCAATTCAGTTCAGAGGGACAGTCTGCTTGATCCAACTGGTTCGTGTTACATAGGGCTGAAACAGAGAGAGAGTTTGGAGGATAAGGATAATAAAACTAATTTTTGTCAGTATTGGTACAAGAAACGCTAGAAGTTACCACTGGAAAGTTTGTCCTTAGAGTGAATTGATACTTTGGAACAAGGATGAGCTCCTCAAGATGTTTTAAACATTGGTGAGAAGAACTAAAGTGTACTTAAATTTTACAGAAACAAATTTTAATTTAGAGTACTCCCTTTATGGTTTTGCTTTTATCTGAAAGGTTGACAGACTATTTAATGTCAGAATTACTCACTGAGGAGTGTGCACCTAAAAAGATAATATTCAGGAATGCAAATTTGATGTATTCAAACCTTGATTTTGTAATTTTTTTTTAAATAATTTTATTTTATTTTTTTAATCCAAAGCCATTGTTTTAGTCCTGTTTGAAAGGTACCTGGCAAACTGCACAATCTGTTTGTCCTAAGGCAAAGCCAGACCAGACCAGAGTAAAACAGCATATGAGCAGAGGTTGAATCTCTCCCTTCCCTCTACATAGTTTGAATTTTTGAATACCCATTTTAGGTCTTCAGAAGCAATGAATGGCCAAGCTTGCCTCACAAGACATTTGAGAATTTCTCCATGTGGACTTCAAGCAGAAAAATGTGAATCCCATAGGAGAGTTTATTTATTCTGAATTTCCATTTATTGCTACACCTAGTCTGAAATCTCTTGAAGTCAGTAGAAAAACTTGCTTTGATTCCAGTGACTTTAGACCAAACCCACTTAGAACAAATCAATCTAATTCATGAGAAAAGAAACAGGTTTCTATATACAAACCAAAATATATTTTCTTTTGTTTGTGTTTCTTTACCAGTTTCATGTGCTAGATTCATGTGGCAGTGGAAAAACAAATCCTTATAGCAACCTGCAGGTATCCAAGTCCATTCAGCGTATTTTATTCTATTTAGTATCAAATTAGGCCTTTATAGATAGTTGACAGACCGCACAACCTTTGGCATTTTGATGTTGAGTATCTAAGCTCAAAAAATTTAACAAAAATACAATTTCTTTCTGCATTACACCCATTTTAAGAAAAGCACTCTGAAAAGTCTCCCAGAATGCCACTATTAGCTCAGTGTTAACAAGCTGTGCAAAGCAGATTTTACCTATGTGAAGCAATAGCATTGCATATAAAAATCAGTGAATGAAAGGAGTGGTGTCTGGTTTTGCTAAAATGCTCTACGTAGCAAAGCAGAACTCCATATTGGGCACTACATTTCACTTTGTTACTTCAGGTAAGAAGAAAAATTGCTTACTGGAGTGATGATAAAGAAAATTAATCTTTTCCCAGTGCAAAAATAGACCTGTCAGGATATGTTTATTAAGTGATTACTATTCATTGATTGCAATTATGGAGGAAGTTATAACTAAATAATAGAGGGTAATCTAGATTTTAAAAAAAATTGGAAAACTAATAACAAAGCAAAAGACTAAGACATAGAAGTTGCTAAATCTTGAACCAATTTACTGCCAGAATTTTAAGGTGAAGGATTTAGCTTTTCCTTGAATCATCTGAGTGTTGTTAAAGCATGCTGTTATAAAAGAGATCTGTTACTTTCCCTGAAAATAATATTTGGATGTTTTAAACTGTTGTGGAAGGTGTTCTCCATATAAACTGTCAGGATAGCATACTAAGGACAGTGTGATATATACAGAGATCTTAAGAAACAGTCAAAACACCATTTAAAAGTGTGATTCTGTCTGTAATTCATGTCACTGCAGCATGAAATACGACCGTTATTAAGTCATTGGTAAAAATCTCACTGTGAGAGCAGTGAAACCAGGATTTAATCCTATGTATTTACAAGTAAAATTTAAAAGTCTGCAAACATATCTTGTAAGGTGAGCTCTCACCAGAAGATGATATATGAGGATTTCTTTCTGGCTGCATGTCATATTGCCAAAGCCTTGCTTTTATCTGCTCATGTCCTACATTAGATGTAGGTTAAACACTTCTGCTTTCAGAGAGAAAGTGGCAAAAGATTGTAGTCAAGGCTATTTGATAATATGGATACTCTGCTGCAGATTATGATCAAGACAATTCTTTTGTGTTCCTTTTTTTTTTTTATTTTTCAATACAAATGAGCTATACCTGCTTTGACAGCCATAGAAGCTCAACCTCCAACTATCTACCTGCTAGGCAAAACACAAACAGGGTGATGTGTGCATCTCTGCAGACTCTGCTTAGAATCATTTAGGTTGGAACAGACCCTTAAGATCATCAAGTCCAACCGTTAACCTACACTGCTTCCTGGCCTTGGTACTGCTTTTCAGAATCTAACTCCAGAGGTGGGGATCTGCCACTCTCTTTCCCCCACTGAGTCCTTGGCCTCTGTACTGAAAATGTCAAATGGTAGGACACGTTCTTTAGCAAATAAGGGATTTGGAAATCTGTATTAGCCCTATGCCTTATCTTCTATATATTCAGGGCCTTGAATAAAGAAGAAAGATTTGTAAGAATCAGGATCCTGTCACCTACGTGGTGGGAAATAACCTAAAATTTTCAGTTACATTAGAATGTGCAGGAAAAGGGAGCACTCTCTGCGTCCAGGATGATTAAGATAAGAAGTTTCAGTTGCAGTATGGGAGATTTGGGTTAGGTGTTAGGAAAAGCTTTGTAACAGTAAATGAAAAACTGAAGTAGGTTGTCTAAGCAAGTTGTGGAGTCATCATCAGTGGAGCTTTTAACAACAGTTTAGACAAACATCTGTCAGGAATAGCAGAGAGGCAAATCGTCCTGCCATGGGGCAGCAAGCTGACTAGAAAGTCAATGAACTTTATGAGCTCTCTTCCAGTCTGATTTTAAATGAGCTTAAAAGGAAGCATTCCTTCTAAGTACTTTATTTTATAATGGCCTATGTTAAGATTTGTACTGTCATCCCCTTTAAGAATCTAATGCTGCTCTTAGAAGTAGAATTGATCATTTATCCAACCAAGGAGGCTAATATGTGTGTTCTGTATTTGCAGAACAATGGGTTGTCAATGTATATATCGAGCCACTCTGAAACATCCAAACAAAGAGCAAATATTATACCAGTAGGTAAATACTTCAAATCCTCTCCCTTTAAAGCAGCAAGACTCACTCAACTGAACACTAGATGAATAGTATTCCACCTCTATTTAAAAAAAAAATGCTTACTAAAATTTTTTTTCCCCAATTGTTTTGGGATGACCATGCCCTTCCCAGCTTTTAGATATGTTTATATTTTTGTCAACTGGAACGAATACCACATATAAAGTGTAAAGATTATGATTTTTACCTTATTGTGAAGTCAATAGTCAATAGAAACATTAATAATACAGCATTGTGTTATCTTTGGATACAGAAGGATATTTTTGTCCCATGATAATGCTCTTTGTGTCAAAGATTTTTTTTCTTCTACTACTGATTTTTCTTGTTGTAATTACAACAGTAATGATTCAGAGATGAGGCAATTTTCAGGAGAGCTGGAACGTGTGTGGGAGGAGACAGTGGAAAGCCATCGTATCTGACAAAGAACAATTTAGAAGGAGCTAGATACATTAGACTTCTCCGAGCCACTCTAACTTAAAATTAATCTGTAACAGTTTATAACCTATCAAGGCATAAAAAAACCTTCTAAGTACTTTATTTTATAACGGCCTATGTTGGCTCTGTAGAGGGAGGAACACATTTTTTCTTTTTATTTGAAAAATGCATAGAATATTTGGGTCATGACCACTTTTCATTACTGATGATACAGAAATATGTTGGGAATATATATGATGGTGTGACCAAAAATGCTGGAGACATTGGCTGTTTCTGTATCTGCAGATTCAGGTTCATCATCTGTATAATACAGTCATCCTATTGTCTTTACGCCTGGTGGCACATTTCTTGATAAGCACATCTATGATGCAGTCTTTTAGGTACATGTTGTCAAGCTTTCATTTGGAGTGTGACATGGTGGTTTCCCCTCCACGCGTCTCTTCAGCAAAACAGAAGAGTAGCAGATACCTCCTGAAGTAATCTGAAGGATTCTCAGTTATTTCTGTCATTCTCTGCCCATACTTACATTTTCATTTCTGTCATGCAAGCATAGACAGACTCATAAGGTAGCTTTCCTTATAAAGTGATGTTTTGGTCACATGTGTCACATTATATCATGTTACATTTTATAACCAAACCCAAGTGTCCTGGTTTCAGCTGGGATAGAGTTAAGTGTCTTCCTAGTAGCTGGTACAGTGCTGTGTTTTGAGTTCAGTAT